>CM053607.1:102284807-102310266 GCA_028646535.1 Procyon lotor | reverse complement strand
GGCTTTTATTTCCCCCGAAAGAGATTCTCTAATACCTTCTATGCCTTTTTCGAGCCCTGCTAGCATCTTGATAACTGTCATTTTGAACTCTATTTCCGACATATTACTAATGTCCGCATTGACTAGGTCTCTTGCCATCGGTACTGTCTCTTTTTTTTTGTGGTGAGTTTTTCCGCCTCGTCATTTTGTCAAGGTAGGAGTAGATGGGTGAGAGAGATAGAGTCTCTGGAGTTCCGCAGTTTTCACTCATTGATTAACTAGGTCTTGGCTGGATATTCTAGCTGATCTTCTGGGGGAGGGGCCCGCAGCCTTGGTTCTCTAATGTCTTTGCCCGAGGCGGAATTGCACCGCCCTTGCCAGGGGATGGGCCAAGCACTTTGCTCAGGTCCGCTTTCGGAGTCTTTGTTCCCTGAGTGTTTTCTGTACCGCCCTGGAGGCCGGGAATGAAAATGGCGGCCTCCCAGTCTCTGGCCCAGAGGAGCCGAGTGCTGGGTCCTGCGATCCTCCACAGGCTCTTAGAGGAGAGCCCTTATCACTCCCTTCTCCCTTGTCCACGGTCCACGCTCTGTGCTCACCTGGCCCTGGAAATCAGGCTTTGAGGGTTTGAGGCAGAGGCCAGCATGGCAAGAGAGTAGAGGCAAGGCCAAGCAGCAAGCTTTTGGTTTCACTTCTACACACAATTGATATTCCACATGTATATTTATTGGATGAATAAATGAATTTTCTTTCCTCCCTCCTCTGATATTCCATGGTCCTAGAATTTTGGTTTCTCTTTAGAGACTCTGAGGTGAGGCTGCATTCCTTGACCCTGAGCTTTGATATGGCTGGGTCTTGAGGATGAACCAGGGGGAATAGAACATCTTTTCTCTAAGGGAGAGAGAGAAAGAGAGAAAAATGAATTGAGTGAACCAAACCAAACTTCATTATCAGTAAACCTCCATATCATAAGGAAGAGAGTAGAGTGACATGAGGTTGGAAAGGCCTTGGGGGTTATTTTGCAATTTTCCTGCTTGCCCTTCAGAAATGAAGAGGTTGTTCATTCATTCGCTGAAAAAATTTTAATTAAGCACCTACTCTGAATTGGGCATTGTCCTAGGCAAGAGGGAGATATCAGTGAAGCAAGTATCAGAGATTTATTGACTGCTTATTTAATGCCATGTTCTTGTTAAGCACTTGGTATACCTCCTGCCTTCAAGGACAGTGTAACACGGGGACTGTGGGTGTTGCATTTACTTTTTTTTTTTTTTACAGATAGGGGGATGGGCTAACTTAACTGAAGCTTAAAATTGGGTCATAGAGTGATATGTAAGCAACTTGGATATATCTCAGGGGCAATATCTAGGGGACACCGAGCTACCCAGGACTTTTTCCAGTCCTAGTTTTCACCCAAGCTCCTGGAGTTTCCCCCAGGGTACAGTAAGGGGCTGGCTTGGGGTCCTGCATGAGTCAGGCTGAGCTGGGGATAAGCAATCAAAGTTCCTGCTGTTCCATCCTGTCCTTGGCCTGAGCAAGGACACGGTGTAAAGGGACGGATGTGGGCTAGGATAATAATGCCGAGTCACTGCTGATGAAAGCCCTATGTGTTCACCATCCCCCAGCCACCACCTGAAGCCTGTCTCAGCTACTGTCCTTATTGTCACACTCACATCCCTCTCAGCCCCACTGAAAACAGCTGGGATTGTGTCTCATGAAGCAAAAACGTGTTTCCTTCCTTCTCTAGAGCTACCTCAGGGCTACCTGAGACACAGCCAGACTCTGAAATCTTATTTCCCAATGCCTGGGATTCCCCCTCTGGTTCCAGATAAAGGGAGAAACATGGGTTCTGTGAATTCTTTTTGAGTGGGATCATGAGGAAACAGTCCAGTGACCGCTTTCTTCTATTTTAAAGTGAAGAGGAAGGTGGTCACACCACAGACCAGTGAGTCAGTTGGCATAGGAGCTGAATGCTATATGTGTGTGGAGACTTGGGAGGTAGGACCAAATTTGATGAATCACTCCCAATCTAGTCTCCTTTGGCAATCAGAAGCCTAAAGACTTAAGGAGTACACAGAAATATATATACAAGGATGTTCATCACATTGTTTTGGTAGTAACAGCCTGCATGCCTATGTGCAGGGGATTGATGAAATCAACTTTGGTTGCTTTTTATAAAAGAAATCTAAGGGACACCTGGGTAGCTCGGTTGGTTGGGTATCCGGTTTGTGGTTTTGGCTCTTTGTAATTTGGTAGTTGTGGGATTGAGCTCCACATCAGGCTCTGCACTTAGTGCTGAGTCTGCTTCAGATTCTTTCTCCTTCCCCTTCTGCCCCTCCCCACTCACACACTCTTTCTCTCCAATAAATAAAGACAATCTTAAAAAAAAAAAAATCTAAGTCGTTATTGAACAATGTGTGGTGAACCTTTCAGTTATAGGTAGAGAAAGGTGTTCAAGACTGATTACTGGGGCACCTGGGTGGCTCAGTGGGTTAAGGCCTCTGCCTTCTACTCGGGTCATGATCTCAGGGTCCTGGGATCGAGTCCCGCATCGGGCTCTCTGCTCAGCGGGGAGCCTGCTTCCCCCTCTCTGCCTGCTTATGATCGACCTCTCTCTGTCAAATAAATAAAAAAATAAATTAAAAAAAAACTTTAAAAAAAAGTGATTATTAAGTGAGGAAAACCACAGAAAAGTGTATGCGTATATATGTTTCTATAGCTGTGTTTTCTGGAAATACACATGAGAACCTGCTAACTGGTTTCTTCTAAAAAGTAGGGATGGGGTTTGGGTGAGGAGTGAGACTTCTGCTCTTTACTTTATACTCTTATGTACTTAAAAAAAAATAATGAGCATGTCTTGTTTTTATAATACAATGATAGTGATAAAGAAAAAGTGGAAAAAAGAAACGCTTACGGTTCACAAACCAAAGGTACTAAACAATTCAGCACTGAATCCAGTAGTGCCGAGGGTAGGAGGAACCACACGTGGGACCCGAGATGACTTTGCCTGATGGAACTTTCTCTTAGCCACTGCTTGCAGAGACTGCTTTGACCAGCCAAGGGTGGACACCGAGACAGGGATTGGCAGGAAATCACTATTTGCAAGGCTGGCTCAGTGACAGAGAGTCTCAAGCAAAATCAAGGCCAAAGTTCAACTCCAAGAACAGAGATTGGAGTCTCTAATAAACAATAGCTATTGCTACTGAGTACTTATCCTGTATCAAAACAATGCGCAAATTGCTTTACTTAGCATTATCTCATTTAAATTTTCACATCGAGCCTATGGAATAGCACTATTACTGTTCCAGTTTTACAGATGAGAATACCGAGGCTCAGAGGGTCCAAATACACACACTTGGAATTGGTAGGGCTGGGATTAACCTTGGTTTTTCTGTTTCTGAAAGCAGCTGTCTTACCACCACCTGAATTCTGCTTGGTGTTCAACTCTAGCGCCCTCAGGTCCAAGAGCAGGACATCCTTGGCAGCCAGGCTAGTTGGGGAAGACCGCACTGATGCATGTGGACTATATAGTGTTTTATATAAGGCACATATCCAGATGTAACTGGGCTGCAAAGGTGATAAGTACTATTTGGATTTTAAATTTGGGGAAATCTGCAAGGTCTGAAGTTGTAAATAAAGGCATCTTAGAGGAGGAAAGATTTAAATCAGGTCTGGAAGGATGGATTGAATTAAGAGAGGGTTGGAGAAAACATTCCAGAGAAGAGAATGCACAAGTTGTGCGGAAGTCTGCTCTGTTGTTTCTGAGATAGTGAGGCCTCTTGCCTAATCTTTGAGAGTTTTGTGTGTGTGTGTGATAAGTGAGTTGCTGTGTCTGAGGAAGGAAAACAGAGTCTGACTTCTGACATCAGAAGTCATTCTGAGGGTTGAAAACCGGCAGAAGAGTTGTGACTTAACACGGGAGGAAGTCAAGAGCCTCTGAAGGTACTTTTGGGCAGTGAGGAGACACTGCAAAGTGATGTTTAGAGATTAATCTGACAGAAGTGTCAAAATGACTTGGAGTGAAGGATGGAACCATAGGAAAATGTAGGTGTGGGATGATGGAGGCCTCACTGGGGGTACTAGAGGAATGAAGCAGGAGGGTCGGGTTGAAAGCTGCTATAAAGGGAGAGAGGGAGAGAAGGCAACAGGTCTTGCTGATTGAAAATAAACAGACTGTGAAAGTGAGGGTTCAAGCCAGATAGTTGTGGGGCTTCAATCTATATGTCCAAAGAAGGGAATCCCTATATCTGGAACAGGGAAGAGGCAGAGGGTTTGCTACTGGAGGTAGGGTGGGAACAGATGAGGAATTGTGTTTTCATTCCAAACGTCCCTTTTTCCTATGACTATATAACAGTGTAGGGACTTTTCCTCTCTGTTTTCTTGGTCGTGTAATGCATAGGACCCCCTTTGTCTGGACCAGTGCATTCATTCACCAGTCCTTTATTAAGCTGTCATGGTCTCATTGTTGGGAACTCAGCATCGAGAGGCCAGATCTGGTTCCTGTCCTCATGAAAGGCACATATTGAGCATGAAATTATGTGTTCTTACTATGCTCTTAGTATCAAGGTGGCATTTCTTCCCTGACACCAGTCCTGCTCTCTGCTCCCCCAGTATGCACCAAGTGGTAAAGGCATTTGTCAAACATTACTGTACATTGTGTCTTATAATAAAAAATATCATTTGGGGCACTTTAGTGGTATAGACAGTTGAGGGTCTGACTTTGGATTTTGGCTCGGGTTGTGATCTTAGGGTCCTGGGATTGAGCCCCATGTTGGGCTCAGTCCTCAGTGTGGAGTCTGCTTGAGATTCTCCCTCTCCCTCTGCCCATCTCACTCATGCTTGGGCTCATTCTCTCTCTCTCTCTCAAATAAATAAATCTTTTAAGAAACTATCACAGCCATTCACTTATTTCTTTGTTCTACAAGTATTTCTTGAGTGGTGGTGTGGCTCTGTGTTTTTAGCCCTCATGCTCACAAACTAGGGAGGACACAGATAAGTAAATAGGTAGTGATAATATGGTTTAAGAAGTATAATGAAGAGGTAAGCACCAGCTTGTGGAAGCAACTAGAAGGGATATGTGATTGGGCAGGTCGGTTTCCCTGACAAGAATAATGAGATATGTGGCACCTTGACTGGTTTAGTTGGTGGAGCATGCAACTCTTGATCTCAGGATTGTAGGTTCGTGTCCCACTTTGGGTATAGAGATTACTTAAAAATACAAACAAATAACCTTCTTAAAAAAGAAAAAGAAAAATGAAGTGTTAGCTACACAAGGGCAGGGAGTGGGCATGGTGTATATGTTCTATGTAAAAGGAACTTCCAGTTCAAACACCTGGATGCTGGAGAGGCCTAGGCTTGTTGGGGAATGATTTACAACGTAGATTTTTATACCTAGCAAAACTACCGGTCAAAATGTGAAGAGAGAACAAAAGGCAAGATATATGCTGAAAGGCAAGGTTTCAAAAAATTTACCTCCCATGTATCTCTTCGCAGGAAGCTAGTGGAGGACCTGCACCAGCAAAATCAAGGAGTAAATCAAGAGAGCAGACAACATAGGAGCATGAAGCTCAGGTAGGTGGGGGCTGGATCAAAAAGGGTCCTAAAACCTAATGAGTTTGGATTGATTGTAATGACAGAATTACCTAAAGTAATAGTAGAGTGATATTTGAAAATTGTGATTTTTTTTTTTTAAATTCCAGGGATCTGTTTGAACAACCTTGTGATTGGCTTCTACCAGAAGCAGTAGTTTTAATCTGTTTTTCCTTTCTGTTCCTCTGGCAAGGATTCTGCTGAGTTTTAAAGAGTTTGGAAACCACTGTACTAGAAAAACCTAAAACTGTGTACAACAACTACTTAAGCAGCCTTGTGCAACTTGGCGGGGCTTCCAGATGCTGCCCAGGCCGTGCAGGTTCCTGGAGCAGTGCGCTGTGGGAGAGGAGAGAGCGGGATAGGGAGGTGATAAGGCCCAGCTGCCAAATCTCAGCAGGACTCTCTGCTGGTCATTCTTCCTTCGGCAGCAAAGGTGATCCCTAGAAGAATAGTTTTTTTTTTTTTTTGTTTTTGTTTTTTACCAATTAAGTGCTGAAGCTGCCTTCCCCAATGACTTCTAGACTGCCAACAAATAAAATTTCAAAATACAAACTTGGGGTGAGGGAAACAGAGCATGACCATGACTCTTCTCCTACTGAACTTTGTCACAGCTGGACTAAGGCAGGATATATATGAGAGAGTGTTGAGAGAGAGAGAGTGTGTGTGTGTGTGTGTGTCTGTCTGTCTCTCTCTATGTCTGTTCAGTGGGCTCAGAAGAAATTTATGGATATGTTGTATTGTAGCAGGGATCTAGGTATTCTCTAAATCTGAAACCAAGGAGAACCTTTTCTTTATGGATTCAGTAGGCTGACGTTTGTTTTCTTTTCAGTATCTGCATCTTAAGTACTATGATAAAAGGTCATCCCAGAAACCAAGCAGCTTGTTAAGGTGTTTACTGGTTTTGCTAACCATAAAAAAGGGTGTTTCCCAGTTCCCCATCAGCTGGGAGAAATCCTTCCCCACCCTCTCCTGACCACCTTCTTTCCCTCCCCCTAAGCAAGTGAATTTTAAATACGACTCTAAAGTTGTTGGCTGATGACCTGGAAAATTCCTTGTGCTTTGTTATCCCGTTAATGGCCCATCACTTTAAACCTTCTACCCCCAGAAACTTTCTTTCTCCTAACTTGAGGGAAGAGGGAACAGAGATAGGAAGGAAGGAAGGAAAGGAAGGAAAGGATTGATTCCTATTTCGAAGGGCTTTGGGAGGATTCCAAGATGGCCGGGCCTGATTGAATGGAAAGAAGGAATTTCATTTGTCTTGATCGGTCTGTACAGCAGCTAGCAAATGTAAAGGCAAATGTAAATAAGGGTCTTATTGAATGAGTTTAGAGGAAGGTGGTAATTTTTGAAAGCAGTGAAAGCTCAACTATGTAGGGTTTTGGTGGATACAGGTCTTAAATGGAAGACACCTAGTTCTAGAGGCCAAGATTTGGACTTATGTTAGAGATGTGTAAACTAATAAGCCAGTCGCCTTCCTTACTGTCATTTGAAAGGCATAGTTCTTGTTATTGAATCTTGTTTTTAGTTATAAAACCAATAGTTACTATTAACTGTATGTGCCAGGTACAGGGCTCAGGACTTTTCCTGCATTATCTCATTTAATTCTCACCAGACAACTCCCTGAGGTAAGTGCTATTATTATCGCCAGTTTAGAGGAGAGGGAATGGAAGCTTAGGAAAGTGGTGCAGAATCCCACCTGGGTTCTCTTTCTTCTTAGCAACTGCTCTTAACCACAACATTATGCTGTTTATAAATGACAAAGATGTAAGAAAACGTAAAGAGGAAGCAGATTCACCTCATGCTGTTCACGCAGGCCATGAAATTGACAAGTTATCAGGTCCTCTTTGGAGGGGACCATCTTGTATATAATGTTCTGAGCGGACCCTTGCCCCTGGCCTTTTGGATTTCTGGGAAAAGATGCTGACCACAAAACACTATTCTTTACTTCAGATCTTGGTATGTCAGTTTCCATTTCTCAGCTTCCAGAACAACACAGAGATGAGCAGAGAAGTCAGAGCCTTTAATGTCAACGCCACGCCCTTTACCCACATCTACTGGCAAGTAGCACCTTGGGCAATTTTTCTCTCCCAAATAAGCTTTGTCATGTCTTCCATCAACTCGGGCCATTAGCTTTCAAATCCATCTTCTGTAACCCAGAAATTCCACGGGGCACTCCGTGACTGGAGAGGAAGCAGCCATTGGAATGGCACGCTGAGGAGAAAGCAACGGGGGGAGAGCGATGGAACCATTATCACTGGCTAGAAAAATTGGCAAAGATGACCTTGCTGGGGGTCTCTCCTGGATAGAATTCTCAGGGCCCAGAGTGGGCTCTTACGCTCCCTTTTTTCGTATTTCTTTCAATCTATAAATTGAAGTTCCTTTATTTAAAAAAATTAATACACAGTATATGGTGATTAATAGAGAAAGTAGAAGTATGCCCTTAATGCAACACACTGCCCTACCGTGTACCTCCACTCCCAGGTATCTGCCTAGTCATCATTAGTGACAGTTTGGAATCTGTCCTTCCAGATGGTTCTGCTAGTTTCCTCTGTGTGTGTTTGTGTGTGTGTGTGGTGTTTATATAAATATCAGTGAGAAGATCCTGTTCTGTACCTTGTGTATCACGAGCATCTTTTGAGTCTATCCGTACAGCCCTCCCCTTTTTAACAGCAGCACAGTATTCCACTGTATGATTAGAGCATCTTCCCCTTTTCCTAATCTCTGATTCAACGGATCTTTCACTTCATTGGGAACCTGTCTCAGGTCCCACTTAACATGTCGTCCCCTGGGTCCCACCTCAGAGAACTGTGCAAATGGGAAGGTGGTCAAAAGGTGTGAAGGACAGTGGTGGGCACCATATGGGAGGGAGTGGGGGTGAGTGAGTGTATTCTGCTCTGGCCATACTGGGGTACACCGGAAGTTCTTTCTCTTCACCTAGCCAAATGGTTTTCCCCTGTCTGCTTATGGTAAAACTGCACATTTTATGGGAATCATCTCTGAAAATGACCAAGATCAATGCGGAGAAACATGAAAGGCTGTTTTCTTAGAGTTACACTCCTATTATTTAGAACCCACGTTCTTGGCATGTGCACTGTGGGGCTATGACAAACACCAGAGGTCTTCCAGGCCGGTCCCATGCCTGCACAGGAATACCCCATGCCCTTCTCTTGGTAGCTCTTTTGTGTGAGTAGGTAGTAATTTGCTTCTTGTCACTGGGAAGGCACTCCAGGTTAGAGGATTCAAGCTCTTATTTATTTATGAGAGAGAGAGAGCATGAGCAAGGAGTAAAGGGAGAAGTGGACTCCAGGTTGGAGGTGGGGCTCTATCCTGGGACAGTGGGGTCATGGACCCGAGCTGAAGGGAGCCACCTAATGGACTGAGCCACCCAGGCGCCCCAGGATTCAAGCTCTTGACCACATTTGCTCTCTGTACCTCAGGTTCCTAGTCTGTAAAGTAAGGATATTAAGAGTACTTAATCTAATTTGGTAGTGTTTTTCCTGTATAGCTTAAATAAAATAGACACATGGCATATAATATACCACCTGGTATAATATAGGTGGTGTATTATATGGTACATGGCAAGTACTCAATGATGTGAATGTTTATACCCTAAGTCCAAATAGGTCTCACTGCCCTTTTTTTTGCACTTTATTTATTTTTATTTTCTATTATTTTTTTTTAAAGATTTTATTTATTTGACAGAGAGATCACAAGTAGGCAGAGAGGCAGGCAGAAAGAGAGGGGGATGCAGGCTCCCTACTCAGCAGAGAGCCCGATGCGGGGCTCGATCCCAGGACCCTGAGATCATGACCTGAGCCAAAGGCAGAGGCTTTAACCCACTGAGCCACACAGGTGCCCCTTTTTTGCACTTTAAACCTAGACTTTAGAGATCATCTAGGTCACTGGCTCTTGACCCTGGCTGCATCCTGTCTACCAGGGAGCCTTAAAAAAAATGCCAGTGCCCAGGCTTCATTGGGCAGAAGAGATTCTGATTCTCTTGGTCTGAGGTGGGATCAGGGGGATCATTGCTTTTGAAAATCACCCTGGAGAAATCTGTTTTGCACCCAGGGTTGAGACTGTTGAATTTACTTCAGTGTTCTGTTTCTAAGTGAAGGAAGTGTGGGGCCTGGCACGGGAAGGGACTTACCTGGGTTATACAGTCAGACCAGAAGGACCCATGTCTCTCATCCTGTATTCCAACCTCCAAGGTTTGTCCTTGGGAGGGAAATCCATCCCTGGGATGCCCTTGAGGTCGTCTTGGATATGATCAGGGGTACTGCCTCTGCTTCTAGTCTCTTTGCTGGACCCCTCAACCCATTCTTTGATCATCAACTCAAGGAGGTATCCCTATAGGAAGCTGCAATTCTAGAATACCACCCTCTTTTATTACAACATTTACAGCCTGTGAAATAATCCCATCCATCCATTCGTCTCTCCATTTTGAGAATCTAAGCCCCTTGGGGGCAGGGACAGTGTCTGTCCTGTTCCTGTTGTAGGGGGCCTAGGATGGTGACCAGCGCTTGTTAAAAAACAAAACAAAACAAAACAAAAAAACCATTAGATGAATGATGAAGGATATCCCAGGAGGTTAGTTGAATATTTCTTATTTTTCTGGTCCTAGCCATCTGATTCTCATTACTCCTACAGTTCGGGAAGCCTCTCTCCGCCTTGGCGTTTTATAAACCTCGTGTGCGTACGTCGACATTTTAACCATAAATCCAGAGTTTGGGGGCTGGAAAATTCGAAGCGAAGGGTTTGGGGGAGGGGGTAAAAACTACCCGGAGGTCCGAAGCCAGCCCAGGGGTTGCCGAGGGAGGGAGAGAAACCGTGGGGCGGGCGTGCCTCCGCCTCCTGCCTGCCCCCTCCGCGGGAGATGGCCTCGGGCCGCATCATCCATCAGAGGGGTGCGCCGCAGCCGGCTCCTCTGGTCCGCGGGGAGGGGACGCGATCCGGGTCGCGGCCGGGGGGGCTGCTCGGGTAGCAGTCCCCGCATTCCGACCGCGCGCACCCCCGGAGGTGGCGCCTTGGGGAAGCTGGTTTTCTTTCTTTCTTTTTTCTTTTCTTTTCTTTTTTTTTTTTGGAGCCTCGGGGGGCGGGCGGAGGAGGGCCCTGTGTGTGTCCCTTTAAGAGCCGTAGCGCTGCCCCCGCCTTGCAGGCGCCCGGAGCCTCACAAAAGAACAGGATGTTGTTGATTTGTCACCAAACCACAGAGAGGAAATGATTGTAAATTTCCTTTAAACATCCCCACCGCGCTCCGGCCGCCCCCGCTTCCTCCTCCGCCGCCCCCGCCCGGCCCGGCGCAGCGGGGCCTCGGCGCTCCCGCGGGGCGCCCGCTCCCCGGCCTCTCGCGCCAGGCCACAAGCCCGGGCCGGCTCCCGGGCGCCTGCGGGAGGAGCCCCCCGCCCCCGCCGCGCTGCCACTCGCGTTTCAGTTGCTTTCTTCTGAAAAAAATTTTTTTTCAACAGCTGCCTCAGAGAAAGGGCCATGCCCTGGAAGCACCTTAGCGTGTGCCCGTCCTGTTTAGCCTTACAACCGCCCTGAAGAGGCAGTAATCATCAGTTCCAGTGCCCGAGGGGAAACTGAGGCCTAGAGAGGTTCCCTGAGTAGCCGAAGGTCATCAGCTCCTGAAACCCCTTGAGGTTTTTGAGGGTTCTTGTAACAACCAATCTAGATTTGGTTCATCCCAGAGCTTATGGTTGTAACCAATTAGCCATACTGCCATGGGAACATGATAGAAATTCCCACTCATCAAAGATGGCCGTTAAGTTCAAAGCAACAATGACTTTAGACCGGGTTATTTCATGAGGAGCATCACCCACCATGTCCAGCTGGGCACTGGTCTTTCAGAAACTGTTTGGGTCTCAGTTCCACCTGTGCCTTTCTGCACCTTTATGTACCTTTACCTCTCCTGGCCTCCTTCCTCATTGATTTGGGTGATTTTTGAAAGCCTCTGGTGGAGTTAATGTTTGCTCCTAACCTGCAGTCTGTGGCGGAGTGGTCAAGTTTGGTGTGTGGTGCAGGGAAAGGCTCCTTTTGCTGTACAGAGTGTTCTTTCTAAGCAATTAATGCTTATGATTCTGGCATTGGCTGCACTGGGGTTCATGGCTTGAATATTCAAAGCAGCAGTTAATGCCCCAGGCACTGTGCACTCTCTCCTTTAATTCTTACAGTAGCCCCCTTAGATATTGCTGTCCTTTAATACAGAGGAGGATACTAAGGTTCAGAGGGGTTGAGGAGTTGGACCAGTTCACACAATGTAAGTGGAAGAGACAGGACTCATTTAGTCACCCCTTTCTGACTACTTGTGGTGTCTTTTTTTAGTACTTTAAAATTGATTATTTGGTTAGGAAAATGGGTAATGACAGGAGTACAGGATGCTTCTGCTGGGTCCTTTGCGACCTTAACTTCCGGAGAACTCTAGGTCAAATCTCACTTTCTGCAAAAAGAGCACCTGAGTGACTTACACTCTCAGGCTGGAATCTTCCTTTTGAGGCCTGATTCGGTGGTTTGGATGAAGCGGGGGGACTGGTGTGGGCTCTGAGTTCTTTCTATTCTAACCTGAACAGGCACATGGAAACTTTAAAAAAACAAAAAAAAATTTCTGGTGCTGGATTTCATTCCTTCCTCCCTCCTTCCTTTCCTTCCTTCCTTCCTCCCTTCCTCTCTCCCTCCCTATATTTCTAAGGCTGAATAGCTCCCTTCATTTACAAGACCCTTAATTCTAAACTACGGACTGGGGAGGTAGATGGGCATGGGATGATAGAGGGTTGTGTTTGACTCCAGATATCACCAACGTCATATAATTTTACATTATCATGTGCCTGGTACATGCCTGTGGACTGTGCCAGGGGCTATCTTTGTGCTTTCTCATTTGATCCTGAGAAGGTCCTAACAAATGAAAAGTCAATACCCAGAGAGGCTGTCCACCTAGGAATGGTGGGAGCTGGGGTTTGCATCCCTCTTGTGTCTGTGCAAGGGGAAGCATCAGTTAGTTATCTGGCGCCCCAGAAATGGGACTGCAGTTCTTGCCTACAGTCAGTGGAGAAGGCCAAGAGGGTCCTTGATGCTGGTGGATTTTGGGAGAGAAGTGCGGTGGCCTTTGGCTCCTCTGTGCTGCAGCTGTCTGCAGTTCTTCGACTCTGAGCACATTTGTTGATGGATTTCCAGCATCGCTGCAGTATCTCCACCTGTCCTTTTTGCTTTTATAGATTGCCAGCCACTGGGGCATCCGGGTCCTGAGCACTTAGGAGGGAGAGCCATCTGCTGAATTATTTCCATTCTCCAGCTGAGGAACACAGGGCACCAATAGGCCGAGTTGTTGGTCTGGGCGGGCTGGCTTGATGCAGAGCAAGACAGTAGGAGTCAAGGCCTCCAGCTTCTCCTGCTACTCAATTCTGGAGAAGCAGGAACCAGAGGAGGGTAGGTCCTCTGATGTCTCTTGGCCTCAGTTTCCTAGGCTGTGCAAAACTGTGGCCTGTGTGGTTTCTGATGGCTCTTCCAGTCATCGTCATCCAAAGAATAGCTTCTGTTTACTCATTGGGTTAATATTTATTAAACATCTACTCTATGCAGTGCACCTCTGCTGTAGGTGCTGGAGATACAGCAGAGGACGAAACAAAAGCTCTCTCTTCTTGGGGTTTATCTTTTAGGTGGAGACCAAAAAAATTAAACACATGGGTATGTAAAATGTCAGTGTTTTATGCTCTGGAAGAGAAAATGAAGAACATGAGGGGGGGATGCTATGTGTGAGTACAGGAGGCGAGGTCGTGTTTTGTCTAGGGTCATAAGGGAAGGCCCACTGATAAGATGGCATTTGAGAAGAGAGGGAAGGAGTGAGCCACACTGCCTTATGAAGTTTGCTATATGTGGTTGGAGTGGCAAAGATAAGGACCAAGAGATGGGAGTGTGTTGCATAGCACTTAAGGTGTGTCAGACGCTGTGGTAAATGCTGTATGTTATTCAGTCCTGTTACTCCTGTATTTTTTTGAGGAAGCTGAGACTCAGAGAGGTTTAGCGACTTGCCCAAGGCCACACAGCTAGTCCGTCGTGGAGGTGAAATTCTAATGCTAGTGTTAATCATCATGCTGCTTGCTACTCAAGGAGTCTTCTTTTGAAGCTGATGTTTAATTTATGACCTGGTTCTTTTTTTTTTTTTGACAGAAACACAGCGAGAGAGGGAACACAAGCAGAGGGAATGGTAGCGCTAGAAGCAGGCCCCCTGCCGAGCAGAGATCCCGATGCGGGGCTCGATCCCAGGACCCTGGGATCTGACCTGGGCCGAAGGCAGACGCTTAACGACTGAGCCACCCAGGCGCCCCAGTTCTTTTTATTTCTTGGGAATTAAGGGTCAAAAGTGGCCATGACTCTTGGCCCCTAAGTTGCCTGGTGTTGGGGAAAGAGCTGAGGGCCTGAAGTTCCTTTTTGTGAATGGAAGAAGGTAATGTGTTTGATGCTGGAAAACCCCATGTTGTGTTTATGGCAGAAAGGGGAAAAACACCTTCAGATTAGTGTAAACAAGAGAAATGGGAGATTGGGGTAGCCTGAATCCCTCCACCCCCCTCCTTCGTTTTAATTTCCCCATGATGGGCTCAACACAGCGTGTTGTATTATACAGCGATAATTAAAACACTTGGATTAGTGAGCTGAGATTTATAGGGCAAACAGGAGCCAGAGGAGAAACGACAGTCATGTCTTTTATTTACAGGCAGATATCCAAATTGCCACTTGCTTGCTTTTTCTTCCTGACACTATCACCTACTCTGCTTAATTAGATTCTTTTTTTCTGTATCATTTCCAATACCGCTCAGCCTGCTGCTCAGCAGCAGGTTTAGGAAGCTATATACTGAACCCTTTTCCACAGCCCAGGGAAGATGAGTCAGGAGTGAGGCACATAAAAGCCAAGGAGGGCGCCTTGCCATCAGCCTGTGGAGCCCACCTGTCTGTCAGCATCCTGGCGCGGGACTGGAAGGGAGGCACCCAGGGCCAGGGAGGAGAAATACCACATCCTTCCAGGCCTGCTCAGCTTTCTGCGAAGCGCCCTCTTTCTTGGGGGGAACCGACAGAGCGAGTTCCCTGAACAGCAGACCACCCCCAACATACTCCATTTCAAACCAAATAGAGTTAAATCATGTTCCCAGATTTTTATTGCATATTTTACTCTCTTCAGCGTATCATCATAGACTCTGATGGGGCTGAGGGAACAAAATGAGATGAACAAAAATGCTATTCAAATTTACCATCCAGTATAAAGGAGAGCTGAAAATAGCTGATGAGAATTTTTGGCCAAATTCATTCGTTTGAAAAGTATTTACTGAATATCTAGTGTGAATCAGGCATTGTTCCTAGGTGGGTATGGGACACAGTAGTGACACAACATCCCCCAAGATTCCTGTCTACATGAATTTCCCAGCTCTTGGGGTGGGAGATTGGCAGGCAGTGAATTCATTCCTGAAGAGCATAAGAACTATCTGGAAAAATTAAGTGGAGAAGAAGAGTGCTGGGGCTGGTCATTTTACAATTTTTTTAAAAAAGATTTTATTTATTTATTTGATGGACAGAGAGAGATCACAAGTAGGCAGAGAGGCAGGCAGAGAGAGGGAGAAGCAGGCTCCCCACTGAGCAGGGAGCCCAATGCGGGGCTCGATCCCAGGACCCTGAGATCCTGACCTGAGCCAAAGGCAGAGGCTTAACCCACTGAGCCAACCAGGCGCCCCTGGGGCTGGACATTTTAGAAATGAAGAGGGAGAAAGCAGTGTGTCCTGGTGGAGAATGACAGATCTGTTAGGGAATCTGGGCTTCCACACCTGCTAGCTGTGTGACTGTTATGTTTCTGTGGCCATCCGATCTGAAACATTTTTATCATCTGTACAGTAGGGCTAGTCGTAGACAGTCATAAAGGGATTCAACGAGGCAAAAAATACACAAATATAAATAATAAGTATAAATAAATGATAAATAACATAATACAGAATAAAAATATATAAAATGCATACCTAATTTGGGTTCTGTGAGTGCTTGCTCTTTTCAGCATTATGTGCTTATAATAATGTGATGAGGAGCGGAAGGAAGAGTGAAAGAAAAGGGTTATTATCCATGTCACCCTCCCCTCTTCCAGTAATCACCGTTTGCCCATTCACCAGGAATGCAAGAGTGCTGGTGAGGTCCTAATTCTGCAGCAGAATTAGGACTGCCGAGGGTTTAGGTCAGGGTTTGGTATGCAGGCTCTTAGGATTGTCGATTTTTGCATTCTGTCTTAAAAATTGTTTCCCACATGTTTTGGTGTTCACTGTGATAGTCCACAACAAGCTTGGCAGGGGGGCCGGGGCTGCCCACTTGACAAACGGGAAAACAGGCACAGGATGTGAGTGCCTGGCCAAGGTCACCTCCAGTCTCCAGAGGAGATCTCCTGCCGGCCTGGAGATGAGTCATCCTGGAGTGTTGTTCCCGGGGTGAAATCACAAAGGAAGGAAGCCTTGGATTTATTGCAGGCAGCCCGGGAAGTTTCCTGTTCTTGAGAAATCTCAGAAACAGAAACTCCTCCACCTGAGGGGCTTTATTCTTCTGAGGTCAGCCTGCTGAGGAGCCCCCAAGCCTCCAGAAGATACAGTGACTGATAGAGGGTGAAGGAGCGGGTAGAAGGCCTTTGACGTAAACAGAGGAGAGAAAAGGAGAAGAAAGAGTGTAGGGGTTGAGAGCTTGGGGCCAGGGGTCAGACAGATTTGGGTTTGGTGGTTCCGCCACTTAACCAGCTTGGGCAAGTCACGTGACCCTCTGTGACCCTTAGTTTCCTTGATTGCAATAGTCCGTAATTCACAGGTTGTCGGGAAAGTGAAATAACATGGTGTGTGTCAAGCGTTTAGCCCAGTGCCAGGCAGTAGGAGGCCTTTAGGAAGGTGAGTTGTCATTACTGCAGCAGAAGAGGGAGCAGCTGGGTCAGGGAGAGGGGGCGACAGGACCCCCAGGTTGTACATCCTTCTCAACACTGCACCATTTAGATGAGGTCTTGATGAAGTTCTTTCCACCCAAGCTTCTGGAGTCAGTCACCCAGTAGGTGCCATCTAGGCCATCTAGGAGTTTATGCTGGGCCCAGCAGAGCAGGACCAGACAAGTATCCGATGTCTTCCTGCCATTGCTCACCCATCCTGGCATCACGGTTCACTGGGCATGGCGGGTCTGAGAGGGCCCCCCCCTTGGTTCACTCTCTCCCCCTCCCTTTAACCTTTGCTTCTCTGGCTCAGACCCATTATTCGTCCTGTTGCTGTTGACTACATGTAATGAAAATAATTGAGCCTGTCTCCACCGATGACTGTCTAGGAACAAATCAAGCCTGCCCCAGTCCCCCGCCTCTGACCGAACACACCCCACCTGCTGAAAACAGCCCTGCTTGAGCTTGGGTCTTAAACCTGGGCTGCCGTGCTTGATGGACTTTCCAGGGTGCCTGACACCCTACTGGACAGCCTCATGGTTTGCTGAAGGGTGTCTAGGGGTGCTGGGACCAAGGTGCAGAAACACCTCTAGGCATTTATCCAAAGCCCTCATTATCGTGTTCTCCAATCACACATCTGCCCTTCATCCTTCAGCCCAGCTTCCTTGCCTCGCCCTGCCCCACTGAATGTAGATCTCTAGAAAACAGATAACAGAGGGGGCTGAAGAGTTTAGTTGCCTGGGCTTGGGGTGGGCAAGCTCCCGAGGCTTGGATTTTTCTGATTTTTTTCTGATTTTTATGTAAATAGTTCCAAGAGCAGAACCTTGGCAGGAGCAGCTCTGCCCAGCAAGAGGGAGAAGGGCAGGGTTGCTGATTAGAGGAATCTTATTTTATTGTATTATTCCAGTCCGAAGCCGAAGCTCCATTTCTGTTTGTATATTTTGTTAAGATAATATCAGGTCTTAAGTGGAAACAACACCACCACGCCCTGTCTTTTCTCTAGAAGGAACCTGCCCTTGGGACTGCTATGCATTCTCCTCCTTATCCTTGCACATATGCACATATGCACATACTGTGAACTGGGGCCCCGGGGCCAGGATTGTGCTCAGTGCTTATGTATTTTTCCACCAAATTCTTGCAATAATTCTAGAAGGAAGGAATTACTGTCCCCATTACTTCAGTGAAGAGACCGAAGCTCCGAGAGGTCATGTGGTGGAACTGAGATTCAAACTCTGGTCTGATTCCATCTAAAGATTGCAAATTTAGGGACACACATGACTTTCGTGACCGTTGTTTTCCACCCACCATTATATTATAGGCATTTTCCCAGGTTCCTTTATAGTCTTCCTGATGATCATTTAAAATAGGAACTGAAGATGCCTGGCACCAGCGCTGTGTAGCCATTTGCTCCTTTTGGGCATTTGTGGACAAGAGCGTTGGCCCAGGTACGCTGAGCAGCAGCGGTGGGAAGAAAGGGTGCAGTGTGGAGGGTGGAGGATTGGGCTGTTGGAACCAGAGGCACCGTGGAGCGGGGGGAGAGGAGCACACAGAACTCCCCTCGCTTTGACGCAAGGTCACTTGGGTTGGCAGTCCCAGCATCCCTTGCTCTCTGTTTCAGCTGTGTGAGTTGGTGTGGGGACTGGGTCAGGGGGCAGCAGCCTTCTACGCAGGTGAGGGTGGTGGGAAAGGAGCAGTCCTCTAGAGGTCGATGGAAGAGAAGTTTCTATCCCCGTTTTATAGAAAAGGCTACTGTGCCTCGTGGAAGTCAAAAGACTTGCCAGAACACAGGTCTGAAGCAGCAAGATGGAGAACAGGGTGTGGGCATTCTGACTCCTCTGCGCTTCTCCCCCATCAATTTCACCTTTGTTTCCCTACCTCTGGTTATCTCCTCCAGGGGGCTTTCTTCCTGATACACGGGTACTCCCCGAGTAAACCCACGTGTGCACATCCAGGCTAGATGCACATGGTACAACAGGACTAGCCCCATAGAGAAAATGGCTTCTAAAGAAGGGTAGAGTAGCTGGCAGCGAAAACCAGGAAATTGCTTTTAAGAATTTCCTAGGTACAAGGGTGCAGTCTATTGAGCATGTAACTCTTGATTTTCCGTTCAGGTCATGATCTCAGGGTCTTGAGACGGAGCCCCACATTGGGCTCCGCGCTCAGCAGGGAGCTTGCTTGAGATTCTCGCTTCCTCTCCCTCTACCCCTCCTCCTGTCTGTGCTTTGTCTCTCTCTCTCACTCTCTAAAGTAAGTAAATCTTTAAAGACAAACAAACAAAACTTCCCAGGTACAACGTGGTGGGTTTTTTCTTTTTGTCTTTTCCCAAGATGGAGATGTTGGCCCAAGTTCCTCCTGTAAATCTTTAGAATTTAATGTGGCCACTCAGCTTCCATTCAGAGAGGTGCACTGCTGCTAGAAACACCTTTTTCGAGTCCAAGCAGTGATCGCTACACATTTTTCTTTCACAGTAGAAAGCCCCGAGTTCCTTAAAAGAGTGTTTGCAAACAGCATTTAGTTCTTAGAATGACAAGACAGTTTTAAGAGAAAAACAAAACCCATTGTTTATGTCAGCTCTGCAGCTTATCAATATGAAATGAAGATGAAGATTCATTTATGTCAATAGACCATTTTTTTTTTTTTGGTGGGGGTGGTTGTTAAAAATTCATATATCTTTGCCAATGGAACCATTTCCACATTCACAATGGGGGGAAAACAAACAAAAAAGCAAGACTCATAAAACCTTTCCTGGAATAATCAGAAAAGGAATGAGTCCCTGAAAATACAAATTTGTGGTATTGTCTTTGCATATTAGCAAAATTCTTCTAGCTTTCGAATAGTGTGTTGTGGACCTAGTCTGCTGTTATATTAGTTTAGCATCCTCTTTTGTGTGTGTGTGTTTTTTAAAGATTTTATTTATTTGAGAGAGAGAGCAGAGCTAGAGAGAGAGGGAGCAGCAGGCTTCCCGCTGAGCACAGAGCTTGCCTGGTGCTTGGGTTCAATCTCAGCGGTGTTCAGGCTCAGTCCCAGGAGCCTGGGTTCAGGACCTGAGCCGAAGGCTTTGACGCTCGGCCAACTGAGCCACCCAGGCACCCCTAGCATCCTCTTTTGATTTATGCTTTTCCTAGACCATGTTTATCTGCCTTCTCACTCTCAGCCAAACTTGTGCTAGCCCACTTTGCACTCACTGTGGTCTTAAATCCCCTCTACCCAACCCCTCACTCCCCCCACCCCAACGCCTGCCTTTGAAACAGCCAGGGTTCCTGTGTGCCTCACTCTATGAAAACACTGAGAAATTAGAGTTTTGGACCATAAGGGCCCCAGAGTCGTAGTTACGAGTGATGACCAGGCTCTGAAAGCCTCCTCATAGGAAGTTAGTGGCAGAGGCAGGATTTGAATCCAGCTCTGTTTTGACCTACCCTGTTTGCCTTAAATTAGCAAACTGTGCCGAGCCCTTTCTGTGGAGTCAGGCGCCTTGTTAGGAAGGCACCTTGAAGGAAATGCTGAGATGAGCCAGAATGTTCATTCTCTTCAGGACTCCTGCAATCTAGTGTGGGTTGAAGGGTCATCTTCATTGCGTAGATATATTTATTAATTTGTAATCTTCATTTTACAGATAAGGAAACCAAATCTAAGAGGTCAAGTGACATGATCAAGGTCACACAACTATGATATAACAAGACTTTTATTAGGTGGTTGTTGCCAGAAGTCCACAGTAGTCCAGGCCCCTTATGTAGACCATCACATTCTTACATGCAAGGCAGACAAAGGTCAGAGCTGCACTTAAAGATCAGACAGAGGCCAAAGTGGCAAGTGTTTGAAGGGTATGTGCTCAGCGCTCCTGAGCATAGTGGAGATTCCAAAAGAACTTCATCCCTGCAAGATGCCTGTAGGCTCCTGGTCCCTTGCCTTCTGTGCAACAGAACTCATGGGCTCACCCACCTCTCTCCCTGTGGCAGAGAGTCCCTGCTTTGGAAAAGAGACTCAGGAGACCTCCTGTCCCCAAAGGTTTTCCAGTAGGACAGAGGCTATCCAGGCCTGCTGAGTTGAGCTGTGCTGTGTAGTTATATTTGCTTTAAGATGTGCAGGCCGAGGAAACCCTGGAGGAGCAGAGCAAGGAGGGCAGGCTGGGAGATGCCCTTTGCTATTAGAGAACAGTGAGCCCCTGGGCCTGGGTTTTCCAAGACCCTACCACCTAGGGACTTCTTGAACTCTTGGCTTGCCTCCTCAGCTCAGAAATGGGTATGAGGATGGCAGGGACTCCCCTTTGCGGTGATGGGAGGGTAGCTGAGGAAGAGTCAAGTCCTTTATTAGACTCAGGGTAGATGCCTCACAAGTTCCCTTCCTTTCTCATCCATCCTTGACTCCCTTCCTTCTGAATTCCTAGCTGTTAATAAGCCTTGTAGGGCTTTTTTGCTACCTTTACATTTGCAGTGACAGCAGATGTCCCACACGAGGCTCCCTGATTACTGTCCTACTGTACGTGGATTTCATTGGCGATGCACGTGTTAAGAGTGAAAAAAAATGCTAGGACACCCACGTATCATACCAGGAGTAGAGCCAGCGAGGCCACTCTCTTATTTGGCCTTTAGAATCACCAGCCTGGGTGTTGTTCATCCTATTCTCTGCTTCATTGGCTGTGTGACCTAGGTTATGTTATTTAACCCCTCTGTGCTTAAGTTTCCATATTTGCAGAATGAAATGAGAATAGTACTTATGGCACAGAGATGCAGGGAGTATTAAACACAATAGTGCATTCGAGCCCTGGCACTGGAATCTGCTAGGAACTGTTATCTAAACAAACACCAAATCTGGCTGGAAGAGATGTTAGGCATCAGCACCCACCTTTTGATTTTTAAAAATCAATTTATTTAAGTAATTGGCAGTAGCACTAACAAATAGCAATAGCTAATATTTATTGGGTGCTTGTCACGTAGGCCAGGCACTGTGCTAAGGATTTTCATATGTAAAGTTGCTTACAAATATGAAGGTGCACCCCAGTGTTTAGCCACCATCACCAGTGCTGTAAATCTTTACCTGTGTCCTCTGTGCATGTACAGATATTTAAATCTCTTTTGACCCCTTCATCCTTAAATATGAGAAATCTTGAGCTCAGGGAGAAAAATACAGATTGTCATAGAAGTTCTTATTTTGCGTGTGGGGCACTACTCCAGACGCTATGGGATTTTAAATCCTTGCTGTAACTCTGCAGAATGAGTTGTGTTATTTGGAATAAATGCTCTAAGCCTCAGTTTACCTCCGTGGATTGATTACAGATTAACTTTAAATAATCCCTGGAGAAGGATCTCTCAGAGTTCCTGGCACATCCTGGTACTCAGGGGATGGAGGCTACTGGGGAGGGTCAAGGTTTTATGCGGATCACAGCTTGTACAATTGGAGATCTGCCTTTAGGAGAAAGAATAAAAATTAGGAATCCAATATTAAGAATGTAAGTAACTATTTAGAGAAAAAACTATAGAGCATTGTATCTCAGCTATGCTTACAATTTTAAAAAGTCAAGAAAAGAGCTCAATTTACGTATTTTATTTTTTAATTTTAATTTTTTAAAAAGATTTTATTTATTTATTTGACAGAGAGAGATCACAAGCAGGCAGAGAGGCAGGCAGAGAGAGAGAGGGGGAAGTAGGCTCCATGCTGAGCAGAGAGCCCGATGTGGGGCTCGATCCCAGGACCCTGGGATCACGACCTGAGCCTAGGGCAGAGGCTTTAACCCACTGAGCCACCCAGGTGCCCCCAATTTACATATTTTAAAAACCGTCAGATAACTCAAACACTATAAAATCCAAAAGGACATTTTTCTTAATTAACTGCCTGACATACATCCATCATACTTTTTATTCTTGCATTTTCTAGCTTCATACTCTTTGATCATTTCTTCCTATGAAAATGATTTTCTAAAATAGTTTTCTATGAAGAGAATAAAAGATAATCCAGCCTTTTCTCTAGCATCGTTGATCAAAATGTGTCTCTCTCTTTTTTTTTTTTTTAGTTTTATGGCTTTATTAGCACAAATATGACGTGCACATCAGCTGTCTATCCATCTTCTTCGCTGTGCAGCCTGGCATTGGGATTGGCGACTCTGATGGCCCCCTAGGCTGCTCTTCCTACAATGGCTTTCCTGTTCTCAGAGGAGACACTGGGGGCAATCTCTGCGCAGTAGAGTTTGTTGCACATCAGCTCCTTGACCTTGGGGACTAGGAACTTCTGGAAGCCATGGGCAGCATGTGCTTTGTTTTTTTGTTGCTCTCATAACTAGCGTTGGGCATTAAGATCCTGCCCTTGAATCTTCTTTGCACCCTATTGTCACTGTCTCTGGGTTTCTGCCCCTTGTGCTTAGATTTGACACATCGGTCTGATGAACTTCTTGGTCCTTCCTCTTTTTAACAATCCTGGGCTTCACCAGAGGTCTGAGGGTGGCCATGATGCCAAGTAAGGGATGGCTGCCAAAATTTGTCTTTCATTCTTAACGGTTTAGACACAGAAAATGAGTGAATTCACGTAGATGCGCATGCTGTTTATAGTATTACTACATGTTCATGTCCCATAATCAGAGGAATTTTGCTAAATCTGTGTTGTGTGATTCCATCAAAAATGAAAAAGGTGGGGCGCCTGGGTGGTACAGTCAGTTGAGTGTCTGACTCTTGGCATCAGCTTGGGTTGTGGTCTCAGGGTCATGAGATCGAGCCTCACGTCAGGCTCCATGCTCATCGAGGAGTCTGCTTGAGATTCTCCTTTTCCCTCTGCAGCCTCCTGCTCATGCTCACTCTTTCTCTCAAATAAATGAATAAATCTTAAAAAAGAAAAAAAAAAAGAAAAAGAAAAGAAACTGTGGTGCATTATAACTGCATAAATCAAGTATATTTCTGACAGAAGAGAATTTCCCCTGTGACTGCAGGAGTTGAGTCCTCCACTTATTATTATCCAGGTCTCCTAATTGGAAGCATTTCTCCCAAGTCGGCATCTGACTCCATCCATTTTAAACCTTCTCTTTCTTCCCCACCACATACTTCAGTGTTGGGCACTATAGGACAAGTTCCTGCGGTGTCTCACCCGCTGATGTGGCTGGTGAAAGGAACTGGGGCTGGTGGGCGCGTGAGTACGGGAGTATTCTCAGGAGCTGTGTCAACTCTGGAGGGTTTGCAGTCATTCAGCGTACACAGGGGTGACTGTGAACCACGTAAATATATTGTGCCAGAAACTCACTATCCCACCGGTTTACCAGTTTGACTCTTGCTTGGGTACATCACACAACCGGAGGGCAGGCATAACAGAAGGGAAACTAGAGTAGGGAGAGAAAGTGCTCTTTCCACTTGTGGTTGCGACTTGACTTTGGCAGAGCTTAGTGAAACCCAAGACCATGTGCATATGTTTCTTTCCAGGGCTTTGGAAGGGGCTGTTGTGGGTGAGGACTCTGAAGCTTTAGCTCTGTGAGCTTCACAGTGACCTGGTTAAGCTGTTGTTTGTATTTGTGGGTAGAGGGAGCCGTGCAGCCCATATAGGAGCTGTGTGACCTTGTGTCTTCATAAACCTGAGTCCCTCGGTAGTAAGCACGATACTATTACTAGTATTTACTTCACTGGGAATGTCAACAGGCCCTGGTCTGATTGTTTATTGCTGTGTCCACAGTGTCTAGAACACATAGCCCACAGTCAACAAATACCAGTTTTATGCATTTCATGAAATGGCAGGGTGTTGGGTGTTTAGGTCCAGGCTCTCAGAGAAAAGGAAACTGAGGCACAGTGAACTTTCCTGTGCTATACACTGCTGCTGGTTAGACCCAAGGGACACCCTGGGTCTGCCGGCCTTCTTTCTTCCTGCTGACCCTCCCACGTGCACTGTATTGGAAGGGGAAGCTTAACTCATTTCCGAGTGCCTGAGATAGTCATCTGAGTTATTCCCTCTGGTACGGACGTGAGCCAGGGTCCCTGGGGTCTCATCCCTGGAATTTGCTCTGATCCACAGAACCCACTGTTGTAGAGGCTCGCCTGCCTTCTCCCCCTGCCTGACCTGACCTGGGTCCCTGGGAATGGTGGGAGGCAAGCAGACAGTTGAAAGAACAAAGGTGAATGGTTTTGAGCCATAAAATAGTGAGCCTGAAAAACAAGTTTGGAAGATGAATGGCTTTGGGCTTGCAGAGCTTAGCAGGGGCAACCCTTAGAATTGTTGACATTCCCGTCTAAGAACTGCGGGAGGCCCTGCCTGGGCGAGAGCCCGTCTCTGCACATCTCCACTCTCCTCGGAGAGGTCCTCAAGCCAGGCCAGAAGTCTGCCACTCAGTGATAGAGCACACTGGAGATGAGGCCGGAGGGCCCTCGTCAGTCAGTGGTCATTGTGTCATTATGGGATGGGAGCTGTGGTCTCAGTAGCCAGAGGGCTGCAGGTAATCAGTCTGCCACACAGACGACAGACCTGCAGTCTGGGCCCCGTACAAAGAGGATGTACCTCTTTGCCCTCCCTCTCTGCCTGGTGGGGATTGCCACCTGTGCTCTTGCTCCCACTCCCCCCTCTGTTTGATTACAAGCCGCCCTGATGGTGTGGGCCCCTGCCTGGGACACTTCTCCTTTCTACAGGGACCTCGGGATGATGAGGGTGCTCACTGCTCTTGCCTACTCCCTCCCCTCATTAACAAGACAACTGGGATGTTGCAGCCTCTGCTTCTAGTGGTTCTCCCTCCAGCCCTCAGATAATATTTATATACAAATGCTAGCTCTGATCTCCACCCAGGAAAACACCAGCTGCTATTGAAAATCTTTTTGGGGGCGCCTGGGTGGCTCAGTCGTTAAGCGTCTGCCTTCGGCCCAGGTCAGATCCCAGGGTCCTGGGATCGAGCCCCGCATCGGGCTCTCTGCGCGGCGGGGAGCCTGCTTCTCCCGCTACCATTCCCTCTGCTTGTGTTCCCTCTCTCGCTGTGTTTCTCTCTGTCAAATAAATAAAAAAAATCTTTAAAAAAAAAAA
>CM053607.1:102274076-102284307 GCA_028646535.1 Procyon lotor | reverse complement strand
AAAAAAAAAAAAAAAAAGAAAATCTTTTTGCATGTGATAGAGAGCAGAGCACTGGGCCTCATGTGGGCCCCCTTGAGCTTCTTGGAGGGTGTTAGGGAATAGCAAGTGCGTTTTATTTGTATTTTTCAAAGTCAACCTGGGGCTGTGTCCAGGCAACTGAAGGCCTGTCAGAGCCAAAACTGCCTCATTCCTTTTTAGAAAAGACAAAGGGATTAGGTGTCCCTGGGACTTTAACAAATGCATTGTTGGTGGTTTTGATCAAGGTTTCACTGAGGGAAGGCGAATGCAGAAATGAGGACACCAAAGATCCAGGCTGCCAGTGTTGTGAAGATGCCTGGAGACAGGCATGCACAAACTATTGGCCCTGATGTTAATTAGTACAGCCTCTTGGAGAGAAATTTGGCAACGTCTTTCATAAAAAAGGAGTTTGACCTTTGATGCAGCAATTCCATTCCTTGGAAACTATCCTAGAGTGATGTTTGCCCATGTATACAAAGATCTATGTTCATAAATGGAAAAAAGTAGGAAATCATCAATGTGCCTGTCAGCAGGGGACGGGCTTAATAAATTACAGTTCATCCAAATGATGGAACACTATTTGAGGATTAAAGAAGAAAACAAAGCAAATATAGGAGTTCCCTCCTCCCCTACCATTCAAAGTTTTGCTTTTCAGAGTTCCAGTTACTGCTGGTCAACTGAAGTTTGAAGTTCGGAGGCAGATGACCCTCCTGGAGAATCTGTAGAAGGTTGGAAGTAGCCCAACGCTATGTCATAGTACCTGCGTGGCTGACCTTACTTTATCTCATCACGGAGGCATTTTGTCATCAATCTTGATCACAGAAAGGTGAGTAGGTAAATAGGGTATTTTGACAGAAAGGAAGAGACAACATTCACCTAACTTTTATTACAGTATATTGTTATAATTGTTCTATTTTATTATTGGTTACTGTTGTTAATCTGTTACAGCGCCAGATTCTTAAATTTTATCATAGGTTTATATATACAGGAAAAAACAAGGTGTGTGTGTATACACACACACACACACACACACACACACACACACATATATGGCTTGGAACAATCCACAGTTTCTGGCATCCCCTGGGGGTCTTGGAATGTTCTTGGAATGTACTGCCTTCGGATAAGGGGGTCTACTATGATGACAGTGGCCAACACACATACAGTACTTACTCTACTGCTTTACATATTTTATATTATTTACGTATTTACAATATTAACTCATTCAATCACCAGTCCTTTGGTTACTATTAGCATATTTTTATAGGGGTGCCTAGGTGGCTTATTTGGTTAAGTGTCTGCCTTTGGCTCAGGTCATGATCTCAGGGTCCTGGGATGGAGCCCTGCATCGGGCTCCTTGCTCAGCGGGAAGTTTGGTTCTCCCTTTTCCTCTGCCTCCTTTCCCCTGTTCATGCTCTGTCTCTCAAATAAATAAAACTTAAAAAAAAAAAAAGATTATTTATTTATTTGACACAGAGAGAGAGAGAGATCACAAGTACGTAGAGAGGCAGGCAGAGAGAAAGGGGGAAGCAGGCTCCCTGCTGAGCAGAGAGCCCGATGCGGGGCCTCCATCCCAGGACCCTGAAATCATGACCTGAGCCGAAGGCAGAGGCTTTAACCCACTGAGCCACCCAGGCGACCCTACTTTATTTTTTTCTAATTTTATTATTAGAGAGAGGAGAGAGAGAACGTGAGTGGGAGTGGGAGAGAAGGACAGGGAGAAGCAGACTTCCTTGCTCATTAGGGAGCCTGACACAGAGCTGTATCTCAGGACCCTGGGAACATGACCTGAGCCTAAGGCAGAGGCTTTAATCCACTGAGCCACCCAGATGCCCCATCAAATAAATAAATAAAATCTTTAAAAAAGGAAAGAAAGAGAATATTTTTATAGATGGGGAAAGAGATAATAAGTAATTTGCCTAAGATCACATAGCTAGTAAGTGGAGGAGCCGGACTTCAACCTGGCAGGCCCCAAGGTCTAGAACCACCACACATAAGCCTGTAACTCCAGATAAAGAAAGAAAGATGCCATTGAGTTAATCAAGTGAAAAAATTCCGGTAGCAGAGAGTGTGATCTTATTTGTGTAAAAATAATTCTTTGTGTACACAGATACGTTCATATGTGAATATATCACATGTATATGTGAAATTTAAGGTGTGGAAGAATATGTCCAAGCAGCAGTTCCCTCCTGGGAAGGATAGGTGATGGGGTTTGTAAAGAGGATATATCTATCTATCTATATATATCAATATCTACCTATAGATAGATATCTCTATATATATAGCTATATATATATCGATATCTATCTATATATCAATATCTATATAGATAGATATCGATATATGTAGATATATATTTTTAAAGATTTTATTTATCCGAGAGAGAGAAACAGAAAGAACACAGGTGGGGGGTGGGGGAGAGGCAGCAGGAGAAGGAGACTCCCTGCTGAGCAAGGAGCCCCATGCAGGGCTTGATTCCAGAACCTGGAAACCTGGAATCCATGGAAACCATGACCTGAGCTGAAGGCAGCTGCTCAACCGACGGAGCCACCCCTGCACTATGGCCCCACTTTTTTTTTTTTTTTAACTATTAACTAGATATAATTTTAGATTTTCTGAAACAAGTGCTTTTGGAATTTTAGGAACAGTAAGATTGACCACACTATCAAGGTAATAATAAAATAATCATACTTTAGTTTCTACTTCTAGATGGTCCTTAGAAAGGAGAGGCTTCCTATAATCATGGGCTCAGAGTAACCCTTGTGATTAGCTCCAAAGTAAAAGCTTCAGGGCCAAGCCTAATAGACAGGACTAGTAACAAATTAGATGAAGGTAGTCCTTCATCTTTTTTTCTTTTTTTTTTTTTTTAAAGACTTATTTATTTATTTGAGAGAGAGAGTGAGAGAAAGCACGAGAGGGGAGAAGGTCAGAGGGAGAAGCGGACTCCCTGTGGAGATGGGAGCCCGATGTGGGACTCCATCCTGGGAGTCTGGGATCATGAACCGAGCCGAAAGCAGTCGCCCAACCAACTGAGCCACCCAGGCACCCCAAGTAGTCCTTCATCTTAAGTCCTAAGAAATTATTCATCTGATTGGCTGAAAGGCATCCTCACATAATTATTCTTATTTTCATAAGAATATGAAATTTCAGAGTTTTGCCTCCTCTTGGAAGTATTTGCTGAGACACTGAAAGAGTCTGGTGATTTTTTTTGACACGCGGCCCCTCCACATTCCATTTTCACTAGCCGGTCCCCTGCATTTAATGTGTTCATGTAATGCAGTATTGTACCTTACCTAAATACTTTAGGTATTTGGGGCTTCGTTGCATCACCATCCTTTCGGGGTCAAGCCATCCAAATGCATTCATGATGTATTACATTTACAATTTGCAAATCTTATTCCCATTTCATCATTTCAATTAACTGGGCATAGTGCCTTATCACTGTAATGCACTTCGTACAATGTCCGTTTTAGAGGTGAAGAACTGGTTTAAGAGCGGGTCCTATGAGAACAGTGAGGGTATCAAAATTATGTGACCCATCACAGAGAATACAGACAAATAACCCAAACCGCTCTACTTACCCTGTCAGGTTGGAATGTATCCAGCGTTAACACATGTTTTATTTTAATTTGAGAATTAAGTTCAGGTGATAATTTTTATGTCCCATTATCTCCATAAGGAACTGAGGCTCAAGGAGGCTACTCGAAGTCCTCAAAATTGTATGTGTGGAGGGGTGCCTGGGTGGCCCGACCCTTGATCTCAGCTCACGTCTTGATCTCAGGGTCATGAGCTCACGCCCCAGGTTGGGCTTCACGCTGGCACAGGACCTACTTTAAGAAAAAAAAAAGATTTACATGTGGAAAGTGGGAGATGGATTTCTCACCCAGATCTGTCAGTCTTTCTGCAAAGTCCAAGTGCTAAGCACTCAACAGAGAAATAATAGAAAAATTTCACTCAAGGGGCGCCTGGGTGGCTCATTTGGTTGAGCTTCCAACTCTTGATTTTGTTCAGATCAGGATCTCAGGGTTCTGGGATGGCGCCCCACTTAGGGCTCTGCTCTCAGCAGGGAGTCTGCATCTCTCCCTTTCCCTCTGCCTCTCCTCCAGGCTCATTCACGTGCACTTATTTTCTCTTTCTCTAAAATAAATAAATAAATAAATCCTAAAACCAATCCAAAACAAAAAACCAGCAAGGTTAAAAAAAAAGAGAAGTTTCACTCAAATAACACCTCTGTAACAAACTGTTAGCAATTTAGTTTTATTCCCTTAGTTTTATCTATTTAAAAAAAATAAGAAAAATAAACACTTGGTAATTGGAGGATATGTGAAATGTTTATACTGTTTTCCTTTTTCACTAACATCATCAGAACAATCTTCCTTGTTGCTTCATAATGTCATTTAAAATAATTGCATACTTCTTAAAACTCAATAATTAAAAAACCCAATTTCCTGATTCCTAGTGGGCTAGGACTTGAGAGGACATTCCTCTAAAGAGGACAGAGAGGCCGACAAATAAATGAAAAAATAATCAATATCACTAATTATCAGGGAAATGCAAATCAAACCACAATGAGATAGCACCTCATACCTGTCAAGATGGCTTTTATAAAAGAAAAAAGTGTTGGTAAAGACGTGGAGACATTTGATCCCTTGCACACTGTTGGGAGGAATGCAGAATGGTTCAGCTGATTTGGAAAACAGTATGGAGGTTCTTAAAAAAAAAAAAAATTAAAGATAGAAATACCCTATGATCTAACAATCTCACTTCTGGATATTTACTATTCAACCTTTAAAAATGAAAGACTTTCTACAATATGGGACAACATGGATGAACCTGAAGGACATCATGCTAAATGAAATAAACTGATCATAGAAAGACAGATACTGCATGATTCCCTTTATGAAGTATCTAGAGTAATCTCCATAGAAACAGAGTTGGAATGGTGATGTTAGGGGCTGGAGGAAGGGAGAGAGAAATGGAAATTACTAATCAGTGGGCATAAAGTTTTAGTTAAGCAAGATGAGTAAGTTCTGGAGATCTGCTGTACAACATTGTCCCTATAGTGAACAGTAATGTAGTATACAATTAAAAATTGGTTAAGAGGATAGACCTGATGTTAAGTATTCTTACCACAATTGAAAAAACAAGGGGGACATCTGGGTGGCTCATTCGGTTAAGTGTCTGACTCTTGATTTCGGCTCAGGTCATGATCTCAGCATTCCTGAAATTGAGCCCTACTTCGAGGTCCACACTCAGCGGGAAATCTGCCTGAGATTCTCTTTCTCCCTCTTCCTCCTCTGCCTCTCCCCTCATTCGAGCTCATGTTCTCTCTTCTCTCTCTGTCAAATAAATAAATAAAATCTTAAAAAAAAAAAAAAAAGACATATACTATACCAGAAGTGTGCTGTCCTTGGGAGGGATTCCTGCACATGGGATTGGTAGGTCTTAGAATATAAATGTTTTTATGATTTTTTATATACACTGCTAAATTGCTTTTCAAAAGGGCTATATTAATTTGCATTTTGACCAGTAATTTTGAGGGTCGTTTTCATCACATTCTTATAGGCATAAGTTATTGTTAAAAAAGGAAAACACACAGGGAAAAAGTCTGACATGTTCGCTAATATGTACCAGACTATTCACACTGGTTAGTTTGAAGAGTAGGATGGGGCTGGTGGTGGAGGAGAAGGGACAGTGAAGGGGGATTTTTGTGTTCTTTCTTTCTTTCTTTTTTAATTAATTTATTTTAGAGGGAGAGAGAGAGAGCATGTGTGCGTGAATGGGAGAGAGGGGCAGAAGGAGAGGGAGAGAAGGAATCCTCAAGCAGACTCCATGCTCGGCATAGAGTCCAAGCTCCATCTCACAACCCTGAGATCATGACAGGAGCCCAAACCAAGAGTCAGACGCTTAACCTACTGAGCCACCCAGGCATCCTGGACGTCCATTTTCTACTTTACCTCATGTGGTTCTATTAAAAAAAATATATTTTTTAAAGGTTTTATTTATTTGAGAGGGAGAGAATGCAAGAGTGGGGTGAGGGGCAGAAGGAGAAGCAGACCCCCCCCTGCTGAACAGGGAGCTCTATGTGGGGCTTAATCCCTGGACTCTAGGATCATGACCTGAGCTGAAGGCAGATACTTAACCGATTGAGCCACCCAGGCGCTCCTAAAAATATTTTATTATAGGCACATATTACTTTTGTAATATGTATGTTTTAAAGTTTTTATTTTGAAATAATTTTTTTCTTTTTTTTTTTTTTTAAGACTTTATTTATTTATTTGACAGGGAGAGATCACAAGTAGGCAGAGAGGCAGGCAGAGGGAGAGGGGGAAGCAGGCTCCCCACCGAGCAGAGAGCCCGATGCGGGGCTTGATCCCAGCACCCTGAGATCATTACCTGAGCCAAAGGCAGAGGCTTTAACCCACTGAGCCACCCAGGCGCCCCTTGAAATAATTTTTTTAAAGATTTTATTTATTTATTTGACAGAGCGAGAGAGAGAGATCACAAGTAGGCAGAGAGGCAGGCAGAGAGGGGGAAGCAGGCTCCCAATGCGGGGCTCAATCCCAGGACCCTGAGATCATGACCTGAGCCAAAGGCAGAGGCTTTAACCCACTGAGCCACCCAGGTGCCCCTAATTTGAAATACTTTATCTTACAGAAAAGTTGCAAAAATAATATAAAAATTCCCTGTATGCCCTTTGCAGTATATATATTTTTTAAGATGAAGTAATTAGAAATGTTCTCCAAATATCAATCCTTACATCCACAAGATGCTGTAAGTCAGGATTTCTTAGCAAGTAGGATCCAACAGCAACTTGGGGAGATGCTCATTGAAAGGCAGACTCTTGAGCTTGAGCGGGATCTGTGAAATCAGAATGTTTGTGGGTGAGCCTGAAAAATCAGTATTTATTTATTTATTGGTAAAGACTTTATTCATTAGGGAGAGAGAGAGAGAGACATAGGGGGAGAGAGAGCATGAGCCGAGGGAAGAGGCACAGGGAGAAGCCAACTCCTGGCTGAGCCAGGTGCCCAACGTGGGGCTTGATCCCAGGACTTGGAGATCACAGCCTGAGCTGGAGGTAGACACCTAGCCATCTGAGCCACCCAGGCATCTCAGAAAAATCAGTATTTAAATAAAGCCTCCTCCCCAGGCCGTTCTCAGAACCCCCAAGGGCTAAGAAACACTGTTCCCCCTTTTCATCTTTTTTTCTCCAGCAATATTATGGCTTCCTTGGAAAGCCCTCCAACTTGCTAAGATTGGGAAAAGTGAGTGGAAATATGAGCATCTTTGTTGCAACTTTTCACACTTTGTGTTGCTACTGCTCTGCTGCAGCCAAGCTATCTTGTACTTTGTTTTCTCAAAACCCTGCTTTCTCCCTCTAGAAAAAAAGCACCCCAAGGGAGGCCAGGTCCAGAATGGTGGTGTGGCTGGTGGTGGTCCTCCTAGCCCTTGCCACTTCTATCCTGGATGGCCCAGGGAGTGGTGGCTGAAGGCCCTCCTGTCTCCTGGCTTCCTTAGAGCAGCAGCCAGGAGGCCCTGAGACAGCGGCAGTGGCAGTGGCAAGTGGGGTGGGGGTAGATGGGGTGCGTGCGGAGGGTGTGGCGAGGGGGTGGGATCTCCTCAGGACCTGGCTCCTGGATCCTCCTGCTATTTCTTTTGTCTATTGCTGATGCTTTTCCATGGATAGTTTGTCTCTCAAGGACACTCTGGGCACGTCCTTTCCACGTGTGTGTTATGCCCTGGCCATTTGCCGGGTCATCTCCAGAAGGACCCCTTCACCTGTCCCCCACCACCTCCACCTGCCTCTCTGCCTTCCTCTCCACCCCAGAAGTGTTCTTTCCAAACTGTAGATCTGACCATGTCACCTGATAGCTTAAGTGACTTAACGACTATGAAAAAGGAGCGTGGGAAATGTGGCCAGAAGGACAGCAGAGAGCCAAACTGCAGAGAATTGAAGATGAAGGCAGGTTGTTTGTTGTTGTTAAATGTGCTTTGGTCCTAGGTTTATTGTTTCCTACATTAAAAAAGTAATACAACATACCAAGTGCTATAAGCCTGGATTACCTTCGAAATTGAAAAAAAATGTTTAAACAGTGTCATAATGGTTAATATAGACAATTTAAAAAATAAAATGGAAAGTCAAGGGAAACACTTGCCAGCAGTTCACCAGCCAAATCAAGCTACTGTCTGCACCTGGGTCTGGAATAGTGTGGAGGAGTTCTTCCCTGTGGCCCCGCTCCCCCGTTAGCTGGCCATTGGGCAGCCATTGGGCCGCTTAATTATCTTCTTGGAGCCTGGATTTTCTCCTTGGCAAAGGGAAGATCAAAATAGTTCCTAACTTGTCGTGAAGGTTAGGTGAGATAAGAAGGTAAAGCGGTTCGTTAGCAGGATGATTACTTAGTAAGTGCAAATTCTTCTTTATGGTGTTCATTTCCGTTTGGTCCTTTCCCTGCGAGTAGTATTTTTGTTTTCGCATAGTTGTGATCATACTGTCTTTATAATTTTATTTCCTGCTTGTCATGCTTAACATGGTAGCTCAAGCATTTTCCATGCTCTTTTCAACTCATCAACATACATTTTAGTGGTTCCATAATATCCCATTGAATGGTTATATCAGATGCATCATAGTTTGATTAACCCTTTCTTTATTGTGAGTCATAGGAATTATTCCAAGTTCCTCGTTCCAAGTAACCCCTATGTACGAACACCTTCATGTGTAAAATGTCACCCTCCTTTTCCCCGTCGCTGTCGGTTAACAGCCATTTCCTTGAGGAATAGTCTCAGAAGAGAGATTATAAAGTCAAAGGGCAGGCAGTTGGATCCAGGTTTATGACCTCTGCTCCCAAATTGGTTCCTGTAGAGTCAGCCTTCACTTCTATTTTCAGGGCGACAGATGAGACTCCGGCTGAGGGACCTGGATTTTATTATGCAGTGTGGCTGCTGACATGCCAGACAGGGTTGGAGGAATACATCCAGCTCTGGAGCTTGAGTGGATTCATCTGGCAGCCCGTGGGCGGATGGATAGGGTGGGGCCGGTGTTAGGGGCTTCTGGGGTGAGGCTCTGACCCGGGCAGCGGTGCCATAACCGTCTAGGAGCTTGGTCGTCTCCCCAGAGCAGCTAGGGGGTCTCATCTATAGCAGAGCTTATGGTCATAGCCTCACAATCGCGTTTTCTTGGTGAGTCGCACCACATATGTCTGTTTTGTACTTCCGGCCTAAGTCACTACAGGTTGTTTTGTCCTCTGTGATCAAAATGACAAGGATTCTTCATCTTTAGGGATCACGATACAAGACAGTAAGTTTGGGAGCTCTGGTGTCACTTCCTGGATTGGGGTCCCAACCCTACCACTTAGTATCTGTGATTTTGGGCCACACTTTCCCATTCTGGAAAATGATATCTACCTCATAGGATTAAAGACGCCATTGTATACTCAGCAGGGAAAGTGCTGAGTGGCTGTATTCTTATCTAGGTCCTTCTTTTTAAATTAAAGTCTGGTTGAAAGAAACTAATTCAACCTATAGATTCATCACTTTCCTTCCTTCTAAAACCCAGCAAGTGCGTGAGGATTAGGGAACAGTATCAGGAAGCCCACTTTCCCCAAATATGTGCCCATCTGAAACCATAGGGAGGGAGGGACAGGAGATTGGGGAAGCTGCATGGATGAACCCGACTCTCCCGGGATGGGATACTTTAAGGGCTAAACCCCAAGACAGTCCCTGGCATCCCGTGCTTGGTCGTCCTAGCAGGGTGTTATCGGGTGACAGGATCTGGTAAAGTTGTCCAACGGAGAGAGAACCAAAATCTGGAGTCTTTGGTAAGTATTGTCTTTTTCTTTAGTTATTGTTTGACAAACGCACCTGGACACTCACTGCACCTGAAACTTGTTGGGATGAATTGGCTGTGAGAAAGGAGACCCACGCACGTGCGGCGGGGGCGGGGTGGCTGATAATTGAGTGCAGGGGCCCCAGGCACTTTAGTACCTTCCAGACTCTTGGGTGAGTGAAGTGAAGGCTGTGTGTAGTGCTCGCTCTTCTTCCAGTCCTGGCTGGTTGTCTGCTCTCCAGAAGCTCTCTTTCTTGGCAGTTAGAGGAGTTGGTAGCCCTCAGCGGATGAAGGTTGGTTCCCACTTCTGCCCCAGGTACCTTCCTAGACCTGGGTCTATCTGCAAGCAGTACCCGGAGACAGGCCTCGGGAAGGGAAAGTGACAGTGGT
>CM053607.1:102226958-102265330 GCA_028646535.1 Procyon lotor | reverse complement strand
GGCGCCCCTCACTTTTTTTTTTTTTTAAATAAGATTTTATTTATTTCTTTGACAGAGAGGAGAGAGATCACAAGTAGACAGAGAGGCAGGCAGAGAGAGGGTGAAGCAGGCTCCCCGCCGAGCAGAGAGCCCGATGCGGGGCCCGATCCCAGGACCCCGAGATCATGACCTGAGCTGAAGGCAGAGGCTTTAACCCACTGAGCCACCCAGGCGCCCTTCCCTGACCACTTTTTACAACCACGCTACTCCCTCCATCTTTGTACTGTTCTGTTTTGCCTCAAGTCATTTCTTACTGCCTGATAAACATTTATTTTGTCTCTTTGTTTTAAAATGAAAGCACCATGGGAATAAAGACTTTATCTTGCTTACTGATATAACCCCGTTACTAGGCACACAGAGGAAACCTAAACATCTGTTGAAGTGATACATAAAATGATACATCTTATCAGTATTTTAAATGAAGCTTTTCTGTAGGTGAATTTTAAAAAATCTCGGGGTGTTCGTGTGTGTGTGTGTATGTGTGTGATGCTCAACAATAAAAGAAATGAACTAGTGATATGTACACCAATATAGATAAGTCTCAAAAGCATTGTTGTAGGTGTAAGAAGCCAGACTAAAAAAGTTATACACTGAATAACTTCATGATATTCTAGAAAAGGCACAGTTAGAAGGACGTGAAACAAATCAGAGGTTGCCAGGGGCTGGGAATGGGGAAAGGGGCTGGCACAAAGCAGCTGTTCGGGGTGATGGAAATACTCTCTGTCTTGACTGTGGTGGTGGTTATGCAACTTTGTGCCTTTATGAAAATTGATAGAGCTCTTTACTAAAAAGGGTGAATTCTGTATGTAAATCACACCTCAGTAAACGTAACTAAAAACATGCCCTGTTCTTATCTGGATTTATGTTATAGTATTGGCGCATTTCTTGTGAGAGTTAGCTGATAATTCACTCTGCCTGGTGGCAAAGTGACCCCAGCCCTGTGGTGTCACTCAGGCTTACTGCTGCCACTGTGCCTGTGCCAAGAAACTGACTTGTTCTTAAAGTGGGAGAGATTTGTTTAGGTGGAAATCTGTTGTTGATTTTGTTCCCAGGATCTCCCACTCCCTTTTAGGAAGAGAATAACTTTCCCTGTATGGTTGGGTGGGGCTGACTTCTGTTGTGTCCCTAGTGGGGATTGTGTGATCTGAGACAGTTGAGTCCTCTTTGGCACTTTGCTGCCAGAGCTCTTGTGGAAGATGGTGGTCTGTTTTTGCCAGAATTGGAAACAGGAATATGAGGCTTTTAGTGGATATCTTGCTTACCAGATGGAGAAAGCAGGACACGTAGAGCACTGATATTTGAGCGCCTGGATCTAGCCATGCCTGAAGCTAGATATGCACCCTGGACTCCCCAGTGACATGAGCTAATGAATTCCACTTTTCCCCTGACTTGAGCCAGGCTGACTTTGGTGGCTTCTATCAATAATAGCTGAGCAAGTTCTGACTCGCATTATTCTGGTTGAAAATGAGAACTAGGAGAGCAGAAGATTAGACCATTTTAATGAATGAGTTATAAGAGAAAGTTCTAATTTCCCTGAATCTTTTTATTACAGAAGCAAGAGAGGGGACAAAGGGTTGAGATGGGAATGAATGAAGGAGAGTGAAGGATGAGCAGACAGGCATGCCTCTGGCCAAATGGGGCTGGTGACAGTAGGATAGCATCTCCTCCTAGTGGGGGCTCCCTGTCTGGTTGAGGAGGGACTGGAGTCAGCAAGCAGAGGGATTGGGGAAGCCCCGGACTATAAGCTAGCTCCAGGCCCTTGCCTTCAACTTGGTAAACCTCTGTGCTGATGGCTGTTTAATTCAGGGGTTGTGAGAGGCTCAGCAGAGGTAATAGCCTCCTTTGGTGACACTCTCAGGAAACTTTTCCCATCAGCACTCTATAGCTTCATTTGCTTGAAGGTAAAAGGCTGGGATAGACAAGGACTGGACAATCACTCAGTGTCTGTTGTAGACTTGGGCTTTGATATGACCTTTGCCTGAAAGGCAGATGACAGATCATTTTGGGTAAAAGAGGGTGAGGGGAAGCATAAAAGTAGGGCCTAGGAACTCAGTGTTCCATAGGGGTCAGAGATAGGAATGTGGAAGGAGATTTCTGGATGCTAGTCTGAGCAAGGGGCCTGAGGTGGGATTTGGCTGGAGTTGTTCAGTGCCTTTCACGTATTGGAAAGAAAGACCACTTTTCAAAAATCTGCTTTTTCAAAATAATGTAGAGTTTTTCTGAATACAAAGTAATATCTTACCTGTTTAAGAATTTTTTAGAAGCAGCATGGTACGTAAAAGGAAACACCACCATGATCATGATACCTCCAGAGGTAACACGGCAGCATTTTTGTGTTTCTTTGCAGTATTGATTTCAGTGTGCCTGTGTATAATTTTAGTATATGTGCTGCCAAAGCGAGTACTGTATATTTTTAAATACATGAGAGAGAAATAGACTATAAATAAAATTTTACTCTCCTGTATATATAGATTTAGAATTTGTTTTTTCACTTAATGTATGATAGAAATATTTTCCAGTATATTTTTATATCTTTTTTACAGCTTGATTTTTAAATTGTTACAATCCACCATTTAGATGTATTCCTTTTGTTAAGTAGAAGACAGTTTCTAATATTTTAGGATTATAAAACAATATTGTGGTTAAATCTTTACAGATATCTTTGTGTCCATCTTTTTTTTTTTTTAAGATTTTATTTATTTATTTGACATAGAGCAAGAGAGAGAGCACAAGCAGGGGGAGCAGTAGGCAGAGGGAGAGGGAGAAGCAGACTCCCTGCTCGGTGGGAAGCCCAATGTGGGCTCTATCCCAGGACCCTGGGATCATGACGTGAGCCGAAGGCAGATGTTTAACCGACTGAGCCACCCTGGCACCACTCTTTGTGTCTATCCTTAAATAATTTTGTAGGACAGAAGTTTAGAAGTGGTAGGGAAGGTAAATGGGATAGCCACTTAAGAATTTTTGTCTTTAAAAAAAAAAAACAACGAAATTTTTGTCTTTATCTGGCCAGGTTACCCCTGATACATTAGGTGGTGCATAAGGCTTCAGAATTTTGAGAATCTGGCCCTTGCTGGATATTACTGGATTTTTAGGAACTTGGCAATTGATATGTGGGAAAAGCTCTTTGAATTTTATTTTAATATATCCTTTTTCTGGTTACAGTAAGGCTGAATTTATTTCCCCATTGAATTGATAGCTGTGTATGTGTGTGTGTGTGTGTATTGCTCTTCACACCCTTTTTTATTCATTTTCTTGTTGGAGTGCTTATATTTTACTGATTTATAAGGACTCTGCTTATAGTAAAATATTAGTCCTTTGTGGGTACTGATACATTAAGAGTGTGGTGAAATATTTTGATAATAGATCTTTTATTGAGGTCAAGGTAGGATGCTTGATCGGAGCAGGCAGGGTCAGAGAGGGGAGCTGATTCTGCTCACCCCCTTTCTTTGCTGTATAAACCCAGAAATATATATAGTATATTAGGATGTGAAAGTGCCTTGAGTTCATGGACAGTTGGGTTTATCCTGGAGATGGTACCTGGCTCAAACCGACAAAGCTGGCTACCTGCAGACGTGGGGCCTGGGCTCCAGCACTACTTCGCATTGCCTGGCCTACTCTGTCTTTTCTCCCAGGCTTTCAAAGCCTCCCTGTGGGCATTTGGTGCCTAAATGATGAGTGTTTTTATAGAAGCCACTCTACTAGAAAGCAAAATCTATTTGAAAGCTGCTACAGGTTTTTCCAGAAGTTCCAGTTTTTCACAATCCACCTGCTCCCTTTGCCCCATCAGTTAACATATGAATTTCCCAGTCTGCAGCTTCCTTTATACTATGCGGTGATGGGGTCCAAAGGGACATTCTGCTTGGGTTGGGGGTGGGCGTTAGTTCCTTGGGTAACCGTGTCGGAGCCCTTCCCCTGACCTAGGGCCAGGCTTCCCAGGAGAGCGCCTTCTCTACCTCATACTGTGAGAAGTAGCAGCAGGTCACTTAGGATGTGGATTCTCTCCACCTTTCAGAGGTTCTTTTGTACCAATATGTTCATACCTTCTCCTGCTGCTCTTTTTCTGAAAGAGTGAGGTTCGAGGCTTCAGTTGCTAAATTTAGCTCTTGCTGACGCACGGGCTCTGTCCTAGCAGTCTCCTCGTGTCTCGGTGTTGCTTTTACCTTCATTCTTGTGCTGGTAGACGAGCACCATCACATCCCATGTAATACTTAGCTCTGAGGCGTTTCCAGATGGGAAATACATTCCTGTATTTTTATAGCTGTGTTCTCTGCGTGAATGGACTGTCGTGAAGCTGAGGGCTGGCAGCTAGCGGGGCAGGTAGCAGGGCTGGCAGCCAGCCTGGGAGAGACAGAGATCCCCAGGGTGGTGGTGAGGAAACCAGTGCAGTTGTTGCCGTAGGTTTGCTTGCGGTCAGGAAGAGAGAGAGGTGCCTGGTGGAGGAGATCTGGGGGTGGTATTTGACTAGGAAGTGAACGGAGAATTTTCACGAAGGGGAAGCCTTCCTCTTTGAAGCAAACCTTAGTATATTGTTAAAGAAAATTATCCTGACACTGATTAAAATAAGGTGGATTTTATTCCGGGCTCTCACAAAAAGGGTATTGCAGTAGGAGAGCGAGATGGGGCTCTGCTCTGAATACAACAAGGACAAGTGGAGATAGCTTGCCCAAGAACAGAGTAAGAGACTAAGTGGATGCAGAATGGGCAAGAAGAGACCTCAACGGTAGAGGGAATTTACACATCGAAGTAGGGGATTCTCTCTAAACCGATGGAGCAGATTCTGGCCAAGACTGGGCTGTGCAGGCCCAGAGGAATGAGGGCCAAGTCGATGCCCAGTGGAGAAGAGGGCTCAGAGAAGCCTGACTCAAGTTTGATCAAGGAGAGGTTCTTGGTCAGTCCCTCCTGTGTTCAAGGACAGGAAGAGACCCCATTCTTTCCTTAAAATGATCTAAGTTCATTTCTCGTTCCGTTGCCCTTTGTTCATCGAGTATCAGCAGAGACATCTGTTGGGCCTCGGGGTAGAGGACATTGGCTGGATGGTGCAAACTCTGCAAACGAGGGGGGCTCAGGATCTGCGGTGGTGAGGAGTCCTTTGAAGTTTTTATCAGGTCCTACAGCTTCAGCCTGTTGGGCTTCTTTAGATCTTGGCGGGGAAGGTGGGCTACGACCCCCCAGGAGTTCCCATGAGGAACTCTGCAGTCAGGTTGTAATTCTCAGTGAAGCCGGGTCAGGAGAGTGAGAGAAAAATGGGAAACAACAATTGAGAACTTACTGAGGAGTGAGGACATGTGCAAGATGGCAGGATGTAGTCCATTTGACGGGTAGGTAACAAAGTAAAAAGTCATTTTACCAAGAGGCGATAAATAGCTCAAGGACAGTGAACCAGACCAGAATTTGATACCCACAGGGCTGTGCCATAGTTTCCTGCTGATAGGTATAGTTTCTACAGTGTCTAGCACTGGTCACTGGGTGGGTATGTTGAAACGTCAGCATGGAAGGTGGCCTGGTGTGAGCTGGCCCGGGTTCAAATTCCTGCCCCAGCTGTGAGATGTTGAACACACTGGTTTAATAAATCCTGTAATTTGTCCGCGAGTAATACTGAACTGCAAGTAGAAATGAGAGCTCAGGTACTTAAATGGGTTTGGCACTCAGTAGGTGCTGATGGAGCGTGTGCATTGTGCCCTCGTGGCGGGGAAGGCTTCTCCTGTGCAGCAGAGAGGAAGCCTGTGACCCATGCCTCAGGACCACTAGGCAGGACCCAGCTGGGAGAGGTGCAAGGCTAGCTGTGGCTGATAGAAACTTGGTCCCGAGATGCTTCTCATGGGCTGTGCACTGCTCTGCACCTGACTGGTGTTTATCTTGGTCCCGCTGCCCATCTCAGGTAGGTATCCTTCACCCTACTGTACAGATGGAATTGAAGCTTCGAGAAGGTAACTACCTGCTCAGACACATAGGAAGTGTCAAGGCAGGGATTTGAGCCCAGACCAGTCTGGCCTAGAGCCCAGGCCCTCTGCCCTGTCGGACACCGTTGGTGACCAGGGAGGCAGACCCACGCTAAGGGAGAATGTTGTGGGCAGTGCTGAGGCATATAGTGGGTATTGGCGTGGCCTTTGGAATCAGGCAGGCTGAGATGCAAATCCTCACGATGATAGTACTTAGCTGTGTGAGCATGGGAAGTGAGTTAAGCTCTGTGATCTTTGGTTCTTCCTCTGTAAAATGAGGGAGACTTAACTATTCCAAGGGAGCGTATGAGGATGTCTTGAGAGAAAGTGCAGAACCTTGGCACGGGCCCTGGGGGGTGATGAGCATTCAGCCAGTGGTGGCTGCTGGGGTTTATATGGGGGTGCTGAGTCTTTTCTCATTTACTTGATCTCCTTGTTGGTCTTTGGGAAGGGCACACTCTAGAGGGCAAGCCTGTCAGACATAGGAGGGATCTTTGGCGTTGCTTATTAGTCCTGGCATGTGTTGCTTAGAGCTATTTATCAGAAACATAGCCACTGAAGATTGGCAAGACAAGGAAAAGACTGGGTGGGTGCAACATTCCCAGAGTGGTTCCAGTTCTGTTCTTCCTAGTGATGGGCCAAGAGGAGAGACCAGGATAGGGGCTCATTTGGGTCTAGTGGGAGCTCCTGAGGGAACCCTGCCTGGTAGATGTGGGCAGGGTCCAGAGTTCCTGCTGGGGCAGGAGGGACTGTCAATGTCCCGACCTTCTATCTGTGGCTCATTAGCAGTTTGTTGATTCTGGCACTATTTTGGGTTCAGAGGTCACAGTGATACACAAACAAACAAAAAACCCACACACTCACAGGGGTCATATTCTAGTGGGGAGGACAGACAGGAAACATGTAAGCACCTAGATTTGAATGCAGTCTTGGGGAATGAAGAACAATAAAGTGGTGGAATGGGACAGAGAAGTGTTTGGGGGTGACCAGGAAGGGGACATGTAGGCAGAGACCCTGGTGAAGTAAGGGTGCCAATCATGAGAATGTTGTGGGGGTCATTCCAGGCAGAGGCCTGCGGGTGAAACTGACCTGGGTATAGCAAGAAGGCCCACGGGAGTGGGGGGAGGGGGAGGTGGGAAACGAGATCAGGCTGGAAGCTACCAGATGCCATTGGCCTTCTCACCATTTGTGGCAGTCATTATTTCCAGACCTCAGGGAGGAGCTAGCTGCTTCTTTCTTCGCACAGGGTGGGACTGTTGGTCTATTTAACCCCCATACCGTGAGCTCCTCATGCCGGGAACTGTGTGTCTTGCTTCCACCTAACACCTAGCGTGGAACACGGGCTGCACACGTTGAAAAATGGATTCCAGTGATGACGGTGCTGTCTGGCGGGGTTTCTCTGTAGCCCTGTCCCCAGGTATTGTCCCAGTTTCATCCCCAGAGGATAGGACCCCTAGGACCTGCTGAGCTGGGATTAGAAGTCTGGAGTGGAAGGGCCATGACAGTGGGCTGCAGGCGGTGGCTGAGGGCGGATGTGCGTGGCTCAGGGGCCTGGCAGCGCTCTCTCTGTCTTCTTGGTCTCTGAGGAGACACGCTGAACCCTGCCTTCCTGGAGCATCCCGTGGGACCTGTGGGGTAGCCCTCAGACCTCTCGGCTTCCGAATCCACAAATGGAAAAGAGGCACTTAAAATGAATTTATTCAGGTGGGAACTGTGTAAGACATGGAAATAAGGCCTTTGAGCTGCTGTACATAAACTGGAGTGTAAATGAAAAGCTTTTTATTTGGTTCCCGAGCCAGATTTTGAGAAGCCAGTGGTCCGTGTGGTCTGGAAGCGCACGTTAGGGGCAGTGGGTCGGAACAGGGGACACTTTGAATGGTGAGGAGGGAAACTCGGTCTTGCACAGTGGGAATGGCCAAGAGGCCAGGATGTCAGTAAACACAGTCGGGACACAGAAAGTCTTTTCCAAAAAGATGGAAGGTGGGGGAGAAGAGGAAAGGCAGTGCCTCACTCTGTGCGTATTTGAGAAGGAAAATGCTTGAGGTAACCCATGTTGGCAGCTTTTATAGCTTCCTCCCAGTAATGTGGCGGGCAGACCCTGAACAGGCTGGTGTTTTATTTTCATGTAACGGAGCCGAGTGGACCAGGGGCAGCTCTCCAGCAGTGGCTCTCCTGGGGCTCTGCCCGCGGAGCGAGGCCGGAGTGCTGGGTCCAGCTCAGTGACACTGCCCTCCTGCCTGCTGGGTGAGCCCCAGGGAGGGCGGGGGCTGGATTCCCGGCCTCCTCTGGATGCTCAAGTTTGGCTGGTCACGTTCCTTCAACCGGAGGTCCTCTCTGGTCGGTGCCAAAGAAGGAGGCGGCAGGCGGGGTGGGAAGGCACCACTCTGGGAAGGAAGGCACAGGTCTACGCTATCAAAGTGGTGCTGCTTGGGAACTGCAGAGGGACCATAGCAGGGCAACCCACAGAACACTCTTTGTGCCTTGGGTTACTGCTTACCAGGGCACTTTCCATGACTAGCTTTAACCTGCATTTATAATCTCTTTGGTAATAAGTCCACATGTGTGTGTGCAGTGTATTTGGGCATTGGATTACATGTGTGGTTAAAAATACGTATCTGAAAAAAAATATCTGTTATTGGTGACCTGCTTGGGTGTGTTTTTTTCTGAGAGCCAGGGGCTAGAGGAGACGCCCAAGTAGCTGCTCTGAGATGCTAGGAAACTCAGGAAACATCTCTGAGATGAGGGCACGAGCTGCTGTTGGATGTTCTTGTTACAGACGTCTCCTCCCTATTTTCTTTTAGGTAATTATATGAAAACCAGATAAGTATCTTAAAATTTTTAAAAATATCTTTTTTCCTAAGAATTTCAAGTTTGTCTTTTAACCTATATTAATTATGGAAAAATTAGAACATAGCAAAAATGAGACCAAAGTCCTTTCTTTGCATTCCTGTCATTTGGGATAGTTGCTGCTGCTGTATTGGTGTTTATGTTCTTCTAGACTCTTTCCTGATGAGCATATGTTAAGATAAAATAAAATCTATTGAGTGATGATGACTTAAATTCGAACGTTACTATTTGCAAGCACTTTACCCGTATAGACTAGTTTAATCCTTAAGAATACATTTGGTTTTTATTATTAAACTCATTGTATGGATGGGAAAGCTGAGGCCCCGAATGATTAGGTACCTTAAGATCACATAAGTAGCCAAGCTGGGATCTGAACCCCAGCAGTCTGGTTCCATAGCCTATGTTTGTAGGTACACACTATACTAATTTGCAAAAGAAAAGAATAGGGGCTCTTGGCTGGCTTAGTCAGTACAGCATGTGACTCTTGATCTCAGGGTTGTAAGTTGAAGCCCCACACTGGGTGTAGAGATTACTTAAAAATAAAATCTTAAAAAAAAAAAAAAAAAGGAATAGGATAAAACTATTCATAACAACTGGTAACTTGCTTTTTTTCACTTAATATGTTATAAATCCTTTTTGATGTCAGTAAGTTTATGTTCAGAGTATCCTTCAAAATGGACAAGCTGTGGTGCATGCAATGTAAAAATGGAATGCTGTTTTCTAAGGTGGCCATTTTAGGTAATAATAATTATTGTATTTAAAAATAGCAGACATCAGGGGCACCTGCATGGCTCAGTTGGTTAAGAGTCCGACTGTTGATGTCAGCTTTGGTCATGATCTCAGGGTTGTGAGATCGAGCCCTGGCTCTGTGCTGGGCATGGAACCTGCTGCAGACTCTCAATCTCTCTCTCCCTCTCTCTTTGCCATTCCCTTCTGCTCCAGCATGTGTGTGCACACACTCTCTCTTTTTCTCTCTCTTTAAAATAAATAAATCTGTAAAACAAATACGCTGGCATCAAGACTCTGGGCCTCAGGCTGTGCTACAAGCTTGTGTCTATTATCTAATTTAAGCCTCATGTAACTCAGGCTTCTTGCAGAGGAACAAGTTAGGGAGGATCAGGAGTAGATTTTCCAGGGCGTATCTCATTTCCATTAAATCTCAAATTTAGATTTTTTTTTTTTAAACTAGTCTCCATGCCCAAAATGGAGCTTGAACTCAAGATGCTGATATCAAGAGTCACACACTCTACTGACTGAGTCAGCCAGGCACTCCTCAAATTTAGATCTTTGACTTTATCTTCAAATAAGGTTATATATATAGTAATAATATTTTTGTGTGTTAATTTTTAAAACAACTTATTTTGAAATACTTTGACTCAGAGGAAGTGGCAAAAATAGTACAGAGAGTTCTGTGTGTTCTTCACCCTGCTTCCCCCAGTGACAATATCTTCTATAACTGCGGTACACTGTTAGAACCAGGAAACTGATGTTAGCATTTCCTATTAACTCAGGTTCTCCATTTGTTATTAAATTGTTTTACAGGGGCTCCTGGGTGGCTCAGTGGGTTAAAGCCTCTGCCTTCGGCTCAGGTCATGATCTCAGGGTCCTGGGATCGAGCCCCATATGGGGCTCTCTGCTCAGCAGGGAGCCTGCTTCCTCATCTCTCTCCGCCTGCCTCTCTGCCTACTTATGATCTCTCTCTGTGTCAAATAAATAAATAAAATATTTTTAAAAAATTGTTTTACAAAAAATACACACAAAATACATGACACTTGATAATCTAGTTTGGTAGTTCTTTGTTGTTAAATAGAAAGGAATCTCTAAGTGGTGGAGGCTGGGGCCTCTCTCCTGCCTCACAGAGAATAGTGTTATTAGCTCCATTCAACTGGTAAGGAATGGGGGGTCAGAAAGGGTGAGTCACTTGCATGAAATCACACAGCTATAGTGAGCTTCAGAGCTGGGACTTAACCCCTCTGATTCTAAGATCCACTCTTGAGCCCCTGTACTTCCCAGCATCTCTTGGGATTTGCTGGCTGTTCGGGGCAAGACTCTGACTATAAGTAGGTATATTTACGTGAACCCACACACACGAAGATTTCCCCCCACTCTCCAGAGTTCCTTCTCAGAGACTAGAGAATGCCGAAGCTCAGGAGGACCTTGAGTACGGCATTTAGCCCAATGCCTCATTTAATAGAAAGCAGTTATGCCAGCGCAGGGGCCCACGTGCTGTGTCTCGAGTTGGCCCAGATCCCAGGGCTAAGGCCACCTTCTCCCATAAACCCAGGCATGTTGTAGGTTGCCTTTGCGATTCTCCTCCAGTTGATCATTTCCACATTTGCTGACTTCTAGCCGCCTGGCTGTCAGTTGGCCTTCTTCCCTCCTGGAGGTGTTTGGGGAGCCTGAGCAGTGGTGGACTGTGCCTCGCTTCCTGAACTTGTCCACCCTGCCTCTTCTCCCACCTGCCTGCCTAGTGCCTCTCTGCCAGTGCCTGGGACTCCCAATGAACAGCAAAAGCCATGTGTGTAGGGAAGATGCAGGAAATAAGATTTCTGTAGAGTCCCGTCATTAGCAGGTTTTTACCCCCATCCCAGTGCGTCCCCCTCTTACTTTACTGCCTTCTTTCTACCTTCATTCAGAGCTTGAACTGCCAGTGTAATCCACTTTTGTAACCCAGAAAGCAGACAGAGCCCATCCCGTTTCCTTCCCAGCCACAGCCATGGCCTGTCACTCAAGCGAAGATGATGTGTGAACTCTGTCATTCCTGTTAAAGAAATCAGGGACTTGTCTAGCTGATCCCTGAAGTAACTCTGCCCAAACTTTTATTGGATTTTATGGATAGAGCCACGGGAGTGCAGACAGGATTGTTCCAGACCTTCCACCCACCCCACTTCAGAAGTCCCAGGTGTGCCTTCCATCCTTAGTTGACCTGATGTATGTGTATGCATGCGTGCACGTGTGCATATGAACCTGTGTCGGTGTGAGAGAGCATCTGGGGGCCCGCATGGATCTCCTGAGCAGTTGGGACCAAGCCCTCACTTGCTGAAGCTTTTGGCCACTTCTGGTGGAGAAGTGATCCTGGCCCCGGGGTTGTACCTGGTAGGGGCCAGGATGGAAGGTGCTGCCTTCACAGGAGGGCTGCCTGAATCTGCCGCAAGAGCTGGTCTTCAAGTTAAACGGGGCTCGCCGAGTGGCCTCACCATCCTGATATCATTACGTGCTGGGGCCTGTCTGCTGCCGTCCTCCCAGCCACACAGAGACACCGCATTTCCTCACTGGAAGCCCCTGCAGTCTGAAAGGAGGGAAGGAAGAGGGGGATTACCTTGCCTCACCCTTGGACCTGCCCAAAGCTCAGTACAAGGTTGAGACCTCAGATATTCAGGGGTAGGCTCCTGAGAGAACATTCCCGGTCACCAGGTGCCTGCCTGCCAGGAAAGGTCTTTGTGAAAGGGAACTAAGTGATAGAAACAATGGTATTTCACTTGCCCTGGTTTTGAAAGTGGATTCCAGCATTTTAATACTCATTTGTTCTTCCGACTTTGTACCATGCAAAGTGTAATACAAATGTGAAGAAGATAGTCTTTGTCTTAAGGGATGAGCTGGCAGTGCCAGCGGCCCCTGGGAACCTGTTAGAAAGGCAGAATCCCAGGGCTCATCCCCGCTGACTGAGCAGAGTTGGCATCGTCACAGGTGTATATCGTCTCCAGGTCCCCTGGTGCTTCACATGCCTGTTCGAGTCCCCGTGTTCTGCCCCTCCTGATACCTTTACCCGTAACATACATCACTCGTTGATCAAATAATTTTTCCACTAACTATATATTTGAGTTGACACCTGTGGTGAAATCTCTTTGTCATCCCTGTTGGAGTAGGAGGGAATTCAATAAAAAATAATTTCAGTACAGTGTGATAAGTCTGCTAAGTGAGGTATAGGGTATGGGCTACAGAACTTTTACATTCTCTTGATAAATTGTTGCTATGTTCCGTGTGCTTGGGGCTCTGCTAGCAGAGGGTTATAGTGTAAGGTCACACAGGGTTCCTGCCCTGAGGAGCTTAAACCCCATGGGGAGAATGAATGGTAAGCAGTGAAGAAACATACAAACAAGGTAACCATCCATGGTGATAAAATGCTTTGCAGGGAAGAAATGGGGTGATAGAGAGTGGTGGTACATAGGGCAGTCGGGGAGTTGGGGATCACTGGAGGTAACTGCCGGACAGCACATGAAAGGCACTTGATAAGGTTATTATTCTTCCTACAACGATGAACATTTTATCTGCTCACTCTCCCAGTTTTTAATTTGCAGCAGCGTGTGATGGATTTCTGTCCTCACACAAAACCTCTCTTTCCTTAGTGTGTCTGTGGAAACCTTACATATGTCACCATGCTGATGGCCCATGGGCTTCCCAACCTCTCAGCACAGAGTCCACCTGTGCTGTCTTCTCGGCCTAAAACAAGATTCTAAACTGAACAGACAGGATCTCAGAGCCCTCCAGTGCTCCTCCTGGCCCTGTCATCAGCTCTCTCCTGGAGTGGTCTCTGAGGCCTGTGTCAGCCGGGCTCTCTGCTTTGGAGGAAGGACATCTTTTCCTTTCGTGACATTCCCATCCTGTCTTCCCTTGGAATCTAGATCCCATTCTCCCTTTTGAGTTGGACACATATCACACTTGACCATCTTTGTAACCATACCTCATCACACTTGTGCCTCCATGTTTCTCTCTCTGCTAATCTCCTACTTGTCTGTTGAGTGCTTGCTCTTTGCCGGGTCCTACGCTCGGTGCATGGAATAAATCCATGGGTGAAAGGACGCAGTCCTCGCCCCCTGGAGTGCCTGAAAGTAGACTAAGACTCTGTTCACTGTCAATCACAACAAAGGAAAATGCCCTTAGGACCTATGCTGGGAAGGAGACAAGTGCCTGGTACCTTGAGAGTCTTTTTTGAGGGGAGCTGGCCTTACTGGGGAGGGGTTCCTGGAAGAACCAAGGTCAAGATGCTAAGTAGACCTCAACTCAGTAAAGAGGGGCAGAGAAGCAACATATGCAAAGAACAAGGGGAAAGAAAAGGGTAGGGGCACCTGGGTGGCTCAGTGGGTTAAAGCCTCTGCCTTCGGCTCAGGTCATGATCTCGGGGTCCTGGGATGGAGCCCTGCATCGGGCTCTTTGCTCAGCGGGGATCCTGCTTCCCCTTCTCTTTCTGCCTGCCTCTCTGCCTACTTGTGATCTCTCTCTCTGTCAAATAAATATCTTAAAAAAGAAAAAAAAAGAGAGGGGTGAAAGCCTCCTGGGAGCCTGGGAGATCCCTGTCTGTGTGCCTTATGGCTCCTCATGTAGCCTGGTTGCTTCCGCCACTTCTATCCTCTGGTCAAATTCAACAATCATTCTCAAACCTCGTCTTATTTGACCCGTTGGCAGCATTTGGCACAATTAATCTTATCCTTCTCCTGAAATGGTTTTTTGTTTTGTTTTGTTTTTGTTTTTTTGCTTGACTCCCTGCATACCGTGCTTTCCTGCATACCGTGCTTTCCTGGTGGTCTTCCTGCCTGCCTAACAACTCCTCCTCTGAGCTTCCTCATTGAGGTGTCCCAGGCTTTTGTCTTTGCCTCTCGCTCTCTTTCCTCAAGCTAGCTGTAAATACTATCTCTAAGTTTATCCTCTCCAGCTCTGACTTGTCTCCTGTCAGACTCATGTATCCATGTACTCACTTAGCACCCTCCTCCTCGAATATCCTTTAGTCATCTTAAAATTAATAAGGCCCGACTTAAATTTGCCTGCTTCTCCCCCAGTTTGCTCTTCCCAGTCTTCCTCCACCCCACTAAATAGTTATTCAAGCCATAAACCTTGGAATCATCCTTGACCTCTCTCCTCCAATCCACTCCCATTCAGTGCTTTAGCAAATCCTATCTGCTCAACCTTCTGCATGTATCTGTAATCTTTGTGCTTTTCACCACCTGCACTGCTACCCTTGGTCTAAACCGCCACGGTTTCTTGCCCAGACCATTGTGGTCAACTCCTAGGTGTGCTTCTGCTACTGTCCCTGCCGTTCTCAACACGGCAGCCGGCACGGGCCTTCTCTGGCCGAGTCAGGTCATGCCACTCTCAGCTCAGAACACTTTGAAAGCTGTACCATGTCACTAGAATAAAAGCCAAAGTCTCCACGGTGACCCATTTCCTCCTTCCCTTATACACCGTTCTAGTGTGTAGAATGTGTATTCTCTTTGATGCATTCTTAGAAAATGTGTGTAGTTAACTTATGGCCGAGTTTCTCAAACTTTTAACTCTATAATTAAATTTTAATGTGTAAGTGGTATGGTTATAGATGTCATTCTGATTTTTTTTCACTCAGCTCAATATTTTTAATCTTGTTGCTAATGTATGATAATACAACCAACTACCCACATGAGATAAAACATTAATGCCATAATTGAATTAAAAAGAAGAAATGAGAGGAAATTAATGTATAATAAAAGATGTAATTTGATATGTAAATGCACAGGCACAGATATACCAGAAGACATGATGAAATACGTGCTTTTAAGGAAAAACTTTGGATTTAAAGAGAAGGAAGGATTTAAGTACTGTCATGCAAACTTTCTGTAAAGCTTTTGGTATTTTCAAGTAAAAGCTAAATAGATACCTATGTGACAAACAATTTTCCCATGTGAATATTTGGCAAGACATTTGACAGTTGTACTGGGCATGGTATGTGTGTGTGTTTCCTGCGCATTGTGGGACCTCTAGTGTTCCTGCCCTATTCCCAACTGTGACAAACAAAAGGGCCCCCACAGGTGTCCAGAATGCCTCCTGGAGAAGGATCACAGACCTAAATCTAAAGCCGAAAACCATAACATTTCTAGAAGAAAACATAGGAGAAAAATATTTGTGACCTTTGTTTAGGCAAAAAAAATTTTTTAGCTACAGCACTAGGAGATGAGCTGTAAAACGAGAAATGGATAAATTGGACTTCACCAAAACTAAAAACTTTTGCTTTTCAAAAAGGCACTGTCAAGAGAACAAAAGGGTAAGCCACAGAGTAGGAGAAAATATTTGCAAAGCATATTTCTGATGAAGGGCTTGTATTAGAATATATAAAGAACTCTTAAAGCCGAGTAGTAAGAAAACAACCTAATTTTAAAAAATGATGAAATCAGGGGCGCCTGGGTGGCTCAGTGGGTTGGAGCCTCTGCCTTCTGCTCAGATCGTGATCTCAGGGTCCTGGGATCGAGCCCCACATTGGGCTCTCTGCTTGGCGGGGAGCCTGCTTCCCCCCCCCCCCACCTGCCTCTCTGCCTACTTGTGATCTCTCTGTCTATCAAATAAATAAATCTTTTAAAAAAATGATGAAATGGGGGCGCCTGGGTGGCTCAGTTGTTAAGCGTCTGCCTTCGGCTCGGGTCGTGATCCCAGGGTCCTGGGATCGAGCCCCGCATCGGGCTCTCTGCTCGGCAGGAAGCCTGCTTCTCCCGCTACCATTCCCTCTGCTTGTGTTCCCTCTCTCGCTGTGTTTCTCGCTGTCAAATAAATAAAATCTTTAAAAAAAAAAATGAAATGACATGAAAAGACATTTCATCAAAGATGTATGGAGAGGAGATAAGCACATGAGAAGATGTTTAACAGCATTAGTCATTAGGGAAGTGGAAATTAAAACTACAGTGAGATACCATCAGCACCTGCTGGAATGGCTCCAGTTAGAAAGACTGACCGCATGCATACCCAGGGTTGGTGATGTGGGTTCCAGAATGCTGACACACTGTTAGTGAGAAGGTTAAAAGGCACAGCCACTTTGGAAAGTATTTCATTTATTTGAGAGTGAGTGAGAGACAGAGCATGAGTTGGGTGAGGGACAGAGGGAGCAATAGACTCCCCGCTGAGCAGGGAGCTGGATATGGGGCTTGATTCTGGGACTCTGGGATTATGACCTGAGTCAGAGGTAGTCGCTTAGCTGATTGAGCCACCCTGGCACCCCAGTTTGGCAGTTTCTTAAAAAGTTAGGCATATATCTCCTATGTGATCTAGCTTTTGCTCTCCTAGGTGTTCGCCCAAGAGAAAAGAAAGCAAGCAAGCTGACTTGTCTGCAGATACTCATAGCATGATTATTTGTAATATAATTGACCCTTGAACATTATGGGCTTGAACTGCATGGGTCCAACTAGATGTGAATTTTTAAAAGATAAATTGTATTAAACATGGATTTTTTTAAATGTTAAATGAACATGGATTAATTAAACATGGATTTTTAAAGATATTATATTAAGATAAAATATAGTATGGTGCAGTTAATGTGTTTTTAAGATCTTCTTAACCTTTTCTCTCTAGCTTACTTTACTGTAAGAATTATAGCATATAATATACAAAATACTTGTCAGCTCTTCATGTTATCAGTAAGGCTGTGGTCAACAGTAGGCTATTTGTAATTAAGCTTTTGGGGAGTCACAAGTTACATGCAGATTGGTGACTGTGAGGGGATTGGCACCCCCTAACCCCTGCATTGTTCAATGGTCAACTGTAGTCAAAACTTGTAGTAAAACCCAGAAACAACACAAATGTCCATTTACAGGTGAAGGGATAAATTGTAATATATCCAAAACTCCCCTGGGAGGGATATTTCCCCTCTGACAACCTAAAGTCCAATTTCTTTTCCTTCCTTCCTTCCTTCCTCCCTCCCTCCCTCCCTTTTCCTTCCTTCCTTCCTGAAATCTTTAATCTTTTATTTATGTGACAGAGAGATCACAAGTAGGCAGAGAGAGAGGGGTGGCAGAGAGCCCGATGCAGGGCTTCATCACTGAACCCTGAGATCATGACCTGAGCAGAAGGCAGAGGCCCAACCCACTGAGCCACCCAGGCGCCCCCTAAAGTCCAAATTTCCGAACTTCGTGTTCAAGCCTTTCAACAGCAATTTTTTTTTTTTTTTTAAAGATTTTATTTATTTGACAGAGAGAAACACGGCAAGAGAGGGAACACAAGCAGAGGGAATGGTAGCGGGAGAAGCAGGCTCCCTGTCAAGTAGGGAGCCTAATGCGGGGCTCAATCCCAGGACTCTGGGATCATGACCTGAGCCGAAGGCAGATGCCTAATGACTGAGCCACCCGGGCGCCCCTCAACAGCAATTTTCATTCTGCTTTCTCTCCTGACGTTTTCCCCCTAGATGCTCTATACGTTGAGTTCTCTAAGTTCCCTGAATACTCTGCACGCCTTTAAAGGTGAAGCTCTGCAACTACAGTTATTAAGTCTTGGCTACCCCTCCCTGTATTTTGGGTTTCTTTGTTTGTGTGTTTGTTTCAGATGATGTGTCTGTTTGTCTATCTATCTATTCTCTACGTCCAATGTGGCGCTTCAACTCATGACCCTCAGATCAAGAGTCCCTTACTCCGCTGACTGAGTCAGCCAGGCGGCCCTATTCTGGCTTTGTTATTCTGTCAAACTCCTGCTGAAGGCATGTCCATATTCTCCAGAGTTAGACGCTCCTTGACTTAAACCCAGCAGAACTCCTGGGTAGGATGTAGAATTCATTTATGAGTACGTCTGCCCACCAAACTGTCATTTCCTCAAGGGCAGGAAATGAGAGTAGGTCTTTTGGCTTTTTGATCCTTTGGACTTAGTATAGAGCTTGGTAGACCACAGGTACTTGGATGAATAAAAGAGTGAAGGAATGAATTGGCGTTCAGGTCTGTGTTATACTATTGAAAATAGTAATCTCAGCAGCTGGGGCGGTTTTAAATGTGAGTGGATCTTTCATTTCACTGAAGAGAAGCTTCATTTCAACACCAATACAACCAAAATTTGTAACCCTAATCATCTCATAGGTCACTAGGACAAGTACCAGAGATGCTTATAATGTACATAACTATTGCAGCACCCAAATTAGTAACAACCCAAATGTTCTTAAAAAAGGAACTGATTAAATCTCAGTTTGAAATAATACAGTTATTTGTGTTGGTTTAAAAAACCCAGGTCTTTTCAAACAAATATGGAGATATGTAAATAAATACAATTTTAAATAAAAAGTTTCAAAACTATAGAATAGGATCTTGATTTTGAGAAAGAAAACTATATACATATAGATCTGTATATATACTATTTTAGTGTGTTCTTAGGAAAATCTGGAAAAGATACTCAGGGAGTTGGGACATGATGGGAAAATATTCTTTTCTTTTTTCCTTTTAAATTTATCTGCTTCAGTATTTGAATTTGTTATGAGCATAGATCATTTAATAATTAAAAACCCCACACAGGTTAAAAATATATACCTGACCAGTTTATTTCACCTATCTCCAAACATTAATTCTTAGGATAATTTTTTTTTATTTTTTTATTTTTTTATTATTTTATTTTTATTTTTTTTTTAAAGATTTCATCCATTAGACAGAGAGAGATCACAAGTAGGCAGAGAGGCAGGCAGAGAGAGAGGGGGAAGCAGGCTCCGCGCTGAGCGGAGAGCCCGATGCGGGGTTCGATCCCAGGACCCCGAGATCATGACCTGAGCTGAGGGCAGACACTTAACTGACTGAGCCACCCAGGCACCCTAATTCTTAGGATAATTTTAACATTTTAGATTTATAAATTGTAAGCTGTTATTACCCTGTGATATTATTTTCACCTTTAGGTATCTTTTTGGGGAGTTGGAGTGAGGGGGGCACTCCAGGGCAGGAAGGTTGGATGCTGTATTGGAGTGTGGCCCCTGATTTCCTTCTCCTATTCCTAGCCCAGTGTGCTCTTTAGGAAAGCTCAGCTACCACCTGAATGAACTAGAATGGTCTAACTCCTTTGGTTGGGGAAGCGCGTGGGCTTTGCGATCATTGACCTTTTTTAACTTCTGGTTTTGTTGCCTATTAGCTGTGTGACGTTGGCCAAGGGTCTTTTTTTTTTTTTTTTTTAAGATTTTATTTATTTATTTGACAGAGAGAGAGAGAGAGATCACAAGTAGACAGAGATATAGGCAGAGAGAGAGGGGGAAGCAGGCTCCCTGCTGAGCAGAAAGCCTGATGCGAGGCTCGATCCCTGGATCCTGAGATCATGACCTGAGCCGAAGGCAGAGGCTTTAACCTGCTGAGCAGACTCAGGCACCCCTGGCCAAGAGTCTTAATAGCTTGGAGTTAGGTTTCCTCCTCTGCAGCATCACGATGCTGGTGGCATATGTGTCCTAGGGTGGTGGTAAGGCTTGGGTGTGAAGTGTCACAAACACATGTGGTACTTAATTAAAGTTGCTCTTGTTACTCTTGTTACTGTGGTGAAGGACAAATCCAGTGCCTGAGAGTAGTGAGGTGAGATCAAAGGAAAGCAAATGATGAAAAGGACACTTTTTTAATGTATTAATTTGAGAGAGAGAGTATGTGTGTGTGTGAGTGCTAGCCGGGGGAGGGGCAGAGCGAGCTGGAGAAAGAGAATCCGAAGTGGACTCAGTGCTGGGCGTTGAGCCCAAAGCAGGACCTGATCCCAGGACACTGAGATCATATCCAGAGCTGAAATCAAGAGTCTGCTCTCTAAGTGAATGAACCAGCCAGGTGCCCTGAAAAGGACAATTTTTAATATAGGTTGAAGATACAACTCAATTTCCCAGTTACTCTTCCCTGTCTTCTTGTTAAAAATTAAGTCTTTGTGGGGGCACCTGGGTGGCTCAGTCGTTTATGCATCTGCCTTTGGCTCAGGTCATGTTCTCAGGGTCCTAGGATAGGGGCCTAGGTTGGTCTCTCTGCTCAGCGGGAAGTCTGCTTCTCCCTCTCCCTCTGTGTTCTCTCTCACTTTCTCTCAAATAAACAATCTTAAAAAGAATAATAAAAACTAAGCAAAAATAAGCCTTTGCTAAATGCCAGCAGATGTATCACTGCTAGCTCAGTCGGAATTGTAGGAAGGCCTTGAGCAAATACTTGGCAGTGTGAGCAAGATGGAGAGAATTGTATGGGCTGGTGAAAAATATTTATGGGTCCAGAGGCTTAGAAACCTTGTCTGCAGGGCTGCAGTGACCCAGGAAGCCAGGCCAGCTCCCGTGCACCCAGCGGGGTGACTGGTTAGCTGAATGTAATGCTGAGACCAGTGTGCTAGCCTAGCCCTAGGACTGAAAGCTCCGTTAATTCCCAGGCACAGTCAAGCTTTCCAGTGGGCTCCTGCTACCTAGAACATCTCTGTGACTCAAAGTGCTTCTGAGAAATGGTCCTGAGCTGCTCTGTCTGCCTGGCAGAGCCATCCCCGGCTCCTGTCACTTTGGGGACAGGGGAGCTGAATCAGGAGAGGGAGTTGACATGCCATTAATGTGGCGGTGCTCCCAGTGCTCCTTGGGTCTTGCTGCCTGATATCCCTGGGTCTCTTGGGATGGCTGGCAGGTGGAAGTAGAAGGCCTTCTCACCTAACCTTCACAACTGTATGAGGCTGAAATGTGTGGCTCTATGAATGCGGTAGGGGCCAGCAAAGTGTTGGCCAATATCAGACCCTCTTTTTTTTTTTTTTTTTAAGATTTTATTTATTTATTTGAGAGAGAGAGTGAGCAAGTGCACAAGCAGGGGGAGCAGCAGGCAGAGGGAGAAGCAGAGGGAGAGCACCAAGCAGGGAGACTGATTGGGACTTGATTGGGACCATGAGGCGAAGGCAGACACCTAATCGACTGCGCTACCCAGGCATCCCGATGTCAGACCCTTGTGAGAGAAGCGTTTTGTTTGTTCTCTCTCATGTTGGCAAAAGTGATCACGGTAATAGCTAAAGTTTACATAATGCTTACTGTGTACCGGGCGCTGTTAAAATCGTGTATATATTTTACATATTTAAATGTATAATTGCTATATGAATTTCCTTATATTATATAACAAATTGTATATTAAGATTTATATCTATCTTTTATTCCTCACAGTAGCCCTATGAAATTAGGCAATAGCATTATCTCTCATGGTAGTGCTCTTTGAGATAAGGAACATGAGGCACGAAGTCGTTTAGTAAGTTGTCCAAGGTCACATGCAGGTAAATGGCAGAACTGGGACTCAAAGCACAGCTGCTCTGGTTCCAGACCCCAAGCTCCTGTTAACACTCTATTGCATCTCAATTTGTTTGAACTGATATTTCAAAACTGTGAAAATTTGGAGAGCTGGCATCTGTTGATATAGCAGAAGAACTGGGGACATGGCGCTGCGTACCCTTCTGGTAACAGTTGACTGATGACCAGTCACGCTGGCCCCTTACATGGTCTCTGCTCTACCCCTGTCCCCACCTGCCCATCTCATGCCCAACTCCGAGTCCTGTTCTCTTGACTCAGCTCCTACTTATTTGTACCTGCAGGCACTTTATTTTTCAATCCTTGGCCTAAGGTTTGTATAGTGTTCACACGGGTATTTATAGAAACGTCAGGCACTTTTCCTCCAAGATAGGGACTGTTTGCATCCCCATTTTCTGTGTGAGGTCCTTGCAGTGTGGAGAGGGCAAAAACTCAGGTGAAATAATGCAGACAGGGTTGGAGCTTTGCTTCGACCCAGGGTCTGTGCTTTGGTGACTGCATTATGCCTCCTTCTCTTGGGGTCTGGGGGTTTCTCCCCCCCTGTTAGAGACTGCATGATAAAGTTGATGATTAGAGTAGAAGAAATTGTAGCACTGGAGGAACCTAGTATGAAATTGTCAGCCTAGCAGCCCATGTCTGGTTTTGTCCATACACAGAGGGACAGCTATAGAACATAATCATTCCTCTAGACCTATTTGTTGAGTGGAGAATAGATCAGAGAGTTTGTTTAAGTAAGCTGTATGCCCAGCCTGGGGCTTGAACTCAAAACCCCAAGATCAAGAGTCATGTGCTGTACTGATTGAGCCAGTAGGCACCCCAGAAAGAGTTATCCTTGAAGAGAGAACATTTCAAAAATGAATTGTCACCTTGTAAATGTTTATAAAATTTTAGTTTTCTGCCCCCCCCCCTCCTTTATTATTGGACAAAATGGCCTTTTTCTAGCCAGGTATCATCGAAGAATTTTTTTTTTTTGTAAGAAAATGAAACAATCCTGGCCCATGTCTCAGAAAAGTTTATTTTAAAGTTCCCAGAATTCTCTTTAATTGGTTTGAGATTTGGAGCCTAGTGATACCAAGCACAGCTGAGAAATGAGGTTTTGGCCTGGTTATTGTCTAACCAGGTGGGCTGGGGTCCTTGAACTTACAGAAGCTTTTGTGTTTCCACCTGTACCAGGGGATTAGTGGCTTAGTCTCAACTCCTGGGAGCAAGTTTTATTGTTACCTCTTATAGGGCTGAAACCATAATGGCATGGTTTTTTTACACAGCACCATCTGCTTCAGGATCTCAACATGCTTACTTAGAGTAACTGCACCCCCCCCCCCCCGGCCCCCTGCAAGTCTCTCTCTCCAAATAAGTTCAGTGTCTGGAAGAGTGGATTCACTTTGGATGTAGCAGCAGATGCACGTGGTAATATGTAAAATGCAATCAATTGGTTATCAGTCAATTATGTGGGCACTGAGCATCTCATACAGGCCAGGCGGTGTGCTTGAGTTTTCAGTGGAAAGAAGGATAATCAAAATGTGGTTCCTACCTTGGAGGACCTGGCTGGACTGGTCAGACAAAAGCATACGAAAAGTATGACAGCCCCAGGAAGTAAAATAAAAAGTAGTAACAGTAAGTAGAAGAGAAGCATGCACCTGTGATTAATTTCCCAAGGAAGGCTGCTGGCGAGGAGTACTGGGGCCCAAGTTCTGTTTGCTAAGGTCCCTCCTTGGGCAGCAACAGAGCCCACAATGAGTGTGTGCCGTGCAGTTAGAGGGGCACTTGGAAGGGGAACAAAGATGCTTGTGTAAGCACGAGGGGGAGTGCTCATCTCTTCAGCGAGGTCCGGAAATTCATTCTGTAACAAAGAACTGTAATTCCAAGTCAATGACACCTTCTAAATCCTCTCAGACTATGCCCAAAATTATAGAGAAGGAATGGCGAGTTAGTTCCGTTCAGCCAGAACTGGATAGCTGTGTACTTTGCTCAAATGCCTGGGATCTAATGGAGATGGGACAGCAGCCAGGAGATAGAGCAAGTCAATACAGGAGCGGGAGAACTCTGATGCTGGAACAGATAATGAGGAAGGGCCAGGGTTTGAAAGCGTGACCTCTAAGTCTTCCTGTGTAATGAACAGAGTATAATGGAGGGCTGAGATCTGAGACCCGGGTATACCTGTGTCTCTGGCTCCCTGGCCTGGCTGCATCTTTGCATAACTTGAATAAGCTCTGTGGGAACCTGACAGCCTTCAGGCCACCTTCACAGCTTACTGAAAAGGGTAGAAGGCAACAGATCTATAAAGGAGATAGGTGTGTGGCTTTAGGGCTTGAGGACTTGAACTTCAGTGTCAAGGCCTGGTCCCTCATATGTTAGCTGTGTGGCCTTGAGCAAGTCACTCTCCCTTTCTGAGCCTCAGAAATCAGCCGTAAAATGGAAAGAAGAAAGATGATAGTACCTATAGGGTTATTGTGAAGACTAAGTAAGATAGAGGGTAAGAAACCACTTAGTGTATATGTCGCACATGAATGCGCAGTAAATCAAGTCTTATATTATTAAAGGAGAGGATCATAAAGATAAATATTTTAAATGGCTTTTTCCTTCTCTAAGTTCTGGACCTGGATTAGAGACAAAGAATTATTCCATTCTTCTCCCTTAGTTCTCCAACTCCGTCTTGGAGAGGATGAATAACTCATACAACAGGTAGGGGTTGGGATGAGGATTTAGAGAAAGGCCCTGGGTTCTATGCCCTCAAAACCCAAACTTACTTAAAACTATAAGAGGTCGACTCTGAAGCCGTGGATGGAAGACAGCTGCCAAGGGATCAGAATATTTTATTTCTTGCTCCTTGGAGAATCTTAGAAATCTTAGAGCAATGTTTCTTAAACACCAATGTGCCTATGAGTCCCCTGAGAGTCTCCATTTCTAATAAGCTCCCAGATGATGATGCTGGTCCTCAGACCACACTTTAAGTAGCAAAGGCCTGAGTCCTTGAGTCCTATAGCATGGTTGAAACCTCTACAGCATTTTGGTGAGAATGCTCATCCAATTCTTGCTTGAGTGCTTCTAAAGATGACAAGCTCTTTTCGTATCCAGATGGCAGGCATGATGAGAAGGTTTGTCTTTTACTGAGCTGATAGAGCCATCCATTGAGCCTAGTTCATTACTTTGACAGCAGTGGGGGTAGGGACATGATACAGATAAAATGCCTAATCCTGAGGAGGCTTTTAACCTGATTTTGGTCTTCGATGGGGGAAGTCCATGGGTGGGCTCCCATGATTATGATGGGAGGCCAGGGCAACAACCCCTTGAAAATATCTGTAGAATTTTGTTTGCATGTGCATTTTCCTGGGTAGAGTTCCCTTAGCTTTCAGTAGTTTTTCAAGGGTGTCTGTTTTTTCTTTCTAGAAGATTAAGAATGATTGGATTCTTTTTCATAGAATGTTGTATCTCTCATAGATCTATTCGGAAGGCTAGACCTTCCTTAATCATTTTTTTTTTTTTTAAGATTTTTTTGACAGTGGGGGAGGGCACAAGTAGGGGGAGCAGCAGGCTGAGGGAGAAGCAGGCTCCCTGCTGAGTAGGGATCCCCATGCAGGGCTTGATCCCAGGACCCACGGGATTATGACCTGAGCCGAAGGCAGATGCTTAATGACTGTGCCACCCAACTATCTCCTCCTTAGTCTTTATATCTCTTATCTCTTTTATTTTATTTTTTAAAGATTTTATTTATTTGTCAGAGAGAGAGAGAGCACAAGCAGGGGGAATGGCAGGCAGAGGGAGAAGCAGGCTCCCCACTGAGCAAGAAGCCTGCTACAGGACTTGATCCCAGGACCCTGGGATCATGACCTGAGCTGAAGGCAATGGCTTAACCCACTGAGCCACCCAAGCATCCCCTCTTGTCTGTTTTAAAATTTGTTTTACTTAACTCTTTGTGTAGCATGGTTTCAGGCACCCTGTTTGTCCTGGTGATTTTCTGTAGTTTGTTAGGGTCCCTCTGAGATTGCGCCCTACCCCCCACCCTGAACCATGTACAACCTAAACTCCAGGAGTCATCAAACCAGGAGGTGTAGGACATTACTTCTTGATTTGACTTGAGACTTCTTTAAGTTCTTCCTAAAAGTGCAGTGTCTTCTTTGGAAACCATAAGGTACTTGACAGTATTATTGTTTTGGAATGTTATGTTGCACATTAAGAAAAAAGAAGAAAAATTAACATTAAAAGGGAATTTGTTGGTATATGTAACAAGGCCCAGGCTTGGGGGTGGTACTGCCTTCAGGTGAGGCTGGATCCAGAGGCTCTGACACTTTGACCAAGGACCCAACTTCTTCTCTTTGCATAGTTAGGAGTCCCAAGTCTTTTGCACATGTGCCACATTGAGCTCCATCTTCCTCCGTCCTGAATTCTTTGTATTGGCTTTTGGATCATGTATGAACTATCTGAGATTTATTCCTATGAAGTATCTTGTTAGACCGTAGTCCTGAGGGGGGCACCTGGGCATCTCATTTGATAAGCATCTGCCTTCAGCTCAGGTCATGATCCCCGGGGTCCTGGTATTGAGCCCCGCAGCAAGCTCCTGCTGAGCAGGGAGCCTGTTTCTCCCTCTCCCTCTGCCACTCCTCTGCTTGTGCTTTCTCTCTTTTCTCTGTCAAACAAACAAACAAACAAACAAACAAATAAATAAAAAATCTTAAAAAAAAAACCACACCAAAAAAACATAGTCCTGATTGTCCCATCCCTCCCTCGGTCTCCTGGTCCAGCTTAAGGTCTTCTTCAAATCTCCTCAGTGTGCCACCAAGTTAATGATGTTGAACCCATCAAGGCCAGAGCCACAGCATGCCCCCGATTATTTATTGTGTCATCTGGCCCAGGTTCTTCCATTACTGGTTTTTTTTTTTTTTGGTTTTTTTTTAAGATATTATTTATTTGACAGAGAGAGAGATCACAAGCAGGCAGAGAGGCAAGCAGAGAGAGGGGGAAGCAGGCTCCCTGCTGAGCAGAGAGCCCGATGCGGGGATCGATCCCTGGACCCTGAGATCATGGACCTGAGCTGAAGGCAGAGGCTTTAACCCACTGAGCCACCCAGGCGCCCTGGCTTCTTCCATTATTGACCACAAGGGTAGAGTGAAGATGTTGTAAATGCCTTGCTGAAAACCAGTTGATCGTGCCAGTCTATTACCCTTTCAGGAGGGAGGCTCTTCTCAACAGAACATTGTTTCCCAGGGCTGCTCCCATCCTAAATCTGCCAGGTGAAACCTGGGTGCCTTGGATGGGAATTTTTCAGGTGTTTTGGTAAAAGCAGAATCCAGATGTGCTTGGAGGTACTCAGGGAAACCCAAAGCCAGGGGAATGGTAACCTGTCAATATTCACAATAATAGTGATTGAAAAGAATAGTAATAATAACTCAGTTACTGAGTGTTTCCTTTGTGCCTGGCACATCGCTGACTGCTTCTTATGTGATACCTCACTTTTCCGTCACAGGAACTGTGCATGAGTTGGGCAGTACTGTTGTCCTTATTTTATGAATGAGGGGTCTAAAACCTCAAGAGCCTGGAAACGCTACTCAAGTGGGGCAGCAAATGAGAGACGCAGATGGGCATCGAACCCATGTTTGATTGAGCCCAGAGAGCCCATGTTCTCAACCATTCACAGTATTGTTTTTTTCATCATCATGTAGTTGATTAGATGTTGACTTTGTTATGACATGGTATTTGGTGAAATTGAAGACACAGTCCATTCCCTTAAGGGACTGACACTTTATTTGGGGAAGGTTTTGTAGTTTAATGAACAGAATACTCACTAGGCAAATAGGAGCGAATGCGTGAAAAGAGAATGCCAGATGCCACACCAGCGGCCTGCTCAGACCCTGACAGCCAAATCTCCGCAGCTTGCTTTTGGAAATCCACTTGCCCGTGAATGTCTCCCTCCCATTCTTGCACTCTATCCGTTGTCACAAATTCCCTTCTTAGTCTTCATCTTTCCCTTGTCCCCTTGACCTCCGCTTGTCCCCGGGGGAAACCACTAACCTCCTGACCTCTGGGTTCTTGGTCTGCGTGAATTCCCAGCTGACATTCACAGCACTTGGGGGTGACCTAGTTTGAATGAAATGCTGGCTTTTTCAGTTATATCTTCAATAGGCTGAGTTGGCAGCTTGTCAGCAGGCTTATGTCACCTAATGACTGTGTCAATTCCCTTCTTGCCTGACTTCCTGTTAGTAAATATCCTCAGGATGCTCTTGGAACCCAGAAGGTGTAGGAGGCCTGGTCAGGGAGCCAAAAAGAAAAGAGGAAAGAGAAACGGGAGAAAAGCAGAGGAAGACCCATCTTTCCCTGCGAAAAAAGAAAATAAAAATTACAAACACAAACAAAATAAGTACACCAGGGGAGAAAAAATTCTCTAAAACAGAGGGAGACTCACTTGCCGAGGGGTGTGTCTTCCTACAGAACAATTTTTGCTCCCAGAAGTTTGTTTCTTTAATTTTCTTTTGACCTGCTCTGATCTCATTTATCTCCACCCCCTGCCCCCTCAGGCTCTTCCTTCCTGTTTGGCACTTTTAAAATGGTATTACTTCTCTTCCACAATAGTGACCTGCTGGGAGTAATAGCAGAGACATTTCCTCTCCTGTGGCTCTAGTTGTCTTTTTAATAACAATCTGCATCCTACCCCTTTCCCCTCCGGTGCTCTTCAGAAACGTTTTCCTGAGCCTGGGTGGAAAAGCTTCAGGTGTGCCCATTCTGTCTTGGAAAGGTTAGCTGTGTTTGAGTCTTGAGAGACCCTACCCCTCCTCCCTCTGCCCACTCTTTCCCTGAGGGCGGCAGCGTCCAGATTTCTGCACAGTAACCTTTTTTGCACGGTGAACTGTAGCCTTGGGTTTGGATGATACACGCCCAGAAGTTTAGGTCTTAGGCTTGAGGATGGCAGTGATTCTGTGAACTCATTGTCCTGAGAGTTGCTCTAGGGATTCTAGACCCTTCTAGCCCTTTGGAGTTGGATTACATGTTTCAAGCCTTATTGGGGTTGCTTGCCTCTTGAGCCTTGCCTGAGGCCACGCAAGGTCATCTTTGGAGGCCCCGGGCAGCTCCGTGATCCTCTCCAAAGACTGTGTCTGCAGAAGGCAAAGTTCATGTTCGCACAAACCACCAGAACAGATAAACTGGTTAGAGTTCTCCCTACATCATTTCTTCCAAAAACATGGATTCCTAATTCTGAATTTTCATCTTAAATTGTTCTACCAAAGGACCACTATTATAGTGGATGTATCTCTCCCAGAGTTGAAAAGCCTAAGGTGGCAATTCCTCCCTTCCTTCGGCTCCTCCTTCCTTTGGTTAATTACTTCATTCTTTAATTCATCCATTTGTTTATTTAATAAGTATTTTTTTTTTTAAGATTTTGTTTATTTGACAGAGAGAGAGATCACAAGTAGGCAGAGGCAGGCAGAGAGAGAGGGAGAAGCAGGCTCCCCGCTGAGCAGAGAGCCAGACGTGGGGCTTGATCCCAGGACCCTGAGCTGAAGGCAGAGGCTTTAACCTACTGAGCCACCCAGGCACCCCTGTTTATTTAATAAGTATTACTTGAACACTTCATTGCCAAGTGCTGGGTGAACAAAACAGAACAGTTGCTGCCTTCTTGATGCTTACAGTGTCATCAGGGACATGAACAGTCAAGATGTGGAAAGCAACCATGTGCCCAACCACTGAGAATCTTGCTGTGGATTGAATGGTAGGGTAGCTGGGATGTAGAAGCCAAGGGAGCCCTGGAGAAAGGGTCGCCAGGCCAGGCCCACCAGAGAGGGTGACCTGTGAGCCCAGATGTGAAGGGTAAGGAGCAGCTGAGTTGGCAATGTCTGTAGAGGATGGTCAGCATGTGTGGGGGTTCCTTGGCAGAAATGAGCTTGGCACTTTCCAGAAACAGAGAGGAAGCCAGAATGGAATAGAGAGGGAGATGGAGAGATGAGCTTGGAGGGGTACGTAAGGTTCCAGTGTTGAAGTCTTGTATTTTCAGAAAAGCATGCAGAATGTACACCTACTACATAATCTTTTTTCTATAAAGTGGTTTTAAGCACATCCCCAGAAGTCTGGGATATAGTAAGTACTCAATAAATGTTAGCCATTTAAAAGAAGTTTTAATGTATTAAACTGTGCAAATGACATTTTGAGGTGGATAGTCCCGAGACTCGAGTGGCTGGGGCCGCTGACGACGCTTGGGGTGGGCTCGGGACTAACACTAGTTCCGTCCTCAGGTCATGCTTGGGTGTCCTCCTGGTGCTCTGAGCATCAAGGCCCAGGGAAGCCCAGGGCCAAGTGCGGGCTCCAATAACCTGGAAACTTTCTCTTTCTTTCCTCAGATTGAGTGGGCTCTCTCTTGAATGGCCCATTGTGGTTCTGCTTGGGGGTTTGAAGCTCATTTCCATTCCACACGTAGTTACTGGTCCTCTAGAGTGTTGAGGCATCGTGCCAGGTGTGGGGCAGCTGTACGGGGTCAGCCCACTCATTTCCCTGGGCAAGGAACCATCTAGCTGGGGAGTCAGGCTCAGGTACACACAACTCCACTTTAAAAGAGTTAAAATGGAGACTGTGGGACTAGAGGAAGGGTCTTTAGCCAAACTGGGGCTTCAGAGAGAGCATCCTAGAGGCAGTGATGCCTGAATGGCTCATGAAGGTAATAAGAATTAACCAAGGGTGGGAAGCGCTTTCCAGGAGGTCAGAAGAGTTAGTAAAGGCTTGGAGTGGGGAAACCAGTGTGGAGAGGGAGAGGGGACCACAATCAGTTTGATCAGACAAGGGAGGGGTGTATCGTGTGGGGGCTAAAGCTATGGAATGAGACAGGGCTGGTTTGCCTTCCTGGGGCATGTAGGGGCATGTAGGTCCACTGATTCCAGTGGGCTGGGGTCACTGAAGGATCTCAGGAAGGGAGTTCTGTGGTCCGATTTGGGGTGAGGATGGGTAGTGGCATGCCACAGAGAGGAAGACTGTCAGGAGGCTGCTGCTCCTATCTAGGTGAGAGATAATGAGGGCAAGTAGTAGGGCTACAGTGATTAGTGTGGGGAGGGGGGGATTGCGAGAGAGGGGCTTGGTGGAGAAAGGCTCCATGCGGGACAGATCTCATGGGAGATGGGCTTTCAGGGATGGTGGAACACTGGGGACAAAGGTACTACTATTCAGTGACCTTGGCATTGACTCTCCCCTCCCCTCCCCTCCCCCATGTGTCCTGAGTTCTGAGTTTGGTTCAGGGATCAGGAGATCCCCATGTAGGCAAACATTTCCTTAAACAGAAACATACGGATTTGGGGGCTAGATTCTGGGTTTCTGATGGGTGCTTGTGTGTGTGTTTATGAAAAGACAGTCATGTATAAAAATTCAGTCTTTTCAACTCTGGTGGGATCTTTTGGGGGAAGAGCATCACCATGTCAGCTTCTGGGCTTATGAAAACCTGGGGCCCAGGAGGGAGGAGGGGATTGAGAAGAAGACACACAGCATCTGCCCTTACTCTGTGTATGATGACCAGGAGGGGACGGATTCTGTTTGGAGTCCTTGTGGGAAGGGATAGTCAAGTGAAAAACCACTCCTCAGTCAGATCTATGAAATGCAAATAATTTGCATTCTGCAAATCTTCTGCCCCCACCTCTGCCCGTGAAGCCCATTCTGTTGTCCCACCCTGATGAGACTCCAAATAGGACCTGTGAACTGAAATGACAGGATAGAGTGAGCAGTGTGTATTGTATTGTTATTATTTAATAAAGCGTGCGTTGTTCCCCACTTGGCAATGCGGCCAAGTTGCCGTTCTAGCAGGTGGTGGGTAACTGGACCCAAGCCCCCTGATCTTCACTCAGGAACTCCCTGGTCCAGCCTTTGATATCAGAACAAGAGGAGAAAACAGTGACACAGGACACTTCCTGTCCCAAAGGGGATGTGTGATACAGGACACCTGAAACAACAGGCAAAAAGAGAGTTTCACTAGAGCTGTTCTGGGAGAGCCGGCCTCAGCCTGCCCTCCACAAGTCATCCAAGATCTGGTCAGCAGTGGGATTGAGCCAGCTGTTGCAGTAGAGTTCAGCTCAGTGGATGCTCATGTGTTGTGTATGGGCCGGGCACAGGCTCGGCACTGACATCCTAACTCCTGCCCTTGTGAAGGATATGATCCAGTGATGAAGTTGGATAAGCAAGCAAGCAATAAAAATTAGTGCGATGAAGTTTAATTTTTTCTAGAGAACGCAGAGGGATTGTGGGAGTCTAGGTGAAATGCTCTTAAACTGCCCTGGAAAAGTCAGGGAAGGCTTCCTGGAAGAAGAGGCATCTAGGCTGGGACTTGAAGGATGAATAGGAGTTGGACCACACACAGGCTCCAAAGGTCTCGATTGAAAAGAAAATGGAAATTAAAGCTTAAGAACTTTTTTAAAAAATATTTTATTTATTTGACAGAGAGAGAGGGATCACAAGTAGGCAGAGAGGCAGGCAGAGAGAGAGGGGGAAGCAGGCTCTCTGTCAAGCAGAGAGCCCGACGTGGGGCTCAATCCCAGGACCCCGAGATCATGACCTGAGCCGAAGGCAGAGGCTTTAACCCACTGAGCCACCCAGGCGCCCCAAAGCTTAAGAATTTTAATAAAAACAGAAAATGAAAACTTCAGTGCCAGACTCCCTTCTTCACCCTCCCCCCCAGCAGTTCTCTAGGTCACCATTAATAGAGTTAAAATTCATAGATCATGGGGTGGGGGCAGGTGGAAAGTGCTGATATTTAATTGTCTCAGATCTAGATGTATACAAATGAGAAGGCTTTTATTTTGTGAAGTGAAATGGCCTGGAATCAAAAGTCTGAGATTAAAATCACCCAACATTGTTTTGATTTTTTTTAAATTGATGCATATCTGACAGTATAATTCAGGGTCCTGAAAGTTACCTATTTGAAATTGTCAGGAATCCAGGTGAGTTGTTTTATGTAGTGAAAACCCAAAAAGTCTGGGACTTTGGAATTTAGGTTATCATCCCAGTTGTCAGAGACTCCCCATATGATCTTGGACCTATCACAGCCCTTCAGTGAAAGTAAGTAGAACTGTCTTTGGTTATTTAAGCCATCTATTATTTGTCCCCAGGCCCCCAGGTTTTTATTTTGACAGATGGTAGGAGTATTCTCTGTAGGTATGTATAGACACAAGCACATACATTTATTTTTGCTCAACAGTTTGAAAGTGAGCTGTAGTTGTCATGACATTTCTGCCCCAGAGTACTTTAGGGCACGTGTTTGTGCCCCCCTCCCTAACGTTGGTGGAATGATCAAACTGAGGAAATGGAACCCTGATCCAGCACCCTTCTCTTACATACGGTTCAGATTGAGATGGTTCTGTGTCAGTTATGTCCTTTATTAGTAGTAGTGTTTATTTCAGATCAACTCCCTTCAAGGGAGGGATATTGCATTAAATCATTGTGCCTCTTTGGTGTCCTCTAATCAAGATGGCTCCCCAGCCTTTCTCTTTCCTTCGTGAGCTGACATCTTTGAGGAGCCCAGGCCAGTGAATTTGCAGATGAAGTAGCTTATTTGTTGAAGTTAGCAGAGATGGCACACCTCCCAGGTCCCAGGCACCGTGGTGGTGGGAGGGAAAATTTGTGAGCAAGGGGGATAGGGTCTGTTCCCCTTTGGAGCTCCTAGTCTCATGGGAGAGCCTGATGCCAAACGGGCAAGTTACAGAAAAGTGAAAAATGCTGAGGGGTGACTAAGAAGAGTTCCTGGTTAGACAGCACCTGCTCTAAAAAAATGAAGAAATAAAATTGGCCTGAGATAAGACGGAGAAGAGTGTTGCTTTTGATGGGTGACTGAGGAGGGCATCTCTTTAAGGCAGTGCTATTTCAGTTGAGAGCTGAAGGATGAGCCAGGGCCAAGGAGGGGGCTGGTGTGTAGTCTTGGTGATGGCGTGCTTGGCAGAAGGACTGGCCTGTGCAAAGGCCTGGCAGCGGGGATGCGTATGGCTTGGTTGAGGAACTGAGAGGAAGGCATTTTGCCTGCAGAGTGGTGAGCAGGGGGAAGGAGGTAGAAGATGGGATTGACGCTGTGGATAGGGGTGGGGGGGCTGATTTGAGATGCGATGGGGCGTCCCTGGAGAGTCGATAACCGAACGTCCTGGAATGAAGTTGGCTTGAAAAAGATCACCAGCTGCTATTTAAAGCACCTCTAAGGGTCACTGCCAGGTTGGACTGAAATCTCTTCTACAAGTTAATGAGGGCATGACACGTTGAAGGCATTGTTTACAAGAACTGAGAGGGATCACAAAGGACAATTTTAAAATTTTAAGTTGTTTTTATAATTGGAATTATACCTGAGTAATTTCTGAGGCATGGTCTGGGCCTTTTGGAGAGGTGGGTGGGGCCTTGTCTTGTTTCCTTATTTGTCTTTGGTTTGTCAGCAATGAGAGCCAACATTGTTTGGCTCCAGAAATAACCTAGTGGTACCGTCTCCTTCTAGGCAGCTTGTGATTTGGTCGAGGGCTGGTGTTTCTGGGGAGTCCTTCCACCCTTGTCTGTGAAGCCCCTGCCTCCCACCTACTCCCCCCTACACTGCTTCCCAGTGTCCCCACACATCTGTCCAGATCCTTCAAATTGATCACAGTGGAACCAAAGCAAAGCTTCAGAAGAAACCCAGCAGCCAGCCCGGCAAGGCGCCTGCCTGCTCGTGAGCAGGCCCTGTGCAGCCCGGGGCTCTCTGTCACTGGTGCTAGATGCCCGGAGCCACACAGACATGGCAGCTGGCTAAAAGCTTCGGACCTGGAACCGGAGACGGAGAGAGAAGAATCTCTCCTGCAGAAGATGCTCTCCAGGGTTTGGCTGCCCTGAAGTTCAAGTTACCTTTATCGTCAACTCCAGCTTTGTTTGATTCACAGATGTGTGTTCATTTCTCTCCTTGGGTGCCCTCCACGAGGTCTGTCCTCAGTGCTGATCTATGCTCTTCCTGCTTGTGCTTGCTCTGGGCTGAGGACTGTGTTAGGAGCTCAGGGGAAGTCACCGAAGAATGAGCATCACCCAGAATCTGGGGCTGGTTAGAACAGCCGGGAAGCAGCATGGCAGCTGGGAAGGGGTCTGTTGGCCGCAGAGCCTACCCGCTGGCCTAACAGATGCAGGGCTCCCCTCCTTCCCCGGCAGCCACACTCAACTGTAGGAATCACGTCTCAGGTCTTGGAACATTCCATATTCCCTACTTCCTTAGAGTCTTGGCACCTGCTCTTCCCACAGCTAGAATACTTTTCTGACCCACCCCGCCCCCCAGCCAGCCAACTCCTACCCTGGGAAGCCTTCCTTTTCTTTTTTTTTTTTTTTTTTTTTTTTAAAGATTTTATTTATTTGACAGAGAGAAACACAGCGAGAGAGGGAACACAAGCAGAGGGGATGGTAGCGGGAGAAGCAGGCTTCCCGCGGAGCAGGGAGCCCGATGCGGGGCTCGATCCCAGGACCCTGGGATCATGACCTGAGCCGAAGGCAGCCGCTCAACGACTGAGCCACCCAGGCGCCCCAAGCCTTCCTTTTCTGACCATCCCGACTATGTCTGATGAATTGATTGCATGCATGTCCAGGACTATTTCCTCCAGAGTACATAATTCTGTTGGCTTATTTTATTTTTAAAGTAATTTTGGTGCCCAGTGTGGGTCTTGAGCTCACGACCCCGAGAACAAGAGTTGCAAGCTCCAACAAGTGAGCCAGCCAGGCGCCTCCATAGTTCTGTTTTGAATAATGCCTGCATATATGTGTGTGATGATATCATTGCTATTTGTCTTCCCTACTTGGCCGTAAACTCTGACAGTGGCGGGAACATGTCTGTGGTTGCTCATCATGTAACCCCGAGGTAACACACACTTAACCCTTTAATGGTTGAGCTCTCCAGAGAACTGCTGGGTGCTGGTGCTTCTGTGGAGGTTGAGGAAGTGTGTACGCGGTGGGCAGCTCCCAGGGCGTGCTCTCTGGCAGGCACAGGCACGGGCACGGGCTGCTCTGTTGTTGACTCGGTCTCTGCAGATGTGAAAGAATCCCGTCAGATGGAAATGAGAGAGGGCTGGAGCACTGAACAGGAGGGAGTGTTGGCAGATACTGGGCATTTCCTGATCCTCTGAACAGCAGGCCCCCTGGAATGGGAATTATCGGTTTGCCTTTAGAGCTGGCCACAAAGCGCTTTGTTACACTGATGTCTCTACCCCATCACCTTTTGCATCTTGGCTCCCATTCCCTATAGCAGGATTTTTTAGAGAGGACCAAGGGGTGTGTTTCATTTTTCTGCTCTCTGCCAAGTCTCAGTGAGGGGGAGGAAGCTCTGTAATGAGATGGGCTTTTCTCTCCTCTGCTCCTTTGTTAGGATACTGCTCTGAAAGAATGTCCCATTTCATGGGAAACCCAAGTGAGCCTCAGCCTGAGCCCTTAGTTCAGTTGGATTGTACTTATTCCCAAATGGTGCTGGGCAAATGTGCTTCTGGGTCCCCACTTCCCTGTGATGTCCTGCTGGATGTTTTGAATTAAAGCTTAGAATCCTTGTGGCAGGAGGTGAATAATGCAGGAATTGGGTGGAGTTAGGGTGATTATAATATGGAAAAAGAGACTATTCTTGAGAAGTCCCAAGCTGGGCATCAAGCATGTGTGCCCAACTAGCCCTTCTCCTTTACCATCTAATAAAAATGAAATATCGACAGTGATAAGGCCAGGTCAGAGACTCAAATGTCTATAAAGACTAAGGAGGTGGAACTCTCCCATAGTTGAAGAATGTACTCTCCTGTTAGCCATAGTCCTCGCTACTACCTTTTGTCCCTAAGATTAAAAATGACTGCTAGTTTTGAAGGAACAGACTTCTTATGTGGTCACACATCTTAGTTTCTATTTTGGTTGTTAGATGTTTGGGGTGGAAACTATGGTGAACTAGAAAGCTGTGGTTACTCAAGAGGGCCGCTGCTTTTCAGCTGAGAGTAGGAACCCCATGTTACCACATAATTTGAGTTTTCAGGAGCAACTTGATACCTAGATTTGTATGTCAAATTTTCTAATTTTTAAAAATGTTGATAATAAACCCACGGTGTGAAATACTCTTTGTCGTTTGAACAGAACTTACCTGCGAGTTTTGTTTTGCCCAGGAGTTAGCTATCCCTGGGCCAGGGCAGTGTGAGTCATTGGAAGGCATCAATTTTTCAGCTGGCAGAACACAAGCAAATGAATGTAAACGAGAGAAGGATTTAAACCAAAAAAGAGCTTCAGGGAAGCTGCATGGGGATTTGGAGGGAGATGGGCTCTGGCCCAAGGGGTCCCATGCATGAGTGTGTGAATGGCCCAGTCACTCCACTCCACCGAGTCTCACCTTTCCAAAGTGTGAAATGGGAAGGTGGCATTTTTTTTTTTCTTTTTTTTAAATTAACATATAATGTATTATTTGTTTCAGGGGTACAGGTCTGTGATTCATCAGTCTTAGACAATACACAGTGCCCACCACAACACATACCCTCCCCAGTGTCCATCACCCAGCCAGTCCATCCCTCTTCCCCTCTCCCCTGCAGCGACCCTAGGTTGTTTTCCTTTTTGTTTCCCCCTCTAGGTTGTTTCCTAAGATTAAGAGTCTCATATGGTTTGTCTCCCTCTCTGTTTTTTGGGTTTTTTTTTTAAAGATTTTATTTATTTATTTGACAGAGAGGAGAGAGATCACAAGTAGGCAGAGAGGCAGGCAGAGAGAGGAGGGGAAGCAGGCTCCCCGCTGAGCGAAGAGCCCGATATGGGGCTCGATCCCAGGACCCTGAGATCATGACCTGAGCTGAAGGCAGAGGCTTTAACCACCGAGCCACCTTGGTGCCCCTCCCTCTCTGGTTTGTTTTGTTTTTTCCTCTTTTCCCCTGTGATCCTCTGCCTTGTCTATTACATTCTGCATATCGGTGAGATCATATGATAATTGTCTTTCTCTGATTGACTTGTTTCACTTAGCATAATACCCTCTAGTTCCATCCATGTCATTGCAAATGGCAAGATTTCTCTTTTTTGATGGGTGCATAGTATTCCTCTGTGTGTGTGTGTGTGTGTGTGTGTGTGTGTATACACCACATCTTCTTTCTCTGTCAGTCAGTGGACATCTGGGCACTTTCCATAGTTTGGCTATTGTAGACCTTGCTGCTATAAACATTCAGGTGCGTGTGCCCCTTCAGATCACTACATTTGTATCTCTGGGATAAATACCTAATAGTGTGATTGCTGGGTAGCTCTATATTCAACTTTTTGAGGAACCTCCATACTGTTTTCCAGAGTGGCTGTACCACCTTGCATTCCCACCAACAGTGTAGGAGGGTTCCCCTTTCTCCACATCCTTGCCAACACCTGTCATTTCCTAACTTGTTAATTTTAGCCATTCTGACTGGTGTGAGGTGGTATCTCACTGTGGTTTTGATCTGTGTTTCCGTGATGGGATGGCATTTGTTTTTTCGAGCCCGTCGAGGTGCTCTGCGTCGTGCTCAGTAGCTGTCATTCCAGTGGGCCTCACCTTCAACATGATGAAACAGCTGCTTATTGTGCCTCGGTCTTTTGCTGGTTGTTCACCAGCCCTGTACTCTAGTCACCAGATTTGACTCAAGTTTCTTCCTTGACCTCTAGGTCTTGTCCAGGTCGTG
>CM053607.1:102216021-102226858 GCA_028646535.1 Procyon lotor | reverse complement strand
AGAGGGAATGGTAGCGGGAGAAGCAGGCTTCCTGCCGAGCAGGGAGCCCGATGCGGGGCTCAATCCCAGGACCCTGGGATCATGACCTGGGCCGAAGGCAGACGCTCAATGACTGAGCCACCCAGGTGCCCCGCTATCCTGGTCTTAAAGAGCTCCCCACAACCTGGCTCCCTCACTTTCTTCATCTTCTCCATTGCCAGCCTGTCCAGACTCCTCTTCCTGCTGCCCCTGCTTCCCTCCTCTCACCCACTGCCCCAGGGCCCCTTGCTCTCGTTCACTTACTCATGTCTGCCAGGTTCTTTCCAGGATCCTGATAAGTGGCATGTTGATCTGCCTTCTCTTCACTCAGCTAGCCCTTAAATGTTTCTGCCTCAGATGGCATTTGTCTACTCTCCCCTCTTACCTGCTCATTGCACCCTAGACTTCTCGGCTTCTATCCCAGCAGTAATGAGTTATTTGTGTATAAATATGTCTGTCTCTGGCTTTCTTTTTTTGTTTGTTTGCTTGTTTTTAAAGATTCTATTTATTTATTTGAGAGAGAGAGAGAGCACAAGCAGTGGGATCAGCAGAGAGAGAGAAAGAAGCAGACTCCCCACTGAGCAGAGAGCCAAAAGTGGGGCTCGATCCCAGGACCTTGAGATTATGACCCAAGCCAAAGGCAGACGCTTAACTGACTGAGCCACCTAGGTGCCCCATAGTTGTCTTTTTGGACTAAAGTGCTGGGAAGGTGGTACTAGGCCTGGCTGTTCTGTGCGTGTCTTGCGTTCCCCGAAGGACTGTAGACTCTTCCTACCTGAACTGCTGCACAGAAATGGAATGACTCGCTGTTCCATACACACACTTTAGAGTCTTGAAATGTGTGGACTCTGGCATTGTCGGCCTTGTTTAAATATTCTCTAACCATCCTCTCTTTTCGTGTCTTAATTTCTTCAGCTGTAAAATGGGGCTGATAATGGTACCTACCTGGCAGTGTCCCGGCCCCACTTTGGATTAGCTGTGTTCCCCTGAGCCAAGTAACCTCCCTGAGCGTGGATCTCCCTTTAGTAAAATGTGGGTGGTGACGGTAATACCCTCATGCCCATTCATCCCCTTTGTAGGAAATGAGGGAATATGTAGGGGGCGTAGAGTGCTGCTCAGTGAATGATCATTGCTGTTATGATTATTAGTCTAGTGGTGGTTCTGGCAGAAATGAGGGAGATCTGTGTTTCTGGCGATGCTATAGAGCCATCTGGGGGGAGGAGCAGGAGACACTCCTGCAGTTACATAGGTTCTTGATGGCAAGGGAGGATTACAAGGGAAGACCCTCAGTCTCGAACTTCTCTCACCTGGCTCTCCCACTTGTTGGCCTGGTTTTGACCTTGAAGATAAGGCATTAGCAAGATAACCTGTTTGTAGTGACTGCTCAGTGCTGGGCTCTCTGTCACTTCATGGGGACCGCTTCCTTGACCATCCCCTGTGAGGTGCTTCTCCATCCTCCATCCTTCTCCATCCTGTCCCCCAGTTTGTTTCCATCATAGGATTTTTCCTGACTCCTGCCGTTATGTATGGTTTGTTTTCTTCCTTCCTAGATGGGACATTCCATGAGGTCAGAGACTTTGTATGGTTCCCTTCAGGGAAAGAGGAAAAGAAAACCCTGAAGAGGTCCTTGAATGTACTTTAAAAGTTGAGGATTTTAATTAGGGTATCAAGTCTGATTTGGGGATTGGAAACTGGCAGAAACAGAGTTGACAGCTCTCTGTGTATTGTGTGGTTTGACTCAGTTGTGAATGGATTTTTTAAATTTTACATAGAACTCTCCATCTGTGCGGCCTGACAATCTCCAAGGAGGACCCAGAACCTCTCACCCCATTCCAGTGGAGGATGTGTTTCTTCATGGTCAGCTGGTGCCCACCCAGAGCCCGCTGGCCCAGCTATACCTGGCTCCTCTCTGGATGACCTGGGTCAGGGTGGGGACAGAACAGTTGTAAAAATAATAGCAACCAGCGTTCACCTGCAGCCCTTCTCTTGTGTGCCAGTACCTTGGTAGGTGCTCTTGTTGCCCACGTTCTATGCAGGAAGAAACTGAAGCTTGAAGAGCACAAGTTGTTAGTCTAAAGTCATAAAACATATCGGTAGCAGGGCCAACATTCAAGCCATATCCTCTGTTTTAAAAGCAGCTTCTTGGCTGCCGTGCTGCGGAGCTGCGGAACACTTCATGTCATCCAAGTTTGGCTTCGAGATCAGTTGTGGGTAGGTAGAACAAGGGAGAAGGGGAAGGAAGTGCTGTAGATTTATCTCGCTAATTTTACTGGGCTTAGACTAATGCTAAAATTCTTTTGAGTGCTCCACTGACAGAGGCGGAAGGGAGAACCCCGTTCGATATTAAATATTTGCAATGGAAAATTCACAAAGTCTTTCTGAATGGAAGATATTTCTGAGTAATACCCACGGGACTAATTCAGCCAGTTGTTCCTTCTGCAGCACGCTTCCTGTGGTTGCTTCACTGTTCTCAGAAATGAACATTCCTGACTTTGAAGTCCTGGGGTTATGCCGGGCTAGCGGCTGAACTCTGCCTTGGTTTCCCTGGCAATGAGTGGATCAAGGGGAGAGGTCTGTGCGTCGCGCTTCATTGCCTGAGCTGTGATTCTGTGATAGACGAAAATCACACAAAGCCCAGCGCCTTGAGTCAGGGAAGTGGACTCTAGCACAATTGTAATGACCACCGTCGCGGATGCTGAGTGAGCGTTTGCCGCGCAAAGCACTCCGCACTTCACATGCCCTCACTCTTTGAATTCTAACAACTACCCTGTCGTCCAAGTCCTATTAACTCTCTTTTATAGACTAAGGATCAGGATCACAGAGGTTAAGTGCTGGGCCCAGTTGGCAAGTGGCAGAGTTGAGACAAGAAGCCAGGATGGATGGACTCAAAAATGCCATGCTGTCAGTCATAATGTTCTGTGCCAGGATGATTGGCAAAACTTAGAAGTGGTCCGTGGAGAAGCCAGAGATCTTTCCAGACCCCTTGCCCTGGTGGGAATGGCTGGCACAGAGGGCGGATGATATCCAGGTCAGCTTCACATGCCCCATCGCCTGCTGCGTTCCTCAGAGATCTTGGTCTGGTGTGCATCCAAGCAGGGGAGGGACGAGAGAAGCTAGCTGTTCCCTTTAAGTTTGGAGGCACACGCTGTGAGCGTTTCAGGTGAGAAAACCCTCGAGCATATGAAGTAGCCCTGTCCTTTCTCTCCTCACGGCCGTGCAGCTTGCATTAGTGGGAACTCTGCTGGAATCTAGTTTCCGAAGAGGTTAACATCTGGGAGGGCAACTCCAGGAGGACAGCAACTTTGTGAGCTATGTTTGGTGCTGTGTTCCTAGTACACAGGATAGCACCTGGCATGTTGGGAAGTATATGACACATTTGTTGAATCTTGACTGCTAACTAACTGGTCCCTGGCTTTGGCAGTTGACACCTTTGTCTTCCCTTCACCTAGACCTTCACATGTGCTTTTCCATAAAATGCCCTTCCAGCAGCATAACCTAGTACTCCCTACTCTTTGCCTGCTGAGCTCCCTCTCCCTTTCAGGTCTCAGCTTCGATGGCATCCTTAGATGGCCTTCCCGGATTTCCATGGAGCCCGACCCCCACGTGCACATGCTGTCTCTCTGTTGAAGGCTCTCTTAACACCCTATATAGACTCTTCCTTCAAGGCATATGTCCCGATTGATAGTGCCACGTAAATGAGTGGAACTGTTCACTGGTGTCTGACCTCTCACTAAACTATGAGCTCCACGAGGGCAGGGACCTCTCTGTTTTGCTCACCCCTGTGCTCCTGGGGCTCAGTGGGCACCCACTAACATTTATGAAGGAGTGAGTGATTTCTTCATCCTCCCCACTGACAGCAGATTCCTCCAGAGTGATAGCTTCTAATTTGTTTCATATTTATAACTGGATGAAGGCTTTTCTCCCCACCCTGACCCTCATAACTACTTCTTTAGGACAAATCAGATTCAGTGCACCATGGCAGGGAGTGGTTTATTTTCCCTTTGCATCTGCGAACACTCAGGTTCAGGGAAAGCTCTTGTCTGCCTTCACCATAGTCAGCCTACACCAGTCCTGGGTGTCAGGGCTGGTGCTTTGAGGACCATGGCTATTTCCCAAGGACTTTAGGGTTCTCGGGAGTCATATAGAGTCTTAGTTCTCAACCATTTATTTTGTGGGCAAGGAGAAGAAAGGTATGTCTGGCGGACCTGCCTGTCTGCTTTTTCTCTCTCCCATTCCATTCCCTGCCCCATGGTATCTCATGGTATGTCATTCATAACATTGAAATGAATGAATCTTTCGGGAAAATGGGAGAAGCTGGGAAGAATCAAAAGCAATATTTTCATCGAGGGGAAGCTGGGTTATTACAGTTTTGGGGTGAGCAGAGAACTCTTACGTTTAAGGCCAGAGCTCGAGGGAGGCCTCTGAACAAAACATTTTGCAGGCTGTGAAATGTTACTGGACTGCAGTACCCTTGACCTTTCTCATAGGTGGCCACTTTGAGGGGTAGGGCATAGAGGAGAGACCAGACATTCTGCTTGGGCCCTTCTGGTCTTGCTCTTTCCTTCATTCCCCTTTCTTGTTATTGACAAATGCGGTTCAGGCTCGTCCTCATTCGGCCCTTCCTCATCAGTGTTGGCTTTCTGCTCGCCTGCCCGACATCCTGTGGACGCTGCAGTTCAGACAAACAGCAAGATCATCAAAGAGAAGAGCATGAATGAAAAACTGCTTTATGACATGCCTTCAAAGTGTCTTTTTAGAAGTTCAAAGGATGTGGAGAGGAGGCAGGGGAATCAAAGACGATGGGGGAGAGCAGTGAACTCCTCAAGGGATCATTGGGTTTTTCATTGTATATTTTCTGTGACGCTTGTGATGTAAAAATCAAAAGTAATCGCAGCCCTAAAGGGCTCTGTGTGTGTGTACATCTGATGCAAAGAAGGAGAATACTCACCTTGCTGGTGCAAGACTTTACTCTGGCCTTCTCAGTCACATGCTTGCATCTGCATTTCCTGTTTGGACCTCGATCGAATATTTTGATCTGGGAAGACTGTGTCCAGAGACGGAGATTGAATGCTGCTTATGTGGTTCGATGGAGATGAATAATTTAGTCTGTGCAGAAGTCCCGCATTACCTTTTCCATTTAAAGACAAGCTAGAGTCTACTTGTGCAGAGCTCAGAAAAGATCTGGCGTAGATCATAAGATCCCAGAGACTTCTGCTCTGATAGATAGAACTGAGATTCCACTTGAGGTTGGAGCCAGACCTGGTATACTCATGGGAACACTACTGATACTTTGACACTTGAGAATGCATTATGCCCAATCCACCCAGAATGTTTGGGCAACTAACTTGTGCCCGGCCCATGGGGGATGCTTGGGTGAGATGAATGAATGACCGAACAGATGAACAGTTTTGTTTTATAACCCTAGAGTAGATTATTTTCTGGGAGTGTTTCCTATTGCCCTTGGGCCATTGATGCCTGGAATACGAGGATAGTCTTGAGGATCTGAATTGCTATGTTAGTCAAGTCTGTAAGGGATTTCATCTGCAAGGGACAGATACCTCAACTCAGACTGGACTGAGATAGAAGGAACTTTGTTAATTAAAATTATTGAAAACTCAAGGGGCACTTGGGTGACTGAGTCAGTGAAGCGTCTGCCTTCGACTCGGGTCATGATCCTACAATCCCGGGATCAAGCCCCACATCGGGCTGCGTGCTCAGTGGAGAGCCTGCTTCTCTCTCTGCCCTTCTAGCCCTGCTAGTGCTTTCCTCTCTCTTGCTCTGTTCTCTCTCTCACAAATAAATAAATCTTAAAAGTAAAATGATTGAAAACTCCAATGGTAGATTTGACTTTTGGCTTGACTGATAAAATAGACTGAATGTGTCCTTGTCAGATTCATACAAGAAAACACTTCTCACAAGTAGTGTGAGATATTAGGAGGTGGGCCCTTTGGGAGGTGATTAGGTTATAAGGGTGGAACCCTCCTGAATGGAGTTAATACTGATACCAAAGCAGCCCCAGGGAGCTTCCTAGTCCCTTCTGCCCTCTGAGGTCACAGGAAGAAGATAGCTTTCGGTAGACCAGAAAACACTTACCAGACTTTGAATTTGCTAGCACCTTGATCCTGGACTTTCCAGCCTTAAGAACTGTGAGATACAAACTTCTCTTGGTTATATGCCGCTCAATCTATGGTGTTTTTGTTACAGCAGCTAGAACGGACTATGATAGCTAATTCAAGTGCTCTGACAGTGTCTGCAGGACTCCATTTTAACTTGTCCATCTCTCAGCTCTGCTTTGTGTGTGTTCTCTTTATGGCCAGACACTCCCGTGGCGGTGCTGGAGCACAAGAAATAGTATTTTGCAGTTAAAGATAGAGTCTCTAGGGACACCTGGGTGGCTCAGTGGGTTTAAGTGTCTGCCTTTGGCTTAGGTCATGATCTCAGCATCCTGGGATTGAGCCCCACATTGGGGGCTCTCTGTGCAGCAGGAAGCCTGCTTCCCCATATCTCTTTGCTTGCCTCTCTGCCTACTTGTGATCTCTCTCTCTCTGTCAAATAAATAAAATCTTAAAAAAAAAAAAAAGATTAAAAAAAAAGAAGATACAGTCTCTAGAGCTAGAAGCAGACTTGATTCAAATCCCCAGCCCATCACTTACTAGATGGACTACTTACAACCTTAGATTAGTTTAACATCTCTCTGCCTTGTTTTCCTTGTCCTTATACTGGAGATGATGATGGTGATCGTCATAGCTAAAATTTGCTGAATACTTGCTGTGTGCCTGGTGTTCTTCTAAAGGCTGCAGATTGATAAATTGACTAGTCTTTACAATAACCTATGAGGTAGGTACTCTATTAGCCTCATTATATGGATGAGGAAACTGTGGTATACAAAGTTTAAATAACTTGCCTGTTACACAACTAGTACTTGATGTAGCCAGAATTCAAATGCAGTCCCATAGACCTCCAAGCTGTGCCTCCTCATAGAATAGAACTTGTGAGTCTTGGGGCTGATATAGGAATTGAATGAGATAATAATATATACAGACACTTAAAGCTGTTCTTGGCACATAGGGTTATTTAACTTACTCTTGAAAAAGAAAAGAAGCTGCCAGTAACTTCAGGCCTCTATTCTGTGCTCTCAGTAACCTCAGCATAGAATGATTCTCTCCTTTAAGAGTCCCACAGAACTCCCAGAACTGGGTCTTGTTGACTCTTTTCAGGTCACATTCCCATTGTTGAACCAGTCATTGGCTAAGAGCTGGCGCTGTTCCAACAAGCCAGGCAGGTTCGTGTGTACCTCCCCTGGGGCTGGGGATAGAGTTGGCAATACCTGAACCACATCAACTGAAAAGTGAAGTTGTTTCTTCAGAGCAAAAAAGTAGAGTTACTCGAAGTAGATAGAGAAACGACACTTGAGTGTCCCCAGTGGCAGTAGAAGCTGTCTGGATTGCTCTGGGAGAAGAGCAGTGCAGCTGATAAAAGAAATGAAAAGGTGGTCAGAGACCCCAGTCCTAAGTTCTCTTGAATCCTTTAGCGTGGAGTAGGAAGGAAAGAGGGATGACTAGTTTTGTAAAGAAGCACCATCTCTAAAACTCAACTCACTGTTATCATTCAGGGCAGCACTAAGAGTGGTTAAGCCTGGAAGTCAAGGGCTAGTTCTTCTGGATCTACAGGAAGGTAAATAGGACATAATTACCCAGATGGCATGTAGGCAGGCCCCAAGGCCACCTTGTGAGAAGTGCTGGGCAAGCATTTGCAACCACTAATGATGCCCCTCAAGGCCCTGGTGCTGCTCAGAGATGGCGCCACCAGCCCTGAAGTACCCATTCCCATGGTCCTGGGTGAGTCAGGCCATACTGCAGTTCCCCCACCGCCTCACGCCTGATTCACCAGTCCCACTTCCTCCACTTCCCGGTGGTCCCACCCACACAGCCACCACACCCAGGTTAGCACTGACCAGTGGGACCAAAATTAGCATCTGAGGCAAAATATGATTCTTGGTCCAAGGTCCTGTGGGGAGTAAATGAATTACAAAGGGACCCAGGGACACAGATACCAGTTTACCAGTTGCCATTTAAGTCTCTACCACGTTCCACCTCCTGGGCCATCTCTTGCTAGAGTAGACATCAAGAGATATTTCCTTGAGTGGCCATGTCTGAGCTGCTAACTCCGGTCAACCATCTCAGTGTTAGCTTGGAAATATGAGTGTGTGGTAGGTACCATCACCATAAAAATAACTTCATGATAGAAGCTCAGCTGCTTTTTCTTTTTTTTTAAGTTGCTCATTTTTTAAAAAATTTTTTTAAATAAACGTATAATGTATTATTTGCCCCAGGATACATGTCTGTGAATTGTCAGGCTTTACACATTTTCACGGCACTTACCATAGCACATATCCTCCCCATTGTCCATAACCCAGCCACCCTATCTCTACCCCCAGCAACCGTCAGTTTGTTTTGTGAGTTTAGGAGTCTCTTATGGTTTGTCTCCTTCCTGATCCCATCTTCTTTCATTCCCCCCATCCCCCCCACCCTGCCTCTCAAATTCTTCCTATCAGAGAGATCGTTGGATAATTTTCTTTCTCTGATAGACTTACTTCACTTAGCAAAATATCTTCTAGTTTCATCCACGTTGTTGCAAATGGCAAGATTTTGTTTCTCTTGATGGCTGTGTAGTATTCCTGTGTGTGTGTGTGTGTGTGTGTGTGTGTGTGTGTATACACACACACCACATCTTTGTTCTCCATTCATCTGCTGATGGACATCTAGGTTCTTTCCATAGTGTGGCTATTGTGGACACTGCTGCTATAAACATTCAGGTGCACGTGCCCCTTCAGATCACTACATTTCTATCTTTAGGGTAAATACCCAGTAGTGTGATTGCTGGGTCATAGGGTAGCTCTATTCAACTTTTTGAGGAACCTCCATACTGTTTTCCAGAGTGGCTGTACCAGCTTGCATTCCCACAAACAGTGTAAGAGTGTTCCCCTTTCTCCACATCCTCGCCAACATCTGTCATTTCCTGAGTTGTTAATTTTAGCCATTCTGACTGGTGTGAGGTGGTATCTCATTGTGGTTTTGACTTGTATTTCTCTGATGCCGAGTAATGTTGAACACTTTTCCATGTGTCTGTTGGCCATTTGGATGTCCTCTTTGCAGAAATGTCTGTTCATATCTTCTGCACATTTATTGATCAGATTATTTGTCCTTTGGGTGTTGAGTTAGGTAAATTCTTTTTCTTTCTTTTCTTTTTTTTTTTTTTTAAAGAATTTATCTATTTATTTGACAGAGAGTGAGAGATCACAAGTAGGCAGAGAGGCAGGCACAGAGAGAGGAGGAAGCAGGCTCCCTGCTGAGCAGAGAACCCAATGCGGGGCTCGATCCCAGAACCCTGAGATCATGACCTGAGCTGAAGGCAGAGGCTTAACCCACTGAGCCACGCAGGAGCCCTGATAAGTTCTTTATAGATTTTGGATACTAGCCTTTTATCTGATATGTCAGTTGCAAATATCTTCTCCCATTCTGTCAGTTGTCTTTTGGTTTTGTTTTCGTTGACTGTTTCCTTTGCTGTGCAAAACTTTTGATCTTGATGAAGTCCCAAGAGTTCATTTTTGCCTTTGCTTCCCTTGCCTTTGGTGATGTTTCTAGAAGAAGTTGCTGTGGCTGAGGTTGAAGAGGTTGCTGCCTGTGTTCTTCTCAAGGATTTTGATGGATTCCTGTCTCACATTGAGGTCTTTGATCCATTTTGAGTCTATTTTTGTGTGTGGTATAAGAAAATGGTCGAGTTTCATTCTGAATTTGGCTGTCCAATTTTCCCAACACCATTTGTTGAAGAGACTATCTTTTTTCCACTGAATATTTTTTTCTGCTTTGTCAAAGATTAGTTGACCATTGAGTTGGGGATCCATTTCTGGCCTCTCTATTCTGTTCCATTGATGTATGTGTCTGTTTTTGTGCCAGTACCACACTGTCTTGATGATTACAGCTTTGTAACAGAGCTTGAAGTCTGAAATTGTGATGCTGCCAACTTTGGTTTTCTTTTTCAACATTCCTCTGGCTATTCGTGGTCTTTTCTGATTCCATATAAAATTTAGGATTATTTGTTCCATTTCTTTGAAATAAATTGATGATATTTTGATAAGGATTTCATGAAATGTGTAGGTTGCGTTAGGTAGCATAAACTTTTTCACAATATTTGTTCTTCCAATCCATGAGCATGGAACGTTTTTCCATTTCTTGGTGTCTTACTCAATTTCTTTCATGAGCACTTTGTAGTTTTCTGAGTACAGATTCTTTGCCTCTTTGGTTAGGTTTATTCCTAGGTATCTTACGGTTTTGGGTGCAACTATAAATGGGATCGACTCCTTAATTTCTCTTTTTTCTGTTTTGCTGTTGGTGTATAGAAATGCAACTGATTTCTCTGCATTGATTTTATATCCTGACACTTGACTGAATTCCTGGATGAGTTCTAGCAGCCTTGGAGTGGAGTCCTGGATTTTCCACATAAAGTATCATATCATCTGCAAAGAGTGAGAGTTTGACTTCTTCTTTGGCGATTTGGATGCCTTTTATTTCTTTTTGTTGTCTGATTGCTGAGGCTAGGACTTCTAGTACTATGTTGAATAGCAGTGGAGATAGTGGGCATCCCCGCCATGTTCCTGATCTCAGGAACATTGAGAATGATATTCGTTGTGGGTTTTTCATAGATGGCCTTGATGATGTTGTGTACCCATAGAGGAATGTACCCTCTATGCCTACACTGTGAAGAGTTTTGATCAAGAAAGGATGCTGTACTTTATCAAATGCTTTTTCAGCATCAATTG
>CM053607.1:102180018-102215921 GCA_028646535.1 Procyon lotor | reverse complement strand
TCTGGTTTTGGGATCAAGGTAATGCTGGCCTCATAAAATGAGTTTGGAAGTTTCCCTTCCATTTCTATTTTTTGGAACAATTTCTGAAGAATAGGTATGTATTCTTCTTTAAATGTTTGGTAGAATTCCCCTGGGAAGCCGTCTGGCCCTGGGCTTTTGTTTGTTGGGAGATTTTTGATGACTGCTTCAATCTCCTTACTGGTTATGGGTCTGTTCACGTTTTCTATTTCTTCCTGGTTCAGTTTTGGTAGTTTGTGTGTCTCTAGGAATGTGTCCATTTCTTCCAGATTGTCTAATTTGCTGGCGTATAGTTGCTCATAATATGTTCTTATAATTGTTTGTATTTCTTTGGTGTAGGTGTGATTTCTCCTCTTTCATTCATGATTTTAATAATTTCGGTCCTTTCTCTTTTCTTTTGGGTAAGTCTGGCCAAAGGTTTATCAATTTTATTAATTCTTTCAAAGAACCAGCTCCTAGTTTTGTTGATTTGTTCTGCTGTTCTTTTGGTTTCTATTTCATTGATTTCTGCTCTGATCTTTATTATTTCTCTTCTTCTGCTGGATTTAGGCTTTCTTTGCTCTTCTTTCACCAGCTTCTTTAGGTGTAGGGTTATGTTGTGTATTTGAGATCTTTCTTGTTTCTTGAGAAAGGTTTGTATTGCTATATACTTTCCTCTCAGGACTGCCTTTGCTGTGTCCCAAAGATTTTGAACAGTTGTGTTTTCATTTTCATTTGTTTCCATGAATTTTTAAAATTCTTCTTTAATTTCCCGGTTAACCCATTCATTCTTTAGTAGGATGCTTTTTAGCCTCCGTATATTTGAGTTTTTTCCAACCTTCCTCTTGTGATTGAGTTCTAGTTTCATAGCTTTGTGGTGTGGAGATATGCAAGGAAGGATCCCAGTCTTTTGGTACCAATTGAGACCTGATTTGTGACCCAGGATGTGATCTCTTCTGGAGAATGTTCCATGTGCACTAGAGAAGAATGTGTATTCTGTTGCTTTGGGATGGAATGTTCTGAATAGATCTGTGATGTCCATCTGGTCCTGTGTGTCATTTAAAGCCTTTATTTCCCTGTTGATCTTTTGCTTAGATGATCTGTCCATTTCGGTGAGGGGGGTGTTAAAGTCCCCTACTGTTGTTGTATTATTGTTGAGGTATTTCTTTGATTTTGTTATTAATTGGTTTATATAGTTGGCTGCTCCCATATTAGGGGCATAGATATTTATAGTTGTTAGATCTTCTTGTTGGACGGTCCCTTTAAGTATTATATAGTGTCCTTCCTCATCTCTTATTATCGTCTTTGGCTTAAAATCTAATTTATCTGATATGATTGCCACACCAGCTTTCTTCTGATGTCCATTAGCATGGTAAATTGTTTCCCACCCCCTCACTTTAAATCTGGAGATGTCTTGGGCTCTAAAATGAATTTCTTGTAGACAGCATATCAATGGGTCTTTTTTTTTTTTTTAAGATTTTATTTATTTATTTGACAGAGAGAGAGAGATCACAAGCAGGCAGAGGGGCAGGCGGGGGGGGGGGGAAGCAGTCTCCCTGCTGAGCAGAGAGCCCGATGTGGGGCTCAGTCTCAGGACCGTGAGATCATGACATGAGCCAAAGGCAGAAGCTTAACCCACTGAGCTATCCAGGTGCCCCAATGAGTCTTGTTTTTTTTACCCATCCTGATACTCTCTGTCTTTTGATTGGGGCATTTAGCCATTTACATTCAGGGTAACTCTTGATAGATAGGAATTTAGTGCCTTTATATTGCCTGTAAGGTGATTGTTAATATATATTGTCACTGTTCCTTTCTGGTCTATGTTACGTTTAGGCTCTGTCTTGCTTAGAGGACCCCCTTCAATATTTCCCGTAGGGATGGTTTGGTGTTTGCAAATTCTTTTAGTTTTTGTTTGTCCTGGAAACTTTTTTTTTTTTTTTTGTCCTGGAAACTTTTTATCTCTCCTTTTATTTTCAGTGACAGCCTAGCTGGATATAGTATTCTTGGCTGTGTATTTTTTTCATTTATTGCTCTGAATATTTCATGCCAGTCCTTTGGCCTGCCAGGTATCTGTGGATAGGTCTGTGACCAATCTAATATTTCTGCCTTTGTATGTTACAAACTTCTTGTCCGGAGCTGCTTTCAGATTTTCTTTTTGTCACTAAGAATTGTAACTTTTACAATTAGATGACGGGGCGTGGACCTATTTTTATTGAATTTGAGGTGAGTTTTGATGCTTGTTCCCTTTGCCAAATTAGGGAAATTCTCTACAATAATTTGCTCCAATATACCTTCTGCCGCTCTCTCTCTTTCTTCTTCTGGGATCCCAATTATTCTAAAATTGTTGCATCTTATGGTATCACTTATCTCTGGAATTCTTCCCTCATGATCCAGTAGTTGTTTGTTTCTCTTTTGCTCAGCTTTTTATTCTCTGTCATTTGGTCTTCTATATCACTAATTCTTTCTTTAGCCTCATTTATTTTAGCGGTGAGAGCTTCCATTTTTGATGGTACCTCATTAATAGCTTTTTTTATTTCAATTTGTTTGATTTTAGTTCTTCTATTTCTCCAGAAAGGGATTTTATTTCTTCATAAAGGGATTCTCTAATATCCTCCATGCTTTTTTTGAGCCCAGCTAGCACCTTGATAATTGTTATTTTGAACTCTAGTTCTGACATATTACTAATGTCCGTATTGATTAGTTTCCTAGCAGTTGGTACTGCCTCTTGTTCTTTTTTTTTTTTTGTGGTGAGTTTTTCTGCTTTGTCATTTTATCAAGATGAGAATAGATGAATGAGAGAACAAATACTAAAAGGGTAGCAACGACCCCAGAAAAATACACAGTAACCAAATGAGAAGAGAGCCGAAACTGGGGGTTGATGAAAAGGGGACCAAAAAAAAAGAGAGAGAGAGAGAGAGAAAGGAAACAAAAGGAAAAATATATATATATATATATATATATTAGACTTGTGATTAGAACAGAGCTCCACACTTGATTTTGGGTGTTTTTTGGTCCGTTAGAAGAAACTACCTCCCAAAATTGTAAAGAAAGAAAAACTTATAAATATACAAAAATAAGAGTAATCACTATGAAGGGATGGAATATGAGTCTAAAGTTGAAAATTAAAAAATATTCTAAGAAAGGGATTGATAAGAGGTTGGTTGAAAAAAGAAGAAAGAATATGATTAGGCTGGAGACTAGAATAAAGCTGTGTGATAGATTTAAGGTATATTTTGGTCTTTTAGAAAAAATTGTATCCCAAAATTTTAAAGAAAAAAAAAACCCTATATGTATACAAAAACTAAGGTTAAATACAATTAGGGGATAAAATATGAATGTAACAGTGAAAATGAGAAAAGATTTTTTGAAAGATATTAGTAGGATACTAGTGAAAAAAACGTTAAAATAAGAAAGAGGAAAAATAAAATTAAAAAGTAGAATAAGAAAAAAAATCAAATTTAAAAAATGTAACTCTGAAAGTCGAAAGGATCATGGGGAAAAAAGCCATGAATTCTATGTGTTGCTTTTTCCTGACTCTGGAGTTCCGCATTTCTCATTGATACATGAACTTAGTCTTGGCTGGAAATTATTATTGATCTTCTGGGTGAGGGGCAGTTGATTGTTGCAGTGATTCTCAAATGTCTTTGCCTGAGGCAGAGTTGCACCGTCCTTGCCAGGGGCCAGGCTAAGCAATCTGCTTGGATTTGCTCTCAGAAGCTTTTGTTCCCTGATCACTTTCCGTACAGTTTTGGAGGATGGGAATGAAGATGGTATCCTCCCAGTCTCTAACCTGTAGGAGCTGAGCGCTCAGGGCCCCACTCCTCAGTGGCCCTCAGAGAAAAGCAGTCCAGTCACTTCTCTCTGTCTAGTCTCTGGCTGCACTCTGAACTCAGCCAGCCTCTGACCGAGCATTCCTGTCTCTGGCGCATGGCCCCATTTGGAGTCTCCAAACCCAGCAGATTCCTGCTGTGTGCTCCCGTGGCACTCCTCCCGGAGGAGGACGGAAGAGGTCTCTCTGGATCTGTTCCTTGTGGGGTCCCTGCTCGAAGAGCTGTGGCCAGACTGTGCCTCGGTTAAGGTAATCCCGAGCTGATAGTCCACTGCGTGGCTCCATCTCTGCTGTTGGCTTCCCTGCTCTGATACCTGGGAGCTCTGCCACCCTCAGACACCCCTAGTCTTTTTGTATCCCCATGGGTCCCGAGACCACACTGTCCCAGCAAGGGCTTCACCCTCAACTTAGCTTCTAGAGCGATGTCCCTCAGTGGAGCAGACTTGGAAAAGTTCCGATTTTGTGCTCCGCTGCTCTGGGGCTCCCTGGGAGCTGGCCCTTCCCTCTGCGGTCTTTCTTCGTGTCACTTTGGATTCCAGTCTCCACACATCCTACTTCCTGGAAGGTGGTTGATTTTCTGTTCTTAGAATTGCTGTTCTTCTCTTCTATCTCCTGTTGCGTTTGTAGGTGTTTAGAATGGTTTGATGACTATCTAGCTGGACTTCTGGGATCTGATAATATCTCAGTCTCCTACTTTTCCACCATCTTGCTCCTCCCTCACTCAGTGACTTCCTTCCTTCCTTCCTTCCTTCCTTCCTTCCTTCCTTCCTTCCTTCCTTCCTTCCTTCCTTCCTTCCTTCCTTCCAGATTTACCTGTTTATTTGGGAGAGAGAACGAGAGAGAGCATGATAGGGCAGAATGGAGCTGGGAGCCTGATGTAGGACTCAATCCTGGGAGTCTGGGATCATGACCTGAGCCGAAGGCAGTCTCTTAACCAACTGAGCCACCCAGGTGTCTGCTCAGTGGCTTTCTTATAACTACTTATGTATATGCGTGTTTGGGTCCAGTCAGTTTGCATATTAGTTCTTTCTAAGAATCCGCCCTTGCATTCTTCTGTGCATTAATGACCTTGCTTATTAATAATTCATTAATGAATGAGACTATTAACCTGAGAACCTCCTCTCTCCCTCTGTTCTTAACCGAGGCACCAGAACCATCTCTTTTTGCAAGCTGTAGGTATTCTACAATTCTATACAATTCTATACAATTTTTTCTTCTTTCTCTCCTCACGGTGATTTTTTTTTCTTTCTGACTCCTTTCTTTGACCTATGTTAAAATGACTCATTCTACAAATAATCACCTTCCCAAACTCCCCACAATGCCTGTAGCTATGCCCTTTCCACCCAATGTCTTGAAAGAGAAGTCTGCTTATTATCCCCACTTTTCAACAGCTGTAACAATCTGGTTTCTGTTTCTACCACAGTACTGAAATTGCCCTTCTAGGCTTACAAAAACTCAAAGGTCTTCAAACGCTTTATTATTGTTGTTATTTTATTTTTATTTTTTAAATAGGATCCATGCCCAGTTAGGAGCCCAACACAAGCTTCAAACTCATGACCTTGAGATCAAGACCTGAGGTGAGATCAAGAGTTGGATGCTTAACTGACTAAGCCACCCAGGTACCTCTCTCCAAGTGTTTCAAATGGTTAATCCCCATCAATTAAAAAAATTGAGTAAGTGTCTCAATGTATGAATATTCATTTACAAATTATATACATATGCTAGTATACATATACATATATATATACTATGAACTATAAATCAAAATAAATGATTTAAAAGATGATTTAAATGTAAATGTTCAAATGTTTTTCCTGATAGTTTCCTGCATGCTTTAGTCTCATCACCAATTCCAATGTATCTTATTTTATTTGTTGTCAACTTTATTGATGTATAATTTAGTAAATAAAATCAGTTTTAAGTGTACAATTCACCTACATTCAGTGAGTTTAGATAAGTGTATAAAGTCTTCCAACCGCTACCTCAGTCATTTATACCACCCCAGAAAGATCCCCCGTTCTTTCTTAGTTTATCCTTTCCCTTTAGCCTGGCCTGTGGCAACCACTGACCTGCTTTTTAGTAGTAGAATTTTGCCCTTTGTAGAACTTCATACAAGTTAAATTGCATTGTAGGTTGTTTTCTTTATGTCTGGCTTTTTATATTGGGATCTTTTGAGACTGGATTGGGATCGGATTCAGCCATGCTGCTCCAACTGTTGGCAGTTCATTCATTTTATTTATTTTTATTTTCAAATTTAAAAAAATAGTTTTTTAGTCATCTCTGCACCCAACGTAGGGCTCAAACTCACCCCAAGATCAAGAGTTGTATGCTCCTCTAACTGAGCCAGCCAGGTGCCCTAGTAGTTTATTCACTTCAATTACTAAGTAGTTACCCACTATATGACTGAACCACAATGTATTTATCTATTTACCTATTGATGGGCATTTAAGTGGTCTTTATTATTTGGCTGTGAAGGCTAAAGCTGCTATGAGAATTAACATGTAAGTGTTTTATAGATACATGTTTTGATATCTCTTGGATAAATATGAAGGATTAGGATTTCTAGGTCATATGGTAAGTGTATGCTCAATTTTATAAGAAACTACCAAGCTGTTTTGTGAAGTTTCTTTACCATTTTGCATCCCCATTAGCAAGGTATGAGACTTCCATTTGTTCCCATGTCCTTGTCAACACTTGAGATTGTCAGTCTTTTTTTTTTTCCTTTTCATTTATTTATTTTTTAAGATTTTATTTATTTATATGACACACAAAGAGTGAGCACAAGCAGGAAGAGCAGCAGACAGAGGGAGAGGGAGAAGCAGGCTCCCAGCTATGCTGGGAGCTGAACGCAGGGCTTGATCCCAGGGCCCTGGATCATGACCTGAGCTGAAGGCAGACGCTTAAGCAACTGAGCAACCCAGGTGCAAACCTTCCCCCGCCCCCCAACCTTTTCCCCTCTTTTTTAATAGGCTCTGTACCCAGCATGGAGCTCAAGACAGGGCTTGAATTCATGACCCAGAGATCAAGAGTTGAATACTCCACTGACTGCTCAGTGCCCTGCTCAGCCAGGTGCCCCAGATTTTTAGAAAATGTAGAATTGTGCAACCATTACCACAATCTAGTTTTAGAATATTTCTGACACTGTGGAAGGATCCCTTGTGCCTCTTTGCAGTCAGTACAATTCCCTTTTTATCTCCTTTACTGGTGTAATCAGCTGTATCTTTTTTTATTTTCTTAGAAATATCTATGGGTATTTATCTCCAACTTACCACGGTCTTTCAAGTAAATACATCATGTTCAGTGTAAGAACCTTAAGAAAGTTTATTTCCACCCCTTCCTGTCTTCCCTCCTTCTTTGTGCTGTTGTTACTCATGTATTTCTCCATGTGCTATGAACCCCTCAAAGCATTCTTGATATTTTCCTTTTGGACAGTCGCTTCTCTCTTAAGGAGATTTTTTTTTTTTTTTTAGTTTTTTTAAGTTTTTATTTAAATTCCAGACAGCATTATATTAGTTTCAGGTGTACAATATTGTGATTCAATATTTCCATACATCACCCAGTGCTCATCATGACAAGTGTACTCCTTAATCCCCATCCCCTGTTTCACCATCCCCTCCTCCCCACCTCCAGTCTGGTAACCATCAGTGTGTTCTCTATAGTTAGAAGTCTCTTTCTTAGTTTGCTTCTCTCTCCTTTTTGTCCCTTTGCTTGGTTGCTTTATTTTTTAAACTTACATATGAGAGATTTCTTTTTAAAGATTTTATTTATTTGAGAGAGAGCATAAACAGTGGGGAGGGACAGAAGGAGAAGGAGAAGCAGACTTGTTGAGCCCGACACAGGGATCCATCCCAGGATCCTGGGATCATGATCCGATCCAAGGCAGGTGCTTAACTGACTGAGCCACCTAGGTGCCCGGAGAGACTTTTTAAAGTAAGGAGAAAGTGTATTTACCCACATACATTTTCTGTCTGGTGTTCTTCATTCCTTTCTGTAGACCTCAAATTTCCATTTACTATCAATAACCTTTGGTTTGAAAGACTTGCTTTAACATTTCTCATAGTAGAGATCTGTTGATGATTTTTCTCATTTTGTGTTCCAAAGTGTCTTTATTTCACCTTTGCTTTTGCAAAGTATTTTTGCAGGGCATACAATTCTGGGTTAAGAGTTCTGTTTTCGTTTAGCACTTTAGAGGTATTACTCTATTCTGGATTGCATTGTTCTGACGGGAAGTCTGCCATCAATCTTTATTCCTTTTTGCCTTTTTCCTCTATGTAAAAAATTTTCTCTTTATCACCAGTTATAAGCAATGTGATTCTGCTGTGCCTTCTGTTTGAGATTTCCTGAGGTTATTGCATCTGTAGGTTTATAGGTTTCATCAAATTTGGAAATCTGTTAGCCATTATTTCTTCAAAAAATATATATATATTTAATAATAATTATTTTTATATTTATATTATTTAATATTATTAAAACTATAATTAGTAACATATATATATTATTTAAGTAGGCTCCACACCCAATGTGGGGCTTGAACTCATGAACCTAGATCAAGAATTGCATGCTCCACCAATTGAGCCAGCCAGGCATCCCCTCTTCAGATATATTTTTATGCCTCCCCCACTTATCTTCTTTTTCCTGGACTCCAGTTACAGGTATATTTGTCTGCTTTATGTTGTTAAACATCTCAGTGATGCTCTGTTCATTTTTTTTCTAGTGTTTTTTTTCCCCCTGTCATTATTTCATTTGGATGATTTCTATTGCTGTGTCTTTAAATTTGTTAATTTTTTTCCTACAGTGTCTAATCTCCTAATTCCATCCAGTTTATTTCACATCTCAGACATTGTCTTTTTCATCTCTAGAAGTTAGACCTCCAACTTTCACTGTCTTTGATGTTTCTTCTTAACATGCTCATGCTTTCCTTTAACTTTCTGGAACTTACCTGGTTATAATAATGTTTTAATGTTTTTGTATGCTTTTTCTGTATCATCTGTGACAGTCCTTATGATTGATTTTTTTCCCTTTCTCATTATGGGGTGTATTTTCACTTCTTGGCATGGCTAGTAATTTTTGATTGGATTCCAGACATTGTATATTTTATTTTGTCGAGTGTTGGAGTTCTTTGCATTCCTGTATATATTGTTGGGCTCTGTGGCTCTGGGATGCAATTAAGGTCCTTGGAATTAGTTTGATTCTTTTGAGGCTTATTTATCAGCTTTGTTAGGGTGATTCCAGAAGACTGGCTTTAGTGTAAGCCAGGGGTAGGCAAACTGTGACCCGCAGGCCAGCCGCCTGTTTGGGGAAATAAAATCTTATTGGAACACAGCCACACACATTTGTTTACATGTTGTCAGTGGCTGCTTTTGTGTTCCAGCTGTGAACTGAGTAGTTGGGGCAGAGGCTGTAAGGCCTACAAAGTTAAAATATAGAGTGTCCAATCCTTGAAGAAAAAGTTGACCAATATGTGTTTGAAGCTAATGTGGGCTCATTACCTACCTGATGCTGCATTTATTAGGAGGTCTTTCCATTTTCCCCAGTTGCATCATGGACTATATTTCTAACCTCCTGGTTGGCCTGCACTTGTGGATCTGACTTGCCTATCCTGACTTTTTTTTAATGATTCTGCTTCCACAATAATGTCTTCTTCATCTGTCATCTATTTCTTCTCTTCTTTGCTGCCTCTGCCTCTTTTTGCTGCCTGAAGGATCAGGTTAGGTAGGCATGCTAATTCCTTCCATCCTCCCCAATCTTCAGCCACCATTTGGATAGGGATGCAATAAATGCTTAGGCATCTTGAGTATAGCATGGAGTTATTCAGGCCTAGAGAGAAGACTCATTTCGACCACTTGTTTTGATGTGGGGAAACTCAAGTTTTCTGGGAGTTTATAAGAATAATTTCTAACATTTTTTGGTGCTCTTACTATAGACCTGGTGATGTGCCAAGTACTTCAACATACCGTCTAACCCTCCACAACAGTTTTTGAGGGAGATATTTTTGTTATATCCATTGTATAAATGGGGAAACTGAGGTTACAAGAAGTTAAGCCACTTTTCCCTGTTTTATAAGCCAGATCTGAGGCCCGGGTCAGGCTGATGTGACTAGATTGATGAGCTGCCCTGCTTCCCCTGAGATTTTCCTGGTGTTAGTACTGAAAGTTCTGTGTACTGGGAAACCCCAGTCCTTGGCACACCAGCACAGTTTCCCTCATAAATGGCTTTGCCCTCTGTCGATCTCTTCTCTATACTCACTTTATGCTTTTTGCATAGTTTAAATGCATGTTAACCATTTTATGTGGTGCTTGGCACGTGGTAAGTGCTTAAAAGTAGGAGCTGTTATTACCAGTCCTGTTTATAAACCTTCTGAGTGTATTATAGCAGACATTTGTTATTTCGTTGGTCTTTCCAGCATATGAGCATCATTCCTCTGGGTTGGGCATCTCCTGCCTGACAAGGCAGGACGTACTTGATACTCCAGAGACAGCTAGTGGCAGAGGCTCATCCCCAACCCCATCCCCACCCTGGCAGCTAGAGCACAGGCCTGTGGCCCAGTTCAGATCAGAAGCAGGGCCTGTGCAGAATCCATCCTTGTGAGGGTGGTAGTGGTGGACATGTCCTGGCTTCTTGGGGCAGGAGCCATGTTCTAGAACACGTGTTCTAGAGGCCTGGGGCAGAACTGTGAACCACAGATTCTGTTTACAGTGCTATCAACTAGGGCTTCCTTACTGGACTAGATCCAGAATGAATTTGGTGCTTGCTCCTGGGGACAGAGGTGGTGACCTTGGTTCTCTGGCTATTGGAGAAATTCTGTGAATTGTCAAATACCCTTTAGTAAGTTCTTTGCCTTCTTGTATTGGTCAGGATAGCTTTCTTGTCTCTGCAGCTGAGAGCACCAAGTGATATATATACACACCATCTGGGTGTTGTGGGCGCTTTAGACTTAATGGGTCCCAAAAAGGACTCATTACCTTCCTTCAGATACCTACATCGTTTTACTTGGAATCTCACATTTCCTCAGTCCTTACGGAGTTGTGTGTTTTCAAACGAGAAAGTCAGCTTCAATTTTGTCTTCTCTACCTCCAGCCCTCTGGCATTTGCCAGGCAAGGGTTGCCTCTTCTGGTGCTGCTCCTGCCTTCCCTCAGCTTCCATTGGCTCTTGCCTCGACCACACGCAGCTGCAGATCCCATCTTTTGTCTGACGTCCTCCGGGCAGAAAGGAGAGGGTGTCCAGCGTCCTGCGTGGTTCCTAAGGCCTGTAGATGAGGACAAAACAGGAAAGTAAGGGAAGTAGATGAGGGCAGATTCAAACCCACAAAATTCATGCCTTGGATGGGAGTGAAAAGAAACTTCCTTTAAGGGAGTTTGGAAAGGAGAGAGATTACAAAATAGCATTGATCCTCATTATTCACAGATTGTATAGTTGGAAGTTTGCTTACTTCCCAAGATTTATTGGTAATCTGGAAATCAATACCGGTGAATGCTTTTGTGCTTGTGTGTGGATGTGCTCTGAAAGGCACAAGTGTGAGTCCCGGGACTTGCACTTTCCTAGCCACAGTGGATGAAAGTGTTGCTCTGCATTCTGGTTTCAGCCCTTGTGCTGTAAGCAAGCGCCTTCTCGGTGTTTGTCTTGTGACACATTCTTTGTGCTATTTGTCGATGATTTCACTATTTGAAATGATCCCCAGGGATAGTGCTGAAGGGCTTTCCAGTTTTCCTAAGTGCAAGGCTGTGATGTGTCTTATGGAGAAGAAACCTGCATCAAATCAGCTTCCTTCAGGCATCCTTTATGGTGCCCCTGACCATGGGTCCAATGTGAATGAATCAAGGTATATTACATAAAGTCTTTGAACAAAAATACACATGAAACAAGGTCAGTTAGGCATTGATGAGTTGATTCACTAGCTGGTGGAAGGAATATCTGTGCTCCAAAATGCTCTGCCCTGACATTGTCATTGAGTCTGGCCAGGGTGGCCCATCTGAAGACCATGAAAGTGATGCATCAAATGTAGATCTTACTACATCTCATTTCTAGGAGCCAGACTGATGAACTCAGCATGAATGAAGTCACATGGTTTTATTTGGCTATCTTCAAATCAGTCCACATTTCATTAAATTCCCCTTCTCTTTCTTAGGTCTGAATAGAGACTCTATGTACCTGAATAGGTACATAGAGAACGTATTTTGACTATCTTTTCACAGGCGAGGACACTGGAGCACAGAGAAGTAAACAGACTCATTTAAGTGATGGGGCCAGCGGCTGTGCTCTTACCCTTCCTCTTATGCTCAGGCCCACTGTGGCATGGCAACAGATATTTCTACTCCAGATTCCCACATGTTTGGGGAGGGCAGGGTCTCTACCAGGATCATGTGGGATCTGGTGGGCACTGGTTATCTGGAAGCAGAGGAGGCATACTGTTTTGTTGGGGACATTAGTGTCCCTTGCAAGTGCTGGAACCTTAGATCCTAATCCCAAAGTTCTGGTCACTCTGGCCCTTCTTTTGAAACATGTGCCACCCACAGTCCTTTGAACCATCTCAACTTCTGCGTCATAAAAATTCCCCAGAAACTCTGTCAGATTTATTTCCTGGGGCTTCAACTTAATCTCCTGGCCTGGGATAGACCTTCCTACATATCTTTCCTATTAGACTCCAGGCCCCCTACCCCATTCATCCATGCATTCATTCATGCATCCAAGCAGCCAGTGAGTGAATGAGCCTTTACTCTGTGCCCGGCACCTTGCTAGATTCTGGGAATACAGCGGTTAAAAGAACAGGCAGACTCTTAGTGCCTTTACAATGATTACATTCCCAGGTCCCAGAAAAAAGGCCTGGAGAGTAGGATTGCCTGTTAAACAGGAAAGCCATATCCAGTGTGCGTTGCCTACTGCCTTAATTCCTCATTCATCAGGTATTTGCAAGTGTGTGTTTCTATTTTATAGGTGAACACATTAAAACAGTTTTACATCATTAAAAGACCCTCTTCATCATTCTCACCCTTCTTCTCCCTTATCCATTTAGTTCATATCTTTCAACATGTTTCTTCCATGTGTTTATAAACAAATGTGAATATATTGTATTTGAAAGTCTTTAAAATTGTACACAGTAGTTGTGCCGTACGTGGTTATTGGAGCCTCAGTGGATGGATGAATCTGTTTTCAGTGTATTTCTTCCTGTTTTTCTTGCTGCTCTCCCTGATTTCTGAACCATTCCTGGGCAGAGTGGTTAGGCAGATGAGGAGAGCAAAGGCTCTGGATTCCTGGTTTCCCTTGAACCACATTAACTGGACACAGACATAAGAACTGGTTGTCTGTGTTAACACCATCATGCAACACTGTAGGCTGGGTGGCTTAACAGAAATTCATTTTTCAGAGTTCTGAAGACTGGGCAGTCCAAGATAAGGTGTGAGCATGACTGGATTGTGTTGGGCGTTCTCTTCCTGGCTCGTAGATACCTAACCTTCTTTTTTTTTTTTAAAGATGTTGTTTATTTATCGACAGAGAGATCACAAGATCACAAGTAGCCAGAGAGGCAGGCAGAGGGAGAGAGGGAAGCAAACTCCATGCTGACCAGAGAGCCCAGTGTGGGGCTCGATCCCAGGACCCCGAGATCATGACCTGAGCCGAAGGCAGAGGCTTTAACCCACTGAGCCACCCAGGCGCCCCGATACCTAACCTTCTGATCGTGAGAAGAGAGAAGAGATTGGGAAGGCCATAGTCCTCTTGGCACTTAGAGTGCCTTGGCTTAGACCACCTTTATGGTCTCACCTCACCTTCCTTATCTCCTAAAGACCTTCTGGATAAAGTCACACTGGGATAGGGTTTCAACATACGGATGTTGGGGGGACCACTGCTCAATCCTTAGCCCTGTCCCTGATGTCCTGGCATGCCTTAGGGCCACCACATACAGACCCCAGTGCCCCTGGTTCAGGGTTCTGCCCCCAGTGGGCATGCTGTAGGATGTTTATTGACTCATGCATTTCTTTGAGTAGAACTACTTGCCTGGGACCTGGGGGAAGCTGAGGGCCTCCCAGTGGCCTCCATCCCAAGCATTCCGTTTGAATTAGTGGGAATTTCAACCACTACTTTGTGAATGGTTCCAGATGTGCATACTGGGGGAGAATGAGATAGCTTGGGGAGAACATGATAGCTGGAAAGACAAGCTTAAAATTAAAAGTTAAATTAAGTTTGGAGTGGGTGACAGTTGCATCACACAAAGGTCAAAGAAGGGGAACAGTGCCATCATGAGATGCCTTAGCCTGTTAAAAATAGGGGCTAGCCCCGTACCTTTATGAAACAAGTGGCATGGTAAGAGCAAGTAGTTAACCTCATCCCAGATCTTGGGCAGTTTTAAAGGCTCAGAAGGACAGAGACAGATGCAAGAGAAGGAAGTGGAGCGTCCACACAATGACAGAGAAGAGAGAACTGTTCCCTGGGAGATTGAGGGCTAATTAGTTTTTGGAAGGCGATTTCAAAGGAGAAACTGTCAAATGCCCACGGAGAATCTGTTGTGGGGATTGTGAGTCACTGAAGATGGCTCTGAGACACATTTCTGTAGTGGTTCAGATGCTGGGATGAAAGACTGTGATGCAGCGTTTTAAGGGGGATGGAATGGATGACGTTTGTGGAAGAAATATTGGGGGGAAATGAGCTTTTGGCTTGATGTGGCAAGAATGCTTATAAGGCAAGCCAAACACAAAGACTCTGTATTATTCAGAAATGAAATGTCTGCTTGATGTGGGAGAACCATGTGGCAAATGGAAATGCAAAATTAGATCTGCAAAAATCAAAGGGTTGATTGAGGACCAGGACTGTGAAGCTGGTAACCTGCCATCAGGGTATGTTGACTTGCATCAGTCATGACTGTGGACTTTGGGACAGTTGTTCAACACAGGGAGTTCATAGCAGGTAGCTGCATTGGGGAAACTCACTGTGCATCGTCAGGTGGTACTGGAAGAAGGTACCAGAAGGATTAAGAGCCTAGATCTTGTGATCAGGCAAGCTCCAGCACTTTCTTTGGACAAGTTACAATCTCTCTAAGCCTCAGTTTCCTCCCCTAGGTGGGTGAGTCAAAAATAGTACCTACATACTAGGACTGTTGAAAGGATTAAATGAGGGACTGCCTGGGAGAGGCTTTGTTTGCGGTAAATGCTCAACAAATATTAGCTGTAATTATACCAGTTAAGCAATACTATTTGTTTTCTTATGATAATGACATTTTTATTTCATTTTCTCAAGCCAGAAAGAATAGGCACGTGAAGAAGGAAATAAATAGAACACAGGTGCAGTCAAATGGATTTTGGTCAAAGCCAAGCCAAAGGGAGCAGAGGAGGGTGCTTGAGCTGTGGTAGGAGTGTTTACCAAGTTAGGAGAAGGAATTGAGTAACTGAGAGGTATGGGAGGATTGAAAGGGAGAAAAAGAGAAAAGAAGTGAAGTTTACATTCTTTTTTGGACTCACTGCTGCTGACTTGGATAAAGCACCCACTATGTACATTGTGCCCTATTGGATATGGGATTCCATGGAAATAAATGGACAGACCCCAGCTCGTGTGGTCTTCACAGGATACGTAATGATGAGCAAAGTGAGTGTAGCCATGTTGGAAGAATTAAACAGCACACACAGGCCAGAAGCATTACCCCAGAAGAGGTGTGATTCTGTCTCAGGGAAGGTCCACCCCCTGGGGGCGCCAAATATGTCTGACCAAATCTGAGTGTACGCTTCTTGTATTGGACTGTTCGAGGTGCTTAATGAAATATGCAGCCTGATTTCCCATTTTTAAAAAAAAAAAAAAAGATTTATTTATTTATTTGACAGATCACAAGCAGGCAGAGAGGCAGGCAGATAGAGAGGGGGAAGCAGGCTCCCTGCTGAGCAGAGAGCCCGATGCGGGGCTGGATCCCAGGACCCTGAGATCATGACCTGAGCCGAAGGCAGAGGCTTTAACCCACTGAGCCACCCAGGCGCCCCCTGATCTCCCATTTTCATCCCCATTTGGAAGAAGGAAGGTGGGGAGAACGTTGAGGAGGATTTAATTAACATTCCAGGAGAAAGGAGATGAACCCAATGGGGGTTGGGGGAATGGGGTAGGAAAAGAGAAGAGTTGCATTCCAAGATGGTGACATTGGAGGACCCTGACCCCACCTCCTCCAGGCACACACCAAATTTCTATGTATTTCTAGAGCAATTCCTCCTGAAGAAGAATTGAGAGCTGACTGAACAGCTTCTGAAAAACAAAAGATAGACTACACAGAGAATAACAGCAAGAGAGAGGAGACATGGTAACAAGGGAAACCTCACCCCCCAGGCTGTGAAAGGTAGTACTGAGGGGCCACGAGCAGATTTGTTGGCCCTGGGGCACAGAGAAAAGGCTAAGGTTTAGAAGGGAAACTACTATATAAAGGAACCAGCTCTAGAATTCTGCCAGATGGAACTCGGGGCCAGAGAGGCTGACGAGTGCCACGTTTTTTGTTCTCCATACACCTTGATGACATGGACAGGAGCAGAGAACAAATTGGAATTTTCCAGATGGGAAGGGTGGGGGAGTTGGGCAAAATGAGTGACAGGGAGCAGGACATACAGGTTTCCAGTTACGGAATGAGTAAGTCACGGAGATAAAAGGGTACAGCATAGGGAAGAAGCCATTACGATGTTGTAGGGTGGCAGATGGTGGCTAACTTGCCGTGAACATAGCATAACATAGAGAGGGGTCACATCACTGAATCACTATGCCGTACACCTGAAACTAAGTGTAACACTGTGTGTCAGCTATACTTGAACCAAAAGAGAGAGAGAGATCCAGATACAAGGGACATTGTATTGACAGATAATCACTATGAATCAACAATGTGGGAGAAAGGGAGAGAAGCCAAGAATTTTGGCCTGAGTGACCCTAAAATCCTCTGTGCACAGGTGGGGGGTGGGGCTCTGGAGGAACTTGGACCAGTGGCCATCACATTTTCGAGCATTGAAGAATAACCTGTACAGCTCGGTATTGCAGATGGCTAGTATACACCCCAGACCGACTGAGTCTGAATTGCCAGGGTGGGCCAGAAATCTGCCTTTTTACCAGGTCCCTCAGAAGATTCTGATGCAGGGATTCTGCAAATCACACCTTGAGAAATGCTGGGATAGAGAAACTTCTTACCTCGGCCCTCCAGAAAGCGAGGTCTGAGGAAGAGCTGTGGTCCTAATACTTGATCAGGGAGGTAACATCGCAGGATGGTGAGGCTGAAGTAGGAAAGTAATAGGGTACATTGCTTGTGTGTGTGTGTGTGTGTGTGTGTGTGTGTGTGTGTGTGTGTGTGTGTGTGTGTGTTGGCTACCATTTCAAAATAAGCCATGAAGACTATAGCAGGTCCCTCAGTGTGTGGGGTTGCCCCAGATAGTTTGCACGGAGGAATCACATGTCGGCATAGTTAGAGGGAGAAGGAAATAGGGGGGTCTGGCCCTTTCCCCACACTGCTCTCACACCTATTTTCCATTGGTTAAATTCACTCCAGTGAGAATTCAGTCCCCTACCTCTTAGTCCGTGGACCCCTTGGTGACTTCTCCGGAAGCCAGTCTCTGCACCTCTGGTGATAGGATGGCAGCCAGGGTGGGTAGGGCGCTGGCCTGGAGAGAAAGGAGGAAGGAAGCCCTCGAGGACAAGTGACGCAGCGTGGGGCTTCATCTCCCAGGAAGCTCAGCAAGTCAGGCTGGCAAAGATTTCCAGTCCCCACAGTGAAGTATAGTTTTGAAGCTGGATCAAGAAGAAAGGTTTGAAGGGACATTACCTAAATAGAGTTATGTTAACAGTGCTAAGAAGAACGGAAGCCTAGACTTTGTATCCATAGTAAATGTCTTTAAATTCTTCTTGATTTGTATTTCTTACCACAGGAAAACTTCCGGTGAAAGGAGTCGCTGATGATCGAATGACACAATTGAGTGGTTACAGAGTTCTGCAAATAGAGGCCTGCATACATTCAAGGTATCACCTGTTTATTTTATATCCTGAATTAACTTTCTACCTTCCCAGTCTGGAGTTTTATTAAAAGGTTTCACTTGGGCTAGAGAGCAAATGTGTGTGTGAATCTCCTCCAAAATCCCACAGCTTTTTCTCTAAGGACTTGTAAGTTCCTAAGACACTCTAAAAAGAATATAAAAATAATAATGGTAATTCTTGAGGGTTGCCAGTGGTATACCGGGTTCCAGAGAGTCATGACTTTGTTTAACGCTTACGTGAAGCTTTCCATCTGTATGTTACCAGGACGTGGCTAACATTACACACTGGCAAATGGCATTTATCTGTCATAGAAATAGGGGAACTCAGTTTCACAAAGTTTAAATATCTGATCATTGCCCTATAAGGAGGAGCTGACAACAAATTGACTTTAGACTTATTTTCCAGTATCATTCTGAACCATGTAAAAATATTTCAGGTGGCTGTGAGATCTGATCCTAAGAAGAAACATCCCCTGAGAGTCATAAAGATGTTGATAACTCGGTAGTGAGGATTTGGTTTTAGTTTGTGTGTGCGCGTGTGTTCTGGAGACAGGGTGTTAAAAGTTTGGAGCTGTTTTTATTTTATTTTATGTAATTTTTTAATTTTTTTTTAAATTTTTTAATTTTTTAAAGATTTTATTTATTTATTTGACAGAGAGAGAGTTCACAAGTAGGCAGAGATGCAGGCAGAGAGAGAGGGGGAAGCAGGCTTCCTGCTGAGTGGAGAGCCTGATGCGGGGCTTGATCCCAGGACCCTGAGATTATGACTTGAGCCGAAGGCAGAGGCTTTAACCCACTGAGCCACCCACGTATCCCTGGAGCTGTTTTTAAATGCAGTCGATGGACTCATGGGGAAAGGTGAAAGACTGGTGAGGGTTGCTAGATAACTCATGGTTTAAGGTAGAGGTTAAAGGATGGAGAAGCAGACAGTGCGTTGGTTATTAAGTGCCTGTAGGCAATGTAGATTTGAATTGACAAGGAAAGGTGTTGAGTCATTAAAGGGGCAGAATGGGGAAGAGGAAGAAAAGAGAGGCTAGTGTCAAGCAAAGGAGAGAAGGAAAGAGAGAGACTGAGACTGTGGTTGTTGTAGGAAGTGAACATAATCCATTAAGGAATTTATTCCAAGAACTATTTGCCATGCAGAAGGAATGGTTATTGGTGACTGGGCACATAATGTTCATTCAGAAAGGTCTTATTGAACAATTACATACGTGACATTAAGACACCAATGGGAAGAAGAGTTTGTTTCTTGTTTACTGTGTAACAACTTTCTTCCCTAAGCTTTCAGATGCATACCTGTTTAGAAAAAGAAAGAGCAATGATGGGTGAACAGGATGCTTTGTCCACAAGGTCTCTTCTAGCTCTAGAATTCTTTGATTCTGGGCCACGATCCCTGGGACTCCATGGAGTCTATAGCAAGTGTATTCTTTGCAGATGGGATCCATATAGGGTGGGCAGTTGTTGTCTTCACTTCCACCCACCCCCCAATTTTAGGTCTGTTAGATAGTTCACTTCTAGATTGATAGAAAGTGTAACCAAAGGCAGCTTAAATGTAAAAGTAATTTATTGGCTCACAACACCAGGAAGTCATGAGTGGATGCATTCAGGAAAGGCTTAATCTAGGACCTCAAATGTTGTCACAGTGTTCCAGTTTCCCTTTTTGTTTTATTAGTTCTGCTTCCCCTCGATTGACTCCACTTTCACATCTTTTCTTCCCTGTGGCAGCAGGATGACTGCCACAGGTTCTAAGTCATCACCTTTCAGTTCCAAACCTGGGTAGAGAATATGTCTACCCAACTGAACTTCCATACACATCCTAGAAATCATGCTGATTACATCGGTCTAGGTCTAATGCCCATCCTTGAACCAAACATTGTGGTCAGAGGGCTTAAATTGTGCTGATTGATCAGGACTAGGCCACCTGCTCCCCCCTGCCAGAGCCTTAGGGTCTAGGGAATTTGGGACAGTGTAACCAGGAGATGGGGGATCGCATCCTGGATAACCAGAAATTAATACCAGGCTATTCCAGGCTCAGTGAAACCCAGGAAGAGACCTGAGGTTCTGATCCCAGAAATAAAATGAGAAAAGGCCAGTGGGGGTGGGAGCAAGAAAGAATTCTAGTCCACAGATGGCTCAGAGATTGAGTGTGATGTGTCCAGGGGGGCAGCTCACTACCCACTCAGGTTGCTCTTTTTTCCCTGGGCTGACCAAGGATTTTGTCTGACCCTGGAACATAGTTACTTTCAGGAGATTACAGAGGGGAAATACTCCACTTCCTGTGTAGGATGGCACTCTTAACCCTCCCCTCCTATGCAGGCCATATGTTCATTCTAAGCCTCTGTATCCAGCCAGAAAAGCCCTTTGTGTTTTCTTGGCAAAACTCGAGCCCGGTAATTAAAGTCCATATGCAAAGCTGCTACCTCCAGCCCACACCAAGGTCTTTTAATTAGTATGTAATTGGTCAGAGAGGTACTATCAAATAGCTCCCAGTCTGGCCGGCTGGAAATGCCGTGTTTGAAAAGTCCCAGACCAGAGAGGGATAATAAATACTTGAAGTCCCATCTGTTGGAATGATTTGTTTAAGGTATAAATTTTTCCTCTGTTACTATTTTTTTTTTTTTTTTTTACCAATTCTGCTTATAGCATTTCTTAAACCCTCTAACAACCAGCTGAGTTTTCACTGGAGGTAGGAGTGCGAGTAAATGAACCAGAAGAAAGCTTAGCAAATCCATGTTTTTTGTTTTTCTTTTCCTTCAAAGAAATTCATAAAATGTAGCGAGCGAGGGGAGGGAAAGAAGTGAGCTGGGCATTTGGTTTAAGTGGCTGGTCAGGAACTCTGAGGTTATGTCCTTTCCTGAGAACAACTGTCGGGGAAATCAGCCTGTTAACAATCTGGTCTTTGAAGTTAGCAGCACCCCTGTCTTTGAGCCTGGGCCCCAAAGCACTGTGTGAGTTTTTCTCAGCATGAGAAAGGACTCTGAATTCGCCTGGGTAGACTAGGGTCCTCACCTGTGGAGAAGCAAAGGGAATAATAAGCAGGGAGGCTGAGATTTCATTGCCCTTTGGAAGCCATGCAGACTAGAGGAAAGCCAGAGTAATCACAATAATAATGATGAATATTAGTAGTAGTGATAGTGTGACCATGTCGTTGTCATCATCATGGCAGCCGGCACTTTCCGTGCACTCACTATGTGCCCAGCACTCTGCTCAGCATTTTATGTGAATGGTCGCATCTGATCCTCGCACCGATCTGTGAAGTCACTACTGTTGTTCCCCCTGTTTTATAGAGGAGAAGTCTAAGACTGATGGCTTGACTGACTTGCTGAAGGTCACCAGCTTGTAAGTGGCACAGTCAGGGTTTGAACCCCAGGGGTCTGACTCCAGAGCCTGGGCTCTTACCACCATGCACGCTGTCTCCTCCCAAGCAGCACTGAGTGCCTTGGTTTTGCTTGAAGAACACGTCATGGAAGAAGGAAGACAGAAGGCAGATGGCCAAGTTCCTTCCAGGTTCTTTGTATTCATTTAGCCTTTGGAGCAAATTGATAATCAAAACTCGAAGTTGAGAAACTCAGGCAGTTACGCAACGTGGCCCTCAAGGAAAATGAGTCTGAGTTCCCTCTCAGCTCTTGAGCCTTCACAGCTGGCCCCCACGTGTGGACATAGGAAGTGTGGATACTGTACAGGCACCACACCCAGGGCTGGGTGTGAGAATGTGTGGGAGGGTGAGGGGAGGTGTATGGAGCTTTTAGGCCACTGGAAGGCCCGTGCAACTTTGGATGGGCCTTTATCTCTCCCTTCGTGTGGCCAGAACGCTGAGGGTCTTAACACTTTTCCCTCCAAGGGACCCTCTCTCCTGTCCTCCTAACTTTGCTACTTGAGGGATGAAAGATGGGACCTACCCTTGCCCCACGTGCCCTTCTGGATGGAAGTCCTCTTGGAAGAGAGTCTTGTGCTGAGAGATGATTTGGAGTGAGGTCCGTACCTGCTGAGAGAAGGCTTCGTTGACTGGCCTTTTTTCACTTGAGGTCTTGTTCTTTTGTGCCTTTTCATTCATTAGTTGGTTCGTTCATCATTCTCATTCTTTCCCCCAAGTACAGCCACTTTCTCTCCCTTGGTTGGAGAGGGTCTGGGAAGGTGGACTAGATTTATTCCATTTGAACACTGGATCCACCACCCCATTTTTCTTACTTGTTCACTTCTTCTCTGTGTTAGGGTGGTAGCTGGCTCTTGTGGGAGGCCAGATTTGGGCCTGGAAGTGAATATTCAAGGTTGGCCCTCAGGCTGAGCTAGTGCTAGTAGGGAGCTCACAGCCCAGGCAGTCTTGCTGGAGTCCTGCTTGGAGCTTGAGGCCAACCCCAGCCAATAATAAAGTGTTGCTGTGCCTAGCTTTGTTCTCTCTGCACCCCTTTTGCCCAGGGGCCTCATAGGGCAGTGGCTGGTTTGTGGCAGGACTTGGGTTGGTCTGTGCCTTGGCCAATCCCATCATAATACCATATTATATTACTCTTGCTCCCTTAGACCCCTGTGCGTGCATAGGTACTTGCCTATGGGCATTGGGCACACTCTGTTAGCCGGCTGAGATGAGTCAGTCCAGGTGAGTGGGGTCTAGATGGAAGGAGATGGAGGAATTTGTGGTAGTGTCGGGTGCACTGAACACAAGGCCAGAAACGAAAGCATTGGTGTAAAGTAGCATAGAACCAGGAACAAGGGTAAGGGAGGGGACAGCTGTAGGAACTGACAAGAAAGGAAGGTCAGAAAGTCCAGCTTCTAAGCGGAAGTCCTCTTTGTAGAAAAAATGTGACATTTAACATGCTATATTTAACATAAATTAAAGGTGATTAAAGCTAGAATCTGGAATAAATGTTACTTGTCTGACACTTAAAGCCTTGCTTGTAGAATGTTTTCTCCTTAAAACATAAGAATATTTCAGGTTTGGATTATAATGCCAAATATGGTTGTAATGCCAAATAGTTCTTGATTTAGGAGAATAATTGATTAGCTCCATAGGAGAAGTATTTATAGTGACTTTCATTTTTACTTTTAAATGTTGCTTTTTCATTGTTGCATTTAAAACAATTGTTTTTAAAAAAAAAAACTTTGTAATATTCCCGATTAAACTAAGGGCCTTGCCTGACCACTACCTGGAGTTTGGTTGATATCTAGGGATGGTTCCAGTGTGCAGACTCCAAGGGGGTTTCTTGGTGGCTGGTCCACACTTGCCCGAGATCTGGTGCACCCATTAAAATGACAAGACAGCTTTAGTCCTGAAATGACACCAAGAATACAGGTTAAACACTGAATTGGTTTAAACGGTGTCCTGTGTCCACCAAGGCAGAGTGAGGTGGGGAGCCTGTGTTGGGCACATGGTTGGAAGTCTCTCCAGCCTGGGGGAAAAAGTTGTCTGATGAACACCAGCCACACACTGAGAGAAGTGGGGTTAGGGTAGGCTTATTGAAAAAGCCTTGAATCTGGAATCAGGGAGACTGAAGTTTTGAGTCCTGGCTGTGTGACCCTGGGAAGTCTCAGTTTGTCCTTTTTTTTTTTTTTTAAGATATTATTTATTTACTTTGATGTAGAGAGATCACAAGCAGTCAGAGAGGCAGGCAGAGAGAGGGGGAAGCAGACTCCCCGCCAAGCAGAGCCCGATGCAGGGCTCGATCCCAGGACCTGAGATCATGACCTGAGCCGAAGGCAGATGCTTAACCGACTGAGCCACCCAGGCGCCCCTCGGTTTGTCATCTTAAAATGGAAATGATAAGACCTGACTTACGAAAAGAGATAACTCGTTGAATTTGAACTTAGGCCATTCTTGTTGGCGTAAGTGTTAAAAAGTTACACAAAGCTGCATTAATAGGAAAATAGCAGCAGCCCCAGTGGAAGACGGAGAGTTGGGCCGAAGCATCCGGCCTATTGGATTGGGGCTTGGTGTGTTTGAGAGAAAGGGTAAGTCCCCCAGCCCTGAATTCAGTTTTTGTCCCTGCTTTCTCATTCTTTTTGTGAGGCAAGGAATACAGACTAGTCCCGCAGACTGCTCAGGGCAAGGACCATGGATACAAGGAAGCCTGGAGGAAAAATTGTAAACTGAGGAGAGGGAACTCTTCAACAGTAACTGAAATAACGCCTTGCACAGAGGAGGCACTAAATACACATTTCTTAGGCAAGAGAATAAAGGTAGATTACTTTTTTTGATTCTGTATTATTAGTGTCTCATTTGTGGTTTTTTTACCTCACTGATACTAACAGGTATCTCTTTATATATGATGTAAAAATGGAAGGAGAAAAAAGTCAACCCAGTGGTTGGGCTGACTGGGTAAAATAACTAAATAAATTGGAATTATGATACCTGACAGTCATTTATTCGTTCAGCCTGATGACTGGGGACATTCAGTGGGCTGGATGCTGTCCCTGGGGGTATGGGGAGAGGTCTGTGCATGAGGTCTTCCAGCTCTCTGGTGGGATTGTGAGGAGAGAGATTGTTAACACATGCTCACATAAGCGGAGTAGCTTCAGATACAGGCAAGTGCTATGGAAATGATCATGCGCAGAAATGTCTGATCACATAGAAGGGGAGGTGCACAGAGAGAACGGCGAGGAATGCTTGTGCTGAGATATGAGAGAGGGATAGGAGTGACCAGGCAGAGGACACAGTGAAGACGAGGGTGCACTGCAGGCAGAGGGAGTAGCATGTGCGATGGCCCGTGGCTGGGTGAAGCATCAGATGTGTACTTGGTATATAGAGAATGGGGGGTGGGGTCGTATGGAGGAGAGGAAGGGGATGAGCAGAGGCAAGTTCATCCTTTCGTCTTCTCATGCTCTGGGCAAATATTTGTTGAATAGCCTTTGTGTGCCAGACCAACTGAGATGCATTGGTCAGCAAGATGGACCTGGTCCTTGCCCTCAGGGAGCTCCCAGCTCATAGTAGAGAGGATGCTCTTTCCATCATTATGGCAACCTGGTGGATTATTTAATGTCTAATTGTTGTTTATTTGGGATCTTTTTTCTTGCTAAATGTAATTTCTTCCTTTAAAAAAGTGACAGTGTGTTCTAAGTGTCTGGTGTTTTATGGAATAACATATTCCTGATGAAGACATTGCTTTCAACTCAAGAAGTCTTCAGGTTGAGAGCAAGAGGGTCAACACAGGTTTCTGTGTTGATTGTGATTAGTCTGTCAATGGACTTTTCTCACGACGTTTAGGATATGGTCTTACGAAGTCTCAGCATTTGCAGATGTCAAAATGAATCTATCTGGAAGGGGATGGGTAAGAAAGGTGCTGTTGATTAGTTAGTAGAACACTAGTTGCTGTGAACAAATAAACATCCTTGGAGCGCCTGGGTGGCTCAGTGGATTAAAGCCTCTGCCTTCGGCTCAGGTCATGCTCTTAGGGTCCTGAGATCGAGCCCTACATCGGTCTCTCTGCTCAGCGGGGAGCCTGCATCCCCCTCTCTTTCTGCCTGCCTCTGCCTGCTTGTGATCTCTCTGTCAACTAAATAAATAAAATCTTTAAAAAAACAAAACAAAAAAATAAACATCCACATTTCAGTGGCTTGCTGTCTAAATTTGTTTGTCACCTGCTGTTGCTGGTCAGTGGGTAGTTCTCCTCTAAGGAGTGCTTGGGGCTTCCGTGTTTCTTCCATGTTGTGGCTCCATCTTCCCCCTCATGTAGCTGCCGAGATCACACAGAAAGAGAACGAGCTTGGCAAATTATACATGGGAAGTTGTCATGGACCCGGCCTAGAATGGCACCCATTGCTGCTCCCCATATTTCACTGGCCAGAACTCAGTCATGTGGCCACATCTGGGAGGTTGGGAAGTGTAATCTCTAGCTACGTGCCCAGGAAGAAATGGAAACTGTTTTAAGGACCAACAAATTGTCTGGATGACCATCTACAATTTAATTTTCCTGGCACTTTAAGAAAAAAGCTGAAGTTGGAAAATACTTCAATTTTTGTATGTTCATTTGTGATGTAAAAAATAACACTCTAAAAATGATTTGTTACTTTTACTTTCTTTTCTCTCTTTTTTCTTCTTTTGTGATGTAAAAAATAACACTCTAAAAATGATTTGTTACTTTTACTTTCTTTTCTCTCTTTTTTCTTCTTTCCTTTTATGTTGAGAGTTGGGAATTTTTTTTTTTTTTTTTTTTTTTTTTAAAGATTTTTATTTATTTGACAGCGAGAAACACAGTGAGAGAGGGGACACAAGCAGAGGGAATGGTAGCGGGAGAAGCAGGCTTCCCGCGGAGCAGGGAGCCCGATGCGGGGCTCGATCCCAAGACTCTGGGATCTGACCTGGGCCGAAGGCAGACGCTTAACGACTGAGCCACCCAGGCGCCCCGAGAGTTGGGAATTTGCATTAGTTTTTATTTTTATTTTATAGGCTTGAATATAGCCCACTTACCTTTCATATATATGCCAGTCTAAAAATGTCAGTGGGCAAATAATAATTTAGAAAACCACTTATCTCCATTTCGAGGGGGGAATTAGAGGGGTGCAGTTTGCTTTGGAGAGCACAAGATAGTTTGGTTTTAAGGCCACCTCATCCTGAACAGATGAAAGGAAACGATGGAACTCAGGTTCTCCCAAATCCTCAATCTCTGTCTATCCTTAATAACAAACGGGGGAGGGAAGCAATAATGAGACCTGTTTCTGAGATCTGTTAATTTTCGCCATGATTATACTGCGCTACGAAATGTGAAAGACATTAGGGACTCTCAGTACAGTCCCCCCAAATGCCCCATTGCCCACAGGGAACCAGCCAGAGGCTGAGGTTGGCTTCAGATGGCTGGACAGGTGGCCTTGTAATTAAAACCTTTCCCTTCTAACTACAGGCCTTGTTTTGCCAGGAAACCGAGGTGAAGAAAATGTTCTAGTTATATGCCTATACCAGCTGCTTTCAAAGCTTCCTTACAGCTGTCCCCAAACCATAGCAGGCAGCCACATCTCTACTTTCAGAATCTTGGGGGCTTAGTGTTATTTGAGATGGGATAAGCAGGCATAGAGATGAGGGAAGATTTCTTCCTGATCTCCAAAGTTCTGAGCCTTTTTGAAGAATCAAACAGCACACACAAAAAAAGTCTGGAATGCATGCATTTCCTCCTTACATGCACTCTGTGAGACTGGGGCCATTAACTGTCCTCATTTTATAGATGAGAACTCCAAAGCACAGAGGATTTAAGTAACTCCATCAAGGTCACACAGTTAAGTGTCAGAGTCAGGATTCAAATCCACTAGTCTTGACTCTAAATTCGGGCTCTGATAACCTCTCCTCCTAGGCATGTCCAAAATTTAACTCCTGATTATTCCCCACATAATTTTTAATTAAAATAAATATAATTTCAGTTTTTCTCTGTGTCAGTTCACAGCCATATCATCATTGCAGAGGCTCAGGCCAGAAACCTGGGTGTCCTCCCTGACTTCTCCTTTTCTCTCATACCCCAATTACCAGGGAAGTCACTTAATCATGTCTTCAGAATGCATCCAGCATCCCATTACGTCCATTGCTCTGTACCACCCTTATTAAAGCCATCTGTGTTCAAGTCCCTATTCTTCAGTAGCCTTGACATTGACCTATTCACTTCTAGTCTTGCTGCCGCCCCAGTCTCTTCTCATCACACTGGCCATGGTGATCTAGCACTGGGAGGCGGCTCTACTCCACAAGATCATTCTGGGACTGAGGGTCCTTCTCTCCTCTTCATCTTACCTTGGGTTGCTGTGTTCATCTCTAAGGTCAGAGCTGGCTTAGTTCCTTATCCACATTCTAGCCCACAGAAAGGGAGTAAGAGAGGAAACCCTGGGCTGTCATTTACTTTGCAGCACATGATATGGAAATTTGTGTACATCATTTCCATTCACATTTTGCTGGTAAGCAAATGGTCCCCTGGCCAATGTAGCTGCCCAAATGTGTGTGTGTTGGCGCGGAAGGGGGGGTCTGGAAAACGAAGTCTCTGAATGGATTGCCGTATTCCAGCTTCCCAAGAAGAGGAGAATGGATCTGGAGGGTAACCAGCATTGTGCCAGAATTCAAGAGGGGAAGTGGGTAGACCAGTTAGGAGGCTTCTTGGAAGCGTAGGGGAGTGTTGACAGTAGCTTGACAATAACTCAGAGAAGAGGCAGTGGAGATGGAAAGAGGTAGACAGATTTGAGATGTACCTGGGAGGTAGACCCGAAGTGGGTATAGGGGTTGAGGGGAAAAAAAAAATTAGGGAAGACTTCCAGATATTCCTGTCACGAGAGACAGAGTGATGTCTTTTTCTGAGCAAGGAAGCAGTCATTGAAAATACCTGTTTCTGGAGCAGCCTCCTTTGGCCAGTGTGTGAGGCCTCCTTTAGGGGGGCCCTCTTGCATCACTGGAAGCAACCATGGCAAGTTGAAATGGCTCAGAGGAAGAATCTGAGGGGCAGTGTGCTAGATTGATGAAATGCATTTTATCTTAAAATGTTTCAGAGGAAGGAGGAGGGCAGCCTAGCCTTGGTGCCTTGGTAGGCAAAAGTGCTGGGCAAGGGGGAGGTTTCTTCCTACAAGAAGCCAGGAGCCTCAGAGCCCACATTGTGCTTGCAGCTCCAGTGAGGTGTGGGTAGCTGCTGCTGGTTTGGGGGGAGGGAGGAGCTAGGCAGGGGCACGCACTTCTTTGCACCTGAGCCAGAAGGGGTCACGCTCCCAGCACCTTGAAGCCCCTTGATGTTGAGGACTCTTAAGTGTTTGCTCTGTCTCCTGTTAGCCTGATCTGAAGCATGGTATGAGGAAATGTGTTTGCAATTAAAGCAGTAGAAGGACTGAGGGTCTAGAAGGATGAATGACTCACATAGCCAGGTAGCCAGAAAGCCTGCCAGGGCCATTTTGAGCAGCATCGTGGATGGTGGGTGATGGTGGGTGGTGGTGGGATGCTCGGAGGGCAGATGTGCCTTGAGCCTGATCCTTTCTGAAAGAGCCAACAAAGCCAAATTCCTCACTCCGAGTCTGGGGATGAGATGCTTAGCCCGAGATGCCTGACTCCAGAATATCCCTGGAGCTTGGCCAGTTGCTATGAATGTCAGCTCTTTTAAAACAGTACTTATTATGAATTTCTAAAACCCTCATTGTTGTGCCATGTTTGTTTTTCTAACCTGCCTATTTTACAACTGAGAAAGTTGAAGTTAAGTCATATGTACAAGTAGTTTAGGAGAGCCAGAGTTTAAACCTTTGCTTGTGAATATTCTGGTGTTGACTTCATCTCCTGGCTCTTTTAGTGTCTAGAGGGTTAAGTGTCAGGAGGGCCAGGGTGAGTTTTGGCCCCCCGTGGTCGAGCTGTTTAGGGAAAGGACTCTAGGCATGAGGTCGGCTGGCTTGGGTTCGAGTCCAGCTGCCCTTTCACTAGTGCGGAGACCCTGTGCTTCGAGTCACTTGTGTAGCCTGCTGGAGTCTGTGGCCTCTTGTTTATTTTTTTATTATTTCTCTTTATTTATTTTGTGGCCTCCTCTTTAGAATGAGGATTAACCACTTGCCAGCCTACCTTTAGGCATTGTTGGGAGAGTCCTTTGAGGTGGCATCTGTGAGGGTTCTCAAAAGTCAGCAAATCACAGGGTGGCCCAAGGTCTCCCTTGTGGTCTCAGAGAAGGGACCAGAATATGGACACGAAGGCCCAAAATGCTTTTAGTTTCAGTCCATACTTACGGTTTGTGAGTAGGGAAAGGTGGTTTGATGTTGGAAAACCCAAGCTGTGCTTATGGGAGAAGAAAAGGGGGAAAATACTTTAAGGTAAGTGTAAGAGAAATGAGGAAAAGCATTCATTTCCCTGTGGTGATGGATGTGTTCCTTACTGATAACAGAAACTCCCGGTTGGGTGAATATGTTCATAGAGCCGGTCTGTCCCTCTCTCACCTGAGTGTCAAAACAGCCTGGGAGACAGAGGTCTCATGATGAGCCCCATCAGAGCGAGGCAGAGAAGGAGAGCCGGGTGTGCTGCTGCTGCTCGGCGGCATCTGAGGCTGGAGGCTCCCTCCCATACTTCCTGCCTGAGAAGCCATCTTCATCATTTCATCTGGGACTGTGCAGGCTCAGATTCACCTCCTAGCAGCAGAGCCACCTCCTCATCTGAGGGCTACCTTAGCCCCTCAGCCAGGAGGGTGGAGAGTCCTCTGAAAACATCCTGTGATGCTGATTCTGGGATTGCCTTCTCAGTATCTAGAATCTGGATTTGTCCTAGCCAGCATGACCTCAAATTGGTTCCTCCGAAGTGCTTAATGAGTCTTTGTGGGTTGCTTCTCCTGACCTTTTCTGGATGAAGACCTTTTGAGTATTGTCTTTGGCATTTACCTTTCAACAGAGCACAGTCCTCCAGCCCACACGGTGCAGGTCCTCTAGTCAGCTCTGGCAGGGTCTCCTCATCCAGTTCCCTCTCTTCAGCATTCCCTTTGGGTCGCCAGCTCCTCCTCCTCACAGACCTGACAATGTCCTGAGGTCAGAACTTGCCTGCTATTAGCGGAATTGAAATCTGTGTCTTCCTTTTGAGGTCAGGTAGCCTCAGTGACATTAGAAAGTGCCATTGTCATGTGAGCCCCACCCTTGACATCATTTCTTATGTGGGTAAATTTCTGGGAGAAAATGTGCACGTTCAACTAACTTCATATCTTTTATGGCAGTTCTTTTTAGCTTCTATATCAGAATGAGCATCTTCTAACCTGCTCTCCAAACTCCACAATATATTGTCTTGGAGGTTGTCCCTTTCCTGCACTGAATATATTTAATTTAATCCAGTTGATATTTGTTGAGGACCTCCCGTAGGCACTGTAAGCTTAGCAAGAATAGAATAATGTTGTTTTGTTTGTTTTAAAGATTTTATTTATTTATTTATTTATTTATTTTTTTCAGTGTTACAAGATTTATTGTTTTGCACTACACCCAGTGCTCCATGCAATACGTGCCCTCCTCAATACCCACCACCAGGCTCACCCAACCCCCACCCCCCTCCCCTCCAAAACCCTCAGTTTGTTGCTCATAGTCCCCAGTCTCTCATGGTTCATCTCCCCCTCTGGTTTCCCCCCATTTACCCCTCCCTTCCTTCTCATAATGCCCTCCGTGTTTTTCTTTACGCTCAGCACATAAGTGAGACCATAAGGTAATTGGCTCTCTCTGCTTGACTTATTTCACTCTGCATAATGTCTTCCAGTCCCATCCATGTTGATACAAAAGTTGGATATTCGTCCTTTCTAATGGAGGCATAATATTCCATTGTATATATATGTACCATATCTTCTTTATCCATTCATAAAGATTTTATTTTTAAGTAAGCTGTACTCAAATCATGGGGCTTGAACTCAGAACCTCCAGATCAGGAGTCTCATGCTCCACTGACTGAGCCAGGCAGGCACTCCCAGATTAGAATGTTTTGGATTAAAAGGCTTGGGCTTTTTTTTTTTTTTTTTTAATTTAAATGGTGTAAGAGAATATTTAATCCTATTAGAATATGCTGATGATACATTGTTAATGGAAAAAAGATGCAAAAAAGAATATATAGTATGATACTCTTTGTTAAAAAACTTTTATTGTCTTAGTTGACATACAATGTTTCATTAGTTTCAGGTACAGAATAGAGTTATTCAACAATTCTGTACATTACACAATGCTTACCATAATACATATAGTTACCATTTGCCACCATACATCATTATTACAATGTTGCTGACTATATTCCCTTTGCCGTACTTTTCATCTCTGTGACTCACTTTTTTTTATAACTGGAAGTTTGTACTTCTTAATCCCCTTCACCTGTTTCATCCATCTCCCTCATCCCTTCCCTCTGGCAACCACCAGTTGGTTCTCTGTATTTGTAAGTCTGTTTCTGTTTTTTGTTTGTTTGTGTATTCATTTGTTGTGTTTTTTAGATTCCACATGTAAGTGAAATCATCTGGTATTTGTTTTTCTCTGTCCGACTTATTTCCTTTGACATGATACCTGTGGGTTCATCCATGTTGTCACAAATGACAAGATCTCCTTCCTTTTTTATGGCTGAATGATAATTCCATTGTTTGCGTGCACGCATGTGTGCACATGCGTGTGTGTGTATGTCTACATATATAAGTATACACACATATATCACAACTTTTGTCTCTTGATGGAGTCCTGGGTTCTTTCTGTATCTTGGCTACTGTAAATAATATTAAATATAGGGGTACATACATCTTTTTGAATTAATGTTTTCATTTTCTTTGGATATATACCCAATAGTAGAATTACTGAATCTTGTGACATTTTTATTCTTAATTTTTGGGGGAACCTCCATACTGTTTTTCACCATGGTTGCATCAGTTTACATTCCCACCAATAGTGCACAAGGGGGGTACCTGGGTGGCTCAGTGGGTTAAAGCCTCTGCCTTCGGCTCAGGTCATGATCTCAGGGTCCTGGGATCAAGCCCCGCATCGGGCTCTCTGCCCTGCGGGGAGCCTGCTTCCCCCTCTCTCTCTGCCTGCCTCTCTGCCTACTTGTAATCTCTCTCTGTCAAATAACTAAATAAAATCTTAAAAAAAAATTAAAAAAATAGTACACAAGGGTTCCCTTTTCTCCACATCCTTACCAACACCTGTTATTTTTTGTCTTTTTGATACTAGCCATTCTGACAGGTGCAAGGTGATTTCTCATTGTGGTTTTGATTTGCATTTCCCTGATAATGAGTATTGTTGAAGATCTTTTCATTTATCTATTGATCATTTGTATGTCTTCTTTGAAAAAATGTCTTTTCAGATTCCCTACCTGTTTTTAAATCAGATTATTTGTTTTTTTGGTGCTGAGTTAAGGTTCTTTATATATTTTGGATACTAACCCTTTATTGGATATGTCATCTGCAGATACCTTCTGCTGCTCGTTAGGTTGTCTTTTCATTTTGTTGATGGTTTGCTTCATTGTGCAAAACCTTTTTATTTTGCTGCAGTCCCAATAGTTTATTTTCGCTTTTGTTTCTCTTGCCTGAGGAGACACATCCATAAATATGTTGCTAAGGCTGATGTCAAAGAGATTAGTGCCCATGTTTTCTTTTAGGAGTGTCATGGTTTCAGGTCTCATGTATAGGTTTTTAATCGATTTTGAGTTTATTTTTGTGCATGATGGAACAAGTTGGTCCACTTTCATTTTTTTGCATGTGGGTGTCCAGTTTCTTGTGATACCATCTTTTCCAATAAAGAGATTATCTTTCCCCCTTGTATATTCTGGGAAAGTTACTTACTTTGGCTCAGACCTAGGCTCACCTCCCAGGTCCACCACTTACTGGTTGAGTCATCTGAAGCAAGTTACTTAAACTCACCTACACCACCTGTAAAATGCAGATGAGAATATCCACTGCAATGGGGTTTGTGTGAGAAGTAAATGAAATAATGTATATAAAGTGCTTAGTTCAGTGATTGTGCATGATAAGTACTTTTATAAAAGTAGAACTTAAAAATACATATGATGCTTTATACATTTATTCATATGTTTCTAAACAAGTATGTTTGGAGTTTCCTCTGTATGCAGATCTCCTCTAGGCTCTGAGGATCAGTGAAAACAAAGTCCCATGTCCTCACAAAGCTCATAGTGTAGATGAGGGGTAAAGGACAAGCGAATAAGCCCATAAATGTAGTGTCAAGTAGTGAAGAGTGCCTTGAAGAAAAATAAAGCAGAGACAGGGGGCAGAGCAACAGGAGTAGGGTGAGTTGGAGGTTTTATTTCTCAAACTCAGCCTTGGTGGAGGGCCTTTGCATTTGCTGTGACCTCTGCCTGGAATGTTCTCCTTCCCAGTCTCCTTCTCCCCATCATCCTCAAGGATTGCTCTCATTTTGTTCAGGTGTCTGCCTGTTGTCCGCTCATCGGAGAGGCACACAGTATCTTAAAAATTACACACATAAAAAACACATAATGAGATGCCATTCGCGCCTTTCAAGTTTGCAGTCCTGCAGAATGGACGAGTACGCAAATGGCAGTCCTTCCAGGCCGCGAGAGAAGTACAAGTAAGGAACATTCTGTTCAAGGAGTCAGGAAAGGCTGTAATTAAAAATGCTGCTAGAGGTGTTGCTCGATACAAAAGCATGAAATTGGAGCAATCTGGATTCAAATCCCAGCTCTGCCCCTCACTCTCTTGGTGACTGTGGGCATCACTCAGAATATGGAGATAAGGTCACCTGTCCCAGAGGGCTCTTGCGTTCCATGAGAAGCCAGCTCCCAGTGCCCTGGTGGCACAGGAGGTCAGCTCTCAATGGTGCCCTCTTCCCACTGATACAAAATGAAGAGTCATGTTCACTTTTGGTTCTCATCAATGTTCTTCTCACAGTGGGCTGTTGTCCTGTAATTGTCAGGGCGTCTGGGTCTGCAAGGACAAGGGCAACTTCTTGAGGACCTGGACTGTTGTGTCCCCAGCCTAGCAGGTGGGTGGCACCATGCCTGTCGAGCAGGGACAGGTGATCAAAGGTAATGAGGACACAGATCGAACAGAGGCAGAACTGTTCTGCACAGGCAGGAACCCCAAGGGATGGTATGTTCTCTACTCCATCTTTACACCTCAGTACCCAAAAATTATTTCTGACAGATGGGTGTTTAGCATGTTCTTGAAAGATATTTTCCATCCCCTCTGGGGACATGCATGGTGGGTTGAAGCACATCATTCAAAACCGGCGAAATGATACCGGCAGGCTTACCTCTTGCAACCTTGGGTCTATTTTAATGCCCCCAGTTTGTAGAAGGAATTAAAGAATACTGACTTCGTCCCGTGGAAGGGCTGTAACCAGAATATTGCTATTTTTAAAGATTTTATTTATTTGACAGAGAGAAACACAGCGAGAGAGGGAACACAAGCAGAGGGAATGGTAGTGGGAGAAGCAGGCTTCCTGCAAAGCAGAGAGCCTGATGCGGGGCTTGATCCCAGGCCCCTGGGATCTGACCTGGGCCGAAGGCAGACACTTAATGACTGAGCCACCCAGGTGCCCCCAGAATATTGCTATTTTTAAGATCAGAGAGCTCTTTTAAGATGGGAGATTTTTATGTCAGCTCAATCTTAGTTCTTGAGATTCCTAATGTCAAGTTAGTGACCTGTCCAGGCATCTTTCTCATGCATTTTTTTGGAGTGCTTCCTGTTTGTTTATTTGTTTTTGTCTCATAGCAACTCACCATAAAAATAAATAAGACACAGAAGACAGACATCAAAATAATTATGCTTGGGAAATTTTTATAAAAATGTGGTGGGGAGAGGAAAGGCTGTTGTCTGCTAGAGTGCTGGGATTGCTCACTGATGCTATTAGGTGTCACCCCTCACCTCTGTCCCTGTTAACCCACAATCGAGGGTAAAAGTCACTAAATTGGGAGGTCTTACCTGGGATTGGATGTCAAGGGTGAGATGTGTCAAACTCTCCGTGTTCCTCAGAGCTTGCACTCTGGGAAATGGAATGTGGGCCACCAGGGCCCAGCCCCAGCTCTGGGGCCTCAGGCAGCCCTGTAGACCCTGCAGCCCCAAACCAGGAAGGGTATTGTTGGTCACAGTGACAGCCTGGATCTCAACAGTGGGCTGCCATCGGAATCCATTGCCTTGGAATCTCTCTGACTCCCCAGGGTAGAACATTTCCTCAGAAAAATACTGCAGAATGCTTTTTCGTTACCAAACTAGTCTTGGCAGACACCTCCTGGAAGGAAGCCCGAGGGCCTTGGGTAGAGGTAGCACCAAAGACTATTGTCATATCTGACCAGCAGAACCATCTGTTCATTTGCTTCAGAGGGATTGGTGTTCAGTTGCTGGTGGACACAGCTTCATGAGTAGAGTTACATTTCCTGCCCTCTTGGTGATGTCAGGCACTTCAGTGGTGAGCTAGGCATAAGGGAGGGGACAAACATTCATCCAAACCAGGGGGCACACTGGAGATGACCCAGAGGCTGTGCGTGTTGCAAGCCCTCCAGGAATGGGTGTTGCTGGGATCCTTCCCCTCCATCCCTGGAGCTGCTGCCTCTGTCTTCCCCTAGGAGAAGGATTATCCAGGGTGAGCCCCTCTCTCTGTGGGGAGGAACTCAGCTTCCTGGGGCTTGAAAACTATCTCTGTGCTCTATGGGAGAGCTGCTGCTGGTACTTCTCCATTCTTCCCACCTGGCCCATCCTTCACCTCAAATGGAAAAGGATTG
>CM053607.1:102134184-102179918 GCA_028646535.1 Procyon lotor | reverse complement strand
CTTTCTTTCTTTCTTTCTTTCTTTCTTTCTTTCTTTCTTTCTTTCTTTCTTTCTTCTTTCTCTCTCTCTCCCTCCCTCTCTCTCTCTCTCTGTTTCTGGTAAAATAATAAATTTATTACCTGTGGTTAGCAGATAGTTGTTATTCTCTCAGTGTTTATGAAAAATTTCAAAATAAAAAAATAATTTTCTACACCACATGAGTCCTTGAGGATCTCTAGACATTTTTTGAGTGAGTTAACTTTCAGCTGGGAGACCTGGTCCCAGTCTTGAAGATCTAGGAGGTTAAGTTTGTCACACAAGGTGGCTGGGATTGTCTCAGCCATAAGGTTGAGATTCTGTTCAGTGGTGAGAGGCCTTCCTGAAAGGGACTGATGAAGCCCCTGAAGCATACACATGAGGAGACAAGGCCAGAAGGGACTGGGCTTGATTCACAGAGCCTAGGTGGGGAGGGCAAAGAGCCCTCTTCAGGACCAACATTCCTCCGTGCTCACCTGCTGCCTCTCCACACCCCCATCAGGGGAAGAACTGCCCTTCAACAGCAGTAGGTAGATCTGATAGAAGAACTTTCTTGTAGTAGTTTCCAGAAGCTGAAGACGGTGCCCAGCAGAACCCTCAAATGGACTCTGGAGTACCCAGGATGTCAGGGAGGGACACGCCCTTGGTTAATGAGAAGTCCTGGCCAATGATCCCAGGTGCTGGAAGGTCCCAGTTAGGTTGTTTTGTGAAGACAGCCCTTGACTAAGACAGACATGCTCACACGATCACTCTGGAATTGATCCCACAGACTCTGTAGCAACCAACCCGGAACTGTGTGTCCTGGCCCCACTATTCAAAAGACTCAAAGCGGTTGGCCCATCTTGATGTTGGAGAACACGTGAGTGACCAGAAAGCAGACATTGTTGTTCCACTGGTAGACAGGATCAGGCTGGGCAGAGAGTTTACCCAGGAATGTCTGTTTGACAAATCTCAATCTTGCTACCATCTATCAGTTCTTGGGCACACACCCCACTCCTCCAGGTGTAAGAGCTTCTTCTTGCCACATCCGCCGAAGGAAGACACAAAGCAGGTCTGCAAGAGAGCTCTGGGCACTGTTGATTTGTTCACCTCCACCACCCCGCCATCCCACCATGCTGCACCATCTGTTTCTGGAGCCCTTTTCAATCGCATGCATTACAAGTGAGGTTGCATCAGTCCATCTGTGCTTTGCTCACAGAAGTGGCTCAGGAGGCAGGGCCCCGCCACGGTGGGAGTTGGGGTACAGGCAGCTATGGTCCAGCAGCAGCAGAGCACAGAGGTCCCGGGCCAGGATGAGCAGCCGCAGGGCCTGGTTATCCACCAGGGCACGCCAGCCCCTGCGTCTCTGGCAGCAGCACCCCAGCAGCGTGCATGGGGGCACGTGTCTCAGCACCACCAGGAGTAGCTGGGGTGGCAGTTGGCGCAGGTCTTGCACCTCCTTGGCTTCGGGTTCTGATTAGGGGTCTTGGGCTGGTGCCTCCCTGAAGGCTGAGGCACCCATGGTTCCCCCCTACTATCACACACCCCCCTCCCCCGGCCCCATACCCCCTGCCATTGTCAGGCTCAGCGAGTACTTAGCTCTCCCAATTTCTTGTTGTTGTTAAGATTTAATTAATTAATTTGCATAAGAGAGAATGAGCACATGGAGGTGGGGGTGGAGGAGCAGAGGGAGAGGGTCTCAGGCAGACTCCAGGCTGAGGGTGGGGTGGCTCAACTTAATGATCCTAAGATCATGACCTGAGCCAAAACCAAGAGTTAGAAGCTCAGCAGCTGAGCCATCCTGGTGCCCCAACTCTTAAATTACTGAACACACCCATCTGCCTCCCAATTTATCATCACCTCCAATCCACTAGCCTTGGAGGCCTCTTGTCTTTGCAGTGAATCCAGCTAGCTGCCTATGTCTCACCCTTTTGTTCCCCTGCCCCCACCACCTCCTTTTCGACTTGGTTTTGTTGTTCATTGCTCTGTTAGATTTCTACAGTCTTCATCTCACCCTTGACTTTTTTTTAGCTTTACAATATCTAAGCGTCTCTGATCTTGCCAAGTGACCATGCCTTGACCCCAAAGCCTCCCTAGTTTTTATCTGGCTTTACTCCTCGTCTCTCACCCCAGCAGCCCATGCACACTGTATCCACTCACTCTCATCTTCTACCCACCCCACTGCTGTCTGCCTCATCCCTCACCATGCCACACAGCTAGGCTCTCAGGCCGCCCATGACATCCTTCCTCAATGTCACATCTCCTTGGGAGCCTTCTTTCCCTTGGAGGTCCTGTTGCGTGTGGCATAGGAGAGCCCTCCCTCTAACTTCAGCTCTCCTCTCTTAGCTCTTGAGCCTTCACACTCACTCACTCCACTCCAGTTTCTTAGTTTTTCTCTCCAGCGTGAATTTCTCTTCCTCCATTTCTAAAACACTGATGGCTCCAGGATGACCTCCTTGACTTTCTTCATTCCACTTTCTCTTTGGGTGTTGGCATCCACAGTAAGGTCTTTGACCACCATCTAAATACCAGTGACTACCAGCTGTGTTTTTGCAGCTCAGGCTCTTTCCCCAGGATCGGTGAAGAGGGTGTTGGCTGGAAATGGCTTCAGGGCCAAGCAGGTAAAGGCAGAGAGATAGTGGGTGAGTGTGGCAGGCAAGAGAAACTCTTACTCTAGCTAAAGAGCATGGTGGCTACTGGCCTCCACCAACTGCTGACAGGCATCAGTTCAGGACCAGTATTGCCGCATTTTTCCAGATTTCCCAGAGAAACCGGAAATACATAATCCTATTTAGAATCTCTCAGTGATTAAATATTGGTTCAAAAATGTCTGTAGCGACAAAAGCCTGTTTGAGAACCATGGCTGAGTATGGGCCACCTGTGTGGGAGAATGGCTTGAGTCCTATATTCTTCTCACTGCCCAACACCTTTATTCTGAAGCCCACAGGTACTCTCGTTGAATATGCCCCAAACCACCTTTTCCCAAACCCTCCTCTGCTCTCCTCATGGATACCTTACCTCAGTTAATGGCACTTCCTGCCCTCCATTCATCCATGCTGGAATTATGGAAGAGGGTGTCCTTTCCCCCTTTTCCCTCTCCTCCACCTTCAATCCACCACCAGACTGTACCAACATAACTTCCTAAATAAATCATAAATCTGTTCTCATCTCTCCATTCTTTGTCACCATTATCTTAGTTTAGGCTTCAGCATCTTTTTCCTGGACCAGTAGGCTTCCAAGTGTTCTAAGCGATGATTCATCAGAGTTCATTCCCTCTGTGTCTAAATTCTTATTCTGAGCCAAACATGTAATCCTGTTCCCTTGACGGTGATTGGTTTTGAAATGGGCTTGTGATCCATTCTGGGTTAGTGGGATGTGAGGCAGTGTTTGCTGGGAAGCTTCTGGAAGAGTTTTCCTTGCTAAGAAAGAGACCAAAGAAGGAGCAGCTCCCTTCTGTCTATGGTGTTCACTGTCCGCACATCACTCTGGGAACAGGACGAGGAAAGGCAGTCTGCAGGCAGAGCCCGCCGTAGAGCGGTAGAGGGCAGAGAGGATGGAACCTGGGTCTGTGGTTACATTTTTGAGCCACTGAATCAACCACATCTGCTGCCTGTCATTTCGGAGTTTGCAGCTATGTTGGATAATAAGTCTCTTGATAAATTCAGCCAGTTAGACTCAGCTTTGTGCTTAAGGAAGCCAAAGGCATCCTGACTGGTACCCTTGTCTCCTGCCTTGAGGTCTGTGCTCCATCACTCCACATGACACCTCACTGACAGGGTGGTCCCTCGTGATGCTAATCTGACCACATTGCCTCCTGCTCATGGCTTCTGGCGCCCCCAGGATAAAGTCCCAGGACCTTGGCAGAATATACAAAGGCCTCCGTGACGGACCCCCTCCCTGCCCATATAGCCACACTGGCTCTTGCTCTTTAACTTAAACCTTATGCTCACTTGGGTCTGATCTGCTTGCAGTTCCCTGCATAAACGATGCTGTTTAACTCTTTCATTCGTTTGATAAATATACCCAGGTGTCACCTTTGGCCGGGAGTGGTTCTCTGCATACCAGCTACCACCTCCAAATCCCATGCTCCAAATCCCAAATCCAGCTACCACCCCCAAATCCCATCAGCTCTCCCTGGGGTACCTCCCTTCTGTCTTTATCTAACTCATGCTCACTTTTAATAATCCAGTCTTAGTTCTTGTAAGAGCTTTATAAATGCAGTTGGCTCTTCTAACAATACAAGTTTGAGCTTTGCAGGTCCGCTTACAAATGTGGATTTTTTTTCTTCTAGATACGGAACAGTACTGTAAATGTATTTTTCTCTTCCTTAGGATTTTTGTAATAATGTTTTCTTTTTTCTTTTTCTTTTTTAAAAAGATTTTATTTATTTGAGAGAGAGCCTCAAGCAGATTCCCCACTAAGCATGGAGCCCAATGTAGGGCTTGATCCCAGGACCCTGAAATTATGACCCAAGATGAAACCAAGAGTCGGACATGTAACTGACTAAGCTACCCAGGCGTCCCTACTTTATTATATTTTATATATTTATTATATTTTATTTTATTTTAATGTAGGCTTCATACCCAGCATGGAGCCCATTGCAGTTCAACACCTAAGCTGAGATCAAGAATCAGACACTTAACCAACTGACCCCACAACATTTTCTTTTCTTAATAACATTTACAGTTTACTTTATTGTAGCAATACTGTATATGATACATTGATTTGATTTGAAATTGATTTGAAATGAAATTTCATTGATATGAAAAATATGTTTTAGTTGACTTTGTTTTTAGTAAGGCTCTGGTCAACAATAGGTTATTAAGTTGGCAGTCAAAAGTTATATGTGGATTTATTAATGCATGGGGATCTGTGTCTGATCCTTGCATTGTTCGAGGATCAGTTTGTGTGTGTGTGTGTGTGTGTGTGTGTGTATTTTTTGTTGGGGTCGATGGAAGAGCAGAGGAAAAGAGAGAATCTTAAGCAGGCTCCACACCCAGCACGGAGCCCTCTGTGGGGCTCGATCTCACAAACGTGAGATCAGGACCTCAGCCAAAATCAAGTCAGACGCTCAACCCACTGAGCCCACCCAGGTGCCTCTGTATGTATATATTTTTAACAATTGTCCATCCAGTACTCCATTTTGAAAATTTGAAAAAATGCAGGAAACTAAAAGATGGTACAAAAAATGTTCATATATACCCAGATTGACTAACCTTTTGCATATTTGTTCTCTTCTCTACAACCCTTTATGTATTTATAAATGTCTAGACGTGCATGCATGTGTGCACGCACACACGCACACACACAGATTGGCACATCTTTTTCTGAACCATTTGAAGATAACTTGAGGTAGCATGACTTCTCACCTGTGACTAGTTCGTTGTGTATCTCCCAAGTATAGGACACTCTCTTACATAACCACAGTGCCATTATTACATCCAAGAATTTAATATCAACACTAATCTTACTTGTTTTGTAGCTTATATTCACATATCTTTAGTTGTCCCAAATGATTGTGGCTTTTTTATCCATCTGGGATCTTCTGGGTTAAGCGCTCGTCTCTTTCAGGAGGACTTCCTGAGCTCCTTCAGCTTCCCAGTGCTTGGAGAAGGTCTTAATGCAGGTTGCCGTCATGGGATTGGTCACTCTGTTTCTGTGTGCCTCCTGCTTCTCACACTGAGTCCCTTGTCATGCTTTACTTCTCAGCGTCCAGCCATGTGTGGGACATAGAAGGTGCTCAGCCTTTGTTGGTTGATTGGGTGATGGAGTCAGTGACAGAATTAGAGACAAAGCTCACGATCTCATTGCTCTGTTTTCTTCCTTCCATGTGTAACTGCTTCTTGCAGTGACGTTAATAACGTAAGAAGAGAGTCCTATTTGCCAAATGGTGAGAAGAGAGGTAATCTGGATAGAAAATGGTGAATGAAAGGAAGAGCCAACAATTAATGGCATCCAAGGCCATGCTCACAGAGAAGCACGTCTCAGAGAACTGAGAGCATCAGTGGAGAAAAACAGCAGCCTTCCATCAGTTTTTGCAAAGTCCTCACAGCATTTGCAAGCTTATCTTATTCCAACACCAGGATCCCTTCTAAGTGAAGTTTCTGCAAAATCCACATCTACCCGAATGAGTTTGTCCACCACGTAGGATGGGTCTGATTGTACCGAGGGAAAGTATCACATAGCTCTGATGGACCATGTTTTCCCATAGTTCTAATTTTTGGAATTATCTCTGAGAAGTTTCCTGAGTAGACAACAGCTGATACCATAATTAATATTTATTTCCAGGAACTCTAAATATGAACCCGAAGAGCATTTCCATTCTGCTGATGACACTTCCTTAACTGAGGAGAATGTGAAGGCTGAGTCAGGATGAACCAGGTCCCTCAGAAGTCTGCTGGCTGTTTCTGGAGACGTGACCTCTTACCTAAGAAAAGGAAGACTCCTTTACTTTCCTCACTGACCACAGTGTTTTTTTGCTTGCTTTTTTAAGACCCCAGGTTCTTTGCAAGGGTTCACCAATAAATTTTCAAGAATTCCTCAAAAGAAAAAAAAAAAGAATTCCTCAAAAGCCATTAAGGCAAGGTGCCATAATCTTCCCAGCTACCGTAGGGACTGATCTGAAGGCAACATAGTCAAACTCCCCATCACTCTGCTGGACACGGCTCTGGGCACCTCTAATGGACCAGGCATTATAGATACGAAGATAAATTAGCAATTGCTCTCAAGGAGCTCTTCATCTGCTAGGGTAGCAGACACATACACAGTCTCCAAGTTTATGGAGAAAGTTCCCTCAGAGGAGGGAACACCAATGCAACCTGGGGAGGGGAAGGCAAGGAAGGACTAGCTGGGGAAAGTGAGCATAGGATAGAGAAGAGCTAGGTCTGTTGGGGAGGCCAAGGGCATGGAATGAAGCAGTTACGGAGATTTCCATCATCATCATGAACCTGGGGACAAAGGGAGCATTGACGGTGCACAGAGAGGGGCATTTTCGATCATGTAAGATGCCAGCACCAGAAGTTCATTGACTGCCTCTGAGCTGCCTTGGGAAGACTTTGCTTCTCAGCTTCTGGGTGATCCCTTAATGTCATTCCCACTAAGGGTTAAAGGTGGAAGAGTGACCCCTCCCTCCTCCGAACCACCACCACCTCAAAAAAAAAAAAAAAAAAAAAAAGTCAGTGAAGGTAATTATACCACCATCTATTTAGCTGCTGAAGAATTTACCATTCAAGGAGATAGGACCCTGCCTCACCAGAGGCGTTGAACAGTCCAACACTATCACATTACCCAGATTGTATAAAGAGTATGAATGATTTCCGCTCACAGACCTCTAATGGAGGTATCTCTTTACAAAGCCCCTACTTGAGGCCAGTTGAATGCCTCAGCAGTGCCTCCGAAACCCCGCAGCCCTAATCCCTTTAGCAACAAAGATCTGTTTCTTTGCTTAGCATGAAGTAGGCCTCAGAGGCCTGTGTGTGTCTTCGCCTGTAGACCAGAAGCCTCCTGTTTACAATTTCCCTATTCCTGTTTTTAATGTTGTTCTGAGAGCGGCCACAAAGGGCTAGTTTTGTCCAGCAGGAACAAGGGAGCTATTAGAGAGAGACAGAGGAAGGAAGGAAGGGCGATCGCAGGGAGGACTCCTGAGGGATTAGCAGACACAGCTGTTCCCGAAGGAGAGGCGCTTTAGGCTGTTTGTGATTTCCATCACATCTACATTTTTAATATTTGGTTTCCTTCATTTTTTTTTTTTTTTCTGATCAGTTTCCTCTCCATCATCTAAAGTGAGCATCTTGCTGCCATATTGGCAGACTTAGGGACATGTTTTGCTATGTGTACTTGGGATTTAGCTTTTCACTTTGGTGTTCTGCTACTCTGGGGTGGTGGTCTCGAGCGCTCCATGAGGTCACAGACCTCCAGACCTCCAGGCACCCGAGGAAACCAGTGGAGGGGACTACTTTCACTTCTTGTCCCACAGGAGCAAATCGTCCGTTTTTTAGGCCATATCTGATTCATTTGGATCCCATAGACCCCTGCCTGTCTGCACACTGTCTAGAGTCATTTTTCAGATGTAACTGATGTTTGCCCTTATATCTAACTATTGTGTTAGAAAGCATATTACCTGCAGGTGGAGAATCTGTCCTACTCCATATTGACAAAATGTCTTATTGCAGTGACTTTAAGGAAACCATGCGTGGTTTCATCCTGAAAACAAATGTTTGTGTCACCATCTAGTTATCGCCATGTATATGTTTCTATCCAACAACAGTCTGCCCCCCATTACAGAATTTATTTCTCTTTTATTTAAAAATGTAGAATTACCCAGTACACACATATCAAGTATTAGGCCTTGCATATTTTTCTATCCATTGAGAGTCTGTGTATATCTCTCTCTCTTTTTTTTAACTCTTTTTCCTCTCTTTTCTTACCTTCCTCCATGTTATAAATATTAGCTACTTGTGTATCCTTCCACACCTAGGTCTGTGCTCAAATAATAACATGGAGCAAAATATTTTTGTTCAGGTTTGGGAGAATTACTGTTTGTGATTACAGTGCTATTATATTATTAGCTGCTTCCCTACATCTTACTCTCCTCACCTAACAGTATGCAGAGGAAATTGCATTTAATATAATACTTTTAACCTAACATGGTCTGTGCAAGTTAACTCTGCTGAGGAAGGCTCTGGCTAAAGTTGCAGATACCCGTGTATATGTCAATTTCTCTCTTTTTTAAAACCATTTTTGTTGCATTTGACTTTTTCCTGGGGAGCTTTAGTCAAGATACAAATGACTTTTTCAAATGTCCAGTCAGCCCACTGCCGACCCTTTGGGCTTTTGTTGCCTTTGGGGTGCGTTTCCGGACTTGAGCGTCTTTAAGATCCGACTGACATGCTACTACTGTTACAGAAATATTCCTCCTGGTAGTCTCAAAAGTTAAGCGTATGTGGTTTCCTTTTGCAGGGGCCTGGGATGTGAGCTAATCTTTAAGTAAAGGAGAGAAGGGACAGTGATTAACATTCTCCCAACTCACACAGGGACAGCTGTTCCAAACCCTTCCTTCCTGTTCAAAGGAGTAACTAGTTTTCAAGAGGAACTTAAAAAAAAAAAATTTTTTTTAAAAGAAGAATATGGAATTCTTCCAGGATTGCTCAATTTTTCTTTTTCTAAAGTAAAATAGTTCAAACCATGTGCCAATCCAAATGCACTTTCTGTATCTGACTTCACTAAAAATGTGGACCATAAGATAAGATGCCTAGCCTCTGGTATATTGTTTTTCAGAACTGGCCAGGAAGAAGCCACAATTTCAGATGCTTTGATTTCCCCCATGCCTTTTAGAGAGGAATGCTAAGGATATTTTAGGGAATGTGAGCTTCCGCAAACCCGTCATCTAACGGCTCCTGTTGCATGGGCTTCTTTTGGTAGGATTACAGATTTGAGGTGGTGATTATCGTTTTGGTGGTAATGTGCATGCTGGGGGATCATTTTCTGATGAAAAAAAATTTTAAGGATGTCTTCCCATTCGTTTAAGGTCCTGTGAATTTTAATAAATGTTTTTATTTAAAAACATGAAATTATACAATATACATGTATCGTTTGGGTTATGAGTGTTAAGAATTTATTAGCCTATGGCAAGAACATGCCCTTGGAGGAGGGACATGCCTTGGATGGAAGAAGAACTATCTTCCTTCACTTAGGAATGTGGTTTCTTTGATGAGAGGTGGTGGAAGGAATGTCCACAGAGCCATGATGGCGGGAGAGGATCTCTGTCTAGCCATCCAAAGAAAGAGAATCAGCTCGAACAGCATGAGTGACAAACGTCGCAGTGCAAGCATCTTACATTCATGGAGACTTAATGCATGAAAATATGTTGAAGATAATGCGTAGGACCCCTTTACAACTATAGAGTGTGTGTTAATTTGACTAACTTCATAGTCAAATGTATTTTTGTATTAGATGATCCACCTATGGATACCTGTGTATTACAGGTGGATCACATTGTAGTTGGCAGAGAAAGGAAAGATGAATTTGTCCTTCTGACTCTTACTTTTGCCAGGCTGCAATATAGAAGAAGTACTAACCAAAAAGACAAAAAGGCAACTTGGTAAAATGTTAGTTTTTTTCAAGATATACTCTTTTTAAAAGTAAAAACTGCTTTTTGGGGGCAAATCATAAAAATGCAAGTAACACAGAATCAAGGAAAGGAAAAACAAAAGTGGCTTTGCCCAAATTACACTCCCTGGTAACTACTCTTTATGTGAGCTGTTAAAATTAAGAGAACTTGATTCAGTGCTCCTGGGGCCTGAATAAGGACTCCCTCTAAGTGATGCCAACTCAGGCCATTGGAAAATGAAAAAAATAATTTTGAAACCATTTTTTTCATGCATTTTTTTCTAGACAGGAGGAACAAAGAAGAGCATTGGGATGGGGACATGGGTCTGAGGTTCTGGGACCCCTGGTCTTCTTACCCTCTGTTACCTGTTTTATGTATTCCTGTTCTGCCCAAGGCTGTATGTGTGTTTGGGGTGGGAGGGGCAGGAAGGTGGAATAAAATCATTCTGATGCTGCCAAAAACTGTTGAAAAATAGCAGTTCCATCTAGAGGATAGCAGTTTTAAAAATGCACGAGTTTTAATGCTGCATTGACTGGTAGTATTTTATTTGGGCCTTATGTGAGCAAGATTGCACTTAGGGCTATGAATAGATTACTGAAAAGATGCATACCTCAGAATTAAACAGATTTTGAATCTTTCAAGGGTTGGACGTAATGGGGAAATACTTTCTCTTGTTGACAATCAAAAGAAGGAAAACCAGCACTGAATGCCCTCACATGTGTCTGTTGTACAAATCACCCAGAGCTACGAGAACCTTTTTCTGTAGGAACAGCCCTAAGTGGCCGTTCATGTAGAATGTTAACTTGGCGCCGTCGAACAACTGCTACCCCGCCGTAGTCACAGTCCAACAGATTACGTTTTTGTGGAGTGAAGGAATCGGAGATCTTCCTTCCTGTTATCGATTGTTCCCCTTTTCGCATTCTGATAAAACATTCTTTCCTGGGGTTTCAACCAGTGACATGGTGCAGAATTAGATCCACATGTGCTGAGTTTTCCCTTCTGTTTATTTCCAGTTTTTTTTTTTTCAGTCTGAAGAAAGGGGAATTGAATGTCAATCTTGGATCGCATACATCAAATCTGTTAGAGGATCTTTTGAGTAACAAATACTCCATCCTTGGTAACTACGAGTGCTGAGGTTACACTCCAATATTCATTATTATCCTCATTTTCCTTTGCCTCTAACTTTCCAATAAGGTATCCTTTTAGACTGAAACTTTCCAGGCTTAGTTTCAGCTCAAAGGTGAATTTATTTTGGAAAGTTCGTGCTAATATAATTCAGAGACTTGGAAGGGATGTGAGAGTAAAAATATACCTTCTACTCTACAAATAAATGTTAAGACTTTGGTCACATAGATAACTCCAGAGAAGCCAAGCAGCAGAACAATAAACAGGTCTCAGAAGATCTCTCTTAAAGTAAAGCAAGTTGAAGTGATTAACCACAAATTTCCTGTAGGCACCAAACAGCTTGGAGCTCCTCGAGGCTCTGTGGTCCCTTCTGAAGGGCAGCGGGGCCTGGATGGATGGAAGAGATGAGAGATTTAGTTGGGATCCAGGGGGACTCCTCTGGTCTACAAAGTCCTAAAACACACTCATCATTGTTGAAGGCTCTTCTTTGGCAAAAGGGGCTACTTGAAACATCACAAGAACAAAATCACCCAAGCCTGTGATGTGATGTCTGTGAATACCCCTACAATGCTGAGATGTAATGATGTGGAACAAGGTCTCTCCACCTCAGTAGTGTCAGCATTTTGGGTGGATCAATTCTGTTTTGGGGTGGGTGCTGCCGTGTGCATTGTGGGGTGTGTTGCAGTGCCCCTGGCTGCCACCCATGAGATGCTGGGAGCAAGCCGCTCTTTCCCCACCCCTCCCCTCCCCTGGCCCCACCCCTCTCTACCCAAGTCAGAACAGTTAAAGATTTCTCCAGACATTGTCAAAAACGTTCTTGGTGTAGGGAATAGCCCCTAGCTGAAAACAGCTGGTAGAACTTTGGAGTTTAGACCCATCTGAGCAAGGCATTTACATGCAGTAGGAAATCTGTCCTTTCTAATGAAGTCTTCCTAAAACGTAGAGTTGGCATTGCAGAGAAGTAGCCCTCCTGTTCGAAGCCATCGTCTCCGACTTGTGCCTTTTATCCTCTCTCTCTTTTGCTGCTTTTGGGGCCTAGATCAATATGTCTTAAATTTTTTCTCTCTGGGATAGTTGCCTTTCCAATGAACTTTTCTGGAACCTTCAAAGATTTCCATCTTAGAAGGAATTAGCTGCTATCATTATTATACTTTTTAAAACAGTAATCTCTGTGCCCAATATGGGGCTCAAACTCACTAATCCAAGATCAAGAATCGCACACTCTACTGACTGAGCCAGACAGGTGCCCCTCATTATTATACTCTGTAATGTAAAGAAGAGCATTCAGGCACTCCAGCAACAAAAGCTAGTGCCAGTCATAGCTGATGTAACCGAGTGTGCTCATGCCCATGCCCCTGCCCACTCAGCCCTAAAAGCTTGTGTGCCTTTTCCATCTTTATAATGCCACTCTGTTATGGGTACTTTTCGTAGCATTGTTTTCCAGGGAAGGAATTAAGGCACAGTGAATTGAACTAACTGGTCCAGGATCTCATAAGAGTAGCACAAAGTGGATTGGAACCTGGAGTCCTGAGCCCACCCTTTTAACAGCCCTGCTGTCCTCTCTGTCCATATGACTCTGGAAGGCCTCCTCACAATTACTATCAGGCAGAGCTTCAAAATCTGCTTTTAAGAATCCAGGTGTGACAGGGGCCCCATTGTATGTTGAGTAACACGATGATGAACATAGTGTAATTCCTGCTCACAATGTGGCCAGCCAGTGGCCAGATGATGTAAATGGACGTGAAGATCACAGAAGAGTACACAGACTGCAGTATGACTCTAATGAAAGTGTGAATCAAGGACTCTTGGAGGAAAGAGGCTATAGAGATGGTTTAACCTGGAGTAGGAGAAAAGCATGTAAACTCCTCAGAGGACAATACTAGATGCCTCCTGTGAGACTGTGTTGTACAGCGGGCACCATGTTAGGTGGGAGGGGTCACCCTTCCAGTCCAGTGGAGGTGACAGAATGAATCAGATGATCATACACACTTAGGTGGGAGATGCGAAATTTCTACAGGGCATGGTACTATGAGAGTATCTGAAAGAGGACTGCTATTTTTGAAGAGGGAGAGGTCTGGGAAAGTTTTCCTGAGGAAGTGATGACTGACTGGGATCTGAAGCATGAGTAGGCATCCTTGCATTAGCCAGGTACAAGGGGCGTATGCATGTCTGAGCGCACGCGTGTACGCACGTTGTGGGGGTGGCGACGTAAAGATACTTGAGGTAGAGCGACCAGCAGGGGCACAGGTTTTGAGGTCAAAGAGAATGTAGGGAGCTTGAGCTGTTGGAAGCTGGTGAGACTTGAAGGCCAGAGGGCAGAGGGGCCAGAGTGGGCAGGGCCTCGTGGGCCATGTTAAAGATTTTAGTCTTTATTGGAAGAGCAATGGGACATCATTAAGGGATTTGAGGGAGATGGGTGACATCATCTGATTGGAGTTTTCAAAAGATCCCTCTGGTTACAGTATACAGAGTGGATTGAAAGGAGCCAGAATAGACTCAGGGTCATTGTGATCATTCAGATGAGACATAACATAGCACAGAGGCCTACGAGCATATATGTTTTTGTTCTTTTTCACTGAAATGTTTTGTTCTTTTATAAGCAAAAGAGTTTTCAGTTAAATAAATGAGGGGGTGTCTAGGTGGCTCAGTTGGTTAAGCACCTGCCTTTGGCTCAGGTCATGATCTCAGGGTCCTGGGACTGAGCCCCACATTAGGCCTCTTGTTCAGCAGGGAGCCTGCTTCTCCCTCTGCCTGCTGCTTCTCCCCTTTGCTTGTTCTCTCTCTCTCTCTCTCTCTGTGTCTCTCTTTCAAATAAATAAAATCTTTAAAAATTTTCTTAAAAATAATAAATAAATACATACATACATACATACAAATAGAGTAGAGTCCCATTTTCAGCCAGGTGATTCTTTACCTCTCTCTCAGCTTTTGGTGGTTGTTGGCATTCCTTGGCATTCCTTGATGTGTAGATAGATCACTTCAGCATCTGGCCCTACCTGCACGTAGCATCCTCTTCTCTGCATGTCTTGCTGTCTCTCCTTTTATAAGGATACCAGTCAGTAGATTTAGGGCCCACCCTCATCCAGTGTGATCTCATCTTTAATTAATTAAATCTGCCAAGATCGTATTTCCTAATAAAGCCACCTTCTGAGGTTCCAGGTAGACATGAATCTGGGGTGGCACTGTTCAGCCCAGGATACAGACCATCTTGACACTGTCAGAACATTGCTGATGAGCCTGTTTTTAATCAGAAGAGATCTGCAAAGAGTTCTTGCAGAAGAGCATCCTGAAGTGAAAACAACTGCTTCTTCCCTTAGACAGGTAGTGATACTCTGGTTGCTCCTAGCCTGCTTCGGACATTTATTTTATCTGGCTCGTTCCCATAGATGGTTGAGTTTGTGGCCTGAGACTTAGATGAAAAAGCAAACAACGTTCGCTTGGAAAGAACTAGAGGCTGCTGGGGAGCGTGTACCAAGGAGACCCAGCTTAGTAAACATTGCTGAATGGGTGAGTGCCTCTCTGAGAAAAATGCAGCAGGGTGGTTCTGGCAGCTTCCTCTCTGGAAGACCACAGATGATGTCTATTATATCCTCATGCATCAGCCATTACCTTGGAAATAGGCCATCCTAACAGTGTGTCAAGGAAGTTGTTATAGGGAATTATTTCAGCCAGAAGAGATGTCTGCAAAGCAATCTGTTCCAGCCTACTGTGTCATGGAGTGGTCCCCATGTCCCTGATTTTTTGCTAGAAATGCAGCAGCAACCAGCATGAAGCCTACACCTGTCATGAGCTAATGTGCAGTTCCTGCCAAGGTTTGCACTTGGGTTCCATTAACAGGATAGAGGAGACCTTCCAGGGAAGCGTGTTAATGTTTAACCCTTTACCCACAAATTCTGTCTCTCTCCGGGAGAAACCTGCCACTTGCCAAACCACCACCAAGCCATTTGGGATTTGGCTTTTGCTTTTCAGCATTTTTTTGGTTTGGGAGGCAGACTAGAGAAAGGAAAGTTAATAGAAACTGACCTTCAAGTGCAAGCTCCATCTGCCTTTAAAAAAAAAAAAAATCAAGGGAGAATGAAGTGGAGCCTGTGGCCTGGAAAGTGTTCATTGGCAGAAATGATATAAAGCTGAGATGAGAACTAAATCTTGTTAGTGTCAAATGTCTCCTTTCTCTCCAGCTGCAGACAGAGCAGAACCTAGAGATGTCTGGGTGGGAGGTTAGCAGATAAGAAACTTCCCAATGACTGTCGGCTATTTCTGTGTCTAGCAAGGGGTGAGGGCAGTTTTCAGGTGCGGGTCTATGTCTCGCCATGAGTGTTTCTACCGTGGGTCATAGTCGGGGGGCGGTTGGTGGAAAACACCCCTTCTCATGCCTAACTTTTGTAGACATGGGAGTGCTCCCTGTCAGCTCAGGGTTGGAACAGGTGTGCTGAACTGGTATGGTGGCTAATGGTTATGTTGGTATTTGCTGAGGAGGTGCAGAGCTCCTGGAAGCTTGGCTCCTGGTGAAGGCTGAGGCTTGGGTGAGACTTTGGAAACCAGAGCTCTTGGGTCTGGGAGACCTGGGTGGAACAATGTTTAGGGATTAGAAGATGGTTATGGGGAGTATCAGGGAATGAAGAAACTCTAAAGTGGAGGCTCTGTGCTGTGGGAAGAGACCAGTCCATAGGACACAGTTTTGCACATAGTAGGCTCTCAGGAAATACTTGTGGAAGGGGTGAGTGAATTGAGAAGTTATGTTGCAGTCTCTGGGGCTGGGGGAGAGTTTATTTTGTTTCTTTTATGTGAAAGCGAGGTGTCCCATTGCTAAGAAGGACATGCCTGATATATTTAAGTATCTTAAAATTACTTCTAATTGTGTAAGTGATGCAGAAAATACCTTCCTTCCTTCCTTCCTTCCTTCCTTCCTTCCTTCCTTCCTTCCTTGAGAGGAGGGGGGAGAGGGAGAGGGTGAATCCTAAGCAGGTCCACTCCCAGCACAGAGCCCAATGTGGGACTCAGTCTCACAACGCTGAGATGGTGACCTGAGCCCAAGCCAAGAATGGGACCCTCAGGGTTGCCTGGGTGGCTCAGTTGGTTAAAGCCTCTGCCTTTGGCTCAGGTCGTGATCTCAGGGTCCTGGGATTGAGCCTTGTGTCGGGCTCTCTGCTGAGCAGGGAGCCTGCTTCCCCCACTCTCTCTGCTTGCTTCTCTTTCTACTTGTGGTCTCTCTCTCTGTCAAATAAATAAATAAAATTTTTTAAAAAATTTAAAAAAATGGGACACTCAACTGAATGAGCTGTCTAGCACCCCCACCCCACTTTTTCCCCAGAAATACATTGTTCTTATAAACAAAGCGAGAAAATTTCACTTAAGAAGGTCTCCTTTATCTGTTCCCCCCTAAATCTTGGAGAGAGAGAGAGAGAGAGAGAGAGAGAGAGAGAGAGAGTGTGTGTGTTTGTGTGTGTGTGTGTGTGTGTGTGTGTGTGTGTTCGTGTGTGACGGTTTTAGGGAATTTCTAGGAAGCATCTTTGCAGGAAGCATTTTCACTGCATAACCAATTAGCTGTAAGGCAGTTCTACCTTAAAAGATAAAAAATAACTTGGTTGACAGTTGGCTGGTTTAATCAACTGACAGTTTGGTTTCATTTTTCCATTGATAGGGTATTGCCATATTTATACTTTATAAATCTTAGCCATCATAATGTTCTCTATACTGTCACAGTTTTGAAATCACATTTCTTAGAGGACTTTAGAACGTCTGTCAGCCTTCCAATGTGATCATCTACCAACAGCAAACACCAGTGTAGAAGGCTTGCACAGTGCAATACAAAGCTTAGGTACCAGTAAATGTTCTAGTATTTGGAAACTGACACCCCTCTTGATGAAGAAAGAAATAGAGAAAAAAGTGTGATGCAGAATGAGGAAATGGCCAACAAACAAAAAATGTATAATACCATGAGCAAAAAACTTTGAAGGCAAGTGCTAGGGGACTTCATCAGCAAAATGAAATCAGTTATTTGTATAGAAATATCATGAATCTGCACTATAGGTTTTGAATGTATTCAAATATTTTGTGTTGTGCAATAAAGTCTTTTTAATTTTGGCATTCATTTTTTATGTTTCATCATGTCCTTTTTAATAAATGTCACTGTTTTACTATTTTCATGATTTTATGTTTGATGGCAAAATTACCTTACGGCCAATTAGTTATGCGGTGAAAATGCTTACAGTTAAAACGCTTGCGTCAAAGTTGGTTGTGGGGAAAATACTGGATGTGGGGTGTGAGTATGTGTGCATTACCCTGCAAACCCAAATCTACTTGTTTGTGATCACTGGGTATGTTGTGGCAGTTGTCCTGGTTGTAGGCAGGGGATGGAATTCGTCTCTGTTGTGTAATAAGGCATTGGTTTTGCCTTCCATCCGAGCTGAGGCTGGAGCCTCCATCAGTGGAATCTAACCCACCCACTCTGTTAAGTGACAGAGAACTGTGCTACTATTTTAGATACCGAGGGAGTCAGATCACTTTGGAGATCTCTTGTCAGTCCAAGGCTTTTTGATTTTCTGCACTGTCCACCCAATTGCTGTCCCCTCTGGTGCCCTGTCCTGCGCAGCATAAGGTCTGCACGTCATTCATGGACTGATTTACTATCTCATCAGTAACATCCTTATGATCTTGAGAGCATTCTGTAACATATTATCTCTGCAGGTAACAAATGTGTGTCTTGCCATTCTTACCATTTCTGTGTGTGGTCAGACCATATACTCCTGAACCAGTGAGCTTGCTGATGAAGAGCCAGGGTAAAGAGCTTATTAGCAATGGGAATATTTTCCTTTCACTGCATCTTTCGAAACACTGGGATTGCTGATTTGCTTTTTTTTTTTTTTTAATGCTCTTAATGAAAACTCCTCCGTGATTAGTTCTAAAGATACCATTTACAGCTTTTTAAGTCTTCAACGTTGACACCAGGGGACATGTTATTATCAGTTTTCCATCTTCTATAGTCATCTCTACAGACCTCTTTCAGGCAACTCAGTTTACTGAAACAAAACTTTGAGTTCCAGAAGACTCCTTAATATGTCTCTCATATTTTTCTTTGCCTTGCATATTCCTGTCCAGGGCCAGGAATCTTCAAAGAGAAGGCTTGCCAGCATTATGTCACTAAAGAAATCAAAGGTTTCTTTCTTTTTTCCTTTGTTTTTTAATTCACTAAATCTAAATTACTCATAAATTTCTTGATTTGTGTACTGAAATCCCCTCAAATTACACTAAGTAGCTCTGTACTACTGAATCTGCTTTGGCTTAGCTTTCTGGGAATGTCAGGTTTTGAAACCTTTTATGTGTTTTCCCCGGTTGTACCTCAGTGCCACCTTCACTTGGTAAATGGAGCTAACACCTCTTTTTCTCCTTATGCTGTTTAAGTGCGCAGGCTCTCGAATCAAAGAGGTGACTTGGAGTCTTGCTCTACCACTTACTGGCTGTGACCAGGTTGTCATTTAAAATTTTTGGAGCCCTAAGTTTATCACCTGTAGGTGCTGGTAATGATGGTATCTGCATCGCAAATAACAGTGAGACTTAATGAGGTGCAGTGTCTGTAAAACGAAATGCCAGGCAGAGAGTCAGAGCTCAGAAATGAGGACGAGGATGATGGGGACGACATTACCGAGTATGTGAGAAATCCCCAGACAGGAAGCTGAGAGGGAAGGGTGGCAGCTGGGGGCAGGATGGGCGGCAAATAATTGCTGCTTTTCCTCGTCCCTAGTTTTGTCTGGCTGTGCTCTCCCTCCAGGCCCACAGGGGATGAATCGGAAACTACTCCTTCTGATGCTTTTAGGTCATTTCCTAGAGAGCTTTAAGGCCAAGACCTACACGAGACAAGATTTTCTGAAAATTCAGGGTTCTTTTTATAAACGGAGTGAAATTCATACTTCACTATGCCCCTCACCCTTTCTTCTTGCTGAAAAACTGCACATCCTGCTTTTAAGGGAACTTCTGGGTGCTGCTTCAGTAGAACGGATTCAAGAGCCCATGTCCTGGTGGTTCACTGAAGGTTGTTATTGACCACGGGTTGCAGAGACAGTTAGCTAAGGCAATTAAAAGTGATCGTGGAACTCAAGACCTGTGAATCTCCAATTTAGCCAGGGTTGCGAAAACTGCCAAGTCACAGTCTTTGGAGGGTTTCCTTGTTATTTGTATCAGCTGCTGATAATTTTCTCTGGGATCACTTTACATAACTCAAGAGAATAGAAAGAGGGTGAAAACATCTCCCTGCGAAAGGTATTTCTCTTGCCCACTCCACCCTGGCCCAGATATTTGGCAGTTGCCAGAGCCAACATAATCTGTTGCGAGATTTCCGGCCACGCTGATGTGGTCAACAGCAGTCTTGAGGTTGAGTGATTTCCTCTCTTTCTCTATTCTGTTTTCATCTTGTGCCTTGGCAGAGCACCTGAGAACCCATGGAAACTATTGTGCTATGCTGGTGGTTTCCAAGCTTTTAGAGATGTTGTTTTCCTTGATCTGATACCCCAATGTACAGGCAGGACCTGGAGGTGGGAGCAAATACACGTTGGGCATAACTCTAGAACACAGTTTGGAAACCAATGTAATGGGTAGCTTTATGCTAAATCCTAATGAGCAGAGCTATGATCATTTGACTCTAAGACCTGTGAATTCTTTCCCAAGATGGATTTGTTCTGCAGCTCGACTAATGTCCCACCCAGTTTCCCACTTCACAGAAAATAAGTTGTTTCTTGCCAGGCAGTGGAATTATTTTTAAAGGGTTATCAGATAGGTTTTCCTTCTGGTCCATTGCTGACATGTTTAAGTTGGACTAGCAGAGCTGAAACCTCATTGCTGCCATCTCCTGAGCCTCCCGTCGTGTATACTTTATGTTCCCCTTTTCTTTTCTTTGTCCAGGAGGAAACAAGTCTTCCTCACAAGCATATTCTACGGGTGACATGAAATTCTTGGAAATCTCTTCCCCCTATTTATTTGTAGAACTAAAATATTTGCAAAACTTGGTCAAGGAGTTTGTTTCATTCTCCTTTGAAAGCTCGTGGTGGTTGAAAAGACAGAGGGAGGATGGAGAAGGGTCAAGGGCGCTGTTGTAGAAGAGACTGTGAGCCGGGGAAGGACAGTGTGATGGGATCTGGGACTCACGTGAGGTCAGAGGAGAGCAGAGGAGAGGGCCCCCGGAGGCTGATCCAGGTGGTGCACAAAGATGGTGATCCCCTGGGAACTGGCAAGAATGAGTTCCCCTTCACAGAAAGGGAACTGCTTCTTGGCTGACTGGGGCACTGGTGAAGGGTGACCAGACATGGCTGAATATCTAGTGTGTGTTGCCTGGAGCAATGTATTGGGATCAGTATTTGGGGCAGAACATAATTCCGAGCTACTGTATTTCCTCTGACATGGAACCTATTGCTGTAATGGGAGAGAAGATGAACAAAACCATCCCATGACCATCCCAGAATCCCTTTCCAGCAGCTTTTGGTGCCAAGCTCTTCTTGTCTTTGCCTTGGAGTGAGTAATGGCAGGCCTGCTGCAAATTCCTTCCTGTGGGTGAGAATTCCCTGGCCTCCGTGGCAGGTGTCTCCTGCTCCCCTTCACTTACTTGTTCAGATGGTTATGCCCTTGGCACAGACCTCAGTGGATATATTTCTTATTCACACTGAGTGGAAGTGGCTATGCTCTGTATGTCGCAATCAAAAAACTACCTAGTAGGTAAGGACAGTGTATGGGGCAAAGACTTACTGGCAAACTTGATAAATGTGCTCATGTTTCCACCCTTCTTCCCAAAGGAAATTGTCTATGGAAGTGACTATGTCTCGCTTGTGATTGTTACTGTATGTGTAAATTTCTTCAGCTGTATTTTAGGGTCCTGCATTTCACAGCAGGGAGCCAAACTCATCTTCTCGTGGTTTGATGGCAGAGCTAGAGACACGTATTTCCATTTGTGCTTCCTTGCTGCACCCATTTGCAGCGTGAGCTCTGCATCTGGTGCACCGTTAGCACTCAATACCGGGCCTCAAATGAAGGTTCTACTAGGTGGACGGAGGGAGGCGAGGGAAGCAAGAATGCAAACTGGCTGCAGAGAAAGAAGGAAGGGTTGCATGGATAGCTTGTTGATAGAGGAGTGGTTTTCAAACTCGAGTGTTTGAAGGAATCCCCAGCAGAGCTCCTTTAAAAAAATGTGGATTCCTGAGCCCCACTCCTAAGAAACTTCAGTTCACCAGTCAGTACTCTTGACAGGGGCCCCTGGTGATTTTGACGCAAGTAGTCCACGGGCCTCACACTGAGAGAATCGTTGTTATAGAAACTGTGAATGTGACTAATCAGTTTTCCCTCCAGAACATGAGAGTGGGCGTATCAGTCACTATAAATGTTTTCCAGAGTTACAGTCATCACTCTCTATGGAGAAGGAGAGAGTCGTTTCTGGAATTAGGCAGCACGCTGGTGAGGGGAGAGGCTGATGGACCATTTCTGCTTTCAGAGGGACATAAGGACGTAGTCATCCCTGAAAGGCCCATGTCTTTTATCCCACAGGTAACCTCATCACTGTCCACCTGACATTTTCCCTTTCTTGGGGTTCTTTGCTTTCCCTCCCATTGAAGCCAACCACACGTCACCTGACTGGATGCCAGCAACAAGAAAATGTAGTATATCATAAATTGAAACTTTGCAGATGTCCCTACGGCTGGAGTTTGTTGGGCTGCTTACTCAGGCTAAAGGTGTTCTGCAGTCGTGCCGCTGCTGTTTGCCCCGTGCCCCAGCTTTTCCCCGTAACTCGTATTTCTTGCAAAGCGGAACCTGCCACAGACAAACAGGATCCTTTTGCAGACATTTGGATCCCTTGTCTGACCTTCTCTGCCCTCACTCCCCACCCCAAATGTCAAATAGGATGGGGCCCGCTCTTGGCAGCTGTGCCCTGGTCAGCCCATGTGGCTAGGTGAAGTGACGTTTTCTTCATTCTGTGTCAACATTGGTAAGAGTTTTATGTGAAAATAAAGAGGTCCCCATCCATTTAGCTACTTGGGGTGTGCCGAACCACCTTCCGTGTACCAGCCTTTGGCGGTCACAGAAGAGCTTTCACCAGGCACCATCTCTGGCTTCTGGACTAAAGCAAGTGTCTATTGCTTTTGGCTTTTTATGTTTGTTGCTGTTAGAGAAGTCAGCAGAAGGTTCCAAATAAGCCCTGTCATTTGTACAAATAGAAAACCGAAATGGCTCCTGGGCAGTTTTATTTGGAAGCCTCTTCTGCTTTTGTGATCCTGTGATCCGATGGTGTCTTAAGAGTGGTCTCGGACTTGGAAAGATTTCACTCAGCGTGCTTGCCAGGGGGACGTCTGTATAGATGATCTTACTGGCGAGGCCAGATGGCAACAAACTCTAGAGTTCTGAGTCCCACTTTGCTCCAAGGTGCCTGAGGAATAGCAGCCCACTGACAGCTTGAAGTATGGTGCACTGGATAATTGGCTTCCTCATTTAGTAATTTGTCTGCTTTCTTTCCTCTTCCTCTGCTTCCTCTCTTCTTGTAAACCGATAGCCTCCTGCCTCTTCAGTAGACTGATAGAGAGTCCCCTGAGCAATGGCTAAGGGGAGGGGGTGCCCAGAGCCCCAGGTGGAGGGTCATTTGGAAAACTGATGCAGACAATAACGGTCTCTCTTCCTCTCTTTTCCTCTGGTTACCCATCTTGATTTTAGTCTTGCATTTTCTCCTGATCCTCTGTCGTCGTCTCCTTGCCCCTTCATCCTTGTATTTTTCTTAACGTCTTCTGGAGGGACTTCCCTCTTCTGTTTCCCTCTTTCTACTTTTTCAACTCTCCCTTTTTTCTTTTCCTTTCTTTCTTGAATTCCCCTTCATTCGGTTCCCTTTGCTTTCACCATTGATCTAGTTAAACTCAATTCAAAGAAGGAAATTGTAACACATTTATTCAGGGTAGCCTACCTTTTTCTTCTTTTCTTTTCTCTTCTTTTTTTTAATCCAAGAAAGAAAGAAATTTACAAACACGTTTCCGGCCCTTTCTGGCCCCTTCCTTCTCTCGAATGTGTTTGTCTTTAGGTGTCAGAAGTCCCAGGACACAATGACTCTGCTTCATTGAAAGTGCAGATGCACCACTCAGAACTTTTACACTTGGACCTGGGGAGTGACGTCTGGTTTCACTTAATAAGTCATTTTGGTCTCCAGGTGGAATTCCGATTATTCCATTGCAAACAGGAGCAGACCTGACCCTGGTGCTGGAAGAGTTAATCAGATGTCTCAGGCTGCCTACAATCTGGAAGGGCAGCGTCGATGTAAACCATCTCCTCATGGTGTTTTCCTCAGAGTTTGGGCCATCCCAATGGCAGAGGTAGAAAGGGTCTCGCTGCCTCTGCCTTACAGTAGACCAGTTGGCTCCACAGTCACAAAGCAGTCTGGGTGAACCCTACTGACAAGGGACCTTGCTCAGAAGTGAAGGGGACAGCAGCCGCAGTCCACCACACTCCCCCATTTTCATCTTCTAGTTACGGTTTCCAGAGCGCAGCTAAGCCAGTGCCTCCCATTCTTTTTGAGAGAGAAGAGGGCAGGCTCTGGAATCAGAAGGCTGAGTTCAAATCCCAGCTCCCCCAGCTGTGTGACCTTAGACAAATTACTCATCCTCTCTGTGCCTTCGTCCCCATGTAAGCTTCATGAGGTACTTTGTCTCTTTTGTTTAGAACTCTGTAAGGTCTAGCACACATGACACACAGATGTTCGATAAGTATATTTCAGGGATGAATGTAATGTGAAGAGCAAGGACTTCATTCTAGACTGTCAGGGTTCAACTTCAAGTTCTGCCACCTACTACACGAACATGAGCCAATCACTTCTTTGTCTATACTTATTTTCTGTATCTGGGAAAACAGATAGGATTTATATTAGGTTCTAGGTACCCTCATTATGGTAGTAATAAATACTGTATGAGAAATAATAATAAAGGCTAAAGAACTCAGGAAAGCCTTTTTCCTTGACTGTGCCTACATTCCAGTACTTTGCATTAATACTGTGCTCGTCCCCAGCACCATCATGAATTCAGGCCTTGTAGTACCGAACCACCCTCATAAGGTGCTAAAGAATGAGTTTCCTAGGTGGAAGAGGTCGAAGAAAATAGCCCACAGCCAAAAGCAAACTTCTGCTTGTGGTTTCAGATGCATGAAAGATCAATTTTAGTTTTAGCAAAACAGAGTTCAAAGGTTTGGGGTTTGGGGGCGCCTGGGTGGCTTAGTTGGTTGGGCGACTGCCTTCGGCTCAGGTCATGATCCCGGAGCTCCAGGATCGAGTCTCACATCAGGCTCCCAGCTCCGTGGGGAGTCTGCTTTTCCCTCTGACCTTCTCCTTTCTCGTGTTCTCTCTCTCTCTCAAATAAATAAATAAAATCTTAAAAAAAAAAAAAAAGGTTTGGGGTTTGGTTTTCTAGAGAGCCTTTATTATTGTTGTTGTTGTTGTTGTTATTGTTGTCGTCGTCATCGGGATTTGGTGGAGGAGCAAGAGACCTCAATCTTGTCTGAAAGTCCTGCGGGCTCTGGTCCTGCGGTGGTGCCAAGCTGCTGGGGGGCAGGCAGGGTTGTTGGAGATGAGCTGAGACCAGTGGGCAGTGGGCCACAGGGTGCACGATCCTCAGAGAGCAGCATTGCTGGTCCCTGTTGCCGTGACAACAGCCAACTGTGCCAGGAGACCCAAAGAACGAATTAAATGGAAGGGAATTGCTGGTGCCTTCAGAAGAAACAAGAAATGAAAAGAGGCTTCTCGGGAATCCGTGGGCATCTCTTTGACTTCCACACTCAGGTTGAATATGTCAGCAAGGAACTCTCTTGGGTGTGGGGGCGCGGGGACGTGCCCTGCCCACAGGATGTCCTTCCGAGAAGGGGGACTCGCTGCACAGACCCCACATGCTGACTCTCCCTGGCTGGCCCCAGAGCCAGAACCTAGCTCTGTAGTGGCAGCCTGCGCTCGGTATCAGCAGGGATGGCCTCTTTTACCTTCCAGCTCATCCCACATCTGTTGAGTTTGCCCTGATGGGACGCGGTGACCTGGAAACTCACACAGAGCTCTGTTTTGGAATAGACTGTATAGAAAATAAACATGTGGGATAAATAAAGCGCAGGGCAGGAAGTAATGGTTTTAAAAAGTTACCAGGAAAACCACGGGTGAGGTCAGGTTCAGAAACCGTACGGCTTTCGGAGGCCCTGAGTACTGACATCACTCAAATTGCTCAACAGGGACCTCCAAGTGGAGCGGTTGCTTTTGGAGTTGGCCCAGTGCTCAGTGTGCTACCAAGCAGAAGAGCCCTGACCTACTTTCCCCCCACCCTTTTTCTTTCTTTTTTTTTTTTTTTAAAGAAAGTTTTGCTGCTTGTTGTGAGGCCTCCAACAGGACAGTGAAATCGATGAAGTGGATTTGGTGTTTTGTTTTGTTGACTGTTTAACCTGTCGGATTCCATACCTCCCTCATGGACCTGAGCCAGTCCCCCAGATGGACTGTGGGGGATAGCACCGGACCGAGAGCCTCTCCATCGCCAGCCCCCTCCTTGGGCATCCTAGGCTCAGGCTGCACCCCGGCGCACTGTGATTCGTTTAGGGCTCTTCCCTGCTGAGAAAGAGTTAAAATGGCCTTTTTTTTAGCAATCCGACTAGAGGGCAGACAGCAGTGAAACCTCCTGATCGTTGGATCATGGATTGTCATGCCCTCCCTGCCGGTGCACCAAGTGGCTTTCCTTAGTGCTTGGAGTAACAGCCAGACCTCCTGCCCATCTTCCGGGGCCCTACCTGACCTGGTTGCTGCAGAATTCTCTGACCTCATTGACCAGTGCTCTGCTTCTTTAATGCTTTTCTAGCCCCTTGTGTGCTCTTTCTGTTTCTAAAGCACCCCAAGCTCATCGTCCCTGCCCCGACCCCCACCCCCAGGGTCTTTGCACAAGGTGTTTACTTCTGCCTGGGAAACTGTCCCCAGATTCCCTTGTGTGGTTCCTTCTCTGATTTGCCCTCAGATGTCACTTTCTCAGAGAGACCTATGCCACTACCTTGTTGGAAATGGCCGTGTGTCTTGACAGTCACTTGATCACAGCCCTCTGGTTCCTTTCCTGCATGGCATTTACCACTACCTGGAGTCATCTTATTTGTTTACTTGTTTGTCGTTGTTGCTGCTCACCCTCGAATGTGTAAGCTCCATGGGTACAGCGACCGTGACGTTCTTGCTCGCCACTGTAATTCCCAACTTCTAAGATGGTGCCTGGCTTCTGGGTGGTACCTGGATATTTGTAGAGTGAACGCATGCCTGCCAGAACTGTGGGTTCTCTAAAGTGCTGCGCAGGAGAAGAGAGATTGCAAATCCTCAGGTAATGAATTTCTCTTGGGGTCCAGTGACCCCAATTTTAAAAGATGTGGACTGTCTTTACATAGACCCTTTGGGCTGAGATCTGACCTATTGGAATGTGATGAACATAGTTTTGGGTAGGAGGTTACTATTAGAATTTCTACTACGAGAAACAGAAAATCCAATTTAAATTAGCTCAAATATTTAGGACATTTACTAGCTCACTTAGCAGGAAATCCTAGGGCAGGGCTGTTTGAGGGTTGGTTAATAAAAGTATTGAGGACTCAAGGTCTTCCTCTCTTTCCATTCTGCCATTCTCCATGTATGGCTTTTCCCCTTAGGTTTGTCTTCATGTCACAGGATGGCTGCAGTCTCTAAGGATACCATTTCACGTGAGCGATTTGAGAAACAGGGAAAGAGAACAATCCTGTCTCTTCCTTTTTAGGGGCAAAATGAGTTTCTCAGCGGGCTTTCCTCCCGTCTCATTGGCCAGAGTTGTAACATTGCTCATTCCTGAGACAGTCCTTGGCAAGAAGAATCCTATTATATTTGGTTTGATTAATAAAAATTCATACCCTAGGAGTGGGGTGGGGTGGGGTGGGGTGGGGACAGCTTCCACTGCCGCTCCTGGCTTCTAGATACCTGTGTGAAATATTGGCTTTTGGGTTGACACAAGTTCTTTTGCAAAATGAAAGGCTTCTTACTACCGTGCTTTTCAAAGCAGAAATCACTCTAGGTCACCGACCTAGAAACCTGTGGAAATAACCCCGGGGCCACGTTAACAAAAGCAGAAGTGGAAGGTAACAACAAGGTAGAGAAAAAGGGGATAGAAACTGAAGTTAAAGAGGAAAGAGAAAGTGGAAAGTATATATGGTTCACGATGCTAGAATTTCACTGAAAGAATTAACGTGTCATGTGGCTTATTTGCCTGGTTGCCTCAGTTGTCCTCTGTTTATTGAGACTGTTCTGTGAGTTCAACAAACTCACAGAAGTAGATAGTAGATCTAGTAGATGCCTTGAGCATCTACTATTTACTAAATTCTGGTCCAAAATCCTTTTCCCCCAAGCATCATTTCCTCTCCATCATGATCATGTTCATTCTCCGATATCCAGGGAAGGATACATACACTCTTGTGAACCTCTTTGTGCCTCTAATTAAGTCCTCTGAGTCTCAGAATATGATTTGTTTGGAGACCAATCTTTGACCAAATGTATTATTTCAGAATATCACAAAGGATACCTTAGTTTCCTGGATTTCACACTAACTCATCTCTTTGGTTTCTGTGACACTATTTTCATAACAAGTTTAATAAGAAGTAGTGTAACCACAATATGTTCTGTCTGCTAAAACCATTTGGTATCAAGATAGCATTTTACATGTGTGGTTGTCAGCATTTCCTTTCTTTTGGTCTGTGAGTAAATACTACTTTTATTTTCCTGTAATCAAATCCTGTAGGAGTTTGCCCTTGGAAAAATCTTATTTCTTCATTTCCACCATGTTTCTTTGAAAAGACTGGTGCTGTCCAATTCCTTTTCTTGAGCTTTCTAGGTATTACTGGCCTATAATGGACTGTGCCAGTCTCACCGAACCTAGTCATCTCTCGTGGTTGATACTGGTTTTGTTTGTATTTTTTCTTGTAATTATGAAATACTGAAGCCCACCTTGATCCTATGACAGACACCTGTCTACTCACCACACGGATGAGCACTGTGTTTACATTTTGTTATATTCTCTTCAGATCATTATTTTTTTAAGATGGGAAACATTACAGCTCAAAGTCCTTCCCCTCTTTCCCCAGAAGGAAACCATTAAGGGAAAGTTGAAGTGCCTCTTTCGCATGCATGTTTTATATCTTCCGTTATATCTAATTGTTCACGTAACAATATATATTACCATTTCTACTTTAATAATTTACTTAAATGGTATTATTTTCTACATAGCCTTTTGATAGATGCTTTTATTTTGACATGATGTGTTAGAGGTTTATCCCTGTTAATTCGACAGACCTATCTTATTTTAACTGCTGCTCGTAATTCACTATATGAATATACATGCTTGTTTATTCACTACCCTGTTGATGGCTATTTGGCCTGTAAGGAAAATATTCTCCTTATTTTCTAATTTGTTACATATAATTTTAAGCTTTACTGAAGTGAACATTCTCATACACGTTTTCCTGTGGGTCTGTATGAAATGTCCTTTGTTAAATATTTAGAAGTAGAAATGATAGGTCAAAGGGTAATGTAACTCCTAGAATTAATTAGAGATTAAGAAATTGCTCTTGAAACCAATGAAATGAATTTATGGCAATAGACAAGAGTTGTCATTTCTTAAAGTTCTCACAAACACGTGATTTCATCAGATCTAAAATTTTTTTCCCCAGACTGATGGGTATGAAAATATCATCTAATTTTTAAATATTTGCATTTGCTGGATTATTAGTGATATTGAGCATATTTTCATTTGTTCATTGGGCGTTTCGGCTTTCTTGTCAGTGACTTGGCTGTCCATATCTTTTGTCCATCTCTATATTGGGTTATTTATTTCCTACTGACTTGTAGGAGTTCTTTATGAAGTATGACTAGTAATCTTCTATCAGATCTGAGTATCCAACTAACTTACTTTTCCAGGTCATTGCTTATCTTTCACGTTTTGAGTCTTTTATGTAAAAAGAATTTAAAAAATTTCATATAGCCAAATTGATAAATCATCCCCTTATACTTTGTGCTTTTTATAGCTTATTCAAAAATATTTACATATCAGTCAATTAGATATTCCATGTAGATATGTAGTTTTTTTTCCCTTGGAAAGCTAAAGGATTGCTGATACTTTACTTCGAGATTTTTCTTTTACCTACCTAAAATTACTTTTGTGTGTGCCGTGAGTTAGGAGTGGAGTTCATGGATGACCAGTTGTCCTACCTCCATGTTGTAAACAATCTCACCTTTATTATGTATCTTTAATAGGTGCTCTGCAATAACTTTGGCCTACCCAAAAATAGGAATGAAGAAAATCTGTTTTATTCCATGAGGCTCAACCCTGTAATTGTTTTTCTCATACCCTGTGCTAGTGATTCTCAAACTCTAGGGTATGTTAAAATCATCAGGGGAGTGTATGTAAAATGCAGACTCCCAGGACCCACCTCAGATTCCTAAATCAGAATCTATGAGAGCATGAGCCTAGGAATCTGCATTTTAAACACATGAGCCAGGTCAGTTTGCTGCAGGTGCAGAGGGCACACTGAGAAACCCTGCCCTCAATGATGGAAAGTATAGTTTTTCCTTCTCTGTACTTCACATCCTCCAGGAACACAGTTGAAATATTGTGCTTTTTCTCTTTTACACACAGACACACATACACCTACAGACAGACAGATACACACACACACACACACACACACACACACACACACACACACACACTTAAATTTACCTGTCAAAGGGTCCCAACCCACCCCTTTGATGAAAATGGGAGGAATCCCAGTCTTCAATCTTCTGTGATTGTTGTGGGTTCTTTAATTTTCCCAGGGGAGCCAGGAAATATTTGTTAGACTGGTAAAAATGAACTGCTAGGAATCCAGAGAGCCTCGATCTCCATAGCACATGCCAGTTTTCGGCTCAGTTTGGCCATCATGCATATTTGATGCTATTAACTCCTCTCCGTGCAATTTTGCTGCGTCCTGCAGCATCTATCGTGTTCGTTCTGGTTCGAGACCTGGAAGGACTTTTACAATCTGGAAGACCATTTAAAATAGTAATAATTCACCCCACAAGCCTCCACCCTTGGTGGTGGTTTCCCTGGCTGCTGTCAGCAGACCCTTCCCAGGGGAGGGGCTGGGTGGCCTATGATCTCAGCCCTTTCTTGGGATACCTAGACTCCTCGGCACCATGGGGCTGAGGCAGCCTTTTATGTTTCAGAAGCAGGAAGATTGAGTTTCTCAGACTGGCATGTATGTGTGTGGAGGGCGATGTGGATGAGTTGCTGGTGGTAACAAAGACTTGTCTGCTAATTTTGAATGTTAAACAGGCCAGAGAAGGAATGTTTTTTAACAGTAGTATAGGGGAGCTTCGTTTCCTGGGACAGAGTGTAAAACTAGATGAAAACTCAAAAGCCTTACCTGGAATATGTATTTTGTTACTGGTAAGAGAGGCATTCTTTTCTCTTTTTCATTCTGAAATGTACTCTTAGGTTTGATACGCTGATGGTTTTGATGTCAGGATAGCAGGCCAAATATACGCAAATCATCAGGAAACATCTCTTCTCCCCATTGCTTCATTTTCAGGCAAATTCCAGATCCCAAAATGAGAACAATGGGAAATCTAATCTTTGAATAAGTTACTCTCAATATAATTTTTAGACACCAAATGTTACCATTCTCAGAGCTTTTCCTTTGACTTTTGATGGGGAATCTGAACCTTTCAATTGATGTGGAGGGTGCCCTGTCCTTTAATAGGTTTCGTGGGGAAATATAATTTTTGTCTTTGTTCTACGTATTGTTAGCTGAGATAAGTCAGGCAGGGGGGGAAACAGCGACTCATGTGGACAAATATGACCAGTTGTTGGAAAAACAGTAGGAAATCCCAGGAAAAGGGTAATCTTTCTAACAGGTGCATTTCTCTCGGACTTATCTCTCTGGATCTCTCTTGGGAAATGCTTTGCTGTGTGTTTGCTTGGTGTTGACAACACTGAGTCCACCTCCCTAGCCAAAGATAAAATAGAGTTGTTCATTATTAACCTCTTGGACTTTGCACAGACAGCTGTTTATGCAATGTAGTGATCCCTGGTGGCCGGAAACCCTTGGTGGTGTGGACTCTCTTCACATCCGCAGAGCAAACATTAAGTGTAGGGCTCGGGTTCCCTGTACGCAGAGTTTTCCAGTGCTGAGGTAGGTTTGAAAGCGGTTACAGTTCATATTACCAGAGCAATCATGGAGCACAAGAATGGAAAGCCAGATGTACTAATGGTATTAATGAGGTCTAGAAAACATTCAAATATTTGGCTAGTAATCTCTATTTATTATTTAAAAAACAGATACAGCATTAGGAAGAAGCAGAACCAGAACTTGAACTTAGGTCTGAGTGATACCAACATCTGTATTCTTATAATCAAACTGTATTGCTCTTCTTGGGATTATAGGCAAGAACCATATAACTCATCATTAAAAGAATTGATTGACCATATCACCCAGAGAAAATACCCTTAATATACTGAGGTTTTCCTACATTTGTAAAGGTTACCATTTTCGCAGTATTAAATGTATACTGATGACCACAAGGTGCCACAAGGTGCCTCTTGATGATAACACGACAGCAGGATTTTGTTCCCCTTGGTAACTTCATAGTTAACAGAGTTTCCTACTCTACATCCCCGAAGAGGGGGAGAAGCTCCATTTCATTGTCTCTAATACAGATAAGTCCTCTCCCTCTCTTTGGGGACGTGGAGTAGGAAAAGGGAAGCCAGGAACAGACAGGCTAAATTTGAATTCAGCTTTGCTCATACAGAAAAGACAAGTGGATTTTCCCTATCAATATATAAACATGTTCTCATAACTCCAATATTAAAAAAAGCTCTCCTTGACCCACACCCCTCTTTAGCCACTGCCCCATTTCTTTCCATTCGCAGTACAGCTTCCACAAAGATTCTCCATAACCACCATTTTGCCACCTCCCCCACTTGAGTTTTCTTCTCATCTCTGTCTCCACAGTCTTGGGGCCCTTCTTCGCTGATGCCTCTCCACACTGCTGGATCTAAAAGATGTTCTGTCTTTAATTTTTCAGAGTCACAGCAGCCCTCACTTCTTTGTTCCTTCTCAAAGCACTTTTTTTCCTCTAGGGTTTTTCTCCTAGCTTATTGGATACATTTTGGCTTTTTCATTTCCTGGCCTCTTCTCCATCTAAGTTTTGGAATGTCGAAGGTCTTTTTCCTGCAACCACCTCTCTTCATTTTTACTTCCCTCAAGTGAGCTTCTTTAATCCCATTGTGTTACACATCCTATAGAAACTGAGGACTGCAAATCTACACCTTTAGCTCTGACCTCTGTTTTGAACTCAAGTCCTGTGTCTGGCCACCTACTTGATAACTTTTTCTCTGGTAACTAATGGCACTTTCGTACTTAATATACCCCACTCGCAAGCTGTTTCTTTCCGAATCTCCTTCATTTCATTAAGAGACACTGTTATTTACCCAAACACCCGGGCTACACACCTAGGAGTCATTTCTGTGTTTTTTCTTCATTCACCACATCTAATCTCAGCAAATCCTGTTCTTTTCTTCTGCTCCCATCCTAGTACAAGCCACCCCAGCTCTTTCATGGACCATTAAAGTGGCCTCACAACTGGTTTCCTTGTTTCCACTGTTGATTCCTGCAACAGTTCATTCCTTGCCATAGCAGCCAAAATTATCTCTTAAAGAAGTAAGTTCTTGTCATTCTCCCATTAAAAATTTTTCACTGGACCACATCCAGTAGTATCTACTTAACTGCTGTCAGACTAAGCCTCATGAAGATAACAGCTATGAACTCTGGAAAAAGTGGATAAATACCTGGAAGGACTGGCGAGTGATCAACAGCAGACACGATTGAGAAGGACCCTACACTTGAAAAGTAGGATAGGGCAAGGAAGGGGTGCCTAGAGTTCTGGATGATCTCTGAACTGTGCTTGCTTGGGGTACACTCCATGCAACCCAGAATAATGTGAACAAAACTCAGCAGAATTATCAGCTGCCGTGCACTGCAGGGGAAACAGAACTTGGAGTTTCAAGTCCATCAAGTCAGTTGGCCTGCCAGAACTACAATAAGGTAATAATAATCATAAACACTACTTGGAGAAATATTACAGAGCCCAGAGGCTCTACGTCATTCTTATTGTGTAGGACACAACACAAAACTACTAGATATATGAAGAAACTGAATAGTATGACTTTTACCCAAGCAAAGGCAATCTTTGGATACCCATTACTAGATGAGCAGATGTGGAATTAGGGCAACAAGGATTATAAAGCAGCTATTATAACTGTGTTCAAGTACCTAAGGGAGAATATTCTCACCATCAGTGAACAACTGGAAATCTCAGCAGAGGAAGAGAAACTATAAAAAGAACCACTTGGACATTGGTGAACTGAAAAATACAGTATCTGGAAAAGAAAATCACTGGATAAGCTTAAGAGAAGATAGGACATAATGAAATGAAAGAGTTTATATGCTTGAAAATAGATAAGTCAAAATCATCCAAGCTGAAGAATAGAGAGGAAAAGTCTTTTAAAAACAGAACAGGACCTTATGGAACAGTAACTACAAACAATACTTAAAGGTCTAATAAATGTTTAACTGGAGTCACAAAAGTAGAGAAGAGAGGATGAACAGGAAGGTATTTGAAGAAATAATGGCTAAAAATGTCCCATATTCAGTTAAAGCTATACATTTAGTAATTTGTGAAACCCAATGAAGCCCAAGTGGAAAAAAAAAAAACCCACAAAGACAGCTATACCCAAGCAAAGCATAACACATCTGCAGAAGACTGAAGACGAAGAGTAAATGTCGAAGGCAACCAGAGAGATGATATGAATGACTGTGGACTTTGTAATCACTAGAGGCCTGAAAATAGTGTAATAATTCCTTTGAGTGCTAAAAGACAACAAAATCAACCTAGAATCCTATATATATCAAAATTACCGTTTAATATTGAAGGAGTTAGGGAGAGGACATTTTCAGGTAAGCAAAAGCTATGAGAATTCATTGCCAGCATTTCCTACCACAAGAAATACTAGAGGAAGTTTTTCAGGCCAAAAGGAAATGATATGAGAGGGAAATCTAGATCTTCGGGGTGGGGGAAAGAACACTGGATGTGGTAAATGTGTTTTTAAATAGGAAAGAGTTTTTTCTTATAACTCTTTTAATATATATATATGAAAGGGGAAATTATAACACTGTCCAAGATCTATGAAAATCTAACACGTATAAAAACTTTAGTATAAAGAATAGGAGTGGGGGTGCCTGAGTGGCTCCGTGGGTTAAAGCCTCTGCCTTCAGCTCAGGTCATGATCTCAGGGTCCTGGGATCGAGCCCTGCATTGGGCTTTCTGCTCAGCAGGGAGCCTGCTTCCCCCTCTCACTCAGCCTGCCTCTCTGCCTACTTGTGATCTCTCTTTCTGTCAAATAAATAAATAAAATCTTTAAAAAAAAAAAAAAAAGAATAGGAATGGGGAAAATGGTCCTGTTCTTTTGCAAGGTTCTGACATGTACGTGAAATGGTATAATGTTAACTTTAAGTCGACTGTGGGATGTTAAAGATGTATATTATCATCTCTACAGCAACCACTGAAACAAAACAAAATGAAAAGTGGAGTTCTACCTAAAAAGCTAGTAGATAAGTTAAAATGGAGTTCTACACAATGCTTGACTAACCCAAAAGAAGGTGGGCGAAGAAGAACAAAAACAGGACAGGCAGAACACAAAATGGTAAAATGTTAGACCTAAATCCAGTCACATGAATAATCGCATTAAATGCCGATACAGTAAATGGGCTGATTGGAAGTAGAGATTAACAAACTGTATAAAAATACAAAATCATAAAATCCAACTCTGTGCTATTTGTAAGCAACCCATTTTAAATGGAAAGACAAACAGATTGAATGTGAATGGAAGGGATATCTGGGTGGCTCAATCAGTTGAGCATCTCCCTTTGGCTCAAGTCTTGATCCAGGCGTCCTGGGATCGAGCCCCACATTGGGCTCTCTGCACAGTGGAGAGCCTGCTTCCCCCTCTCCTTCTGCCTGCTATTCCCTCTGCTTGTACTCTCCTGCTCTCTCGTCACATAAATAAATAAACAGAACTTAAATATTTTAAAAAAAGGAAAGCAAATAGATAGTTTAATATGTAACATCCAAATCGTGAACGTTAAGATGGCTGGATTGGCTGTATTGATATTAGATAAAGTAGACTTTAAGACAATGAGCAGGAGAGACATAGTGATAAAATGGATTGTTTAAAATTGAGCAATCATATGTATGCTTGCTTCTAATAACAACTTAAAAATACATGAAGCAAACAGTGACGGAGTTAAAGAGAGAGAGGCAGTATCCATAATCATTAGAACATTAACATTGTCAACAGTGAATAGATCAACTAGACAAAAATACAGGTAAAACAAGAAGCTACAAATAACACTAGCAACCATTTTGATCTAGTAGTTTCACAACACCATGCAACAGCTGCAAAATATGCATTCTTTTCAAGTGCATATACTATATTCATCAAGATAGAGCATATTTTGTGCCATAAAACAAGTCTCAGTAAATTTACAAGAAATGAAATTATAAGGAGCATATTTTCTGATTATGGAATTGAATTCAAAATTAAAAGCAGTAAGCCAAATTGAGGAAACAGCTTAAGTGTCCATCAGCTGATGAATGGATAAAGAAGATACATACACATTGGAATATTACTAAGCCATCAAAAATAAAGTCTTGCCATTTGCTGCAACATGGATGGAGCTGGAAAGTAGTATGTTAAGTGAAATAAGTTAGAGAAAGACAAATACCATATGGTTTCATTCGCGTGGAATTTAAGAAACAAAGGAAGAAAGGGAAAAGAAAAGAGAGAAAGGGAGAGGCAAACCAAGAAACAGACTCTTAACTATAGAGAACAAACTGATGGTTACAGACAGGAGGTGGATGGGGGGATGGATTGGATAGGTGATGGGGATTAAAGAGTGCACCTCTTGTGATGAGCACAGAGTGATATATGGAAGTGTTGAATTACTCTATGTATACCTAAAGCTATTATTACGCTGTATGTTAACTAACTGGAATTTAAATAAAAAGTTAAAAAAAGAAAAACAGTAATATATTTGAAAAACAACACACCGCTGATTGACTCCTTCTCATTTGGGTTGAGCCTTGAATTTACTTCCTCAGTGAGGCCTTCTCTGTCAATTCAAGTTCTGCTCTCCAGTGAAGTCCTACTGTAGCACTCTGTTTTGTTTTCACCACAGCACTATTCACATTCCCAGCTGTTTGTTTGTTTAGCCATTGGTTTAACCCTTTTCCCCTAGTAGTATATAAATTCTCAGGGGGTAGTCTCTTGTCCTTGCTGTTTACTGCTAGAATGGTTGCTGAAACATAGTAAATGCTTAATAACAGTTGCTGAAATGAACGAACAATGAATTCGAGTTGACCGCAGTCCTTCAGAAGCCCATCTAGATGCTGATGATGAAAATGATGTCACCACTGATCATGAAAGGTGTCATTCCACTGGTATTATCACTCAGGCACTTTAACTGCCTGTGCAGTAGGGACTTGTGTTCTCCCCATTTTACAGAGGGAGAAACTGAGATACAGAAAGCTGAAGTGTTGCTTTGCTAAGTGAAGAATCAGCCAGGATGCAAACTCTGGTTGTCACTGATTTCAGAGTCCTTGTTTTGATCAATCAGTTGTCACTTCCTGATGGGAAAGACAAAGCTGGTGGCTATGCACCCACTTTTGGGAAATGAGCCAGCTTATGCTTTGTCAGGTCCTGGAGTCAAGGCTTTGGTCCTCTGCCTGGAAGCTATGATTGACCTTGAACTAAAGATGTGGAAGAATCCTCTCCATAGGAAAGTTAGTTTTGTGTTCCCTTGTAGCCAGTCCTGACAATGGCAGCATTTCAAACCAGTATGGAAATGACAGGTTAGTTAGATGGTATTGACACAGCTGACCCATACTTGGAAAACATGAAATAAAATTAGATTCCTGGTTTATATAAGGAATCTAAATAAATTGTAAGACAACTAAAGATTTAAATTTAAAACATTCAGGGAAAAAATACAGGTGAATATTTATTTATTTATTTTATTAACATATAATGTATTATTTGCTCTAGGGTACCTGTCTGTGAATCATCAGGCTTACACATTTCACAGCACTTACCATAGCACATACCCTCCCCAATGTCCATAACCCAGCCACCCCATCCCTACCCCCCTCCACCTCCCAGCCACCCTTAGTTCATTTCATGAGTCTAGGAGTCTCTTATGGTTTGTCTCCTTCCTGATCCCATCTTGTTTCATTTCCCTCCCCCGCCCCCCATGACCCCCTGCCCTGCCTCTCAAATTCTTTATATCAGAGTTATCATATGATGATTGTTTTTCTCTGATTGACTTAATTCGCTTAGCATAATACCCTCTAGTTCCATCCACGTCGTTGCAAATGGCAAGATTTTGTTTCTCTTGATGGCTACATAGTATTCCATTATACTTATATACCACATCTTCTTTATCCATTCATCTGTTGATGGACATCTAGGTTCTTTCCATAGTTTGGCTATCGTGGACATTGCTGCTATAAACATTCCAGTGCACGTGCCCCTTCAGATCACTACATTTGTATCTTTAGGGTACAATTACCTATCTTTAGGGTACAATACCCAGGAATTGCACCAGTAGTGCGATTCCTGGGTCGTAGGGTAGCTCTATTCAACTTTTAGAGGAACCTCCATACTGTTTTCCAGAGTGGCTGTACCAGCTTGCATTCCCATAGGTGAATATTTAAACTGGAATTGGGGGTGGCCTTTCTAAGTGGGGCAGTATGTCCTAATTGAACCTGAACTGGGATTTCTGACTTGGGGGCAGTGCCTTTAGGGATCTGACTGCCTGGCACGGGTGATGCAGCAGAGGGCCTGGAAGATTGGGAAATATTCATGCCTTCACCTGTCTTGGGTTCAGTTCTTTCTTAGTCCCTTTTTTTTTTTTTTTCCAAGTTATGAGCAAGCAAGAGAGAGAGTGAGAGAGAGAGAGAGAGAGAACGCAAGCAGGGGAAGCGACAGTGGGAGAATCCTTGAACAGACTCCTTGCTGAGTAGAGAGCCCAACATGGGGCTTGAGCCCAAGATCCTGAGGTCATGACCTGAGCCAAAATCAAGAGGTTTTTTTTTTTTTTTTTTTTTTTCTTTTTTAAGATTTAATTTATTTGAGAGAGAGAGCGAGCGAGCAGGAAAGAGCTTAAGCTGGGAGGAGAGGGAGAAGCAGGTTCCCTACTGAGCAGGGAGCCTGATGTGGGGCTTGATTCTAGGACCCCGGGATCATGACTCGAGCCAAAGGCAGACACTTAACTGACTGAGCCACCCAGGCGCCCCAAAATCAAGAGTCTTAAGCTTAACTGACTGAGGTTAAGCTCAGTCTGAGGGCACATAGATGCCCCCTTCCTCCTTGACTTTTTGCAGCTGTTCCAGCCTTTCTCTGCCTCAGCAGATGACTCACCTCCCACTGTCCAGGGGATGAAGAAACCAGGGGTTTTAAACTATAAACTGATAAAATAAATAAACTGATAAAATGATAAACTCATTATTCATACTTAATTCCTCGTGGGTTTCAGAGAAAGTGGTATTCTTCTTGGTCTAAGCCAGTCCCTCTGTAAGTACTTCCAAATTTCTTAAAGTCAGAAATATTATCAAGCATACAGGAATGCTCATGTTAGCCGTTCACTGCCTTCTCTCCTTGCAAGACTCTAACACAAGAAGCCAAATGATAATCTGAAGGTTCCTTGGTGCTTGTGCAAGTACCAAAGCAAGAAGTGTGAGCGAGGTGATCTCAAGGGCTGGGCACAAAGTATGATAGGCCTAGTTTCCAGAACTGCTACGGAGAGTGGTCCATAAGGCCCCCTCTTCTGGAAGATCCTAAACCTGGAGGAACACTGTATTTACTGCTCTTACTCTGTTAAAAATGAAAAATAATTGCTTTATTTGTTTTTACCAAAATCAGTGCATGTTCATTATGAAACAGTGAGATAAGGAATAGACATATGAACATCTACATAAAATTACATAAATAATACCCATACTTCTTTCTTTCACAGTACACTTCTGCAAATGTCTTACATATTCTCTCAAGCCTTTCTGCACATCTCTTCACCTGGTTCGTGTCCCTAATTGGTTTCTAAAACGTCTCCCCCAAAACACTATTACCATTATGCTGAATCACTCTAAGCAGCCCATATTGTTTCTCCCTCTCTAGCAGAGGCTAGCTTACTATTTCATCATCTCCAGCCATAAAAGATGGGAGAAGAGAAGCCTTCTATACCCTGTTACTCTTTCATTCTCTCACCCCCCTGCTTTTTGGAATTAATTTTTTTTTTATTATAAACAACCAGAAATAGAAAGCTCTCAAACCAAATGTATAGTTTCGTGAACTTAATTCTGAGACAAATGCCACCCAAGTTAGCAACTATAACTGTGCTCCCCATTCTGGAAGCCCCCCTTCTGCTCCATCTTGATCAGACACCCTCTGTCCCCTCAAAAGTGCCGGTTATCCTGCCTTTATAGTATCCACTTTCTGTTTGTTATAGTTATCTCCCAAGTGATAGACTCCACAGCTTAGTAGTTCCAACTTTTCTTATATATCTATATATGTTTCATATATAAATGTATAATATACATATAATCATAAATTTCAAAAAATATATATCCATATACACGTTTCCTCTAAGATATATATACACATTTATAATATATAAACATATATATATGTGTTTCCTCTAAAACTAATCCGCACATTTCCTGCCATTCAAGCTACTTGACCTGTAGTGCTTCCCACAGTCTGGATTTGGTTGATTGCAATCCCATGATCTGTCTCCTCAGCATGTTCCTTTGTCCTCTGTGTTTCCTGCAAGTAAGTTGGCATCTTGTTCAGAGAAGTGATGAAACTCCTGTTCAGTCCCTTTGGCAAGACTGTAAGTGGTACTGTGTGTTTTCATTAGGGGACACATCATGTCTGTTGTCCCTCCCTCCCTCCATCCCTCCCTCTCTCTCTCTCTCTCTCTCTCTGGTAATGTTAGCAGCTACTGATACTCATTGCCTAGATCTTAATTCATTGGGGTTATAGGTTGGTGATATATTCTAATTCTTTTTTTTAAAAAATTTATTTGCTGAAGTACTTTTATTTTTAAAGATTTTATTTTTTTAAGTAATCTCTGCACCCAGCAGGGGCTTGAAGTCACCGTCCTGAGATCAAGAGCCACATGCTCTGGTGACTGAGCCAGCCAGGTGCCCCTTGAAATACTTTTATTATGAAAGGTTGCTTTACCTCATCTACTGTTTGTTCATATAGTGGCACAGTTCATATAGGAAAGACAGGATAAATACTTTCCCTTTCTCCAGTTTGTTAGTAATGAATTGGTTCCTTATCAAAAAGTAGCTTAATAAAATATATATCTATTAACTCATGGAGATGAGTCCTCATTAGGGAGATGAGCTGGGTTGTTCACCAGGCAGCTGAGTTTCAGTCCCCCAAAGCTCAGGCTCAAGAGTCATGCTCTGTCCCTTCTGCTATACACTGGATTGTTGAAAGCAAGTCATGAGGCCAGCCCAGATCCACAAGGTAGGGGGAGAGAGTCCAGCTCTCCATGGGAAGAACCACTGAGGATTGGTCACCATATTTAATCTGTCTCATCTAGTTTTTTGTAAATGTCTTGCATGTTTTTTGGTTTCACTGGGCTAGTGCCTCTGTTTTTATGTGGTAATTCGGAGAGAATGAAGGACTATGCTACCGCCAATGTCTTGTCAGAATCCTTCCCTGAATGATTTCTTAATCAGTTTACTACTTGTGGAACCAGCCTCACGCACACAAGAAGTGTCTGGCAGGGAAGGTGGTCACGGTTCTGCTGCACGTTCTGTACTTGACTCCTCAAGAGTGGCAGGCTTTGACACCTTACTGCCCTCACCTTGGCGGCTTCCGAGGAAGCATGAGTCCTTGTGCCCTCAGGTCCAGAAGGCCTTCTGGGTGCCCAGATGGTTCTTTCAGAGCTCCTTGTCCTCTGGCCAGTCTGTGCTCCTGTCTGGCTGTCCCAGACTGTCCCTACTTTCGCAGGAGCTCAAATCTGGTCCATGAAGCCATGCCAGGAGTCTTTTGCCATTGAATCCTCTCCGTTTCAGTCCACATGTATCTACTAACTCCTCCCTGCTGCCTCACCCCCCACTTCCAATGATCGTTTTGCAGCTCCTCCCTGAGGGCCTTTTGACCTCCAAGCAAGCCGAGTCACAAAATATAGCTTACCTCCCAACCCGCACCAGCTGCACTAGCCCACCCATTAACTGAACAGAACCAAAGTGAATCCCTCTTCAGGCTCACCTCGGACATACTAATCCATTTAGAAAGACCACCCCCATTCAAGATTATATTACCATTTCCATATATATTTTTTGATAACTTTGTGTATGGCTTCATGTCATGCATAGATTTAAGTGTCTAATCCTTCTGGAGTATGGTTTGGTACATTACAAGAAGCAAGAATCTTAAGTTTTCCCCAAAATAATGAACCACATGGAATTAAATTATCTTGAATAAACTCTCCACCTATCCCATTAGAAATAGCATCACTTTTTCCTTTTCTAAATTCATAGGTACGTATACACCACTCCTTGGGTCTCTCCCTGGGCTCTTGTCTCTATTCTCTCATTCTGTATGGCAGTTAATTAAAATACCCTAGTGCCTTGATTAATTATAGTTTTAAAACACATTTTTGTGTCTTCTTTTTAGTGCTCTCAGTTCTCTTCTCCCACCCCTTTCCAGGTGACTCTGGTCTCTCATATTGATTTAGGTCCTCCCTGTCTGTTGACTTCTTACCTGCTCTATATATGTTCTGGTCTCACATGTGAAAACAAGCAGCAGCAGACTCTTGGATCCTTGTGTTTCCTCTAACTACCTTGCTCCCTCTGTGCTTTCCATGGGCAAGCCCTGCTGAAGTCTTGTATTCCCTCCATCTCTACCACCTCCACTGTCCTGACTTCAATAAAGCTGAGTTTTCATCATGGTCACTGATGACATTTTATTTGCTAAATTCAGGGAACACTGTTTTCCTACCTGATTTCTTTGCTGCATTAGACTCTGTTAACCACTTTGCTCTTCTCAAAGCCTTTTCCTCTCTGGTCTCCTGCCTCAGCCTTACCCTCACTTGGGTCTTCTTACTCTTAGACTGTTCCTTCTCAGGCTCCTTATCTGGCTACTATTCCTTTGTTAGTGCCTTCAAAGTTTGTGTTCCGTGGAGTTCCACACCCGACTCTCTCTCTGCTCACTCTGATTTCATCCCCCATGGCTTCAACCTGAAGGTTAATTCTGTATTCCCATTCCAGTGCTTTTCGTATTTCTGGTCATCTACTGAACGGCATCACCAGGATATCCCAACAGGTGCATCAAGTTCAGAGTCTCTCATCCTTCCATCATTCCCTGCACACCTCCTCAGGTAAATCTCAGATAATGGCCTTACCGTTCATCGCATCTCCTAAGCAGGAAACCTAAGCCCTCTGTGCAACTCCTTCCCGCTTCAGTTCCTTCCACATCTAGAAGAGAAGGAAACCTGCTTTGCCTTGAAACAAACTTAGATTCTAATCTTGGCTTTGCTTCCCTATCATCACAGCCTCGAAGGGAGCTCCTTAACCTTGCAGAGTCTGTGTTTCCACTCCATGCAAGTGGGATGTTGATAGTACCTACTTTGAAGGGCTGTCCACAGTGTTAAATGAGATAAAGTGTCTAACTCAGCACCCCGCTTGTCAAGGGCTAGTTTCCTTCCTAATCAGTGCTGCTTAAATACTGTTAGTGTATTTAAGAAAGACACCAAATTAGTGTCTTTCTTTCCATTTTTCTGCTGGTCTTTCCCTTCTGACCCCCTCATCTCTTATCTGGACTTTTCCAACAGCCTCCCCACTGTCCGCCTTCCTCAGTCCTCATCCCCTCTCCCATCTGGATTGGTTCTTTCTTCCTCTTTACCATCTTGTCCCCTCATCCGCATCTGCTTCAGAACCTTCCTGGATCAAGTACCTCTTCCTTAGCATGGCTTTCAGGCCTCATGGATAGTTAGCCCCGGCCAGTGTTCCCATCGTCCCCTCTGCCTGTGCCCCACTTGCTCCTTGCTCCACTTCTGCCCACAGAGCGTGCTGCTCATCTAACATGTCGTGATATTTCTCTCACGTGCTTTTTTACACTCTGAACTTTTTGTCTACCTTGGATTTCCCTCCTTTCCCATAGTCCCATCCCAGCCTGTGACTCTGAATGCCTGGTAAGCTCCTACTTATTATTCAAAGCCTAGTTCAGTCCCACTGCCTGAACCTCTGAACCAACTTAAGTGACAGTTGGCCCTTTCAAGTCCCTTCGCATTGTTCTCCACAGTATATTCTTATAGGGAACTCTGTAGTCAGAGTGCAGTCAGTTGTTTCCCATACTTTCCTCTCTCCATTCCCTACACTCACCCTCAAATGACTAGAAGCCTCCCTAGAGAATTTCAGGAGCTTGGGTTGTGTCATCAGACTGAGTGGGTTCAAAATCCCAGTCTTAATACTTGCTTATTTGGTGACATTTGGCAAGTTACTTAGTTTATTTGAGCCTCAGTTTTCTCATTTATGAAACAGTAATAGCACTTTTCTTAAAAGGTTTTTTTTAAGGTTTGTAATAATCCATGAAAGTGCTTAGTCAGCCCAATGCTTGGCACATATTAAATGCTCAATAAATATTGTTGCTACCACCATTTTTATTTTTTTTTGTACTAGCATTTCTTATTATCATTATTTATTTATTTATTTATTTATTTAAAAAGATTTTATGTATTTATTTGACACAGAGAGAGATCACAAGTAGGCAGAGAGGCGGGCAGAGAGAGAGAGAGAGAGAGAGAGAGAGAGAGAGAGAAGCAGGCCCCCTGCTGAGCAGAGCCCGATGCAGGGCTTGATCCCAGGACCCTGAAATCATGACCTGAGCTGAAGGCAGAGGCTTTAACCCACTGAGCCACCCAGGCACCCCATTCATTATTTTATTTTTATTACTGTCATTATTATTGGAAGTGAGAAAGGTTTTTTTTCTGTGTATGACTAATCTAATTTAAAATATTGAGGTGTAGGGGCGCCTGGGTGGCTCAGTGGGTTAAAGCCTCTGCCTTCGGCTCAGGTCATGATCTCAGGGTCCTGGGATGGAGCCCCACATCAGGCTCTCTGCTCAGCAGGGAGCCTGCTTTCCCCCCAAACCGCCCCCCCGCCCCCCCGCCTACCTCTCTACCTACTTGTGATCTCTCTCTCTCTCTGTGTCAAATAAATAAGTAAAATCTTTAAAAAATATATAAAATATTGAGGTATAATTGACAATAACTATACTGTTATATCAGTTTCAGACATATAATATAATTTGATATTTGTATATATTGCAAGCATATATGTATCTATAGTATAACAGCACAATAAGTCTATTAACCTCCATCACCATACTTAGTAGTTATAAATTTTCATGTGTGATAACAACTTTTAAGATCTATTCTCTTAGCAACTCTGAAATATGTATTATTAGCTATAGGCATCATGCTTTATATTACATCCCCATGATTTATTTATTTTATAACTGGAAGTTTATACATTTTGACCTCTCTCACCTGTTGCACCCATGCTCTATCTCCTGCCTCTGGCAACTACCAAACTATTCTCTCTATCTGTGAGCTTTGTTTTTTGTTTTTAGATTCTGCATGTCAGTGAGATCTTGAATATTTATTTGTCTTTCTCTGTCTGATTTACTTCACTTAGCATAATGCCCTCAAGGTTCATTGATGTTGGTCCAAGTAGAAATATTTCCTTCTTTTTTTTACAAAATAATATTCTTCTGTGTGTAGGCCACATTTTCTTGATCCATTTATTCATTGGTGGACACTAAGGTTGTTTCCATGTCTTGGCTGTTGTAAATAATGCTAGGTGAACGTGGTTGTGCAGATACTTTTTTGAGTTAATGTTTCCATTTTCTTCAGTTAAATACCCAGAAGTGGAATTATAGGGTAATTCTGTTTTTATTGTTTTGAGGAAACTCCATAGTGTTTTCTATAGTGGCTGCACCAATTTACATTCCCACTTACAGTGCAGAAGGGTTCCCTTTTCTTTACCTCCTTGACAATACTTGTTATTTCTTGTCTTTTTTATAATAGCCTTTCTAATAGGTGATAATCTTATTGTAGTTTTTGATTTGCTTTTCCCTGTCGATTAGTGATGTTGAGCACCTTTTTTTTTTCCTACATTAAGTATTTTATTGTATGCTGCTGCCAGTGTATATAAAATAATTACCCTTGTGAAATAGAAATTTATGAAAATTCAGAGAGGTAGATGTTAAGGACTGACAAAAGTAGAAGTTTATATAGTATGGCACGTGTTACAGGGATAAGCTTTTGTACAGGCTTCGAATTTAGTTCTCCTTTGAATATTCACTGGTTC
>CM053607.1:102067239-102133684 GCA_028646535.1 Procyon lotor | reverse complement strand
TAGAAAGGTGTTGCCTTCTCAACTTGTTGACGTTCTCCTTTGTTGTGCAGAAGCCTTTTCTTTTCTTTCTTTCTTTTTTTTTTTTTTAAAGATTTTATTTATTTGACAGAGAGAAACACAGCGAGAGAGCGAACACAAGCAGAGGGAATGGTAGTGGGAGAAGCAGGCTTCCCGCCGAGCAGGGAGCCCGATGTGAGGCTCGATCTCAGAATCCTGGGATTCTGAGCCGAATGCAGACGCTTAACCACTGAACCACCCAGGTGTCCCGTGCGGAAGCCTTTTCATTTGATGTAGTTCCACTTTTTATTTTGTTGTCTTTGCTTTTCGTGTCAAATCCAAAGAATCATTGCCAAGACCAGTATCACAGAACTTACAGCCTTTGTTTTCTTCTAGGAGTTTTACACTTTAAGGGCTTATATTCAAGTCTTTCATCCATTTTGAGTTAATTTTTGTGTATGGTTTAAGATACTGGTCCTGTTTCATTCTTTCATATGTGACTATTCAGTCTTTCCAGCACCCTGTATTGAACAGTCTGTCTTTTCTGGATTGTATATTTTTATTTCCTTTGTCATAACCTAATTGACCGTATATACATATTTATTTTTGGACTCTCTGTTCTGTTCCATTGATCTGTGTGTCTGTGTTTATGATAATACTGTACTTTTTTGAGTTATTAAAACTTTGTGATACACTGTAGTGTCAGGGAGCATGATGCCTCTAGCTTTGTTCTTTCTGAAGAATGCTTTGGCTTATGGGGGTCTTTTGTGGTTCCATACAAATTTCAAGGTTGTTTATTCTATTTCTGTGAAACACATCATTGAAATTTTGATAGGGATTGCACTGAATCTGTAGATGCTTCGGGTAGTATGGACATTGGTACAATATTCTTCCAATTCATGAGCATGGAATTTGACTCTTCAGTTTCTTTCATCAACATCTTAAGTGTTACAGGTCTTTCACTTCCTTGGTTAAACTTATTCCTAGGTATTTTTTGGGATGCAGTTGTAAATGGTATTATTTTCTTAATTTCTCTTCTCAATAGTTTGTTATTAGTGTGTAGAAATGCAACACATTTTTGTATATTGATTTTGTGTCCTTGCAACTTTAGTGAATTCATTTATCAGTTCTAATGGTTTTTTTGGTGGAGTCTCTAAGATTTTCTATATATAGTATCATGTCATCTGCAAACAGTGACAGCTTTACTTCTTCCTTTCTGATTTGCATGCCTTTTTCTTGCCTAATTGCTCTGGCTACAACTCCCAATATTGTGTTGAATAAAGTGGTGAGTGTGGACATCCTTGTCTTATTCCTGATCTTGGAAGACTTCTACCATTGAGTATGATGTTAGCTGTGGGCTTGTCCTATATAATATTTATTATGTTGAGATATATTCCTTCTATACCCACTTGGTTGAGAAATATTCCTTCTATACCCACTTGGTTGAGAATTTTTTTAATCATAAGTGGATTTTGACTTTTGTCAGATGGTTTTTCTCCATCTGTTGAGATGATCATATTTTTATCCTTCATTTTCTTAACGTGGTATAGCATATTGATTTGCAGACGAGCTGTCCTTACATCCCACTTGATCATGGTATACGATACTTCTAATTTATTGTTGAATTTGGTTTACTAATATTTTCTTGCTAATACACGTTCATCAGTTTTTGGCCTTTGATTTTGTTTTCTTGTGAGTTTTCTTTTCTTTATTTTTGTCTGGTTTTGCTTCCAGGGTCATGTCAGTATTGTAAGATAAGTTTAGAAGTGTTCCCTACTCTTATGGGTTTTTTTTTTGTTTTTTTTTTTTTTTTTTAAGACTTTATTTATTTGACAGCGAGAAACACAGCGGGAGAGGGAACACAAGCAGAGGGAATGGTAGCGGGAGAAGCAGGCTTCCTGCCGAGCAAGGAGCCCGATGCGGGGCTCGATCCCAGGACCCTGGGATCATGACCTGAGCCGAAGGCAGACGCTTAACGACTGAGCCACCCAGGCGCCCCAGTTTTTTTTTTTTTTAAGAGGAGTTTGATAAGGATTGGTGTTAATTCTTCTCTAAGTGTTTGGTAGAATTCATCAGTGAAGCCATTTGGTCTTGGACTGTTGATTGCTGGCCATGTCTTCTTCATCTTTATGTTGCGAACTTCTAGGACAGTCCCTGGATCATGGTGGATCGTGGTAAATATTTGTTTAAGGGTATGATAATATTAACTAATATTTATTGAATATTTACTATTTTATGAGCATATGCTAAACACTTTAGATGCATTATCTCATTTAGTTTTCATAATAACCCTGTAAGGTACTGACTGTTATTTTCTTCATTTAGCAAACAAGGAGACCGAGAGAGCTGGCTCAGAGACTGCATGGCTAGATTGAGATCATATAATAAGTAACCAATAGCTTACCAATATATAAGATAGCCAATATCTGACTTCTGAGCTGGTGATCTTCACACCTGGCTGCAGTTGTTGTGTGATCATAGGCAAGTCACTTATCCTCTCTGGTACATCTCTTCCTCATTTGAAAGAATGGGGCACACTGGACCATCTGTAAATCCCCTTCCACCTTTGCTACTCTATTACTCCATTGGAAGTAGAAGAGAGGTGTGCCTGGCTGGCTCATTTGGTAGAGCATGTGACTCTTTATCTCAGGGTCATAAGTTCAAGCTCCACATGGGACATAGAGCTTACTTTAAAAAAAAAGGAAGTAGAAGACAAAGTTATAACAAATGCCATGAAGATGAAAATCTCCTTAATAAAAAGATTTTCTAGTTCCAGTTCACCATTTCTCTCCAAATACAAATTATTACATTGCATTTTTCATTGACTCAAAGAGCTTTGATGGTTTTTTAGAGTTCGTTGCCTTGGTGTTTGGCCAACCCAGTAGACAGGGACCTTGATCACATTCTTAGGTGCCAGCCTGGCTAGCTGTGGCAGAAATGGAAATTTCTAAAAGAATATTAGGTGGTTCACAGGTTCTCTAGAAGCTGAGGAGTGTCAGACTGAGGCTAGTGGCAGGGCCCAAGCGACAGTGATGAGTTGTCCTGGAAAAGCTTCTGGGTTGCCATGGCCAGACACAGACTGCAACTCACATCATGATGCCTAAGCCTCCCCTCCAGCTGCCTCCACGCACCACAGGTTGGGCTGCTTTCCTCACCACAAAATGGATTCTGCATGCTACTCTTGTGAATAGAAGGCTCTCTGGCTCTGTCTAATTAGAGAAGACTGGTCACACACCTATACTCTAACTTCAGGGGAAGCCAGGAACGTAGGCGGACATCTTCTACCTCTGGGAAGCAGGACTTTCAATGTGGGCAGCCTCCCGCTGGAAACTGGAAAACAGCTGGAAGAGAATCATCCACACACACTGGGATGATTGACCTTACATAGGTTTATTACACTGGCTGGAGAAAGTCAGCTGGAGCTCATCATAGAGATGTGTGTCTTAAACCTCAGAACCTCTTTGAATGCAGACATTGAAATAATAGCTGCTAATACTCAATCTGTTCCCAGCCTTGTGCTAAGCTGTGTACACCCATTTTCCATTAAGGCCTCACAACAGTCTTCTGAAGTTCCTACTGTTATCCCCACTTTGTATTATTAATGTCATGTTACAGTTGGGGAAACTGAGGCACAGAGAGGCATTGTGTCCTACACCACTCAGCTAGTAGGCATTGGAGCATGGACTTGAGCCCAGTGAGCCACTGCATCATTCTGCCTCCAGCAAAGAGGCTTACTGGGTCAAAGATCCAACCCTGGGGCTGGGTCCCCACTGGCAGTGGCCCTCCTCAGGTCCAAATTTAGAGTGTGCCACAACCAAACAGAATTTCCTAGGAAAATAACACAGACCAGATTTATAAGACTAACTGTACATATTTCTCTTAATATTTTTGAGGTCAGTAGGTTTCAGAAACTAGGATACTCCTTTATCCAGTTAAAATCGAAAGCTTGAAGATGCTTGGTGTCTTTGCCCTCTTTACCTTTGCGTGCTGGGAAATGGTCTCGATGAAAAAAATATCACATAAACTCAGTTCCCAAGGGTCCTCACTTAGTGCTATGCTCCTGCCTCAATTTGAGAGTTGCTGTAAAATTCTGGAAACCTTGTGCAGGGGAGGAAGGAGGTTTTCTTGGCTCCCTTATTGCCCCTGGCAGGTATGACAATTAAACTGACAAGTCAAATTAGCAGGAGAAAAGCATACAGATAATTTAATATAAGTTTTACATGGCACAGGAACCTTCCCAAGGAAATGAAGGCTGGAAGAAGCAGTTAACCCTGCAATATTTTGATGCTGAGTTTGATGAAGAGTGGCCAGTTGTATAGAAATGTGATAGAAGAGAGAATGTGAGGGAAGTGTAGCAAACTGGGGGAAAATTAGCAAGTCCTGCTTGTTTGGATCCTTTCCCATGACTCTCCATCCTGGCAGTAAAGATGCTCTTTTCCTCTGGGTGTAGAGTGTACTTCTCACATCTTAAGACCTGCTTCAGGGAGAAGGGTGAAGAACAGGGAGAACTTTATGCTTCTGCTGTTGTTGGTTTTTTTTTTTTTTCCACTTTCCTTCAGGTTAAAATCTTGAATATGTGTGATGCCCTACTGTGGAACAGTAAGTCCCGATCCCTATCACTTGATAGAAACCGTTCCTGTTCTCACCCCTTCACGTGTACTCTGGCCTGTCTTCCAAAGAGAATCAGCAGCCACTTTGGAGAAACAAATATTTGAAACAAAACAACCCCACCTCCCACCTTGCCATAAATACATGAGCATAAACTCTGGTTGTGAAATTCAATGCTTATTTGGCCTGAGGCTAAATCATAAAGGAGTTTTACAGCCCCATTCAGGATGGAGATAAATGTACAAATGAAAATACACATACTTGCAGAACACACAATTAATGATGGCCTGAGGGAAACATCCTCCCTCCCCAGGCCGACAGCTCTCTTGCCTGATCCTAGTTAGAGAGAATTGGCAGGGGGCAGGAGGGAGGGGATGTTGCTCTTCGGTGTGAGATGACAACTGAATCCAGGAGGGGAAGGAAGTGAGATGGGAGGCCAGAGCAGAGGGCCATAATTGCATTATGAATTCCTGCCTATTCTGAGCAGATTGTCCCCAAATTTGTCATTAAAAGTGCAATTTCCTCTATGAGAAGTGTCTTTCCAAGGATCCCAGGAAAGATGATGAGAACAGGAAGTAGGGTATCCAATTATTCATGTTGGTAATGAACTTTATTCTGCATTCATTATTCATGAATGCTGTATTCAGCTGAAACTTTATTTAGTAATAAAGTTAGTATTGCTTATTTCCCCCTTCATTTGTGGATTTGTCTGACAGACACTAAATTGCCCACTAAGCAGGGATGCTGGGTATACCAAGGAGGTCCTGGTTCTGCCCTCAGATGGTTGCATTCTGTGATGCGAGGCAGACATCAGCCATCTCATTACAGCTATGTAGTTGCCTGGCTGATGTGTGCCATACTGAATCAAAAAATGTGATGAGAGCAGGTCACAGGGGCAACTGACTGTGTCAGGGGTCTGAAAAGACTAAGTTGCGGAAGTGCCATTTGAGTTGAAACTACGGTGGAGGATACATACTAGGGATGAGGGAGAAAGAATGAAGAGAAGGAATCTGATGCACAGAATGTGTGTGGAAGGTGTAGCAGTGGCTTCCAAGCATGGGTTTATCATGTTTATTCTCATCATCCTTGGATCAACTACATGAGAGTTTTTCTGAGTGTCATTTATGAGCCACCTGCTTCAGAATTGCTGGGATGCATACTAGGCCTCTCAGTCAGAATCTGTAGCAGCAGGACCCAGCAGTCTGTACTTGAAATTCAGTACAGACTCCTTTCTCCAGGTGATTCTTACACATACTCGGTTTGACTTGAGAGACACTTCCTAGTAGTAAATGGAGCTTATAATTCTTTCAGGCGCTTCTGTTTATAATCTCTATGATCCCACTGCAACCTAATGTGGTACACAAGCTAAGTATCATTAATCCATTCTTACAGGTGATGAAACAGGGTCAGGTGTAGAGATTGACCCACTCATCAATGTGCTTCGTGCCCTTCTCCTTATACCACACTATAATGTAGTGTAGACACTACTTTTTTTATTTATAAATATATTTATACATTTATAGTGTAGACACTATATATAGTGTCTCAGAGGTGATTACACTGACTGCATGCCCTTTACAGATGTGATGTAATATACTCAGGAGTGGATTATAAGCTTGAAGGCATACATACATTTCCTCATAGTGAGGAAATATTATTTTTGACCTATCACCTAGTAGTTTATCAGATCTGAAGTCAGACAGACTTGGAGTGTAGTCCCAGGTCAGCCACTTACTACCTGTGTGACCTTGAACAGATTACCTAACCACTTGATACCCCATTAACTCATTTGTTAAGTAAGGATAAAAAATTACACATACATCTTTGAGTTGTTATAGAGATTAAGGTACTGTGTGTAAGATACCAAGTGTGGAGCTTTTGTGTACTTACTAAGTACTTAAAAAAAAAGCTGTTATACCTATAATATTTAGGACTCATTTATATGTAGTAGTATTACCAACTAACTGAAACCCAAATGAAAATCATAAGAGATATCACACATAGAGAGTTTAAATAATGCTGTAAGTCACCTAGGCAAAAACATTTGAGGCAACCCAGTTATCAGTGAGCACATCTAACATCCCAATCTTGGTTTCTAAATACCATTTCTCCCTAAAAGAAACCAGGTCTTCCTGGAGAAATGCTGATTTAAAGTCTGGAGAAAGGAGACTACAAGGCAAATCTGCAACATTTTGTTGTGTCACAAAATAATGAAATGCTGATGAGGACGTGTCGGAAAGATTGATGAGGTTGTGGTGCCTGGCTGGCTCAGTCATAAGAGCATGGGACTCTTGATCTTGAAGTTGTGAGTCTGAGCCCCACATTGGGTGTAGCAATTACTTACATAAATAAAAGTTAAAAAAAAAAAAAAAGATGAGCTAAACCAAACTAACTCCCACTTATCAAATTTGGGACAGTTTGAACATCAGAAGAATAATAACAGAGGTATTGACTATAACACACTGAGTAAAATTAAATTTAAAAAAAAATCTGTGCATTCACAGTGGTTATTAAGACAATGGGATAGAGCAGGGAAAGGTTTTTTTTTTTTTTTTTCATTCCTTTTTGTTAAATAAAAATAACCACAATTTTATGTGGAAGGAATTACAGAGTTAGAAAAGTCAGAAAACTACTCTTTTGTAACGCTATTGTAATAATGGACTCAGGCAAGGATCATTATTGAAGGTTAAAACGTCTGTTGCAGATTGTTGGGAAACAAGATATTCACCTAGTCTTAAAGATTACTTATATTACTATTATTTACTTTAATATTTTATGAAGAGAAAAATGTGTCTTTCCTATAGGGAGATCTGGTAAATACCATCTAATTAAATGACCAAATTTAGCATCATTGGTTATAAGACAAATTGACATTGTATGCCCTCTAATTTAATGCAACAGGAAGTATACATGCTCACTCACATGGGATTACTGCCCAAACTGTCTAACCTGAATCAAATTCTAGGAAACAATCAGAAAGACCTACAAGGACGTTCTCCAAGACAACCATCCTGTGCTTTTCAAAAGTTTTACTGTTGTTAGAGATAAAAAGGAAAAAAAAAAAAAGAGGATTTCCTTGAATCTAGATTAATGTTCTAGAATTAATGTAGTAGGATTTAGATGAAAGGAAACTAAAGACATGATGATTCAATTGCAATGTATATTCTTTGACTGGATCTTGGCTTTTAAAAAAAAGTCCTAAAACAACCCAAATGTTCATCAACTGATGAATAGATGAACAAATTGTGGTATTTCTATCCAATGTGATATAATTCAGCTAGAAAAAGAAATGAAATCCCATTACGTGTTACAACATAAATGAACTTTGAAAACGTTATGCTAAGAGAAAGAAGCAAGACACACAAACACAAAAAAAGCCACATATTTTATGATTCCAGTTCCATGAATTTCCAGAACAGACAGAAAGTAGACTAGTGGTTGTCAAGGTCTGGGTGAGGGGAAAAAGGGAAGTGACTGCTAATGAGTTAATGGGTTAGTTGGATGATGAAAATGTTGTGGAATTAGATGGTGGTGATGGTTGTACAAACTTATATTAAAAATCACTTGAGTGTGATCATGGTATCATGACTATATAGGATTATAATCTACTTTGTAGGAAATATTTAGGGATGTATTTAAGTATGAAGTATTTAGGCACAAAAATATCATGCTATTTGCACTGTCACATGAATCAGGAAGAGTAATAGAAGGGACATCTGGGTGGCTTAGTCGGTTAAGAGTCAGCCTTCGGCTCAGGTCATGATTCCAGGATAATGGGATCAAGTCCTGCATCCGGTTCGTTGCTCAGTGGGGAGCCTGCTTCTCCCTCTCCCTCTGCTGCTCCCCCTGTTTGTGCATGTATTCTCTGTCTCTCTCTGTCAAATAAATATATAAAATCTTTAGTAAAAAAAAAAAGAAAAGAAAAGGTAATGGGAGAGAGCAAATGTAGTAATAATTTAACAATCGGCAATCTAGGTAAAGGATATACATGTGTTTATTGTATTATTCTTGTATCTTTCTTGTAGCTTGGATTTTTTTCAAAATAAAAAGATGGTGGGGGGACCATTTACTGGGTGTCTGTTACATGCCAGATAGGGGATGATAGATTCTTGTGGGATTGTGACAAAGAAATGACGGATGTTGAGGCACAGCCCCCTGTCCTTTCTGAGCAAATGCTTAATGGAGAGTGAATTGTACGCTTCCCTTCAAAACATCTCCTGCTTGCACCAGCATCAGAGACAGATGGTCAGGCTGTTTGTTTTCTGGGAAATTCATTCTGCTAGGGCTTCTTAGGTGGAGTGGGTCTGCTGTTCTGTCTGCCTTGATAGGATTGCCTGGGTGGGGTGGGAGTGGGGTGGTCTTAAAATCCTCCAGAGAGCCAGTGTTAACCAGTTAGTGTTAACTAGTGAAATCAAAAGAGTAATGAGATGCAAGTCAGCTGAAGGTGAAGGCCTAGGAACTTGAAGGAAGGAGGCGGGTGTATGCACAGGGAGTGGGGTAGGCAAAGGGTCATGGCCAGCAACCCAAGTGTGGCTTTTGAGTTTGCGTAATAAACGGAAGTGAGGAGGAACCAGTGCCCTGGCCCCAAGGACGTTTGCAGACTCTGAATAGTGAAATTGAGTTTTGGGATTCTCCTTGTTCCAGCCTTGCTCTTGGCTGGTATATGGTGTCCCATATTGTTCTACCTACTTGCGCTATCCCTCTTCCCCAGGGAATCATTGTCATCTGCCCAGCCTCTTTTTTTTTTTTTTTTTTTTTTTGGTCTTTGTTCCATTATTTTTCCCTCAAGGATGCTAGGAGACAGTGTAGTAGAGCTGAATGGTGTTTACTCTTAGAGCAAGATCAGAGTGGGTCTCGGCTTGGAGCAGGGCTGAGAAGCAGCAGCAGCAGCAGCAGCAATATAAGGAAGGTTTTGTGCGGCTAACTGGGGAAGGTGGGGAAGACTGGATTTTTGGTTCATCCCTGACCACTAGTGCCTTCTTCTTCTTCTTTTTTTTTTTTTTAAACAGACTTTCTTCATCGTTCCCAGAGCATGGGCTGGCCATGGGAACTCAAAATGCAAAGTCCCAGCTGGGGAAATTAAGCTGCAAGAGCTCATTGCCTAAAAAATACTGACTTTCTTTTTTTAAGCTAATATTCCAAATTTCTTATGAAAGTCAACTTAGACATCCAGGACACAGGAAACAAGGCAAGAGGCCACAGCCAGCTGCCTCAGAGGACCCAGGACACTTTCTTAATAACATCCAGATGGTTCCAGAGAAATTGTTAACATCTTGGGGGGGAAAAAATCAGCTGCAGGAGAAATGAGATTCAAGTGGTTTGGGAAGGACAGCCTGCAGGAGAGTCCCCAAGGGACTGAGAGAGGGTCTGAAATAGAAGCCTCTGTGGTGGGATTACTTCTTCCTGTGGCAGGGCTGCAGGGGAGTGGGTGTAAAAAGCTAGAGCTTCTAGTAGAGCCTTGAGGTTGGCAAGTGAGCCTCAATAGAACTGGCCTTCTGGTCACATTGAGCCATTCAGTAACCTGGGTTTGCCATGACTTTTTACATTAATTTTTTTCTTCTCTTTTAGAGAGGACTGTTTACCTCCCAGTCTGGTGTATCTATGAGGCTCCATAGGGCCGGGGCTCAGAGCACACGTGGTTTTAAGGGACTCTGGCAATATTTAACCCTGAGAAAATATTACATATGTAGTATATGTATAGTCATCCATACAGTGTATAGGCACGTAGCAAATTACAAATATATTTTTCAGCACATGAAAAGAAGCCCACAGAATTTAAATTAGTAATGTCTAATTAAATGCCTATGATAGCTAACTTCATGTCAACTTAGGAACTAAGTTTAGTGTTCATTAAAACTTTATTTCATTTGAAAATAATTTGTACATCAGATTTACTCATTTTCCCAGCATCGTTTAGACCTTAGTTCTTTGGAGCCAAATAATTAAAAAAGTGAAATTCAGATTTTTTTCCCCATTATTTTACCAGGGGAAGATACATACATCTTTAACCTGAGATGCAAGTGTTTTGTTACATTTACATCAAGGATGGCATAGAGTAGAGTTCTCACATGAAAAATCAGGAGTGCAAGGGCCTCAGAAGGCCTTAACCCAGTCCTAGTTTTCTAAAGAGGTGTCTGTTTCTTCCTCTCCTTCTCAGTTGCCTTCCCCCAAGGAAGAGGAAATGGCTTGTTTGTGGAATGTAACTGTTCGCACGCAATCTCTTAGTTGGAACCAAAAGCGGGGGAGAGGGATGGAGGAGCCACAGGCTCAGGGCTTGATCAGCATTTAGCAAGCCTGTGCCTTTTCCACTCCCCACAGCATGTGTCTCTTACCTGGGTCACTTCAAAGCCCATTAGAGCAGTCTCCTGCCCAACCCCCCCCCCAACCCCATCTCAGGGTTTCCCCCGCTTGAATAGGATTCTGGCTCCTTTGTCTGACAGTGACAATAGGAGATTAGAGCTGGAAGGGGGGTGGTGAGGGCCAGTTGCCTGGCCTTCCTTGCATTTTCTGCATCCTAAATTAGGAAGCATGCAGGAGTTTCGGAGAATGAACAGTAAGATTATACACATCCTGGAACTTTTGGTCTGAAGTGCCTAGGTATTTAGTATGAAAAACATTTGCGTCTAATTGCCAAAACAAAACAAAAACAAAAATAACCCCTGAAACACTAGTAACAGGCACCAGAATTTTCTGTAACAAGCAACATTAACCAAAGAAAGACCAGCAAAGACAGCCCAGAACTGGTTATGGAGCATTAAGCAGGTAAACTCATTAGATGGAGCCATCTCTTTCCTTTGGGACGACATTGACATTTAAGTTTTGGCTTCTTGGGATTCAGCTGGAGAACTCTTAGGTGGAATGCAGTGACTCCTTCCTTCCTCCCCAAACTGAAATCCGGGCTATTACAATTCCAAATGGACACAGAGTCCTGCCAAGTTTATAGGAAATTGGAATGCCAGTGTAGGTTCCCACCACTGGGGACAGCAGAAGCTGAGCGCTCAGAGAATAAGTAACATCTCCCTTGTGATTCCCAAACGCGTCTATTTTTATTTTAAGAGGTTCTGTGTTTTCATTTAGTTTTGTGAACGGAGGAATCCATATGGAATTTTTACCAACTCTACTAAAATAAAAGCATGCAGCTTCTCAGCAGTGTTCGGAAATATGTACAGAGATGCAATGATACGTTGGGAAGACTTGTAGACATTCATTTTGAAAATCTTTGGGAAATCATCAACTCATTTTCAATGGATACCTTCTAGGCACGTGGCAGAATGCAATGTCAACTGCTAAATCCGTACATAAGTGAGATTGTCTGTGACTTGGGATACTTCAACATTCCAAAGAAGTTATGAGTAGCTCCTCTGAAATGAGAAGCATGTATTAATTTTATATAAATGAAGTATGAATATATATGTTTCCCTCAAAGTGCTGGATTTGAGGGGGTGGATTGAGGAAAGAGACTCAAATAATGCAGGTGTATTTTTGTTGATAATTTTCAGTAAGATTTCTGTTACTCTTCTGTTATCTTAACAGTCATAGATTAATAACTATTTGGAACTGTGTTATTCATTTGTTTGGCTATTTATGGTATTCCTCCCAGCGTCTTCAACCTCCACCTCACTCCGCATGTTCCCTCTTTAACATAGTCTCTGTAAAACAGAGAGCTTACTTATCTTGATTCTGGAGCTCCAGAACTAGAGTAGTTCCTGAGTCCTAGTAGATGCTCAGTAAATGGTTTTTCCTCTTTAGTCATTGAATAAATTAAAATGTCCCCTCTCTTTTTCTTGCAGTAGGTTAGTAACGAAAAAAGACCTTGCGTCTGTTCACAGAGATGACTGGCTTTTCTCCTGTACCTGTGGCTGTTGTTTTGCTTTATGCTGCACATTTAACTGTGCAGTGTGCAGCATCCTTTGTTTTCCAGGTATTTGCTCTGTACCAGGCACTATTCCAAGGAGAAAACATCCTATATCTGTGGGGATTACACTCTCCTGGGGAGAGATGGATAGTAAAAAAAAATGAATATATATTTTGTTAAGTAGAGATAAATACTGCGAAGAGAAACTAGGATAAAGGGGTGGTTAGGGAAGGTTTCTGGTCAGGGGGCACGGAGAACTCCTTGAAAGATGTGAAGGAGCAAAGTAGGCAGATAGGTGGAGGAAGAGCCGTATTCGGTGCCTGCCTCACCTGGGGAGGAGCTGGGACGCTAGAGCAGTGAGATGAAGGGTGCAGGAAGTGAGGGAGGGCATGAGGTCACAGAGGGCTTGAAGGCCTGGTGTATGGACTTGGACTTGGACTCCCCGTGAAATGGGGAGGCTTCTGGATAAGTCAAGAGTCAAGAGGTTCCCTGACTTGGCTTAGGTTTTTGAAGCTGAAAATAATGGCGCGGGTGGCTTGTCAGGACCAGGTGGGAGGCTTGGTAATCATGCAGGTGAGCAGGGCATTTTCCTGGATAAATGGCAGTGATGAGATATGGTCGAATTCTGGATAGGCTTTGAAGGTGGGGCCATAGGATTTGCTCGTGGTTTGGAGATGGGATGTGAGAGAGTGAACAGGGAAGGCCTCACAGCTCTCAACTCTAGTCCTTGGCAGAACAGCCTGGCCATTTAGTGAGGTAGAGGAGACTGAGATGCACGTTGGGGAAGAATGCAATGGGTGATATAGGGGGCGTGTCTTAAGTTTGAACACCTTGGTAGAACCACTGAGGCAGAGACCCAGATTGGATGCGATGACCACTGAGTCCCAACTCACCAAGGGCCTAAGAGGATTTGGGGTCAGTGTCAAGCTCCACAGATGCTGAAATGAAGTGGTCACAAATCCTTGAGTCTGGCATAGAGCTCTTCCGTAGTGACCGGGGAAATCTACCGAGGAGCCTTTGAGCTCCCACCTCTCTGGGTCATCCTTGGATTGACCCTGGATTCAGCTCTTGCCTTCCTGCCTCCTTACCAGTGTTCTCTCCCTGTATCTCTACACCTGGAAGCTATTTATTAATCAAAGAAGTGTAAGGTAACTTGTTTTAAACAACAGGGAGGTTAGCTAAAGTTTTAAACGTTTGACTGTTGACTGTTGACCGTTTACTGGTGGGGCCCACAGGATAAAATGAAAGCACCCTTGTTCGCACTCCTCGTGAAGAGCTGTCCTATGTCTGAGAACCCGCAGTAAATGACAGGGATGGCAGGGGCAGGGCAACTTCCAGTCCCCTCCTTGCAGAGGATCCCCGAAGCCCAGGTCTTTGGTAATGCCAAGGGTGGGTAGCCAGTAGGAATGTGCAGAGAGCCTGCCCCTCTCTACTCTGAGAATAGTTAGTCCTTCTTAACCTTGGGAGTCTCTCAAGTCCCAATTCATTTATGGCTGTTGACACTACTGTCCTTAGCCCCCAGGGATCCAGTGTAATCAGCTCTTGAATTCCGTTTTCCTTGAACCTAAATCTGAAGCCCCACAGGCCTTCCCCATAGCATAAATAGCATTCTCTTCCGGGGCATGTTGTCTCACTCACAGGAAATAGTCTCTGAATTACATCACAGACCAGTTCTACTGCATTCTGTTGACATTTATTGTAGGACTATTGTGGGAATGACATGGTTCCTGTCCCCAGTGGCTCCTGTATTCCATCCATTATAGAGACGGGGGATACACAAGTGATTGCAATTCCAGGACACACTTTTAGAGAAAAAGCAACACTTTTCTCTAAATGTTTCCCTAGCAAAGATAGATAGATAGTTTTCCTAAGTTTATAAAGATGGGTATATGGTAAAGCATGATACTTTTCCTTACCTGTGCCATTTGCTGAGATGATAAATAAATTCACCTTTGGAAAGTAGGTTGGGGGAGCCTGGCGAAATAGGGTAGATCAGTGTTGCAGAAACCACTTGCCATCTCCAGTGTCCACTCTTATCTTGTTCTATGGTAATAACATAGACCCCCCATTCTGAGTGGTGCATATCTCCAGATGCGGCCTTAAGGCAGCATTTCTCGGCGTCCCTGGCAGCTAGCTAGACCAGCTGATGGAGTTCTGGCTCAAGAGAGTAGGTAAAAGCGTCTAGTGGCAGCTTGTAGAAAATCCACTTAAAAGATGTAATATGTGTACACTCTGCACCTTCTTCATACATTCTTCCATCTTGCTCCCTGAAATGTGGAAACTGTCATCTTCACCCACAAGGTGGGAAGGGGTCCATGATGGAGCAACAGGATAGAAGGCGTGGCACACCATACCCTGTCTTTGAGGCCTTTTGTTTGAAAGGGAAAAAGAATTTTTTGTAAGCCATCATTATTTGAGATTTGCTAGTCCTCACAGCTGAGCGGAATCCCAACGAATACAGTGAGCTCAGTGTTGGTCTGAGTGGGCCGCTCAGGGATGTGCTCCACAGTGTCATTGTCAGTTGACGAGAATATGTGCCCCTTCCGAGACGTGGAATCCTCAGTTACTCCACTTTACTGTGTCCCTGAGATCAGTTACAAAATCTTAATGTAGTGAGTATCGCCCTTACCCATATCTAGTGTGCTTTGAGCTCCCGTATTCCCCTAGCCACAGGGACTTGTCCCCGTGTACGTACTGCTGTCCTCTACTTTTGCTCATCTATCACTTGGACTCTATGTAGATGAAGAAAGCTAGCAAAGTTTCTAAAGGCAGAGGAGAAGAACATCTCCTACAACTTGAGGCTGGTTTTTATTACAGAAGTAACACATATAAAAAATTCAGATGGTACAAAGCTATGTACAGTAAAAGGTGCTCCTTTCCCCAGTCCCACTTCCATAAAAGTCACATGTTGGAAGCTTTGGGGATCACCTGGAATTTTTCCATATATGGAGAGCCCTTCTTTTTTTAAAAAAAAGTATAAATATACAAGTGTATGTATACACACACATGCACACACACACACACACACAACAAATGGGAACATACTACACATACTGTAATATACTTTGCTTTTTAGGTTTAATAATAATTCTGAACATCTTTCCAAAATAGCATAGGTATACTGACTTCTCTCTGATGTATAATATCTTGTTGTACAATAGATGCCCCATAATTCATTTAGCCAGTCTCCTGTTATTGGACATTTGTGCCCAGAGTTTTACTATTACAAGTGTTGCTACAAAGGATTCACTCTTTGTGTGTCTTAGTGTGTGTGTGTCCCAATACATCAGTAGCGGTCACTCATAGAATTGGAATTGTTAGGTGACATGGTATGATAAATGTGTAAGTTTGTCATAATTCCTGCGCATTTACACTCCCACCAACAGTATAAAGGCTACTTTTTAAACTCAGGTTCCCATCAGGAACCACGGTTTGACATTCACTTTATTTCCTGTTCACTTACTACTTTTGTTTCTCGGGTCTGTGTTTAGAAAAAGCAGGCAGGGCATCTGACTTTTCAAGAGACAAAGGAGAAGTAGGTGAGGGATCTGCTTCTGTATACTGTGTATCGTTTAAAGTGCGCGGTGAGCTAAAGTTCCACCTTATTGCTGAAAAGATGCAAGTGATTTTTTTTCTGTCCAAGTTAGGAGCATATTACATTCTGAAGAAATGAACAGCTAGCTGAAGAGCTTTGGGGAGAAAGGATCAGAGATGCAACTAAGAATATAAAGGCCAGTCTCCTAGATCCCAGTCTCCAGAAAAGGTATTCCACCACAAAGACAAAAGGGACTTTGAATATCATTGGACGTGGAAAGATACCTTATGTAAGGGCTGGGAGAGGATCCAGATTTAGGGCTTATTCAATATCCTGTGATCTCTAACCACCTATGCCTACATTTAACACTTCCCCTCTTTTCTCAGAATCCTTTAAAAACAACCTTCAGAGTTTGCATCAGTGGTGGGTTGGTGATGTAGGTTTCTTTTTTACATCATCTCCAGTTCCCAGCAAGCTTCTTGGACAAATACTGAGAAGAAAGGGAGAAGCTTTGCATCCGTTCTGCTGACGTGTTCCTACTCCCTGGACTCCTATCTGTTGTCTGTTTAATTTAGAAGAAGAGGGATCTTGATCAAAGCAGGATGCAATGAGTGGGAGCATTTCCCCGCATGGGTGAGCAGCCACTCAGGGGCCCAAACCCCAGCCCCTTGTCAGGGGTCAGGCCTTGCCCGGCATTCTTGGCTAGGCTGTCTTGGAAGTAGGTAGCACCCTCTCCTGGGCCAAATCCAAAGGTTTTCTATTTGTCCTGAAGTCATCTAGGATAATAACCGACATTTACCTTTCTCTGGCCAGCTCTGCCCCATCACTGCCCCCTCCTGGCCCCTTCTATTTTTTTTTTTTAATGTAAATGCTACCCTGAACTCTTTGCGTGTCCGCAGGAATAACGCTGGAGATTCCAACTCAGGTGTGTTAGGGAACAAGAATTTACTCGAGTACTTACCACGTGCAGGACACCAGGACAAGTGTGTGAACAAAGGGAAAGAAAAGCTTGTAGTCAGTAGAGACAAGGAATATGAAGAACGAATACCTAAATGCACAGAAAAGGCTATTTTAAACCATCACAAAGCACCGAGTGTGCTGAAGGCACTCTGGGTATGGCAGAAATCCCAGAGCGGTCAGGCGAGGTCTGTGGCCTGGCAGTCCCTCAGTGACAAGCTAGGAGAGGGCTTGCCGATAGGATGCTCAGCCCTCACCCTTAGAAGTGGTGTGGACACAGATGTACTAGAAATCTCTTTCATTAAACAACTTAACATAAAACTGCACGTCTACCCCCTGCCCCCTACCACCACCATCCACATTCCTCCTTTTTCTTCACCAGTCATTAGATTACTCATTGACATTTGCAGAAAAATAAGAAATGTTAATGGCGTCTTTTTGATCCCACTCAGCATTCTAGTTTCTGTTTCATCCAGACGTTTATTCTAATTGGCATGTAAGTTCTGCTTTATTTAACTCTGTCTGTATGCTGAAGACCATGGGCATTGTCCAGTTGATCTCATAAATCAAGGATTATGTCTGTTTTGCTTGTTCGGTTTCACTGCAATAATGATAAATAATAATGAGAGTAAGTGTCACTTAGTGAGTCCTTACATGAAGCCAGGCACAGAATAATTTCATCTTCTTTCATCTGATGCTCACAATTACCTGAGGGGCTAAGAACCATCTTTATTACCCCTGCTTTTACAGATGCGGAAATTAAGGATCAGAGGTGTTCAGTAACTTGCCTAAGTGGCAGGGATGGGATGCGAGCGGGGAGTCTAGCTCCAGAGGCCTTGATCTTCTCCACGGTGCACATTATCTGCCTGCGCATTTGCAAGTAATTAATAAATGTGCCGCTAAGAGACTAAAGAAATAATCATGTTCCCAGGTACAGTTCATTTCCTAAAGATTAATGTGATTTGGCGCCCTGGGATTGAGCAAGGGAGGAAGTAGAGCGCTTCTGAGGTCTGGGGAGCTTCTGTCCCTGGAAGAGGCTTCGAGGGCAGGATTGGTTCTCTCTCATCTCACATAGCACATGGCACGGAACTTCGGGTCCTTGCTGGGACCTGATGAATGCTCACTAGGTTCCAGAAAGCTTACTCGCTCAAAACCGAGCATACTGTTTCATTGACTTCTCAACAACCCCACTCACAGAAGAGGCTCAGAAAGATGAAGCACCTGGCCCAGGATCACATGGCGAGTAGCGCGGTGGACGAAGTCCACCCTGGACCACTGCTCCCCTGGGCTCCTCGGGTGCCACGTGGAAGCTGCTAACAGCCTCACTCCCCCAGCCCATGTAGGAAAGGTCGGATTGTCCCCAGGGCCCCTGCACAGATGTCCCACTACCTCCCAGAGGATCCTCTCTGCGTGGTGGGCTCTGGTTGGCAAGATGGGGATGGGGAAAGGTTGCTGGTTCTGAGGGTTCAAGGGTAGGAGTCTGCTTGGGAATCCCTTTCCTCCAAAAGCATCTGTAAAATAATGGTTGTGCTTGCTTTTGTGAAAAATCTCCATAAAATCCATTTTCAACTGGATTTTGAGCGTGGGGCTCTGGAGACAGAATGCTTGCATTCTAATTCTTGTCCTGCTGCTCTTAGCTCGTTACCTGTGGCCAGTCGCCGACCCTCTCGAGGTCTCAATATCTACCACAGGGTTGTTGGGAGTTCATGCAGGTGCTGCTGCATCTGGCTAAAGTGCCAGGTACAGGAATCCCAACCCCAGTGCCTCTGACAGGCCAGTGGGAATCAGGGGGGCCCCTGTGCTTTCCAGAAGCAACAGGAAACTTTCTCCTTCAGCATGTGAGCGTAAAATTCTCAGTCCCAAGTTGAACCCAAACGTAGAGCAGCAAACACTTGGCCCCAAATATAATTTCCTCCTGCAGCTCATTGCAGCCGTGAGGAAATCGCCGGGGGAGGGCCCGGGAGTGCGGTGCGGCAGCCCCGTAATTTCCAGAGCCCTTCTCCTAGACTGACACATAATTGTCAGATTGTTTTATGAGAGCTGCTTCCTGCCCCCTTCCTGCCTTGCTTCCAAATGTGCTCATTCCCAAGGAAGCATCACCTCTCCCTCTTGCCCTTAATCGCTCCTTTCCTGCCTGCCTCGGCCCCGGGGCTGGGTGGATTTCCTAAATCACTCAGATTGGCTTCCAAGGGCTGGTGTAGGCGCCCAGGGTGGGCTAGAGGAGAGGCAGCATTTGTCCTAAGTGGCCTGTGACCCGGAGGCCAGAGAAGCTTCCATTCTGTTTGATGTCTTTCCCGGGAGGCATTCCCTTACCCACCTCTTCTCCTTTCCTCCTGAGCTGGCTTTAATTCCGAGGTCAGGAAGAGATTAAGGAATTGAGTTCTGCTGCTCTTTCTATCGTTGTGGTGGTAAAGGCCCAAGTGGGCAAGGGCCAGGCAGCCTGGAAGTGACAGGGTCCTGCAGCCCCATCCATATCCAAACTCGGGGAGTTTGAGAATAATCTGTTTTGAGCTGTGTTCTGAAGGATTCATCCAAGAGATTCCTTGCCTTATGGGCATTTTTCCCTCTGCCTCCAGACACTCATTCTTAAGAAGAAATGTTAAGTCCTAACATTTTCCCCATTTAAGAAATTTCAGAGGAAGTAACGTGGTTCTTTTTGTATTTTAACTACATTTTTTTTTTTATTACTAAAGCAATACACAGTCATGGTAAAAATTTCAAACAGAATCGTTTCCAGACGTAACCACAGTTTAACAGAATTTTGTATATCCTTCCAGAAATGTTCTAGGAATCTACAAGCATACAAATGTATATATATTTTTAACACAAATGGGAGCATATTGGACATCTTGTTCTACAACTTGTTATTTTCACATGGCACATTTTGGATGTTTCCTATTTCAGAAAATCTAGATCTACTAAAAAAAAATGCCAAGTGGTGTTCTCTTGTGAAAATGTACTAATGTATTTCACCAGTTCTCTTTTAATGAATATTTCGGTGGTTTCCACTTTATTACAAACAATAGTACAGTAAGTATGCTAAATCTATATCCATATCCTGTATTTTTAGAATAACTTCCACATAGAGGTTTTTTTTTTTTTTTTTTTAATAGATTAAAGGTCTTGGGGAGATAAAATCGTGATAGATATTGTTAAATTGCCCTTCAGAAAGATTATGGTGGTTTTAACTCCAGAGTGAATGTATGGGAATGCCTGATTATTCACGCTATCACCAGTACATGGATAATTACACTTCTTAATTTTGCCAATGTGGAAATAGAAGAACTTTATGATTTTTTTTTTAAGTAATAGTTCTTTAGGAGTGGGCTTCTAATCTTTTTCCCAAGTAATGACCATCTTTTTGTATAAACTTCCTTTTTTTAAAATTTTAACTTAATTTAACTTTATTTTCCAGTGTTCCAAGATTCATTGTTCATACGCCACACCCAGTGCTCCATGCAATACGTGCCCTCCTCAGTATCCACCACCAGGCTCACCCAACCCCCCACCACCCTCCCCTCCAAAACCCTCAGTTTGTTTCTCAGAGTCCATATCTCTCATGCTTTGTCTCCCCCTCCGATTTCCCCCAATTCACTTTTCCTTTCCTTATAATATCTTCCATGTTATTCTTTATGCTCCACACGTAAGTGAAACAATATGATAATTGACTTTCTTTGCTTATTTCACTCAGCATAATCTCCTCCAGTCCTGTCCATGTTGATACAAAAGTTGGGTGTTCATCCTTTCTGATGGCTGTGTAATATTCCATTGTATATATGGACCACATCTTCTTTATCCATTCGTTTGTATAACTTTCTGCTTGTGTAAATTTGACTATTTTCCTGTTACTTATCTGCCTCTTATTGACTTGAAGATCTCTTTATATCTGAAGGAAAATAACCCTTTTCTGGTCTTAGGTATATTATTAGTAGGTCCCTATTGTATCAGTTGCCATTTAGTTTTATGTTATTTTTTCCATGTTACATCTGAAAATTATTTAAATGACAAATTTATCAAAATTATCAATTCTTTCTTCATTTTTATTATTGTTGCTTTTTTCTTCTGGACAAAAGCAGAAGGTTTTGTAATCTTCTTACAAAGCTTAAGAAACTTTGTCCCAGAAACTAAGGTGGTGGTGGTGGTGGTGGTGGTGCTGGTGATGGTGGTGTTTTTAATCACCCATCTTTCTATTTCTTTACATATAAATCTATAATCCACATAAAATTTGGGAGGAAGACTAAATCGTCCCATAGAGATTGACTTTATGTCTCTCTCACTCATCAAAAAGAGTTGTTTCATACTATCCATTAATGAATACATCTTTTCTTGGCATTTTTACAAAATAAAACTTTTTTCCCCCCAAAGATTATTTATTTATTTATTTGACAGAGAAATAGATAAATCACAAGTAGGCAGAGAGAGAGGAGGAAGCAGGCTCCCTGCCACGTAGAGAGCCCGATGCGGGGCTCGATCCCAGGACCCTGAGATCACAGCCTGAGCTGAAGGCAGAGGTTTAACCCACTGAGCCAACCAGGTGCCCCTAAAAAATGAAACTTCTTAACAACAGCAGAACACTTCTCATTTCGCAATGATGGCTTCCCCAATATGTCAGGCTCTGTAGAGATGAAAATAATTTGATCATTGACTGACTTTAAAGATACTAAGACCCATCTTCTAGAAAATAGCACAAACTAATTATTAATATATATTTTTTAAGATTTTAATTATTTATCAGAGAGAGAGTATATGTGTGCCGAGCAGGGAGCCCGGGGCGGGTCTTGAGTTCGAGCTTGTGACCTGAGCCGAAGACAAGACACTTAACCGACTGAGCTACCCAGGAACCCCACTAATTGCTAGTGTTTGAAAGTCTTTGTGAAATGCATGGATGGTGGATGGATTTCCAGAGTTGGTGTTTTCCATTTCTTCAGTCCAAAGCCCTCGTTGTCACGATGTACAGTGGCCTGTGGGATCGTGGAAATGACTGTAAACAGTATTTGCTCTCAGCAAGTTTGTAATCGGATAGAAAGTGTCAGATCTCTCATTTTGTGAAGGTGTTTGTGTGCATCTGTGCTGGTTTACAGCTTGCTGATGTGCCTTGGGTTCCTGGGGCCTTAAAAATGTAAGAAAAAAGGGGCTCCTGGGTGGCTTAGTGCATTAAGCCTGCCTCTCTGGCTATTTGTGATCACTCTCTTTGTCATATAAATAAATAAATAAAATCTTTTTAAAAATGTAAGAAAAGGTTTAAATTTGTTCAGTTGATTCTTTTAAGAGTAAGCTATTGAGTAAGCGGAAGTTAGAACATCAGAAAATACTGTCAGATACCTGCATTTTAAGAATGTATACTCTGTGTTTCTGTGTGTTTTCATTTGTCTTAGAAACAAAGCCCTTTCAGGGAGAATTAAACCATGTTTGGCCTTGGAGACCTAAGGAGAAATCTCCTGGGTGCTATTAGGATAGATTCTCTTCCCCTTATCAATAGGCCTGCCAGCCTGCCTGCCTTTCCAATTTGGGATGCTGATGCCAGGAGCTATGGCAGCTATGTTGTCATCATGAGTTGAAAAATAAAAGTACCAAAAGCTTCTGTGCCGGGTGCAGTTAAGCAGAAGGATGGGAAAAGTGGCAACCTTCACAAAATTGTTGAGTTGCTGAATGAATCCTGACAGCCATTTTCAGACTTCTTGTTAAGCAAAGAGTTAATGTCTTTATAGTGATTTTGCCATTGTTTGTTAACTTTGCTGTTATTTGGAGCTGAAAATATTCCTAAGTAATATGGAATTTATCTCTTCACTGAGCTATACTAACTCCCAGGAAAAGCATGACTGACCTGTCTCATCTTTTTTTTTTTTTCAAGATTTTATTATTTGACAGAGAGAAACACAGCGAGAGAGGGAACACAAGCAGGGGGAATGGTAGCGGGAGAAGCAGGCTTCCTCCCGAGCAAGGAGCCTGATACAGGGCTCGATCCCAGGACCCTGGGATCATGACCTGATCCAAAGGCAGATGCTTAACGACTGAGCCACCCAGGCACCCCTGACCTGTCTCATCTTAATTTTTAAACACTAGGATGCTGCTTAAACCTCTTCAGCTTTCCCCAGTCACTGGCTAGGGCTCCTCAGCCAAGAATTTATCTTAAACCTTCCAGAGGGCTTTTACCTTTTCTTTTCTTTTCTTTTTTTTTTTTTTATATTTTATTTATTTATTTGACATAGAGAGAGAGAGATCACAAGTAGGCAGAGAGGCAGGCAAAGAGAGAGAGGGAAGCAGGCTCCCTGCCGAACAGAGAGCCCGATGTATGGCTCGATCCCAGGACTCCGAGATCATGACCTGAGCTGAAGGCAGAGGCTTTAACCCACTGAGCCACCCAGGCGCCCCGCTTTTACCTTTTCTGTTCATGCCAACTTCCCAGAGACAGAAAGTTTAAGGAGTTCACATTGTGCTAAATAGAGTATGGCTTTTGTTTATTTGTAAAATTACTTTTGTAACATTCTAAGGGCTATCAGGTTCTCATATTCAAGGATTTGATGAACAAATCTCTATTCTCTTTGTGCATAAACTCTGGCTTTTATGAACCTTAAACATAGCCCTTCTAACTTTGATCATTAGCACTAGAGGTTGGGTATTCAGGGAGGTTTTCAATATTCATTTTATTTTATCTCCACAGATTTTTTATTTAAACTCTAGTTAACATATAGTGTACTATTGGTTTTAGAAGTAGAATTTAGTGATTCATCACTTACATATAACACCCAGTGCTCATGACAAATGCCCTCCTTAATGCCCATCACCCATTTAGCCTATCCCCACCCACCTCCCCTCCAGCAACCCTCAATTTGTTCTCAATAGTTAAGAGTCTCTTTTATGGTTTGCCTCTCTCTCCCTGCCCCCTCCATGTTCACCTGTTCTGTTTCTTAAATTATGCACCCGAGTGAAATCATATGGTATTTGTCTTTCTCTGACTGACTTATCTCACTTAACATAATACACTCTAGCTCCATCCACATTGTTGGAAATGGCACGATTTCATTCTTTTTGAGGGCTGAGTAATATTCCATTATGTATATATACACCACATCTTCTTCATCCATTCATTGGTCAGCGGACACTTGAACTCTTTTCATAGTTTTGCTATTGTAGATGATGCTGCTATACACGTTGGAGTAAATGTACCGTCTTCGAATCTATATTTTTGTATTGTTTGGGTAAATACGTAGTAGTACAGTTGCTGGGTTGTAGGGTAGCTCTATTTTTACCTTTTTGAGGAACCTCCACAGTTTTCCAGAGTGGCTATACCAGCTTGCATTCCAACAAACGGTGCAAAAGGGTTCTCCTTTCTCTACATCCTTGTGAACATCTGTTGTTTCCTGAGTTGTTAATGTAAGCCATTCTGACAGTTGTGAGGTGGCACCTCTTCATGGTTTCAATTTGTATTTCCCTGATGATGAATGATGTTGAACATCTTTTCATGGGTCTGTTAGCCATCTGGATGTCTTCTTCGGTAAAGTGTCTATTCGTGTCTTCTTCCCATTTCTTAACTGGATTGTTTTCTGGGTGATGATTTTGATAAGTTGTTTATAGATTTTGGATACTAACCCTTTCTCAGATCATTTATGAATATCTTCTCCCATTCCCTGGATTGCCTTTTAGTTTTGTTGATTGTTTCCTTTGCTGTGCAGAAACTTTTTATCTTGATAAAGTCCCAGTAGTTCATTTTTGCTTTTGTTTCCCTTGCCTCTGGCAACGTGTCTAGTAAGAAATTGCTGCAGCCAAGTTCAAAGGGGTTGCTGCCTGTGTTCATCTCTAGGATTTTGATGGTTTCCTGTCTCACATTTAGGTCTTTCATCCATTTTGAATGTATTTTTGTGTATGGTGGAAGAAAGTGGTCCAGTTTCATTCTTCTGGATATTGCTGTCCAGTTTTCCCAACACCATTTGTTGAAGAGACTGTCTTTTTTTTCTCTTGGATATTATATCCTACTTTGTCCAAGATTAGTTGACCCTAGAGTTGTGGGTCCATTTCTGTTTTTTTTTTTATTCTGTTCCACTGATCTATGTATGTGTTTTTGTGTCAGTACCTTACTGTCTTGATGACTACAGCTTTGTAATAGTGCTTTAAGTCCAGAATCATGATCCCTCTACCTTTTTTTTTTTTTTTTCAGGATTGCTTTGGCTATTTGGGGTCTTTTGTGGTTCCATACAAATTTTAGGATTGTGTGCTCGAGCTCTTTGAAAAAGGTTCTTCTCTATAGTTTTATTGTGTTCAGTTATAGTTTACAACATGAGTAAAAATTGTGGTAACTTGCAAGGGGTCAGGAAGTAGAGTCCATCTCTTAATTTTCCTCTTTGTAAATGAAAGCTCCAGTGTTTCTATTCCTTAATTAGATGCTATTTTATTTCTATGAGCTATGGTTCCAGAAAATGTTTCCCATCTTGTGAAGGGAAGACATGGTAGACTGGCAGGTGCTGTGGCATGGCAAGTAGGAAATAGTCTTAAGAGTTATTCTGTTTAAGTCTGAATTCCACCTCTGCTCCCTACCAGTTATGTGACTGTATGTTAGCTACCCATCCTCTCAGCTTCAGTTCCCTCTTCTAAGAAATGGGCATGAAATTAGGGTTGGTGTCAGGCATTGCCGAGAGGGTTCTGGATCTGCTGGTATTGGCTTGGCTTGGTGCCTGACGCATCCTCAACACTTGCTTAGTGTCTGCTGGTGCTACTGTTCTTCGATCTTCATGCTGGGCCACCATCATGGATTTAGTTTTTCAGATTTGCATTTTTTTAACCTTTTATTTTGGTAAAATTTTAGATTTAAAGAAAAGTTGTGAAGAGTTATGAAGTTTCCATATAACCCTCACCCAGTTTCCCTGAATTTTTGGCATCTTATATTACTGTGGTATATTACTATTAGCCAAACCCCAGACTCCAATCCACATTGCGTTTGGTCCTCAAGTCTCCCCAGGCACCTCTGGTCTGAGAGTTGCTCAGTCTTGTCTTGTTTTTCTTGACCTTAATAGTCTTAAGGAAAGAGTCCTGGGCGTGTGAGTCTTCTGAGCCCACAAGTAAGAGGAGAGGGTGTTGACCAAAAATGGCAAACTGTATCCCTCCCCTGGAAGAGTATAGATCTGGCTTTGGGGAGATACTTTTTTTTTTTTTTTTTTAAGATTTATTCATTTTTAGAGCGAGGGAGGGGGATCGGGGTGGAAGAGGAGAGAGAGAGAAAATCCTAAACAGATCCGTGCTGAGCATGGAGCCCATCGAGGAGCTTGATTCTCACAACCCTGAAATCACGACCTGAGCTGAAACCTAGAGTCAGACACCTAGCCAACTGTACCATCCATGTGCCACCCAGGCGCTCCTGGGGGAGAATGTTTAAGAAGATTCTACCTGCAGTGGTTTCTTTATATCCATGGAGTGGTGATTGGCTATATGTGGACAGAATGGAGTGTCTCAGGGTGAAACTTTGACATATTTGTGATAAGCTTGGTAATGGTAACTCTTGCTTCTCATTTCTCTTGAGTGCAGGGCTACAACAGAAGCTCTCTCTCAGCACTCATCCCCAGCCCTTTCCCTTGGCTTCTCCTGGATGGCCTTATAGCTACCCCTTCTCAGTGTCCAGGGGACAGAGTTGATCTCTAAAGGATGGAGAAAGTCTCTAGTTGAGCAGATCCATAGCCGTGCATGCTATTACTGTATGGGGCTTAGTACTTTTCCATTCATGGTCATGTGCAGACAGCCCCGAAGGACATCTGAGCCCCATTAAGTCCAGATTTACATTCTTCTCCAACAAATGGCAGTGCTTCAGAAAGCTTGTTTATTTAACATAAAGTACAATTTTAAAAAGTTTTAGCCTCTAGAGTACAGGAGTTTATGTGACTTCATGCCCCTCTTTCTGGGGTAGAATAAACAAAACAGGGAAATGGCAAAATCTATAGGGTTTTCCCTCCCTCCTTCTGGATGGCTAGTCTTTTTTGTTTATAATGCTGTGGGGTGAAACTTCTATGTAGGAAGAAAAAAAGAAAGATTGTTTTCTCTTGAGCAGAGTTGTTTGTGTTCATATTTATGGCGGCTGATTAGTTTTGTAAAACCTAATTCCTTCCTTATCATTTTTCAGTTAACTTTATTCTTCCTACCTCAGGTTGGGAAACAAATTACATTATCCGTGCCTGCGTGTGCGTGCGTGCATGCGTGTGTGTGTGTGTGTGTGTGTGTGTGTGTGTGTGTAGTCCTTGGAGGAATCATGGACTTGGTCTTGGTGGGACCAAATTATATAAATCTGTTTCTCTCTGCGCGCACACACATGTCTGAATGGTCCTTCTCCTTAGAATTCTGTCATACCCTGTAGGGTCGATTGGTCCCAGCAGAGCTTTTAAGTAACCAAACTCAGATCCCAGAGTAAGGAGATATCCCTGGAGTTAGGCAGTCCTTCCCAAAGTGCATTTCAGAGGTTTTTTTTTAACAGCTTCCTTGAGCTATAATTTTTTAGCTCAAAAAAAAATTTTTTTTATGGGTGGCAAATGATAAATTTAAACACTTAAAAGCTATGCACCAAAAATAAGTATCTGTTATCAGATATTGATAAGCTAATTTATTGAACAGGTCTGACTGAATACAAGACATGTTTATAGCACCAATAAAAAAAATTCTTGAGATTTCTCGTCTACAAACATCTAAGTGCATAGTAATGGGCTCCCTGATGTCATCTTTTGGGTGAAGGAACAAATGCGATCTAAGGATTAACTGTTAGGTCCCTGATTTACATACCATAATTTTCTTTTTTTTCCCGAGGTGTAATTGACATATAACATGATACTAGTTTCAGGTGTACAACATAATGATTCCACATATTGGTATACATTGCAAAATAACCAGCACAATAAATCTAGTTAACATGCATCACCCAGAGGTCTTTTAAATAGTCTTTAAGCCAAGAGATGCCACTTTGGGGTGGAAGAGCTATCAGGATAGAAGGCCGAGGCAGGGAGGAGTAGAGAGGTGATGACGAGTAAATAACAAATGGTCATAATGGTATTTAAAAGAGAAGTAGGTCTTAACAGTAAACATCTCAAAGTGCTATACAGTTGTCAGTCACTGATGGGAATAATCTGTAGAGAAAATGAATCAATATTGGGCTGAAGAGTTTTTGTCTTCAGCGTTTGGTTAATAGGTCAGATTTAACATGAGAAAAACAAGAGATGAACAGACTCTTGGGTGGTTCTGGAGCTACCTGGTATTAAATATTGCTAGCAGTACGTGAGTCCTGGGAAGAGTTTGGGATGATTTTGTGTTGCACTGTACTCACTGTAATGGGATTTGGTCTACCCTGACACCGAAAGTTCCTCCCAGCCCAGCTTTGTTAAGATTCGAACATCCATCAAAGGTTTTAACTGCTGCTTAGAGTTAGTTTTGGGGATAATATAAAGAGTTGTCTGGTTCCCGTTTCAGAGGTGAGGGACACAAATTGAGATGTTTGGCATGAAACCTACTGCAAATTGTTGACACACGCAGTTCCTAGCCATAGGCCTTTTCATGGGCTCTGAGAATCAGTGCTTAGAGCCTCTTCTCTACTCTGGAGCCTGCTGCACTTCAAAAATAGCACTTGGAGGGGGACTGAAGACCCAAGGGTCCTGGGGGATGAGCCACCATAGCTCTGGGAATAGTCTCCGGGCAGGTGAGGCGTGCTGGGGGAAGGCCCATCCTAGTAGAAAGGCAGCCAGCAAGGAGAGGGGGCCTGACGCTGACCACTCTTCTCCTGGTCTACACCCTACACCCAGTGGTGCCAGGCGAGCCCGCCGAAGAGGCTCCACCCTTGACTTCCTTCCCCTTGAGACTCACAGTCTTGTGTTCATGCTGCTTTCTTTAAGGTCTTTCAGCATGGCTCTAACGCCCATCCTGTCCACATACTATCTTTGGGAACCATTGAAAGGCACCACTTTTTGGAGAACATGCCAGGGAGAGCAGGGGTGGCTCCCTGTCCCACCCTAGCCCTGGTGGCTCCTTTTGCTAAATGAGCCTGTTTAATGAGTCAAGAATATTCCATTAACCAAATGACTAGAGCTGCCAACAGGAATGCTCCAAAGAAAATAAATGAAAGCTTGTCTACTTTGCACTGTTTTGATGGGCAGCCTCTTTTTTTTTTTTAAATCACAGTGCCTGTGCTATTTCTTCTCAGGTTGTAGCATATTAGAACAAACTACACTGAAAGTCCCGGGAATGTTTTCATGCGGTGATAATTCACGACTCAGAATTTACAGTACTTGACACTGTCCTCTCCTCCCTGCCTAAGGCACTCTGGCAAGAAACTAAAGGTTGAAGGAGGCACATTAACTCTTCAGAGCCATTGGCTTACACATCTAAACACTGAATGTAATTACAACAACAAAGCAGTAACAACAATTATTATGTTTAAAAATGTAATCTACTGAGCAGACCTCATAAAATGCTCTTATATCTCTATTTTTTTTTAAGATTTTATTTATTTATTTGACAGAGACAGCAAGGGAGGGAACACAAGCAGGGGGAGTGGGAGAGGGAGAAGCAGGCTTCCCTCTGAGCAGGGAGACCAATGCACTGCCGGGGGGCACATCTCTTTAAATTTCAAGTGAGTTTGAAGGATTGAAGATAACTCCCATCAAATGACAAACTGCCATCATTTTCTCGATTTTAGAAAAAAATGGAATTCTCTTGGTAGAAACTGATGACTCGAAAGGTGTAATCTTGAAAGGCCTTATATACCTCATCAAACTCCAAATTTTGCTGCTTGTTATTATCCCTACTTTGCAGATGAGGAGCCTGCTTATCTTTGGCCAACTAGCCGAGAAAGACCACAGAGTTGAGGTGCCTGGGTGGCTCAGTTGGTTGAGCCTCCAACTCTTGATTTCAGCTCAGGTCATGATCCCAGAGTCATGGGATTGAGCCCTGCAATGGGCTCCACACTCAGCGCAGCATCTGCTCAGGATTCTTTCTCCCTCCCTTTTTGCTCCTCCCCCTGCTCACTTGTGCTGTGTCTCCCTCTTTTTCTCTCTAAAATTAAAAAGAGACAGAGAGAGAGAGAGACCACATAGTAAGGTGAAGACTCTAGGCTTTGTCTCAGACAGGCTTGAGTTCAAGCCCCAGCTCTGATGCTCAGAGGCTGTGTGGTTTTGGGTAAGTTGTCTAACCTCTCTGAAACGGCACTTCACCATCTGTAAAACAGGCAGCTTTGGGAATTAAACAAGATTACCTATATGGAACCCTTGAACATTTTCAAGGAGACAGAGTGACGGGGATTAAGAGCAGGGACTTTAGAGTAAGCCCGGCCTTAGCGTACATCCCAGCTGTATGACCATGGATGACAAGTCACTTAACCTTGCTAAGCCTTCATTCTCCCATCTAAAAATTGGTGACAGTAATAGCATCTATGTCATGAGAACTGAATGACATGTACTAGAGGAAAGTATCAGAAAGATAAGGAGTGGTTCAAAGGAAAAGCTAGAGGACTACACTTGGAGGATAGGAACCAAGGCAGAGATGACCCACTGAACACATTTTCAAATCATCCCATCTACACAGTGGAGTGGAAACAGTGTAATTTGTCAATTTGGTTTATGTACTTAAGTCTCAGGTGTTTGATTGGCTCACGTTGGCTTCTCCAGGTCTGATCCACTCTAAGGCCCTGATGAGGCAGAGCACCTGTCCCATACCATGGTAACTTTATTGGTCTACCTCCAACCTATGCCATTATGGTGGACAAAACTCTCCTAGAGATAACCTAACATATTCACCATCTCCTTTACTACCTACATCATCTGGGTTTTAGTTATGCTTACTATATCATAAGTCCATAATAAGTGAGGAAAACCCTTTTTGTCCCTCTCATGTCTAATGTTCCCAACAGCTTGATCTTGTTGTGGTTAAACATGAGAGAAGTTGATTTCTCTCTCATGGAAAAGGCTTACAGTATGCAGTCCAGGACTGGGTATAGTAGCTCTGCTCTGCAAAATATTCAGCTCCCGTCCGTGCTTCCCCAGATGACTTGTCTAACTGGGCTCACCTTATGGCCTAAGACGGCTACTCTAGCTCCTGCCATTATAACCACATTGTAACCCAACAGAAAGAGACAAAAAAGAAAGGGTAAAGGACCTCTTGGATCAGCTTTATTTTCAGAAGGGCTCTTATAGGCTGTCACAGGACACATTCATTAATCTCTTTGTCAGAACTCAGTCACGTGGATAGGCTGGGCTAAAAGTGTATCTGGGAAGTGTCCTCATTATGAATAGTCAAAAATGTATTGAAAAATTAGAAGAAGGAGAACTTGTTGGCAGAGAGTCAGAAGGGCCTTGAGTGCATAATCAGTTTTCCTCCTCAGGTCATTTATTGCTTTGGGGGACTCTGCAGGACTAAAAATCTAAGTGGAAAACCTCTAAAGAGCAAAAATGGAAACTTTTGCCATATCTTGAGATAAAGATTAGAGTTACAGACCCTCTAGGGAAAGGGAATCTGGACAATCAAATCATTACATTGTACATGTTAACTATATTACAATTTTATTTGATGCTTATACCTCAATAAAGCTGAAAAATAAAAATAATATAAATAGCTTAGAGTTCTTTAAATGTTTCCATCTTTTTAACCTATTTGTTCCACATTCTTTTCTATTTTCTTCAGTATTTTAAGCCTAGGGTTTTTGGGTTTTTTTTTAAAGATTTATTTAGTTTTTTTAGAGAGAGAGAGCACGCATAAGTGGGGGGGGGGCAGAGAGAGAGAGGGTCTCAAGCAGACTCCCCACTGAGCACAGAGCCCAACATGGGGTTTGATCTCCCGACTCTGAGATCATAACTTGACCTGAAATCAGGAGTTGGACTGAGCCACCCAGGAGCCCCTTAAACCTAGTTATTTTAAAGTCCTTACCAGTTACCTCTAATATTGGAATCATCTGTGAATCTGTTTCTCCTGTCTGCCTGTGATTTTTATCCTTCATTTTGTTAATGTGGTGTATCACATTTATTGATTGGCAGATGTTGAACCATCCTTGCATCCCAGGAATAAACCCCACTCATTCATGGTGTTTAATCCTTTTAATGTGGTTGAATTCAGTGTTCTAGTATTTTCATGAGTAGTTTTGCATCTGTGTTCCTTTGGGATACAGACCTGAGGTGTCCTTGTGTGACTTTGGTATCAGGGTAATGCTGGCCTTGATATTTGGTACTTTCAGTCCTTCTGAAAGTTCTTAATTCAAGATTGTCTGTTTGATTCTAGCTCTTTGTATTTCCATATGAATTATAGAGTCAACAGGTCAATTACCAGGAAAAAGAAGAAACAACCATGCCAAGATTTTGTTAGTATTAGCTTTGTATCTGTAGATTAGTATGGGGCGATTTAATATGTTTGCATACTGAACTTTCCTGTCCATATTGTATCTCTTCCTTTATTTAGGCCTTGTTCTGTTTTGTTTCATTATGTTCTGTAGTTTTCTGTATAGAAGTATTACATGTCATTCATTTAACATATTCCCAAGTATTTCATACCTTTTAATCCTATTGTAAATGGCATCATTTTTATTTTCCTACATGGTTTGCCTTATATATGAAAGAAAATCTCAATCTCATTCTTAAACCAGTGACCTTGCTAAATTTGTTTATTAAACCTAATAGGCGGGGCGCCTGGGTGGCTCAGTCGTTGGGTGGCTGCCTTTGGCTCAGGTCCTGGTCCCGGGGTCCTGGGATCGAGCCCCGCATCGGGCTCCCTGCTCAGCAGGAAGCCTGCTTCTCCCCCTACCATTCCCTCTGCTTGTGTTCCCTCTCTCACTGTGTTTCTCTCTGTTAAATAAATAAAATCTTTAAAAAAAAAACCCACAAAAAAACCAATAGGTCCTTCTATATTATATGCATATTTGTATTATCTACAAATATTTACCATTTCGTTTTTGATTTCTGATCCTTAGCCCTTTTATTTATATCCTCCCACTGTAGTGTTCTGAGTAAGACCTCCAATAGAAGGTTATAAGTTATACACTGTTATTTCATATCCCAGGCAGAAATTTTTCAGTATTTTACCAATAATTCAGTGAGCCTTTGCTAGGACAAGCCACCCCAAAACACAATGGGTTAAAATAACAATTATTTATTATTTCTCACCCATCTATGGACTGGTTGGGTGGTTCCTCTGCTGTTTTTGTGTAGGTTGACTCATGTGCTGCTTGGCTACTTCCTTCTAAGCTAGGAGATCCAAGTTGGCCTCATCTTACCCCTGGCAAGGGCTGTGGGCTTGGTCATTACCTTTGTCCTCCAGGAGGCACCTTTTAACTCTAATACCTGAGACTGGCTTCTTTAATAGTGGCATAAGGGCAGCTTTTCAAGGGGCAGCTTGTTTTTTTAATAAACCCATGTTTTACAATTGCAACTAGACATGACAACTAGAAAGAGGGAGAAAGCAAAGCTGGAGACCTGGAAGTTCTATAGATAAATTAGCATATGAGTAATCTAGTGTGGGAATCCCTTAAAAATAAAAAAAACCTCTCAGTATCTGGGAGCTTTGGAAATAATCCTAGATGCAGAGGAGTGGATGAAGGGCTAGGGAATACGGAGAAGTGCTCTATTTTCATATAGTAGGATTATCATATGGAATTAGGGAAGCATAGGATCTTCTCAGCCACTCACTCATATCCTTACTGGCTCTTGTCTTTCACCTTTTGAAAATGATTATTTCTCCTAGTGATGACTCAAAATACAACCCAGGCCGAGACAAGCCCCTGACACAGTGATCATTGGGACATCCTGGCACCCACATCCATTATTTCTCAAAGTTGGATGTCAAAAAACAAAAAACTGAATAACCTCGTTTTGGATTAATGTATTATAAAATCTGTATAACTCATTAGATTTTGGTTTTTTACTCAAATAATCCTCAGGGTAGCTTTTGGATTGGTATAAACTCCACTGATTTCCAAGAATCTGTGACTCTATCTCACTATTGCCAAGGTATTATGCTACTCTGACATCAGCTTTCTAAGCAAAAAATTTATTTCAAACTTTTTTTCTTTAAGATTTTATTTTAAAATAAATGTCTACCCCCCAAATGGGGCTTGAACCTACAACTCCGAGATCAGGAATCTGACTGAGTTCCACTGACTGAGCCAGCTAGGCACTCTTTAAAACTTTTTAAGGAAGAGAAAAAGTATTTAATAAGTTGCTATCACATAGTGAAGAAACATGGCAAATATTTTACAGATTATAGCTCAGAAGCCATTTCGATTATACCTGGATAATCCTGTCTTTAAAAATGAAAACCTTGCTTAACTAACATACATCTTTGTTGTATATTAGTAAGGCTGATGGACTAAATATCCTGTGTCAAGGTTTTAAGTGAAGAGCAGTTTTGAAATCAAAGTTAGTTCTGTATGTGAAGTAGAATGTTAAATATACTTTCCTTCAGAAATCAAAGAAAGACTCTTATCAAAGTTCAGTTCCATACTGTAATAAAGAAAATCTCAGTTCTTTTGACTCAAACAAAAGGTCTACTATAAAGCTATTGTCTCCTCCATATGAAATTTCAGTTCTTGGAATGACTTGAGTCAAACCAAAAGGGAAATTAACAGTTTAGCGTTAGGAGTATGGATCACTAGATACACATGTTTAATTATTTTCCTCTTGAAATGTGAAGGAAAGGGAAGATATATTAGAACAGTGAGATTGAGTCTCTTTTCTCTTTGATTTTTTTTTTAGTCTAGGGAAGTCTATATATAGAGTTCCAGTATGTGGCTACCATTGTTATAACCTGTCTGGTTTCTGTTGGTGCTGTCACCAATTACCACCTTCTTAGAGGCTTATTTTCTCACAGTTGTGCAGGTCAGAAATCTGGTGGGCATAGTCCTCTGTTCTTGGTCTCGCAGACTGAAATCAAAGTTGGGCACAACTGAGTTCCTTTCTGGAGGCCTGAGGGAAGAATCTGTTTCTAGGCTTGATCAGGTTATGGGCAGAATAGTGTTGTGTGTGATTGCAGTATTGTGGTCCTCATATCCTTACTGACTCTTGTCTGGGTACTGCCCTGAGCTCCCGGAGACCTCTCATGAGAAAAACAGAAAGGCTTCTAGGACTTCTAAAATCAACAACTCAGGGAACAACAGATGTTGGAGAGGATGCAGAGAAAGGGGAACCCTCTTACATTGTTGGTGGGAATGCACACTGGTGCAGACACTCTGGGAAACAGTGTGGACGTTCCTCAAAAAGTTAAAAATAGAGCTGCCCTACAACTTGGCAATTGCACTGTGAGGTACTTAACCAAAGGATACAAACATAGTGATCTGAAGGGGCACCTGCACCCCAGTGTTTATAGCCCTAGTGCCCACAATAGCCAAACTATGGAAAAAGCCCAGATGTCCATGGACAGATGAATGGATAAAGGAGATGCGGTGTGTAGCCATCAAAAAGAATGAAATCTTGCCATTTGCAATGACGTGGACGGAACTAGAGGGTATTATGCTAAGTGAAATAAGTCAGTCAAAGACAAATAAATACCTTATGATTTCACTCGTATGTAGAATTTAAGCAGCAAAGCAGATGAACATAGGGAAAGGGAAGGAAAAATAAAATAAGATGACAATAGAGAGGGAGGCAAACTATAAGAGACTCCTAACTGTAGGAAACAAACTGAGGGTTGCTGTGGAGGGGTGGGAGATGGGCATCGAGGGGGGCATGTGATGTAATGAGCACTGAGTGTTGTATGCAACTGAGGAATCACTAAATTCTGCCCCTGACACTAATAATACACTATATGTTAACTAACTTGAATTTAAATAAAAATTAAAAAAAATTTTTTTTGTATTAACATACAGTGGTTTATTACTGCTATTTTAAAAGAAATGTATGGGGCACCTGGGTGGCTCAGTCGTTAAGCATCTGCCTTCGGCCCAGGTCAGATCCCAGAGTCCTGGGATCGAGCCCCGCATCTGGCTCTCTGTTCAGCAGGAGGCCTGCTTCTCCCGCTACCATTCCCTCTGCTTGTGTTCCCTCTCTCGCTGTGTTTCTCTCTGTCAAATAAATAAAAAATCTTTAAAAAAAAAAAAAAATTCTATAAAAAAAGAAATGTATAACTATTTCCTTAAAAAAAAGCCTTCTAAGACTTGAAAAAGAGTCCTCAACCCTTGTAAACCTTGAAGCCTGGGCTCCCAGGGACTATTGAGGGACATCATCCGCATGGCTTTTAGACATGATGTCTCTTTTGGTGGGTTCTCAGGGTTTGGGTTGATTTATCTTGTTCCCATTCCCACTGCCTTTCCCAAGACTACTGTGCCCCCACTTCAATCCTTGGTCGTGTAAGTGAGTTTGCATCCTGATATTTACAGTGTTTTTGGCCAACTCCACTGAATATTGGGGCCTCTTAAAGATTAGGACCTCTGTTAGACAAACTTGCTTTCTCAGCTTTTTAAAAAATCAAATATATTGACCTATTGCTTACATTTTAATTAATTATAAGCACCCATGGTTAAGTTTATCTGTTGATAAGTTTGGAGAGAGTTATAAATCAGTATTAATAAGCACCACAGTCAAGATGCACAGCACTTCTATCACCCCAAAAAGTTTCCTTGGGCCCCGCCCCAGGCAGTCCTCACCTCTCACCTTCCCCACCTCACCCCAGTCTCCTGTTGATCTGCCTTCTGTCACTCTGCCATTGATTTGTCTTTTCTAGAGTTTCATATTAAAAAATAATCATGTATATCTATATCTCTACTCACACACATACACATTTTTGCCTGGCTTCTTGTCCTTAGTGTGATGTTTTTGAGATTCATCCCTGTTGTCATGCATATCCGTAATTTGTTCCTCTTTATTTTGAGTCATTTTTCTGTTGTGTGAATATACCACAGTTAACCTTTTCTGTATCACTAGATTAAATTTGCTAGTATTTTGTTAAGTGTTTTTGTTTTTACTTTTGTTTATTTATTTATTTTTAGGGGGAGAGGGGGAGTATGAGTGGGGGTGGGGCAGAGGGAGAGGGAGGGAGAAAATCCGAAGCACTGAGCGTGGAGCCTGACTCAGGCTCTCACAACTCTGAGACTGGGATCGGAGGCTAAATCAAGAGTCAGACACCTAACCTACTGGGCCACCCAGGTGCCCCTTGTTAAGCATTATTAAATTTATGTTATGAGGGATGTTGGTCTGCAGTTTTCTTATAATTGGTTTGGGTACCAGAGTAACACAGGTGTCATAAATTGAATTGGGAAATGTTTGGGATGTTTATTGCTATTTCCAGGTGGCTCTTCTTGGCCGTCTTTTGGGTACTGTTTCCCCAAGATGCCCAGAGATGTCCTTCAAATAACTTCTTTTTCCGGGATGAAGGAGGACACAGAAGCCCCTAGCACGGCCATCAGGGTTTTGTGGCTTAGCAGCAATCCCCTATTCCTGTTCAGGTAATGTCATGTCATTAGGGCACTATTGTATGTTCAGACACTATCCACAGAAACTCCAAAACCATGACCTTCCACAAATGGCATGTCAATAGGGCACTATTGTATGTTCAGGCACTATCCACAGAAACTCCAAAACCATGACCTTCCACAAAACTCTAGCCATTCTTTTGAGTCTGGCTGCTTTTGCTTCTTTGGTGTGATGCAGAGGCCCACATCCTTCCTTCTGGGATGATCTAGTATAATCCCCTAAACCAAAAAATGCTTACTTTTATTCCCTTAGGCATAAGGAAGAGGGAAGCGGGAGGAGGGGAAAGGAAAAGGGATGGGATGCTCAGACTTTATTTATTTATTTATTTATTTATTTATTTATTTATTTATTTATTTTTATAAATAAAACTCATGTATAAAATTTATTTTTATATTTATTAAATATATTTTATGCTCAGCAAGCATGAGCTGGGGGAGGGGCAGAGAGAGAAGCAGGCTCCCTGCTGGGCTGGGAGCCCGAGATGACGAGGGGCTCCATCCCAGATCTCTGGGACCATGACCTGAGCCATAGGCAGATGCTTAACTGACTTAACCACCCAGTTGCCCCAGGATGCTCAGACCTTTAAAAAATAATTTCAGGCTTTGCTTGAGAATAAAATGGGGAAGGAAGACACTTTAAGTCCCTTCTAAGTACCAGAAGCAAAAATTCCAGAAATAAGTTAGTACTCCCCTTAAATACACCCTGTAAGGCCAAATAAGGGAAATTGAGATCCATACATAAACTTCTAGAAAAGGAATGTTACACATCATATAATATTTCTCCTCAACCATTTCTCTTTTACTAATGTAGAGAATATCCTTCATTTCCATCCCTCAGAGAGAGCCAAAGATATTTAAAAAGCACTATTTTATGAGGTTTTAAGGCCCCAGGCAAATGAAATTCCTGCTGATTCCACAGATTTCCTGAGTTGGCTTGCAGATGAGACTCTCTTAAGAGTTCTGGCTAGCAAAATCAGGAGAAGGAACACATTCTGATGACTTCCAGCCTAAGACTGAGTTGACTACATCATGCTGTGTAAAATCCCATGATCTTCAAGTGCCTTTTTGTTGATATTACAGCAAGAATAATCTTCCTCGATATTTTAAGTTCTAGTTCTTACTGTGTGAGTTTGTGTGTGTAAGCACATACATGTGTGCAGTTATGATAGTTACTGATTAAGGCATTAGTCTATTGAGAGGGTAATATTCACAATTTAGAGTCCATTTTCCTGTGTTGTTTGGGAGACACACTTAGACTCCTAAAGAGGTTGGAACAAATTACCTGAACCACGGCCACTCACAGAGACTCAGAGATTTTAGTCCTCATTCCCAGGTAACTCCATTGTAAATCAGGCACGTTGCTTAGATGGAAAACTGGAACGGAGTGGAATGTTTATGAGAAAAAAAGAAGTGGTTTGTTAGAGGAGTTGGAGTTTGACCTTGAATATAGCAAGATACTTGGATCAACCAGTTTTCAGGGGCCAAGGAACCAATATGGTGCTGAGAGGCCATATGGTAGAAAGCCAAGGAGGAGTCAACCTTAGGATGGAGGGAAGGGATCAATACCTTGTTTTTAAGAGTGGTAGCTTGAAATAACGAAAAGATTATCAGATAAGGAGGTAACTCACCAAGTTTGGGTTCTGCCTCTGCTACTCTGTAGTTTTGTGACTTTGGGCCCTTAGTTTACTCTCTCTGTGACTTAGTTTCCTCATTTAAAAAGGAAAGTTAAAGAGGTTGGTTGTTAGATTATGCCTAGATTTCACACTGTGAGGACTTAAGCATTCTGTGTTTTTGTTGGCTTATTTGTTTCATTATGTTCTTTATAAAATTGTTAGCTGGTCTGAAACCTTAACTACAAGTAGAAACAAAGAAAGGGGATTTTTGTCTATACTTCAACTACAGGCAGAAATTCAGGGAGTAAGAGAAACTGCTCAACATTCCTTCCTTTTAGAAGATTTTTCTGTCATTCTTTAGAAGATTTTGTATTTTTATTTAAGCACATGGTGACTTGGCTAAAGGAAGCAATAAAAGTCCTGATATCCCAAGACATAAGCAAACTCCACATAAATCTTGCAATTTTCTTTATTTTATAAGTAATAAGGTAGTTCCTATAAACCCTTACATGAGCATAAATATTGAAAGCTCTTGGAGTTTGCAGTGGATTGTTTGACCAACCTCTCCAACTTGCAAGGAACCATTTCTGCCTCTTGGGAACAGCTCCCTACCCCCTGCCCTACGCACATGTCCTCACACTCACCCACGTAGTCTTAGGGTGAATAGGCATCTCTCCACAACATGGTCCCCCTCTTGCTGCCTTCTCCTTGCTGGAAATTTGTGCATTTTGAGACTGAGAAAAAGCATCATGGGAGTCATTTGGGAGTCATGTTTGCTTCAGAGCTCATGATTTGCATGAGTGCATCAGGAGGAGGAGGAGATTTGGAGCTGAGAACAGGAGAGCTAATTTCTTTCATGGCATCTGCTGATGATCCACTTGGCAATGTCCAGCAGGCAGTTGAACACACTGACCTGCAGCTCCCAAAAGTCCGGATGTGGGTTGAAAATCACCAGGGGGAACAGGCTGTCCACGAAAGTCGGAGCAGCTGTAGTTGCCTAAGGAGAGTGGAAGAGGCCAAGGATAGACCCATAGGCAAAAGAAGAGAAGGAAACACAAAGCAAGAGAGATTGCGAAAGATGCTCAGGACTGTGGGCCAGGCCTGTATCACTGTCCTCTACTCTCTGAGGAGACAGCCTCTTGCTCACTCGCGTGCCCGTTTGTCTGTTCCACACATCACTGGTTCTCATTATGTTGTCTCTAAGGTGTCACCATTTCTAGGACACATTAATGTTCTGGCTTTGCCCAGCACTCTGTCCGCGTATGGGAGAATTCATAACTAGGCAAGGTAAAATATCTATCCTGGCTTTGTCTGCCATATTTCATGCCCCTTACATTCTGTGAAGATTGACCAAAGTACCTGTTAGACCTTATGGACAAGATCTGAGTAGCCAGAGAGCAATGCTACAACCCTGGTGACTTGTTCAAGGCCAGAGAAAATGAGGAAGTGTTCAAGTCCCTGTCTAAGCCTCTTGACTTCTTATTTTGATTGAAAAAGAATGGAATCTATAACTTTCCTCTTCTAGGGGACCAACAAAGGAAGGGGTGGTCCTGGTGGACAAGTGAGAATGTCAGAGTCAGGTAGAACCTAGAGTTTTGAATCCTGCCTTTGGGCTTCATGAGATCGCTCAGGACCTCTCTGTCTTTAAGTCTTAACCAGATTCTCACGTGGAGTGGGGGGAAGGTGAATACCTTCAACTGAGTCTGGCATCTTGCTCGCATTTCCATGAACACAGAAACACTGCCTTGGTTGGGTGAATATTTTTGTTTAAGCTCACCAGTCACCGAAAATGAGTGGATACGGTGTCAGTTTGAACTACATCCCTTGGGGTTTATTTATGTATTTAAAACATACATTTAGTTTTGCCACTGAATTAAAAGGGGGCAATGAAGGGGATAAATGAGCTCAATTCAAAATTCACAAAATGTGCAGCTGTTGGTAAATAGATAGTATGGGTCAATTCCCCAGCTCTATATTATTAGCTGTCTCCTTCAGAGAGCAGTGGGTAACATCTTACCCTTTACTAGAAAGGTTTATAGAAAAATAGGTTACTTTTTTTTCCTACTCAATTTTCTTCTTAGTGAAAAGGAATATTCCTAAATTTAGTAAAGTCCAAGTAGATCTTCTTTTCCTCGTCATGTTGTTCCTGTTTCTTTCATGATCTGGCATAACTCCTGTGGTCATAAGGGGAAGTTATTTTTCAGGCAAAGTGTTACTGCTTCTTTTTCTGCCTGAGTCTTAAGGACAGAACCTATATAGTGATCCTGGACAGAAGAACAATGATGAGGTTAATGAAGTGTCAGAAGATGGCAAAATCCGCTCCATTGTTATGCTCTCCAACTTTTTAATTAGGAGTCCTGATGAATGGCTTGCTTGTAAAACGTTCTTTCACTGGATGACACCCCCTGCCCAGTCAGGAAAGGTGAGGAAGTACACGATGAGATAAAGCAGGGCAGTCTGTCTCTGTCGGCTTTATCCTGTGTGTGTCCGGCTCACATCCAGGGCCCGTAGCTGCCTGTGGCTGCCATAAATCATGTCCCAGGGGCTTCCAGAGGCTTCCAGAGGCCAGAGCTGCCAGTATAGCGTGAATTACCATGGAAACATGAGATAGCTGGGAGCTGTCTGTTACCAGGTTCTTCCTGTGGACCCTTGGTTTGCATCCAGATTTCCCACAGCTTTTTTTGGTGTGCTTTCTAGATGGAGCCTTAAGATATGGACTTTTGTGGGATTGTCTGCTTCCAGGTTCTCAGAGTCGTGAAACCAGAAGGTTTTCTGGAGCTGTCATCATTGAACAACCCAGAGGACTCACGAGAGAACCCAAATTTCTCTTGTACCTCAGAGAAAGTACTCTAAATGTTTTCCTCATTGTGTCGTGACAGATGTGTGTTCTGATCATTTCCAGGACCCTGTGGACATTATCACTGGGACACAGCCACCTTTCTTTTCCGCAAGTGAATAGAGTTTTGTTCAGGAAAGGTATCCAGGCTAGAAAGACAGTGTGATTTTATGTGGATGGATGAAGTGCAGGGAGAAGAATCCCTTCCAGGAATAGAAATATGGACGCTTTATTATAATTTTACAAAACATGTTTTCCAGACTGTGATCTTTGGACATTTTGAGAGAGACAGAAATATGAGGGGCCCGGGAGAGGCTATGTGCCTCTCCGTTCTCTCCAGCCCCTGCTGCTCTCTATTTGTCTCTTCCAGATACCTCATGTAAATAGAATCATAAAGCATTTGTTGTTTTGTGTCTTGACTGTTTCACTTAGTGTAATGTTTTCGAGGTTTGTGTTGTAGCGTGTGTCAGTATTTGCTTCCTTTTTATGTATGGCTGCACAGTATTCCCTTGTATTTAGGTCCTGTATTTTGTTGATGAATGTGTCTGTTGATGGACACTGGGTTGCTTCTACTTTTGGCCATCGTGAATAATAGTGCTCTGAACATGGGGGCTCTAGTATCTGAGTCCTTGCTTTCTGTACTTGGGCCTGTCCCACTTTTTAATTGAAATTGGTGGGGTAGGCCTGTATGTGGGATTTCTCATTTCTAAGAATCTAGTGTTTTGTCTGAGCCTAGATGTCATTGTTCTTTGTATTCAGCATTTTTTTTTAAGAGTTTATTTATTTATTTGACAGAGAGATCACAAGTAGGCAGAGAGGCAGGCAGAGAGAGAGAGAGAGAGAGAGAGAGAGGGGAAGCAAGCTCCCTGTCAAGCAGAAAACCCGATGTGGAGCTCGATCCCAGGACTCTGAGATCAAGTCCTGAGCCGAAGGCAGAGGCTTTAACCAACTGCGCCACCCAGGCGCCCCTGAAATGATCTTTGCTAAATGTTTTACATAATGTACCTTATCTAGCTTTTGCTACATTTTACCACAGAGTTTGCCAAGCCATTAGGAGGGGACTTAAGGTTAGGGACAAAAGTACTCAGTGAGAAGTAACTTTCTCACTTTGAAATATCTGCGCCTTTTTTTTTTTTTAAAAGATTTTATTAGAGAGCGAGAGCGAGCATGAGTCGGGGGGGCAGGGTCAGAGGGAGAAGCAGGTCACTCTCTGAGCAGTTGAGCAGTAGCTCAATCCCAGGACCCCCAGGATCATGACCTGAGCTGAAGGCAGACGCTTAACTGACTGAGCCACTGAGGCACTCCCTGAAGGATCTGCTTTTATATGTAAGAAATGTCTGAACCTCCCTAATCTCAGCTCAACTAATTCCTTACCCATTTAGAGTAATTGGCAATAGAGCCAGTCTGAACTATAAGAAGTATGGGAAACAGATTACGACCCTCAAGCATGGACGTTTAGGGCCAAGAGCAATAAACTTTCCCTAATTAAGAGATAGCTATAACTTATTTTTAAGTAGCTTCATTTGTATACAGTAGGGGCTAAAGTCACTTTAAAAAAATGGTTGTTTTTTTCAAGCAGTGAAAAGTTTATCCTCTAGTGTTACTAGTTTGCTTATTAAATTTCTTTCTAAAAAATATTTTTATTTTTAGAGGGGGGAGGGGCAGAGGTAGAGAGAGAATCCCAAGCAAGCTCCACACCCAATGAGGAGCTCAGCATAGGGCTTGATCTCCAGGACTCTGAGATCATGACCTCAGCCGAAATCGAGAGTTGGATGCTTAACTGAGTAACCCTGGTGCCCCTTAAATTTCTCTTAACAAACATTATAAAGATAGTTCAGTTTCATCCAAGCCTTTCTTACCATAAATTACCATCCCATAAAGATTAAAACTATAAGATTTTGGGGCGCCTGGGTGGCTCAATGGGTTGAAGCCTCGCCTTCGGCTCAGGTCATGATCTCAGGGTCCTGGGATCGAGCCCCACATCAGGCTCTCTGCTCAGCGGGGAGCCTGCTTCCTCCTCTCTCTCCGCCTGCCTCTCTGCCTATTTGTGATCTCCCTCTCTCTGTGAAATAAATAAAATCTTTAAAAAAAAACCCAAAACTATAAGATTTTGTTTAAAATAGCTGAGCCTGCCTTCTTGGTAGACTGAATATATAGTGTGGTTTTTTTGTTTTGTTTTTGCTTTTGTTTTTAATGTTAGAAGCATTCTTTTGCCCCTAAAGGATGACAAACCCTCTCCTTTATCACCATCCTGCCACAGCCTGCCACTAAGACTAAGGTTCTCACCCTGGAGCAAGTCCGTTGCCTTAAAACCCTTCATTTCCAGGAAGCTGTTGAATCTAATGGTGGTATTGGTGGTGGTGGTGGCGGCGGCGGCGTGTGTGTATTTCAGGGAGGATCTCTAAGAGGGGCTGTAGATCTATTCTGGATTGCCTGGATGTACACCCCTTGCTCAGTCTGGACACATGTATAGCTCCCAGGTTTGCATGGGAATTTATGCTCACACGGGGAGCAGGGAACGCCGTTGACTTCCCATCGCAGGGTAGACTTAAGGGAAGACATGATGTGGAAATTGAGTCTTCAGGAGGCTCACTCCAGCAGAGGCATTCCAAACTTAAAATCCTGATGTGATCGCCACCTTTTTCACTACAAGCAAAGACTCGGCCAAGAGCCAGCTTGTAGATTCCAAGTTCATTAGGATTTTTTTCTTGAATAGAAATTTTTTCGGTGTTGTATTTTAAGGTACCTCACTCATTAAATGTCAGAGTGATGGAACAGAAGTTAAAATGTGTATGTTATCAAAGAGGACAAATTATAACAATAGTAATAATAATTTGTAAAGCCCATTTTATGGGCTAGGCACTGGGCTAAGTACTCCCCCCCTCTTGTGGCATTTCATCCTCACAAGATGCCTGGTTTGGGTTACATTCTCTTCATTTTAGAGGGGAAAGGAGAGGGCTCACAGAGATTAAGTCACTTGCCCAAGTCACACAGTGGCCTTTCAACCCAGGCAGCCTGACTCTGCTCTGAGCCTGCTTTAGCGAAGGGAGAGACACACAGCAGTATCTTTCTGCTCTTAAACTCAATTTTAGAGATGCCTGGGTGGCTCAGTCAGTTAAGCCTTCAGCTCAGGCCGTGATCCCTGGGGTCCTGAGATCAAGCCTCCCCATCAGGCTTCCTGCTCGGCGGGGAGTCTGCTTCTCTCCTCTCTCTCTCTCAAGTAAATAAAATTAAAAAAATAACAACAACACAATTTTAGCCATTCTTCTCAGCAGCATGGCATCATCTGCCGCACATAGCTATACTTTACATTTTATTGTCATTATAATTTTGCTTATAATTTCTTTATCAGTAAATCCTAACCATTTCTTTTCAAATTTGTTTTGGTTTAATAGTTGTGTAAGAATGATAAGCGTAAGAGTTTATACCTAGTTTTATATATTTGTGTGTATGTAAGTAATATTATAATAAAAATGGCTTAGGTCAACACTGGCAACCCACAGCACTGAGTCATTAACACCCTCAGCCCATTAACACTGTTTACTTTAAATAAAACCCCTTAATAGCCCAAGAGACTGGACATATTTGATGGACCGGGAGTGAAGAGGTAATGAGGCTCTAAACAGAAGGGTGTTCAGAAATAGCTCTCCAGCTGGTTGCAAGGTACGGGGGGACGGGGCGGGGGGGAAGGGGGTCGAGATTCTATTTTCTCTCAGCACTTCGGAAACAAGATTCTGCTCTCTCTTGGCCACTACCGTTGACAAGTCTGCTGCCAGTGTAAATGACAGTTGTTAGGCAATCCCTCTTTCCTCCCCGTTTTGGAGATATTCTCCTTGGTTTTCTCCCCGCCTCACAGTTCTTCATCTAGGTGTGACTGTAGTTTTGTTTCTCCTGTGTAGCTCCATGTGCTTCCTGAAACTTAGGATTCATGTCTTTCATCAACTTTGGAAAATTCTCAGTAAAAATCCCTTCAAATACTATCTGTCCACATTTCCACTCGTCTCTCATATGACAGCTCCTCCGCTCTTTCTCTTCTCCCTGACCTTTTGTTGATCTTACCATGTTACATTCCAGTTAATTTCTTCAGATTTATTTTCCTTTTTACCCATATTCTCTCTCATATGTCCAGTATAATATTTAACCCATTCCTTAGGACTTTTTTTTTTTTTTGAGAGAGAGAGCGAGAGAGCTTGTGCAAGCCGGGGCAGGAGACTCTTAAGCAGGTTCCATGCCCCAGCGCAGAGCCCAATGTGGGAGCTTGATCTTATGACCTTCAGATCATTTAAAAATGTAAATAAATGATGGACTATATGTCTCTCTTCCATTAAAAAAAAAACCCTAATGAGGTGAGTCCAGGTTGCTCAGTCAGTGAGTCGCTCAATCTAACTCCTGATTCCAGGAGTTAGAACATGACAGGAACATGACAAGGATGCCCACTCTCACCACTCTTGTTCAACATAGTGCTAGAAGTCCTAGCAACAGCAATCAGACCACTCCTGATTCCAGGAGTTAGATGCTTAACTCACTGAGCGACCTGGAAGAGAGACATATAGTCCATCATTTACTTTTTTTTTAAAAGATTTTATTTATTTATTTATTTTTATTTTATTATATTTATTTGACAGAGAGAGAGATCACAAGTAGGCAGAGAGGCAGGCAGAGAGAGAGGGGGAAGCAGGCTCCCTGCTGGGCAGAGCCCGATGCGGGGCTCGATCCCAGAACCCTGAGATCATGACCTGAGCCAAAAGCAGAGGCTTTAACCCACTGAGCCACCCAGGCGCCCCTCATCATTTACATTTTCAAATAACTTTACTGAGGTATCGTTTATGTACAACAAAGCACACCCACTTAAATTGTATATTGGATGGGTTCTGATTGTATACGCTCATGAAACTCCCACCACAATCAAAATACAGAACATTCCCATCACTCCTAAGAGTTTCCTTATGCTCCTTTGTTAAGTTTTCAGCAATTCCTTCTTCAAATATTTTTTTCTACCCATTTTTTCCTCCTCTTCCTTTGGAATTCTGGTTATATGTGTTTTGAACATTTGGATATTGTTCCCTCAGGTCTCTGAGGTTCTCCTCAATTTTCCTTAATCTTTGTTCTTTCTGTTTCTTTGTACTTCTGTTGCTCTATCTTCAGATTCACTGATTCTTTGTTCTGCCATCCTCAATAGGTAATTGAGCCCATGTAATAAACTTCTAAAATTTCAGTTTCTGTGCTTTTCAGATCTAGAATTTCCTTTTTTTTTTTTAGTATCCATTTTTCTTTCGAAAATTCCTAGCTGTCCTTTCAGTACGATACCATATTTTCTTTTACTTCTTTGAACATATTTATAATAATTGCTTTAAAGTCTACTAAATTCAACATCTGGAGGCATTCAGAGTCAGTTTCTATTGGCTGCCTTTTCCCCTGAATACAGAGCACACTTTAACATTTCTTTGTATGTCTAGTAGTTTTTGGTTGAAAATTGAGCCTTATAGATGATACGTTATGGCAACTCTAGATTCTCTTATATTCTTCCGAGGTGCATTTTTTTTTTCTAGTAGGCAATTAACTTGTCTGGAGTCCAGTGTAACTTTTGTCACCTTGAGGGTATGCAGCATTGAATATCTCTACTCTTAATGGTTTCTCATTGCTACTTTTTTCACCTGGTCCTTTGAGAGTTCTCCACTTCTTGTAATATAGTGGTTAGTCAAGGATTTCAACAGAGATAGATATCAAATCCTTGATTTTCTTGCTTTTAGGGATTCCCCTCTCCTTAATTTCTAGCTATTTGGCTAGTTTGGGGCTCTGTATCTGACTTTTCAAGCTTGTAAGATTCAACTTTCTGGTTCCTGACCTATGCATGTTTGGGAACTTAACTCAGTTTTGAAAAAAAGGTGGCAAACTCAAAGATAGGGCCGTACACAGCTTTCTTACTCAAGAGCACATTGCTTTCTGGTTTCTGCCCAGAAAGCTTTTTCTCTAGGTCCCTTAGTGCCTCTTCCCATGCATGCGTAGTTTAGCTCTTGGCCCAGGATTTGGGCAGAGTTTATACTCAGAGTTTTATACTCCTTCTGTGGTTTTTCTGCTGCTAGTACTTTTCCTGTAGATTTCTAGCTACGTTTTCAGCCTTGAACTCTGATCTTTGGCACCTTATCTGGTAAGGCTGTGGTTTTCCACTGCTGGTTTATTTTTATTTTTTAATTTAATTTTATTTTATTACAACTAGAGCTTTAAAGGTTGGGCATCAGTCTGGGAAGACATAAACTCTTAATTCTGACCCCTTCCTGTGGCAGTTTTTATGAGATTAAATTCTCTTGCTTCTGTCTGCTTTTGGACTCTCTCCAGGGTCTAAAATATCTGTACATAGTTGTCCTCTAAAAAATATTTCTTCAATCTTATTTCTACTATTGTTATCTATGGGAGGGCTTCATGTCTGCTTCACTCCCCTGACATTTCTGGAAGGAGTCTGTCCATTAGATTTTTTAATTTCAGTATCTCTGTTGTTCATTTGAAATTTTATTTCGCTTCTATCTGACCTAAACCTACCTGGTGTTCATGATAGTCTTTTTATTTCTCACACTGTAAGTCCCTTTTGAAAAAGTGTATTGGACCACTTTAAATGTATTTCTTGATGGTCTGTATCCAGTTAGTACCCAAAAATCCAGTGTCTGCTTAAGTATCCCACAGCACCACTTTTGTCCACTGACTCCCTCTTGTTCAACTTCTAATAAGTAATTTTTGTTTTGTTTTAGAGAGAGAGTGAGAGAGAGTGTGCTCAGATGTGTGGGCAGGGGAGGGGCAGAGGGAGAAAGAGAATCTTCAGCAGGCTCTATGCTCAGCTGAGAGCCTAAGGCAGGGCTCAATCTCATGACCCTAAGATCATGACCTGAGCTGAAACCAAGAGTCAGACACTTAACCAACTGAGTCACACAGTTGCCCAGTAAAAAAAAAGTCTTACATTAATTTCTAAGGGTATGTATGGGTTCTTAGATGAAGCAAGTAGTATAAGTTTGTAGCCCAATTCTACTTGAGGACAGGCTCATGATTACAGAGTCTTAGAGGGAGACTTTGCTTTCTAATGATACAGACCTGAGGACAGCTATATCCCCAAGTCAGGGGATAGATTTTCCCCCTGATCCATCCCAACACTGACAGAACAGCTCTTTGAAACTCCTGGTTAGCAGTCTTTGCAGTTATAGTTTCTGCTTACCTCCAGCTCAAGACCTCTCCTTGTCACCCCACCCCACCAGAAGCTTTTAAAACTTCATCTACTTGATTACTATGAGAGATGGGATGAACTTCTAATACTGCCAGTTCCCACTTACTGCTCTGATTTTTTATTTTTCTAATTGATTTGACTTACTACTCTGGAAAGTTTTGAACAGAAAAAATTTTGAAAGAATGCACTAAACTCCCGTGTACCCACTCCTATATTTATTCATTGTTAACATTTTGCCTATTTGCTTATGTGTGTGTGTGTGTGTGTGTGTGTGTGTGTGTGTAGAGAGAGAGAGAGAGAGAGAGGGAGAGAATGTGTGTGTAGAAGGAGTAGGAGAGGAAAAGAATTATCTAAGAAATTTTGCCAGAAAATTCTCTAGAACCAAAAGTCATATCTTTAGAGGGCCTACCACTAACCTACCTCAGTGTATGAAAAGATCCACAGCAAGGTGCATGATTCTAATGCTTCAAATACTGGAGCCAGAGAAGATAATGAAAACTTCCAGAGAGGAAAAGAGATAACATTCAATGATCAGGAATCAGAATGGCATTACACTTCCTCACATCAGCACTATAAGCTCAAGGGATACAGAGTAATGCCTTCATGTTTTCGACGGAGGATAATTTATAACTGAGACTTCCATACCCATCTAGACTATCAAATGAAGAAAGAAAACAGAAACATCTTCTAAAAAGTAACTTTCCATTTACCATTTGTAAAAAAAAGCTTCTAGAGGTAATATTGAATAGCCAAGGCTAAATCAAGAAAGAAGATTGCATGGGATCCTGGAATAGCAAACCTAAAGCAGGAGAGAGGCATGAGGAATCCCAGGAAAATAGTGGTGGGAAGCCACAGGGTCATGGTGCTGCCCAAGTCCCTCACAGATCTGAGGGCTCCAAGAGGGATGTCTCAATGAAAATTGAAATGGTAAAAAATGTGGTTGATTGTATTGGGAGGCTTTTTAGAATCTGTGTGAAAGTTTGAGGCTAAGTTAGTGATGAGTGACCTGAAAATGGGGGAAATGAAAGACAGACAGTTGTATGACATGTAACTAATAGTTACAACATTTTACTAGTGTGAACACTGAATGTTGAACTAACCAGTGATATGACTCTTTAGGGATGATGGGAAGGGCCCTGGGATGGAATAGAGCTTATGTAGATAACTGGCTGGCATATAGTGTAAAAAGCTAAATCCACAGAATGAAACTAATACATACTGTTTAATAGGTACTGTTTAGAAATACCACGTCAAGTATCAGGAGAAATATCTTGAAGAAATAAAAGTGGTTGCATCTGGAGAGCAGGAACCAAGAGTGCAATGAAAAAGGAAGGGTACTACTGCTATAAGTTTGTAATACTGTATTTTTAAAACCATGTGCCTGCATTAGTTTGATTTTAAATTTTTAATTAAATATAAAAGGTTCATCAATTTCAGAATTTTTTTTTTTAAAGATTTTATTTATTTGACAGCGAGAAACACAGTGACAGAGGGAACACAAGCAGAGGGAATGGTAGGGGAGAAGCAGGCTTCCTGCCGAGCAAGGAGCCCGATGTGGGGCTCGATCCCAGGACTCTGGGATCATGACCTGAGCCGAAGGCAGATGCTTAATGACTGAGCCACCCAGGCGCCCCCAATTTCAGAATTTTTGATACTTTTTGTAATTAACTGTGACATACACAAAGATTCATCATAGCATCACCATATTGGTAAAGAGCTAAGTATTCCTTACCTTCCTCAAGGGCAGGGTGTTCCATGTCCTAAATTTGCACTGTCCAATGCAGTAGCCCCTGGGCATGCATAACTGTTTTGTTTAAAATTAGATAAAATTCAAACTTCACTATTTTAGTGGTACTAGTCACATTTCCAAGGGCTCAGTAGCCACATGTGGCTCGTGACCGTTGTACTGGAGAGCACTGTCCTAAATCATTCTCAGATTCTGCTCTTCTTCCCAGTTCATTGCCAGTGTGCAGTATGGCATTTTGAGGCAATATGCAGTAGTGATTGAAGGTATGGGCTCTGGAGTTACAATGCATGCGATCCAGCATGGGTTTCATCAGCTCCTCGCTATGTACCTTTCGGCACATCTTATAACCTCTCAGTGCCTTAGTTTCCCCATCTGTAAAGTGAGTATAGTAATAGCACTGACACCTCCCAAGGGTTATAAAGATACACCGTGCTAATACGTTTACGTGAGATGCTTAGCATCATGTCTGGCTCATGGTAAGCACTCAGGAAAGGTTACCTACTGCAGCTAATGTCATCGTCTTCATATGATGTCATCGTCGTCATCATCATGCCTTGCCCCATATCTCTTCAGTCACTTCTGAGCTCGCATGCAGCCTTGTTAGACAGTCCCCACACAAACTGATAGCTTCCCCTCAAGAGCCTGGCTGTCTTTTTCTCTTGCCGAGGACTTCCTTGGGTGTTAAAGAAGTCTGCTCAGTCTGGAGCACAGTAGCTCAAAAGTGGTGGGATTTATACCTCCAGGGGAAGCCCTCACCTGGAGAAGGGTTGCCTCACTGGACAAGTATCCCACCTCCACGATTGGGGCAATTCTGTGGTGTCTTCTCCACAGCCTCGCAGATACCCCAGTGGAATTGAGGCTCGCTTGTCCACAGAAGGGACAGAGAACAGGTCCCTTTCTCCTGTCCACCCCTGTCTCATTCTCCCCTCCCATACTTGTGCTTTTTGGGATCTCCTCCAGCTTGTGCCCAAGTCATGGTCTCAGGGTCTGTTTTGGGGGAACCAACATTAAGAAAATCATCACCAGGGGCACCTGGGTGGCTCAGTGGGTTAAGCCTCTGCCTTCAGCTCAGATCATGATCTCAGGGTCCTGGGATCGAGCCCCACATTGGGCTCTCTGCTCAGCGGGGAGCTTGCTTCCCCCCTCTCTCTGCCTGCCTCTTTGTCTACCTGTGATCTCTCTCTATAAGAAAAAAAAAAAAGAAAAAACCAAAATCATCACCATCACCACTGTCATCAGCTCAGGTTGTCCTCATCCCAAGAACATACATACTCTTTTATTTTTTGAAGATTGATTTATTTATTATAGGAGCGGGTGCATGGTGGGGAGGGCCAGAGGGAGAGGGAGACAGAGAATCTCAAGCAGACTCCCCGCAGAGTGTGGAACCCAATGCAGGGCTTGATCCCATAACCCTGAGATATGACCTGAGCTGAAACCCAGAGTGGGATGCTTAACTGACTAAGCCACTCAGGTGCCCCACAAGACCATGCTCTTACAGTAGCTTCCTGATGGGTTTTCCCCATCTTCTTTTTCACACAACAGCCAGAGCTCTCTCGGTTTAATATAAATGGGAGGTATGACCTACCTGTAGAATGTCTCCACTGGTTTCTTCTTGCCCAAAGATAGAATCTAAGCTTAGTCCTGCCATAAAGAATGTTCACAGATCCCCCAAAGCCTCCCTTACCAGCTTCACCTCTGGCCGGCTGTGCTGCTCACCATCCTCTAAACACCATGTTGTCCTCTGTCGCTCTGTGTCCTCACGTGAGCTCTCTCTTCTGATTGGAGTAATGATCATAGCAGTAAGAGTCAAACACTTACCTTGCACCAGGCAGTGTTCTGTGCAGACCACACTGCTTTGCTCATTTGATCCTCCCCATAACCTTGTGAGGGAGGTTTTAATATTCTCCCCGTGTTAGAGATGCAGAAACCACATACTGAGTAGTGGTGTTGGGTCACTCCCAGCTTGTGCCCTATACCACCTAGAAGGAAAGTGACATCACACACACATACACACAGTTAACTTAAAAGAAATCCACTTTACCAGCTCAGGAGAGAGAGAGCATGGGGGAGGGAAGATGGAGAAAGATAACAGTAAATACTGTGGGTGATCTGCCTGACGTTCTACTCCCGTGTTTTGTGCTCCCAAGAGAGTGAGGGGAGGCAAGAGTCTGCTGCTATCCTGGTTTTCCAGGTCTCTCATACTGGGAGCACCTGGCTGGCTGAAGGTGATTACAGGGCTTAATTTTTCACGGGGTTCATACAAGATAGACCCCCAAATGCATGCCAGTTCTTCATTAAGATACGGTACGTCCATACGGAGCTTTTCAGGACTGAGTTTGACTATGGGAGACTGACTCCTCTTTGTAAGTGGACACTCTCATTCCTAATCCATGAATGAGGTGAGACTCGTCATCCTGCTCCCCCCGCCTCCCCCTGGCATTGCCCCATGGCCCACCCTTTTCCTGTTTCCTTCCTGACACATGCCCATCTCTTCTGACACAGGTCAACATCACCTTCTCTGGAAAGCTCTTCTGGGAAGAATTTTTCCTTCCACTTGTGCTCCTGGAGCACCCTGTGTGCATTTCGTTCTGTGCTCTCTTAGGTTGCGATTTGACGGTTTTGTTTATAAACCACGTCCCCCAGCTGAGTGTCAGAGTTCTCAATAGAGCCTTTTTCTCTCCTCTTCCCCCACGTCTGTTTCAATAACCGCCTCCATGGCAGAGACTCAGGAACTGTCTTCTTTGTTTGGTTGTCAGGAAGGCAGGTCTCTGTGTCTTCCAGAAAGAAGAATGAGATCAATTCAGAATGGTTATTATAAAGGATCGGTCATGTTTCTTACAGAATCTGGAGTGCCCAAAATAACCTATTCTGTCGCTATTCACTTTCTGTCCTTTGAGTTCTTTGTTTTTCCCACAAGATCAGTGTTCGGCTGTAGGACTTTAAGAAGCCACTTCTACAGGGCAATGTGGTCTGTTGAGTTTTCCTCATTAGAGCTGTGTAAATATGTTTGTGTTCTCTCTTTTCATCCCCAGATTAAGACATCTCCATCAGCCAGTCAGATCCCCCAAACGCTGAAACTGGCACCATCTCTGAAGAGTTTCCAAGTTGCTTTTCTCTCTCTCTCTCTCTTTTTTTTTTTTTTTATCTTATGAAGGATGTGGTTTTTGGTTATGTGATTTTTAAACCACTTCATTTGTTTTTGGACTGATTAATAGCATAGCTTCCCGAACTTGGACAGAAACGTCAAATTCAGAATCCCTGGAAGCACAGCAGTGAGAAGCTAATTAGCTCATGTTTTCCATATGAATGAGACTCAAATACACAATCACTGCTTCCTTGTTCTATCTCTCACCCTTGACTGTGCTGGCAAACCTTGCTCTTCCTTTTAGGTATTAGGGGATTTGTTGGGAACCAAAAGCATTTCCCTGTACTCCACCTGCTGGATGGAATGAATAAAAGCCCCGGGGAAAAGGTTATATATTTAGCAAATGTAACTAACCTCAACCCCCAAAGTTTCAAGTCTGGAATATATTTCACAGTCCCAGGCCAGAAACATGCATGTTGATGCTGCTTATTTGTGTCCTTTGGCAGAGGGTCTGGAGAAGTGTTACTATTTAGTTGTGTGGGGGAGAGAAAGAGGGAAAGAGAGTGATTATGTATATATAGCTTCAACTTGGTTATCTACAGATGTTGGAGAATGGAATCTACCTAACTTCCCTTTTCTATCACTGGTCTCTACTTTGCCAACTAGCCTCAGTTCACGACATGCTTCCTGCCCCTTGGTCACCACATTGAAGTTCCCTCCTGCCACAGGGCCTTAGCATATGCTGCTGCCTCTATCTGGAATGTTCTTCACAACACACATTCCACCTATTTGCCTTGTCAGTTCTAACTCTTCTTTCAGATATTAGCTCACTTCTTTGGGGAAGCCCTTAAGTAAATTAAATCCCCCTGTTATATATTCTGAGGACACTGGAGACTTCTCATTATAAGCACTTGTCATACTTGCAGTTTTACATGTCTCTGTGTGACCCTTTGTATAAATTGCTTCCTAAAGTAGGGTACACATATGGCACAAATGATATGCAGGTGTTCATTTTTTAAAAATTTTAAAGTTATATGTTTAGTTTAATGTGTATTAGAAGAAATATGAATACACTCATAGCTTATGCTTTTGTGAACATTTTAGCCTACATTGGGCCTAAGGTAGGTAAAACTGTGAACCCATCATCCATAAGCTGGAGGAAATAGAAGTAATATGATCAGGCAATGGGCATATAGGCGAAAATTTTGGAAGCAGTATGCAAATGACTGAAGTTTGGGAAAGAGGTTGATATGTTCCTCCTCACTAGAATGTAAGCTCCAGAAAAGAGCTCTGTTGTGCACCGTTGTCACCACCAGGCTTGGTGCATTTCTGGGCCCTGCTGAAATAGTTGTTGAAAGACTTGACAGGTGCTTCAGTAACAATGTAGTGACTCAACAGGTGCCCCTCCTAAGTGACTTGAGGCCCGCTATAGATCAGACAATACAAAAGAAGACTGAGATTTCTCTTCACAATTATCCATACAGATCGTGCACAGTGGACACAGACTGGAAACTCGTAGACTTAGAGCGTCCAGCTTCAGATGCCCAGCGGCTCGGTCGAGTCACGAGGCTGTAGGGGGGCTTTGCAGTTACCCTGCTCAGAGTCCTGCCTCCAGCATCCTGGGCATGTATCGTCACAGGCCGGCCTCCCTGAGAGGCAGATGGTGAGGTGAAGATTCGCCTGCCGGCAGTTTATTAGGAATTTGGGGATCAACTTTGGTGGGAGGGAAGGAAGCAGGAGAGGGCAGAAGGAGACGTGAGGCAGTGTCAGTCGAGGCTGCGGCCGACGCTTTGAAAAGCTCTGAAGCTGAAACGATCCTTGAGAGCTGTCTGGCGTCGAAGCGGAAGAGTCGAGCAGGTATGCCCCGTGCAGACTGCCTCGGAGAGGTTGCCCTTGAGTAAGGCAGCTGTCTTCACCTGGGCCATCCCTGAAGGGTGCTGTTGGCTTCATGTTGGGAGGGAGACGTGGGTAATGTGTCAGACTCTACCGCAGGTGTCCATCCAGTCTCTGCCCGCAAGTCTCTGAGAGTGGCAGATACCAGCCGCTAACCGTGGGTGCGCTTCGACCACAGTTGGAATGGCTATAATGGTGACAAGTTTTTTTTTTTCCTTTATGCTCAACCAAAACCCCTTCCTTGTTAAGTTCCCCATACCTGTGCTTGTTTTGACCAGCAGAGCAAGAAAACCAAAATCACTCTTGAACTTCGCTCTATGAAGAGAGTGAAGGCATCTCATTTTATTTATTTATTTATAAGCCATTTTGTTTTATTTTAAAAGACTTTATTTATTTATTCGACAGACAGAGAGAGATCACAAGTAGCAGAGAGGCATACAGAGAGAGAGGGGGGGGGAAGCAGGCTCCCCACTGAGCAGAGAGCCCAATGCAGGGCTTGATCCCAGGACCCTGAGATCATGACCTGAGCGGAAGGGAGAGGCTTTAACCCGCTGAGCCACCCAGGCGCCCCTCATTTTAAATCTCTTAACCAAAAACACGTAGTTTCTTCAGCTCTGTTTTCGCACATATCTTTCTGGCCCCTTAATACTCCTGTGTTATCTCCCACAAACCTTTTTTTTTTTTTTTAATTTATAAAGCTTCATTTAAGATATGCCCTATAAAAGTAAGCCTGAAGTCCATCTAGTCTTTTATTTTTTTTTTTTACAGATTTTATTTATTTGAGAGAGAGACAGAGATAGAGAGCACAGAGGGAGGAGCAGAGGCAGGACAAGAAGCAGACTCCATGCTGTGTGCAGAGCCTGTCACAGGGCTCTATTCCAACACCTTGAGATCGGGACCTGAGCCGAAAGCAAGAGTTGGATGTTCAACAGACTGAGCCACCCAGGCACCCTTCTTTTTAAAAATTTTTTATTATTTTTAAAAAAGATTTTATTTATTTATTTGAGAGGGAGAGAGAACAAGAGAGAGAGCACGAGCAGTAGGAAGGGCAGAAGGAGAAGGAGAAGCAGACTCCCTCCTGAGCAGGGAGCTGACGCGGGGCTCGATCCCAGGATGCTGGGATCATGACCTGAGCTGAAGTTAGACCCTTAACTGACTGAGCCACCCATGCATCCCCATATATATCTTTTTTAAATGAATTGCTTAAAAGCAAGATCTCTCTAAATGTGGGTTCATGAAAACAAACCCTGGGAGCCTGAATGGAGAATCTAAAAGTTCATTTTTAGCCGTATCTTATTATAATATGTATAATTATATTTATTATAAAACAATGGTAAACGTTTGTTCAGTCCTTTTTGTATGCCAGATATTATGTTAAAATTACTTGCGTGCCTCCATCTCAGTGGATCCTCTTACCAAGCCTGTGAGGCCGATACTGTTTGGATTTTTACTTTAGGAAGGAGGACGTGGAGGACAGCTAGATTATGTCACTTGCCCAATGTGACTAGGTCAGTAAGCGGAGGAGCCTGGATTCCAACTCTGCTGGTCTGGTTCAGGAACTAGCTTCTTTTCTGTGTGTATATTGCATTGGTCATGGCTGCTTTAAAATAGCAAATGACCTTATTAGTTCCCTAAAAAAATAAAATAAAATAGCAAATGACTTAATATCTCAAGGAAGTACTTTGAATGTATGTGATGGTCTTTGGAGAGGCCCAGAGAGCAGTGATTTTTTTTTTCAAGGGCATAAACCAAAAAAATTGATGCCTTCATCTAGGGACTGTCTGCATCCACACCGAAAATAAGCTTCTTAAGGGCAAGGACCACGTTTGTTCACCTCTAATGCTATGTGTGGCAGAGCATCTCAGTCATGGTCGTGCAGGTTGTCAGGTGACTGCCTGTCTGCCGCGATCCATCCCTCTCTGCCTCCTTTTGTCCTGCTGCAGCTGAACCCTGACGTTTCTCTTTTGCCAACTGATGCAGCTTTGGCTCTGTCAGCAGAGGGCACCGGAGGGACACTTGGAGGGGAAGGGGCATATCTTTGGGCCTTTTGCTTTTCTTCTTGCTCCTGTGGCAGGGTGGCCAGCAGGCAGCTTCCGGTGCAAACCTCTGGTGCGAACCTCCAGCTCGGCCAGGCCACAGGCTGCTTCCCGGGAGGCTCGCCGGCGCCGCTTGGGAAACTCCCTGAAGTGCCGCAGTAAGATCTGTCTCCACCCTTGGTCCACAGCCACCCACCCCTTTGCCTGTGGAGTCTGAATCTCATCCCTGAGGGAAGGCCCTCTCTCAGGTTTCTTCCTTCCTTGAGTGCTTTCCTTAGCCTTGGGATAGAAGCGGCTCCCTCCATCTGCTATGCCAATATTGCTTCGAGATCTCTTTACTCCCTCAGTAGTTAATCCCTTTTTATTAGTTCATAATTCTTCCCATTAAAATTTCCCTGTTCAGGGGCGCCTGGGTGGCTTAGTCGTTGGGCGGCTCCCTTCAGCTCTGGTCATGATCCCAGGGTCCTGGGATCGAGCCCCGCATCGGGCTCCCTGCCTGGCAGGAAGCTTGCTTCTCCTGCTGTCATTCCCTCTGCTTGTGTTCCCTCCCTCGCTGTGTTTCTCTCCATCAAATAAATAAAATCTTTAAAAAAAAAAAATGTCCCTGTTCAGATGACTGGTGTGGTCTCAGTTTGCAGGCCTGACCCTCACAAACATAATGCTAGATGTTCAATAAATGACCAGTGAATAAATGAATGAGGGAGGGAATTGAGGAAATGTGCTTCATTTTCAACATATTCCTGCTGTTTATTCTTGAGGAGCCATTGGTATGGGGTAGCCGTAACTCTTTCAACTGTTTCACGTTGCTTGAGAGTTACGCAATTTCAAGCAGTCTATAAAACCTACCTGTCTCTAAATATTCTATGACAGATTCCAGTGGTACCACGGATAGGGAAACTAGTTCCTCTCTCATATGTCCCCTCTGTACCCCCACCCTGGACTTATGATTTGGTCCTGTAATCTCAAAAATAATCCAGCCAGTCCTAAAACCTGCGCCATTTCCCAGGTCACAGTCAGGGCTCCTAATGCAGGTGGTTTTTTGTTGGTTTGTTTTCAAAGATTTTATTTATTTGAGAGAGAGAGAGAGAGTAAGCATGGAGTGAGCGTCAGAAGGAGGAAAGGCAGGAGCAGAGGGAGAAGCAGACTCCCCACTGAGCAGGGAGCCTAACTTCAGACTCGATCCCAGGACCCCGGGAACATGACCTGGAGCCAAAGGCAGACGCTTAGCCGACTCAGCCACTGAGGCGCCCCCCACAGTTGTATTTTGAGAAAGCCATAGTTCTTACTGTTCACTTCTATAGGGAACTACTGAACTCTCAACACAGTTGACATCGCAGACTATGAACAGTCCTGTTTTTTTTTTTAACAGTCCTGTTTTTACAATCCAAACAGAACAAGTTAGTGTACGAAGACATCCCTGTAACTTATCTTGGATGAGAAAGGCCCTTATTCTGGGCCAACACATATCAGTAAAATAGTTTAACCTCTTGCTCTTATATTATCTCTGGGTAAGACTAAAAAAAGAATTTCTCTGAAGGCAGGAAAATAGGGAATGCAAAAGTCACAATGATGTGTGTGTCTGTGACCACTCGCACATATTGCCTGTCTATACCATCATCCCTGGACACTGCAGCCAAGTGAGCCAAATCCTGAAATTGAATACACTTCCAAACAAGGAGTGCCCAGCCCTTCATTAAGGCTGATAGAAGAGCACATCAAGGACATGGTGAGGTTTCGCTTGTTTACGTAATAAAATAGAGACCAGTGTTTAGCTGCTGAATGTGTAAATGTAGACTGTGTGACAGTGGGTAGCTCAGAGAGAAGGAAGCAATTTAGAAAATACCTCCTTCCCACATCACACACATTCTCAGAGCCATCAGAAGACCCCAAAACTAGGTCCTACAATATATGTGTTTTATAAAGCAAACCCACTCCCCAGCTTCAGGCTGTGTGTGACCTGGTTTCTCTTTTTAATTTTCTAACTGGGGCGGAAAGCTAACAGTGTAGTATGTCATGGTCAATATGTCAACCGCAGAGTGGGTACAGTGTCCCAGAAAGATCCCAGTAGTCATTTAGTACATTTCCCCACAACTTGAGAGAATGTCAGATGGATCACTGGGGTCCCGAATGCCCTGTGTCAGATCCCCACATCTCAGGCTCTGAGTTCTCTGACTAGGTTTTAGAGTAAATGTTATGTACAGTAGCAAGGGAGTTTCCTTCTGGGACTGGAAGACAGGTCTGAGGAGTGGAGTGAGAAGGTGGGGGTGTGCCGCTTTTCATGAGCCATTATTGCGGTTTTAACAACTGTCAAACAAATGCCTAATGACTTTGAAATGGAGAAGTTACAAGTCCCATGGCTAGGTTGAGCTTAAGTATTCCTATATTACACTACGGCTCCTACAGATAATTTTTGTTAATTTGTACAAGTGCACACAAAGGCATGTCTTTGTTTGAGGTATCACCATTACTGTACTCCTCAATGTAACAGCGACCCGGGGGCATTTAGGGTTAGGATTCTTCTCCCCTCCCCACCCCATGGCAGAGGACATCACTCAGCTAAACACGGAAGGCAGTGACTTCAGTTAGGCTTTTCCCTTTTGCTGTCCAGTTCACCCATAAGAGGCCAGTTCTCAGCCAGCCTAACCCTCCCAAACATTTAGGGCATAGAATTACTTTTTTAAGTTGGTTCAGCGAAGATGAAAATTTTCAAATGCCTAAGATGCATTCCAATAGCAGTGGTGTTTATCTTGTCACTGAGTTATGGTAGGAGGATGAGAGGGTCATTGTCAGAAAGTGATGGGAGCTGGGGAAGATGCTCAGAGACGCTGGATGTCTCTCCTTTTCCTGTCTCAGTCTACTTTTCAAGACTTGTTTAGAAATGGTTATGAATTAAGAGTTTGCGGGGTGGGGGAGCAAAAGGGAGGAATGAAATGAAGACTGTGAGAGTTAGGGAGGGAATGCCCTCAAACTCCACAGTGATGAGAGTTTCAAAGGAGGGGAGGAGGCCAAAGTCCTCAGGGCTCTTCCCCAGAAATCTGCAAAAAACATTGGAGGCTCTGCAAACAGTGGTGATTGCCTGTGGGATCTGCATGGTTACATTCATTTTGCATGATTAGTAGCAAACCAACTAAAAGAATTCACCAAGCCCTCAGAACAGATGGTTCCTGGGTTACAGGATGTCCCCTTGTCTTCGAATAAACCGTGTCTTTGAAAAAACTAAAGTCGTAATACAGGATCCTATTTGGGTCTCTTCATCTTTGGGAAGAAGACCAGTTGCTTTGAGCCAGTGTTTTTCAAAAAATTATGGTTGTAACTCATTAGTGTTGTGACCCAATTTAATGGACCTTTGACCAGCGTTTTTTAGTGGAATGTAATGGGGAAAAAAACGCATCGTCTTGTGTATAGCTTCCTGCTGTTTTTGTTTCAGTTGTGTGTGTATACATATGTATGTGCTGGGTTGTGATGAAAAATGTAGTTCTTACTGTGGATCAAGCTCCAAAGAGTAGGAAAATATTGGGTTTAGCTGACTTTAAAAGGAAAAGGAGCAATTGATTGTGGTGTGTAATTGGTAGAGTGGAGAAACACTGCCCAACCATTATTAATAGGTACACCTGCTTGTGTGAGTGTAGGTATGTGAGAGCCCCTGTCTGTGTGTATGTACGTGTGAGTCTTTGTGTGTGTGATCTGATTCTGCCACGAAGTCTAGGCAACAGTATGCTTTCTCCTAAGAATAAGAAGTCCTAAGATTGAAGGGCAGCTGGGTGGCTCAGTCAGTTAAGCGTCTGACTTTAGCTCAGTGTTCTGGGATCGAGCCCCCTTGTGGGGCTTCTTGCTCAGCAGGGAATCTGCTTGTTTTTCTCCTTCTCGAGCTGCTCTTTCCCCTGTTCGTGCTCTGTCTGCATCTCTCTCAAATAAATAAATAAAATAAAAAGAAGTCCTAAGATTGAGAAGTTTATTTAAGGAGATGCTGCTTAGTATGATAATAATTTCAGAAAATCTGATGGGCAAACCTATTACCCTCCATTAGGCACTTGAGATGCAAGAGATGCACCTTTTGCCATTAACTCCAAGTTGTAAGTCCTTAAATTTTTTTTTTTTGGGGGGGGGGTCACAGAATGTTTGGCTCAGCACAAGCTAGTAAACTGTATGATAGCATAAATTTTCATAATTTATACTATGAAGAAACAATATCAGTTGAGTTAGTTATGATACTTGGCTCTTCAGGAAACAAATCCCTTGAACATACTTCCCTGATGGATCCATAGAAACACATTAATATTGCCTTAGGTTTCCAAACAAAATGAAAAAGGTTTCTACCTTAGCTTTTCCTGTCAGCTTTTAAGGTATCCTATCTGGTGACAAGCTGTGTCTAGAAAAAAACAGCATCCACACCTGTCAGGTGCCGGGGTTGGGGGAAGGAGGGGAGACCTTCCATAGGAAATGAGACCTGTGATGTTCTAAAACTCAGAGAGACATCGTCATCTTTTAGTGGAACATTTATTAATACTTGTAAGGTGCCCCAAAAAAGAGCGACAGTGATGTAAAATGACAGATATCTTCTTCATCTGAGGTCTGCTTCGCAGCCCGTGGGCTCGGTTGGTTTAGACAGTATGTTCCCCAAGGCTGAGGAGTTGGGCTCTGTCACCTCTGACACAAAGCAAGGACCTTGATCTTCAGGAACACTTGATGCTTTAGTCAGTTTTTGATAAGTCCACACTGTTGGCTAGAGGAGGCGCTAATTATCCTCTCTTCCAAGGAAACAAATCACCAACCATCTCCATGTTGGAAACAACCAAAAGCATAAATGCTTCTCATGCTTCGTACAGAATGTCAGGCAATTCTTAACAGTTGGACTGAAAATGAATCCAAGCGAGAGGCATGTGACAGGCAGATGGCTATGTGACTTACTCAGGGAAGAGAGAGAGCGCAATAGGAATGCTCCCTGTTTAAGGAACTAGAGCATGTTCCCAATGGCGGGTGATCTGTCAACTACCTTCCTCTCACAAGACCTGCCAGGCTCTTTTCCCAATTTGAAAGCGGTGCCCCTGAAGCCAACATGGTTCTACGGTTGAAAATATTAGGTTTACCTCGCCATGTCCTCTGACACCTTAATAGGGGTTTATCTTACACGGGGTGTTGCAAATTCTTCCAGAACCTGGGTTTCTGGGACTTGTTTGTTCAGTGGGAACCTACACAGTCTCTGTTTTCACTTGACTGAAATAAATGAATCCACAGCATCTTTCATCATAAATATAATGCCCTGGGAGAGAGTATAGCAGCGAATCAGACAGACAGGGTTTCCAGGGGCCCCCGGTACCCAGGACAGTACCTGGTACACAGTAGGCACAAAATTAATATTCACTGAATGAATGTATGAATAATGACCGGATGGAGGTTTTGGAGGCCACTATAGTGTTTCTTCTAACTGCTTTGGATCTCTGAAACCACAGACTTCCGTCTCATCTGTGAGCAACATTTAATTTTTCTTGGCCAGTGTTACATTTGAATTTGATTCATACACTAAAAATTATGGACCATTATAAATATCTTAGATTTCCTCTCTGGGTACCCTTTTCTGCCAGATCTTCAGAGTAAGGAGATGTTAGTTAAACCACACTGCGTGATCCCCAACTTGCCTGAAAGGGTTTTCTAAAATAACATAAAATTGTCTTATCCAAGTTACAAAACAAAAAGTTCTGAAATCGTTTTTCTGCACAAACGCAGAATGATGTTATGAACCATAGTGTGAGCTTAGTTTAGTTCCTCAGTTACACTGTTGCTTTGAACTTTCACAAATTGTCTTTTTTTTTCCCCATCATAAACATGACAATTCAGTTAGTCAGGAATTATTTTCCCATTAGTCATGCCAGTTTCTTATACCATGAGCTAATATTCTCAACAGTTTTTATCCACAGTTATCATATCTTTGCTTCAGAATCCCCACTTTCAAAGGAAAATTTGTAATAGCACAATGGAAAACGAAGTACAATCTCTTTTTATAGGTAAATATAGTATAAGTAGTAGATAATTGAAGAGCTTATACATCATAGCCTGTTATTATTCTCAGTGGCTGAATGCTAATCAGTTAACTGCCTTTGAGCTCTGTATTTTTAAATGTGATTAAAACATACAGTCTCACAGTAAATGTAAATGGCTTATTAAGGGTCTTTACATGGCAACAGTATCATATGTCAGAGATGAATGGTGTTTCTAATTTGCTAGCCACTTGGGTCAGGTTTACTTTAAGCAGGAAGCATATTTATACAAGTAATCGTAACACAAATGGTCTCTTGAGAAAAGCTGTTGGTGAGGGTTTAACATTTTTGAAGTATGCTTTTGGATATCTTCTAAATGGGTATTTTATAGCCACTGGGCCAAAGCGCCTTAAATCCATGTTCCTTCCCACCAGCATCACTGCTGCTGATGCTGCCTGAATGCTCAGGAAGTCTCAGGGTGTGTTCGTTTCTAAGTGTGAGGTGAGAGGGAGTCAGGGGGCTTGAGCCACCTTCCTTTGAACCACATTCTTCAGGACTTTACTACGTAAAGGGCAGGGGAGTGAGGGCAGCCGCCCTCGGGGCGTGTTAGAAATACACAAACCACACCCCACACCTACCGCCCCAGAATATGCACTCGATCCTAGTCCGCTTGCGATTTGTTAGCACTGCCTGGGACCCCAGTTCCTCTGTTTTCTGGGGACCAGGCACAAGTCATGGCGTCCCTCTCTCTTTCCTCCTCACTTCTAGAATCTACCTCTTTCTAAGAAAGCATTCCCTCAGCCCACGTTTCCTTTATTTCTCAGCACTCCCATACCCCAGACCCAAATGAATTTACCAACATTGGATGTTTTTGCTTTTATCAAGAGCCCACTTCTCATGCTGCCCATCTGACATCATCCTGGGGCTTCCTGCTGCCAGATAATCTTGGGAAAGTCAAGGCATCGTAAGGACTTCCAAAGCTATGCATTTATCCTGCTTTCTTGCTGCTAAGCCTCCCATCCTTTGTTAATTCCACATTGAGAACCCATCCTCCTGAGCTGTCCACCAGAACCCAATCTCCCTTTGCCATTTCAGTCCCTTCTGTTTGGGGGCAGGGAGGGGGGTTTGACTTCTTTGAACACTGCCTTCCCCTAACCTAGCCATAAACTCCTCTGTTAATATGTGTGGGGTACTGAAAGGACGAAAGGACATCATACGAGATGTTTGGGGGAATCACCAACAGTTTTCTCAGTAGAGGGAATTGTATGCAGTTACTAATGACCCACACGGGTCCTGAACACACTTCATTTGGCCACACCTTTGCATTGAGAGGCTCAGCCTACAGCAGGTGCCCAGAGGCAACGGGACATCCACACACCCAGACTGACCAGCCAGTTGGCCCCTAGAAGCAATTTGTTCCCTCTGTTCCAAACTGTGCTGGGCTAAGAGGCTCTGCAAAAAAAGGGAACTGGGCGTTTAGAAGCGCAGTGCTTACAAATTCAGGCTCTGTGGGCCAGGGGTTAGTGCAGCCAATGGTCAAGGGAGCAATCTGGGGTCATCTGGGTGAGGACCCCTCAGCCTCCTCTGGAGTGGTCGGCACCCAGAAGAGATTTCTCTAATCAGAGGACACTGGCAAGGGGAGAAACAGAATTGCTTTCTGGCCGTAGTGAGTCCGAGGACCGCGTTTGCAGCTTCCGTTCTTCTTGAGACCAACAAACCAATTCTTTTCGGCGTGCTTCTTGGATGTGTAGGTGTTGTAATGGTTTTCTTCCAGCCTTTCCAGGAACAGACATTCCTCATTTGGTGTCTGCTAAAAAGATAAGACGAAAGAGAGTAGAATTATTAGTGATGGGTTTTCAGTGAGGTCTATCTTTACAGCCAGACCTGTGACCTGGGGCCATTTTACTGAGCCTCTTTGTGCTTCAGTTTCTTTTTCAGGAAAATTGAGAGCATAATGGGACCTGTCTCTGAGGGGGGTGGTGATGGTAATTAGAGCAGAACCCAGCACCTATGACCCTTCGAATTCATTTCCTGTTTTGCAAGTTCTCCTTCCTTCTGCTGTCCTCTGGAGAAGGAGGGAACCCTGGAGTTCCCTGTTGGGGAGATCCCATTCGACTGACCATAGCACGTCGAAGGCAGGGCTGAGCCTTTTGTCTCTGTAAAGGCTGGCACATGGACTTGACCCTGAAAAATGGCCAGAATTGGTAAAACCAAACTGTGATGTGGTGGGGGTTTTTAAGTTTGGACTTGAAAAATAAATGACAACCTACTAATATTATTTTATATCCCGGCGACTTTCACTAACAATATCAGGATTTTTACATTAACATTGTTAGGGATATAATCACTTGCACAATGTGTCATAAGCATAAAAGGTTATCCTGGAACTTAAAGTTTGGGGTTTTTTTTGTTTTTTTTTAAAGAGCAACCACATGAGTGAACTTTTTTTTTTTAAAGATTTTATTTATTTGACAGAGAGAATCACAGCTGAAGAGGGAACACAAGCAGAGGAAATGGTAGCGGGGGAAGCAGGCTCCCCGCCGAGCAAAGAGCCCAATGCAGGGCTCTATCCCAGGACCCTGGGATCATGACCTGAGCCGAAGGCAGACGCCCAACGACTGAGCCACCCAGGCACCCCTGGTTTTTTTTTTTTTAATACTCCATTTATTAATTTGACAGAGAGCACAAGCAGGG
>CM053607.1:102051475-102067139 GCA_028646535.1 Procyon lotor | reverse complement strand
TTATTTTTTCCTATGTATAAAAAAGACCTACTTGTACAAAGAATTGTACTTTTAAAAAAAGAATTGTACTTTTAAAAGTCAGAACTTTACTTTAAAAAAAGAAAGAAAAAAAATTTTAAAAAACACCCCAAAGCCACCCACCCAGATATAGGGAACTCTTAGCTGTTGATGAACATACTTCCACATATTTTTACATATGTACACACGGAGGGACATAGATAAGGCCATATGGATAGAGGCTGAAGATGTTAGCAAAATGGCATGCTATCTCTGCTTTTAAAAAAAAGTGGGAATAAACCTATGAAAACATTCAATCTCACAAGAAAATGCAAATTAAAAACAATTTAACAGGTTGGCTATAATATCTGTAAAGAGCAAAAAAATTTGCAATGGTTAGTATTGTGACAGCATAGGACATAGGCACTTCCGTGTACTGTTAGTGAGATAAATTAGTGGCAATTTTCTGAGAGTAGTTTGGCAATATGTATTACTTTTGACCCAGCAATTTCATTTGTAGGAATTGAGCCCTAGGAGATAGTTGAGCAAGAGTAAAATGGTATTTTTGGAGGATGGTCTTTGAAATACTGGATATAACGGGAACCCACTCGAAGCAACCTACATCTTCATGGAAAAGGGATTGGTGAAGTGGCTAGGGGTGCCCCCATACAGTGGAATCTAGGGCAGTTGCCAATTTATTAATCTGGAAAGATTACTACGATGTATTAAATAGTGCAGTTACTTGAAAAATATCTACCAACAATTATTTGGAATTCATCTGTTAGAAAGTGGGAAGAAGGGGTGCTTGGGTGGCTCCATGGGTTAAAGCCTCTGCTTTCAGCTCAGGTCATGATCTCAGGGTCCAGGGATTGAGCCCCACATCGGGCTCTCTGCTCAGCAGGGAGCCTGCTTCCCCCTCTCCCTCTGCCTACTTGTGATCTCTCTGTCAGATAAATAAATGAAATCTTAAAAAAAAAAAAAAAGTGGGAAGAAGAACCCCAGGCATTTGAACTTCCTATTTGTCAGGATTTTCTAATACATTTATTATACTTGGATATAAAATACTTAGGCTGTATATCGACTTTGCTCCAGTTCCTAGTCACGTGATCTCAGTATTATCTCTTCACCCACAGTGGTGGGTGATGCCTCTCCTGGTGGCTTCTAGTCTTGTTGTTCCTCATTCTTTATTCGTGGGCATGTTCCTGTATGTAGCTGTGAGCCTCACTGAGGCAAGAGGTCGAAACTCGTCAGCCTCGCATCTACCCGGCCGATGCAGGGCCTTGGGAAGGATGGGTACTCTCTGGCTAGGTGGTGAGTTTCATTTGCTTCTTGAGAACATGGAAAGCAGTCCGTAAAGTTCCCTTTGATTAGTAAGGAGCTCTGGAACAGGAAGTCTCCTGCTTCTTATTCATTTATAATCTAGTGCAGTGACATCTGGGTGAGATACTTTGGATCCTTCTAGAACAAGATGGGAGATAAGTATAATATCTAATTGAAAAACTCTTGCTGCCTCTGCAGGAACTTATCCAGACATTAGTGTTTGCTGCATATTGTCGGGTGTGGGAGGAGGTGGGCAGTTTTGGACCTGCGTGGGTTGCCCACTCCCTTGTAGGGAGGGTCCCCCATGACACCCCTCAGTGGGCGTCAGGCCTGCAGTCTGTGACGAAGCTGAGGACGGCCATGCCCCTCACCTGACGTCTGTGTTACACTAGAGCAGTTGACACACACAGAGCAGCTGAGTCACAGGCTGAGTCACAGGCTGCATTGGGGGAGCTCCGTCTGTCCTTCCACCAGGATTTGTCAGTAGTTGTTAGCATTTGGGGCAGTGCCAAGGGCCTGGAGATTAACAGTTGATTCATAACTATTTTAAAAATGATTTTCTTTTTTTTTATATTTAGCACTCTTTTTTTCTCCACTATTTGGGTGACATAGGCCTACTGTAGAAAATTTGGACAAGACAGGCATTCGCATATTATAAAACTGGCCACTTACCACCCTTAGAGATAACTACATTAATGTTTTGATATATAGTCTTTGAAACTTATTTTCTAAAATGTGTCCTTTCCCTAGACATAAAAATCTGTATCAGGGTGGGTTAATACCTAAAAGTGGTTAAGTGTGTGAGGCAGAGCTCAGAGATATTTTAGAACTTGTCATTATTGGGGCGCCTGGGTGGCTCAGTGGGTTAAAGCCTCTGCCTTCGGCTCAGGTCATGATCCCAGGGCCCTGAGATCAAGCCCCGCATCAGGCTCTCTGCTCAGCGGAGAACCCGCTTCTCCCTCTCTCTCTCTGCTCTGCCTCTCTGCCTACTTGTGATCTCTCTCTCTTTCTCTCTCTCTGTCAAATAAATAAATAAAATATTAAAAAAAAAAAAAAAAGAACTTGTCATTATTAGTGGAGAAATATATAAATTATCAGGCATAATAAGATTACCCTCTGAATATTTCAGGTGAAGTACAGGGATGGCCAGGACTATGGTGGGAGCCTAGAGGAAAGTGGATTTGGGGGTTCTCCCTCAGCATTTTTATACAAGTAATAGAAGGTTATATGAAATGACAAAACTGATTTAAAAGAGGAAAAGCCATAAACTATAAATATAACCTGGAAAATAATGAGGATAAGGGATTTATAAACTTCTAATTCATCTTCTAGCTCTCACTGATGGGGCACCTCCCATGTGTCAGCAACATGAGTGGGTGGGTTCTGTGCACTGTCTCTCTGACCCCTCTTAACCCCTGTATGGGGAGTTACCACCCATTACTATCCTCATTTTAGACAAGGCTCAGAGGAGGCAAGTAACTTGCCAAAGTTGCAAAGGGTTTTCAGTTTTGAGTCTGAGATTCAGTGATTGATTGGTCAATTGCTTTTATCACCAAGTAGAAGAACCACGTTAAAAAAAATCTACTTCGTGTGTAGCAGTCACTGCCTAGCTGCAAACCCTTTAAAACGGTCCCATTTGATCTATATTTCAGTGAACAACCTACAGGAGGCTGCTCATTGCCCTGACAGTCTCATCTCCTGACCCCTAGCAGGCGGCACAAGAAACCAAACTGTGTTCACATTCCGAACCCTGGCTGAAGTTACAGCTTCAAGAGGAAGTTTTCTGTGCCCACTGCCCCTTGACAGTTTGATGTAAGTTAAAGGGAGGTTCAGACCAAAACCCCCTACTAGCTGCCTTTTTGTAGACATCTTCTTCATAAAAGGGAAGAAAGGGATTTGGCCAAGCCTCAACGATCAATTGTTAGGATATAGAGAAAGATCATTGAAATGCAGAAATATTTTCAAAACTTGGGTCCATTGGCTTTAGTTCTCTTTCCATTTAAATCTTCTACCAGAGATACCAACAGGGACAAAATCACACTGTCTGTTTCTTTTCTTTTCTCACAAAGACCAACATATACCAGAGTCAAACCTGTGTAAAGCATTACCGAGGAGAGGGACGGAGCAGAAGATAGGGAGGATTTTTTAGCTCCTGAATAAACTCTGAGACTGTGCTTCTCAAGGACAGGCATGTAGCTCATTGATCGTCACATCCCTTCAGTCCTGAGGCACAGGAGGCACTTGCTAAATGTTTGTTGGATGATGAGTCACACGCTAGAGTCTAGGCTCTAGGGTTTTCGTGAGAAGCGTAGAGAACACGCTTACAGCATGTGGTGGTGCTCCAGAAATGTTTTGGGAATGAATGAATGAAGTGGGAATAGGTACTCTGAAATGACTGACTGAGGAGTTACTGAAATTTCACTCAATGTGCTGTCTGTGCTCGGGCGATGGTACATGCGAGTATTTGGAGAGAGCACCACAAGAAACTCTTTCAGGCCTGCTCCTAAAATAAGGCAGGGTAGAGGGTGGGAATCCTGCTGGAAAAAACAACAAACAGAGGCTAATTGTTGCTTTATAGTTTGCCTCACTCAACGTAACACGATTTCTGGAAACCTCAAACCTTGGCCGTGTCTGGAAGCATGTCCGCCTCATACTTACTGAGCCGTACAAAAGCCCATCGGTGTCCATGGCCAAGTACTGGCCAGTCTCGGTACTCTTTATGTACACCTCCCCCACGCTTTCCGCACTGAGCTGCAGCTGAACTGGAACAAAAATAACACGAGCAAAAGTAAATAAACACTAAACCTTTGCCGATAGGGCCTGGCGTCCAGGACAGTTAGCCATGGAAAATTCTGCTCATTCATTTCGCAGTGCCCTCAAGGATGAGCCTCAAATTAATCAAAACATAGAAATACAGTTCCTTTTTCTTTGCCCTCCAAAGAAAGCTGCCCTTTGGGAATGATGTTCTTGAGAGAAGGAGAGATGATGATGGGCGTGCCCACCATCCCCCTGTTGGTTACAGGATGACCCCTCACTCCCTTCCTCTGTGTCTGTCCCCTCCTGGCGGGGAAATCACCACGGGAGGAAGCGGCGTTCGCTTTCCTGGGTGCTGCAGAGTGGCAGCTGGCCAGCCCAAGTGTGTTCTGCTTTCATCAGCAACCTGCTTTGGTGGGGGCCTTTTTAGGGCCCCAACCTGTTCAGCGTGGGAGCTTCTCGTGGACAGATTGTTTTTTTGAAAAATCCCATGGCATTATTTTCCCAGACAGAGAGGTTCCCAGGAAGTTGGACCGGTTAGTGCATCTAAAACCCGGGGATCTCTCCCACCGTGAAGTTCAGTCAACGGCCAGCCTCTGCAGCAGCCCAGCCGGGACAGAGGGAGAAGGGAACCCCGGCTTCTCATTGGGAAGACAAAGCAGGTGTCGGGAAATGCAGCCCTGCTTCTCGCCGTGGGGTGATGTTCTCCAAGGGACATCTGACCACATCTGGGGACATTTTGGGCTATCCTGGCTACAGCAAAAATGGTACATTGAGGCCAGGGATGCTGCGACATGTTCTGCAATGCTCAGGGCAGCCCCCACAACAAGGAATTAGTGGAAAACTATGAGGCTAGGGGCAAGGACCTGAGTTCCTCTGGTGAATACCCCAAGGAGCCTTGCCCGCTGCTGGACCACTACCTTGAGTACGACACCCATTCAATAATTCCCATTTGTTCTTTCTCTCCCTGGTGGTTCTAGAGGGGGAAATCCTTTGATGGCTCACATTTGAGAAGCAAAACTAAATCTGGGCTCTCTAGATGATTTCTTTGGTCACTAGGCTGTCACAACCATCGTGATGACTAGGGGTGAAAAATCTAACTGAGGACCAGTGAGCACCCCATTCTCCGGGAGGACGAGCTGACCGCCCTAAGGGTCAGCTTGGTCAGAGGCTGAGGGGCAGGGTGGGCTGGAAGGAACACTGGGTTCTGGTTGGCAGCTGGAGACCCCTCATTGCCTTTTCCTTGTTTTCCTGTTTTATTTAATTTCTTGGAATAGGAAATACATTCACCTGTTTTGAACTTGGAAACCGTATAAGAGGAGACAGAGTCTCCCTTCTATTGCCTCTGTCCCCAGCCTCCCATGTGCGACTGTTGGGGTTACAGTGGTAAACAGGACAGGTGAGACCCTCGTCCTTCCTCCCAGGACACTTTCTCTGGCGCTGGGGAGATGCAGAGACAAACGAGTAAACCCCTCCTAGGTTTATTTCATGTGTACCCTTCTAGAGAGCTTTTATGTACCCCTGGGCAAATACATGTTATCCTTCCTGCCTTTTTTTTTTTTTTTAAACACAAATGGTATGATACAGACACAACCGTGTACTTTGTTGTTTCGTTTTGTTTGTTTGCTTAACAACCAACTAGAGATCTTGCCAGTTCAGCACTGAAAGAGTTAACCTGGTTCATTGGGCCAGCTGCACCGTGTTCCACTACTTGGCTATACCATAACCAGTTAACCACTTCCTTATTAATATGTCTGTATTTTCTCATTTCCTTCTATTTTCCTTATCTTCTGATTCATCCCGAGAGTGATGCATAGTTACTCACCCTTACTGAAGATGCAGTTTTCTTGTTCTTGGACGTGTTCGCTACAGAGACTTGGGTCTCCTCTAGCTTCCTGTGGTCAGTGGAGTTTATCTAATTCACGGGAAGGAAACCAGAAGCCACTGACCTCCTTTCCCACGGGTCCTCCTGACTTGGGTTAGTCCGAGGGGTAGTCATGAGAGAACAGGCCAGAAGGCCTCTGTCATGATCTGGGCCTCCCCTCTAACCTCACACCATACCACTCGCTCACTCACTCAGCCCGCCCCACCCATTTAACTCCCCCAACATGGCAGGCTCTCTCCCATCTCAGGATTCTTGCCCATGCTTGACGCTTTGTCTGGCACCTTCTTCCCCCTGATGTTGACACAGTTGCTCCTTCTCCTCCTCCGGGCCCCATCCTAAATGCCCCCTCCTCAGAGAGGCCTTTCCCCCCAAGGCCCCCATGAATGTCTGTATACAGCCTTGCCCCTGCCTATGCCACCTGAGTTCCCCCATCGTCCTCTTTCTCAGTCCTTTGCTTCCTCTGTGGCACTTTGTATGGCGAACACCTATTTTTGTTTAGCAGTTTGCTCCTTTGTTTCTGCCTCCACAGGAGAATATGTACCTGGGGAGAGAGCAGGGATCTTCTTTGTCCAGTCGCCCGTAGGTCTGCAGCCCCCTCATGCTGTGCCTTGCCCATCCATTCAGCCAAGATAGAATTGTCTAACAGACAATGTTAGGCCATTATTTGTGGAGATGAACCTGCTGTCCATCATCAGTAAGCTGTGCACTTTGAATTTGTGTTTCCCGTGATGCTTTGTGGAAAGAAGTGAGAGGGACCGAGTTGAGAGCTTTCTGGGCTCTCCCACCAGCCTGCTGGGTGACCTTGACGAAGCTCCTTAATCTAGAGGCCACAGTCTCTTTATCAGTAATATGAGAAGGCTTTGTGTCCATTCTCTAAAGTTTTCCCCATAGGCTCTACGACTCTTTGAAGCAAGTAAATACCTTTCATAGCAACACTGTATACTACAGAATATTGTTTGGCCCCAAAAAGGAACAGAGCACTATTACATGCTACAACATGGATGAGCCTTGAAAACATGCTCAGTGCAAGAAGCCGGTCCCAAAGGACCGTGTATTGTATGGTTCTATTTAAGTGAGATGTTCAGAGTAGACAGACATATAGAAATGGGACATAGATGAGTGGTAGCGAGGGGCTGAGGAGGAGGGTGGGGAGAGCAAAGGGGGAGTTCTGGGTGAGAGGTACAGAGTTTCTTTTGTAGGTGATGAAAATGTTCTAAAATTGATTGTGGAAATAGTCACAACTCTGTGAAAAAAAAAATATATATATATAAAACCCATCGAGTTGTACACTGTAAATGGGTTACTTCTATGGTGTATGAATAGTATCTCAATAAAATTGGGTTTTTTTAGTGCTTTGTGCTTTTGTTGGCTCTTATGGTCTTCAGAGAAGTTTTATATACATTTCCCTGCCATTTTCTCAGCATAATCCTGATGTTTAAGAGGGACCGAGGGAAGGGACTGACTGTGTATGGATCCCCTAAACGTGCCAGGCATTGTGCGAGTTTCTATCCTGGTATAAAGTGTAAAATTAGAGTGTGGGTTCCAGAATCAAACTGCACGAATTCAAATTCTGGCTTGGCTGTGTATTAGCTGTTTGTTTATTGGGCAAGTTATTTAGCTCTGTTGCCTTATGTGTGATGATAGCACCTGCTTCATGGAATTGTTTTGAGGATTAAATGATGTAATGCATGCAGAGGGCCCAGGACCGTCACTGTCATTTCCACTGAGCTACGGTGACTCCATTGCTTCTCCCAGCGTTCTCTGGAGGAAAGTGGCAGTGGCTTTGTCCTGTAGGTGAGAGGACTGAAGCTCACTCATGACATGTTTTGCCCAACATTATACTTGTAATCAGGAGTAACTGATTACTCAGGCCCAGCTCTGAGTATTGCAAGTATCCTGTGTAAGATTTCTTCTCTTTAAGACAATACCTTGGGCTCCAGTGTTGGGAAAGATGGCTCCAAATCCAGCCAAATTCTCTTTTTTTACACCTCCTCGTGTTCAAGGTCAGACAAGATGTACAAGATGGCGCATGGTCATCCAGTATCCCATTTGCAGCTCCAGATTAGCTGCCTGGACTTTTTTCCACCTATGTACCCATTATATAGGCATTTATTAAAACATATTATAGGTGCTACAGAAATCCCAAAGGACAGGTCCTTTTGTGTAATCAAGGAAGGTTGTTTTGTTTTTTTTTAATAGACTTTATATTTCCCAACCCAAGCAGGTTGGGTTCACAGCAAAAATGGAGGGAAGGTATAGTGATTTCCCCTATGTCCCCTTCTGTCTCGTGTGTGCAGCCCCCATTATCAGGAACCCTATCACGGTGGTCCATTTGTTAAAACTGATGGACCTACACTGACATATCGTTATCAGCAAGGAGTGCTTTTAAAAAGCTTTTCATTTCCTACCTCATTTCTGTTCTCTGCCTTCCCTAGTCTCCGTTCGTCTTTCTGGGGTGGGGGGCAGGTAGAGTTAACTTCGGCGTCTGTGGACTCCCATGTTGGCCGAGTGAAGGCCTCATGGAGGTGACCATGAGCCAGAGCTGCTTGGCACAGGACTCGGTTGTCGGCCATGAGCCCCAGCGTCAGGGTTGTTGCACTGGTGAGAGTTCGTCTCAAGAGTTTCCTCTGTAAATATTATTTCTCCAGGATGTCCAAGTTTCATAGCTCATTTTCACTGGATTTCTTTCTGGCTAAGTTTCCTAAACATATATCCTCTGCGAGCAGGCCTGGCAGGAAGAAGTAACACCCAGCCGGGGCCGCTCGTGGAACCAACGAGGTGTCCGGCTCCCTTGAGTGACTTCATCCAGTCTTCTCAACCTACAGCCTCCGGCAGCTGCTGCCCAGGAGGAGCGGGAAGGAGTGTGTGTGAGAAAGGGGGCTCTGAAAGGGGAGGGGGAACCACACAGCCTGGCCTGGCGCCAGTTCCTCCCTCTTGGAACAGCACCAGGGTCTGGAAGCCGCTCAGTCCACACACATTCCCTCCCCGACCGTCCCTCGCGTGCTGAGGCCTGTGCCCCCTGCCACACAGGGACCCCGCCCTGGGAGCCAAGGGGGCTCAGACCCTATGATGATAAAGACGCACCCTAGAGAAACCCTCCTCGTTTTTCAGCTAAAAGCAGACACAAGTGCAATAGCTACAGCAGAAACTCTTGTCTTTCTCTCCCATATGTATTAAATAGTATTATGGTATATACACATATGTATTAGGTAGAATATGTATATATTTTTATCTTTCAAAGTAAAGTAGAAAATAATGCAGGGCGAAAAAAGCAAATTGCAAAAGAATATAGTAAATCCTTGATGAAATTCTATATGAAACACAAAACAGTATGCATAGTTCATGAGTATATAGGGAGTAAAATGGGAAAATGTGCCTTAGATTCAGAACAAATTCCTACCAGTTGCTGCTCTGGAGAGAATGAGAAGTGCTGAGTTTGCAGAGGGCAGTGGGAGGAACTTCCCCTTTGTCCTGGCTCTTCATTTTGTTAAATACACAATTCTGAGGCAAGCCCAGCCACTGGGGGACCCTGGTTCAGTCTGGGTGATGGGGCTGCTGCTGACCATGGACTTCTCCTTTTCGGGGCCATAGTGGATGTATAAACTCGGCTCTTGGTCAATGGGCAAACACGCTGAGCCGGCCAAGGCTCCCGTTGCTTGCTCCTGACCTCTTGGGCTTGACCCAGGCCCCATGTAGACCCAAACAGAGGTGTCTGTGAAGGTGAGTCTTCTTGGGGGGTGATGGAGCCAGGAAGCATGATGAGGCAGGACGGGTGAGGGGGCACTCGGCCCCCACCCCCGTTCTCTGCTCAGTTTCCTTTTCTAGCACCTTCCACCAGGTTAACCAACACCTGTGCCAATGGGAAGAAGAAGCCTTTCTTTATCCTGGGCAGGGAATTTAGGACTTGCCATCCGAGACAAGAGGGTCCTTGCCTCTAACCCATCCCCGGGATGGAAGGGCAAGTACTTTTTCAAAAATGAGACAAGTTGTTGAGTCCATAGAGTACTGTTCCACTTTTGACTTAGCAGGAGAAATGGAAGCAACTTTTAATTTAAGAACTTTTTAAAAAATGTGCTGCTTTATTTTATCTACTTATTTTTTCTTTCTTTGTTGTGGTCCCAGTGTGTCCAGCCCCCATGGCCTGTGGAGGCACAGAGGCTCCGCCTCTGCCTGGGGTTCCTGCCTTCTCTTCCCCCAGCCCGGCCTCTTCTTTGCCCCTCACCAGCAAATTTTTTAAAGGTACTCTAGCTAGACATCGGTTTCCTAGAGAAAGTCAAATTTACAAAGCAGTATAACATTTTTTATACACAGGCTGTAAGTGGTGTCTGCTTGGTAGATTTGTGACCATCGTGTGCCCAGTAGAAACCAGGAAACGCAGAAGGCTGTGCTGGTCTAGGAATGGCCTATTTATCAAAACTAAAGATCAAAATACCACAATGTAATCCCCACCTTCATGGATCTTGCTCCTCCCTGCCCCGCACTTATAGTTTGGACCTCTTCACGGGGCTTTTTGCTTGGAGGAGCGCACACAGAGGTGAACTGAGAGCTTTTGGGTGGACGTGCTAGCCCCACACTAGGCCGTCTGCCTGTTTTTCTGCAGAGCTCTGCCTGTATCTTTGGTTTTCTCTTCTTCGCTGTGCCTTCATAGGTCTTAGCTAGTACTTTTATTCACAGGAAGATACATGATTCTTACTTTCCAAGGATAGAAAGAAGGAAGAAGGTGTCGTGAGACTTTAGCTGCCAAGACGAAGTGAGCTTTGGGGCCCTGCGCCGTGGCCCGTGCCCCAAGCCATCCTTGCGTCTTCCTCTCCTGCCCCTAGAAATTTTTAAAGATAAGATTACAGGGGTACCTGGGTAGCTCAGCGAGTTAAAGCCTCTGCCTTTGGCTCAGGTCGTGATCTCAGGTTCCTAGATCGGCCCCCGCATTGGGCTCTCTGCTCGGCGGGAAGCCTGCTTCTCCCTCTCTCTCTCTCTCTCTGCCTACTTGTGATCTCTCTCTCCCTCTCTGCCGAATGAATAAATAAAATCTTTAAAAAAAAAAAAAAAGATAAGATTACAGCTGATGGGTTCAGGGGACAGATGAGTGCAGAGGAGGTTCTGCTTGGTAGCACACCCGTGGCCTTTAAGCCTGCTTTCCACCTCTGCTCTCCAAAGAGAGGCCAAAAGAGATTACGTGCCTAGTTTATTCTGGGTCGGAGACTTCCCGTCCTTTGCCGTGTTTACCCAAAGTGAGGTCAGCCTCATTCAGAACTCCGTGAGGTTGTTTTATGTCAGTGGCATTTATAATTAAAGTGTAACCACAAGCCGAGCTCCGTAAAACATTAGAGAAAAATGGAGAAGAAAAAAAAAAAGTGAGTTTGTGGAAAGAAAATTCCAGTGGTTTGGAATACATATATGTATGAAAAAGACTTTTCTTAGAATGTGTAAAGGTGTCTGCTTCTGCTTTAGGGTCTGAAAAAAAGATGCCTGGAAAATTTCGATATAGTCCACGGACTGTGTGATATTTAAAAAACAAACAAACAAAAAACTATCTAGAAAAATCTCTTCTGCATGACCAGATGAGGGGTGAGCGGGAGGAATGGCAGGGAAACCTCTGGCATCATACCCCACCAAGGTGGGAACAGCCCGCAGGGGGTGGGCGAGCATTTCTGCCTGGAGACTGGCCCTGCTCTGCCCGCTGGCTTCTGCCATCGGGGCCTAGTTGTGCCCACCTTGGGGATCTGAAAAGCTGTCTTGACTTGCAGCCCAAGCTGGTGGGGAGCCAGGTATCTTTACCACAAGGTGCCGAGTCATAACAGACAAGAAACTACAGTCTGCGTGGCCCCAAAACAAGGAGGGGGGAGGGATTTCACTGAAGAGGAGTCTGCCCTTTATAAAGGGCTGCAAAGATTCCTCTGACCAGTGAACTCCCTTAGTGCTTTTAGGATGTGGTTTGATTTATAAATATTTGATTGGCACACACTTCGCTCAGGAACCTTTCCATTTGTGCGGTAAGCAGTGCCAGTAATCCTGCTCCCCAAACAGCCTCTTGTGTGCTTGGGGAGGCAAGGGGGTGTGGGTCACGGCAGGGGCTGCAGATTTGGAATGCTCGCGAACTTGTTCTCCACTTACCATTCACATGTTCATCCCATTGAGGAACAAATCATGTCCCCTTTGGCCCGAGAGGAAGGTGCAGCAGGAAGGGCAGAATCGAACATGGAGCCCCTCCTTGCTCTGCCCGTGACAGCTCACTCTTGCTGCCAGAGACGTTAGACAGGGCAGGGCTTACTGGGCATGGACCCATTTTTCCTACATTCCAGGCCTTGAGAGCTCCAAACCTAGATGATCTTGGCAACACTGGGTTGAAGAGTAAGACTAAGTTCCGTGAGCAAGGCTAACATTGATGTAACCTAACAACCTACAGCGATCAGATGGTTACAAGAAGAAGGTCAAGTTAGCCTAGGAGAGATGATGATGGTGAATAAGATTTTTTCAGCACCTACTATATGCCTAGTGGCATGCATGACACTTTTAAGGTTCCTCCTTTCCTATGACATGGGGAACTGTTTTTAAAATGAAGAAACAGAGGACTGTGGAGAAGTAACTTCCCCAGGGGGACAAAAGCTAGTGAATGGGGAGCTGCACCTACACCCCTCTGATCTGCGTGACAGGCTGTGTGAATCCACTACTTTTTTTTTTTCAAGGTTTATTTATTTATTTTAAAGAGAGATCTAGAGAGAGAGAGCACAGGTGGCAGGGGCAGAGGAAGAGGGAGAGAGAATCTCAAGCAGACCCCGTGCTGAGCACAAAACCTGACATGGGGCTCTATCTCACAACCCTGCAATCAGGACCCGAGCTGAAATCAGGAGTTTGAGTTGAAACCGAGAGCTGGACGCTTAACTGACTCTGCCACCCAGGCACCCCTCCAGTATGTTTATTTAATCACTTCGTGGGGTGAGACCACCATCATGGTATTGACGTCAGGAGAGGTAGTGGTATATGGAAAGAGCCTTAGTATTGGAAGAAGAAGCTATGGACCTCTTTCAACTTTCCCACTTATTAACTGGTCACAGGCCCTGTTAGTTCAGGGTCTGCAGAGTGATGATTATTCATAATCCTGTGAGATTATGGTTAAATGGAAATGAGAGAATCTAACACAATGCCTGGCATATATCAGGTACTTAGTAGGTATTTACTGAATCTCTTGTTGAATTTGAATTTATCTGCCACCAATACAATTCATTCACTTATCAAAATCATATTTATTGGGCACTATGCCAAGTGCTGGTCAATGTACCAGACACAGAATTCGATTGTGGAGCTGTAAGAGACAAAGTCCCCATTCTCAGGGAGCCTAGTGGGGGAGAAAACCATTAAATACTCACACAAATATGTGTAATTATAACTACAGGGAGATATGCCTGATACAAGAGACACTCCTCAAATGCTCTGTATCCAAAATAGAACTGGTCATCTGGCCTGTTCTTCCAGGATCCTCCCTCCCAAGGTGAGGCCACCATTTACCCATGTCCCAAAGGAAAGCCATAGGGGTCCCCATGAATCTTCTTGCAACTTAACATCCATTGCCTTGTCTCGTGGTCTGCACCTCTGACCCTGATGTTGCCTGGCTTTCCTAGAATGGCGTTGTAACACATGGTCACAGCCTGTATGGATCATTGCCTAAAGTCATGATTTGAGGAGCTAAGGGGTACATTTTACTCAGGCCTGCATTCCAGTGGCCTGTGCACAAGCATCTGCTGTAGGTCTATAACACTCCAAGAAAGGACTTGTGTTAGGTGTTTGGAAACTTACTCTCCTGGAAGTAGGAAGAAGATAAGTTTTGAAAATATCCCAATTTTGCCCAAGGCAGATCCGCTGGTTACAGACAAAGAGAAGCCGCGAAAAGAGTTATTTTATGCCTTGTAGAGCTGGAAGGCATGCAGTTCTATTTGGTATGATTTATGTAGATTCATTTCAATATTTGATTGGGTTTCAGAAATATTCTTCCTGACGGAAGTCTCAGAGTATGGCTCTGCGCCTGTGACCACAATCTCTAGTCATGCTCAAACTAATGATCTAGGAATAGAAACCATCCCCTCGCTGGACAGTGCTAATCAGTAAGCCAGGGTCTTCTACTCTCTCTGACCCTGTCCTGTCCAGATCTATTCTGATTCAGAATAACCTGGGAAATGAAGAGGGTGTGTGGCAGTACCACCACTGGGCAGTAGAGGGCGACAGAACCACACTCAGTGGGGTACGTCCATGCCAGGGAGTCCTCTTGCCTGCAGGATTTTTGAAGACTTTTCAGCCTTTTCAGACACACAGAGCAGTGTTATTATTCCCATCCCCCACATGAGGAAGCTGAGTCTCAATATTATTCCCAAGATAAGACATTTGGGAAGACTGGCGACATCTACATTTCTAGACAGGAGGGGTGATTGGAAGGGTCCTTAGACTGGGCGACTTGACATTTACTTTGCAGAGCATTTTATGCAAAATGGGGAGAATGATCATTGTTGAGTGCTATTCCAGTTAGAAAGGGACAGTGTAGGAATATGAACTTAAGCTTTCTGACTCCAAATCTAGGGCCCCCTGAGTCTGCGGAGAGTGTGTGGATTATCCTGTCCTCTTGGCATTGACAAGTACAGAGATGGATTTCTGCTCACTCACCCCACTTAACTCTGATTTCTGTCATCCTTGGCCCTTGTTCTTAGTTCTAGAGTAAATACATAGGTGAACACAACTCTGAATGTTGCCAGAGAGGCCCTGAATCAAAACATGAATCTAGACCCTTGACCTTCCTGGGAGACAATACTACAGAAAAGATGGAGGGAAGGTCCTCAAATATTATCCTGTATTTCCACACGCTGGGTTGAATAGTTGGAAGCCTTGATGATGACGATGATGATGACGACGACAAAAGCAGTATTGTACTGAGCTGTTCCCCTGAGTCAGGCACTGTGCTGGGGACTTTCGCTCGATCATCTCATTTAATCCTCCCAAGAAACCAGCGAGGCAAGTGGCATTATTCTTTCTTACAAGTGAGAAAAGTGAGGCCAGAAAGATTACGTAATTAGCCCAAGTTCACTTGGCAAACAGTCAATCCAGCATTACTGGGATGTAGACCTCCTCACACCCACTCCTCCCGCTTTCTTATGCTGCATTCCAGGGGTTCCTGACATCTTAGGTCAGGCGGCCGAATTCACAGCACTTTCACAAGTTGTCTCGCTGTTACAAACCCACAATGCAGTCGATAGTGTTCATGATGGGATGACAATGAAATCACATGCCATTTATACAGAAATTCCAGTACTTGGAAGTCCTAACTGTAGTGTCTTATTTTCTCAGAATTCAAGATTTCTCAGAAAAGCCAGCCTACTCTGAGGAACACAGCATCATGCTTGTCTTTCCCTGGGGATTCTGAGCACCAGAGACCATTCCCATTGGTTCAGAAGATGGGTAAGACTTATCAGAAACATTTAAAATCCCAGAGGAATAAATACTTCTTTCCCTTGTGTTGTGTGGGGCAGATCACACAAATTATGTAGCTTGCCTCACACAATGGACTACAATCTAAGTTCATTTGTTTGCAATACATGTTACTTACATACATACATATTTTTAATGTACTGAACAGAGTCCTATTTTCATCAAATATAATTCTTAGTTTTCATTAAATATAGGGCGTTTGCTGGGCCCATTTGAGGACAAGCCATCAACCCCCCCCCC
>CM053607.1:102031523-102050975 GCA_028646535.1 Procyon lotor | reverse complement strand
AAAACCCTAAGAGGGGACACTATTTTGTATAAAGTATAGTAGCATGACTCGGAAATTCAGTTCTGGAGGTCACACACATGGAACTGAGGGTAGACGATCTGTCCTGTCATTTGGCGAGTCACAGCAGGATGTACAGGAGCAGGGACAAGAGTCCTTAATGCTCAGACTGGCAGGTCAGGCAGTGAGGGCACACTGGCTCTTCAGTGTCATTTGTCATCTGTGAAGATGCACTGGTGCCTCATTTCTCAATCTGCTAGTGAAGATCAATGAGACCCACATTCTCAAAGCAGCACCCTCAAATGCGGAAATCGTAACTTCTGGTATAGTTGGCAGTGAGGAATTTAAAATCCAAGTTTCTCTCCCACCTCTCAGTACTGTACTCTGGCTGAACGCCGCCGTCTCTCTCAGAGAAGGCTACTGCACCTGTGATCCAGGAGATCCTGGCTGGGAAGCTGGGAAGAGTGGACACCACATCTGGCCTGGGCCCACCGCTCTCACCCTATCTGAGGTCCTGTCACCTCTCACTTGGGCTGCTGCACCTGTCCCCTGCTTCTGCCTCGCCTCCCCTGCTTCTCCACTGAGCAGACAGAGTGACATTTTTAAAAAGCTAATCTGATCACCTCACGCCCCAACCCGCACTGCTTTCTCCTTCAGAGAAAAGTCTCCAGGGCTCTGCATGGCCTGACCCCGCCTTCTCCAGCCAGTCATCTCTCCTCAGCCACAGCAGACTATTTTCTCCCCAAGTGAAACACGCTCTTCCTGGACTCAGGACCTTTGCACATGCTCTTCTTGCTACCTTCTTTTCCCTACTCACTAGGAATATAAATTCCACTTCTTCTAGGAAGTCTTCCCATCTCTCAGGCTCTGTAGGTCATCTATTATCTAACTCCCATGGTACCCTAGACTTCACTGCAACACTCAGTTCACTGGGAATCCCTTTTATGGTGGGCCTTCCCCACTAGAATGCAAACTTCAGGAGCTCCTCGTTGCATCTGCCTTGCTCCCCACTACATGCCTCACGTCTGGCACAGTGGAAGCTCGTCAAGTGAATAAATGAGGACTCCAATCTTTGAACTGGCGGGAACAACGTGACCAATTAAAATAACAAGCAGAGAGAAACGGAAACCTAACAGAACCTCCTTACATTCTTAAGCTAAATGAGCTTCCTTCCCCTTGGAGACCTGATTTCCTCTTATCACGGGTGTGTATACTGTGACAAGGCCTCAGTTAATTCTTCGGAACTAGTTTCTGGGTGGGTTCGGAGAAATATGAGCCTTGCCACCACGTGCCACCATGGTCAGTAAGCCAGAGCTCTGCGATAATCCAAATCAAATCAAGAGGCATTGGTGTGCCTGTGGGCGGCCTGCGCCCCCCGCCACAGAGACAAGCAGCCCTCCTGCCCCAGCCTCACACAGCAGAGCAAGGCTGGAAGGACCTGGAGCCTTCACTCACTTTGTCTTACCTTCTGTCTTATTTTCTTCCCCCTAGCAAAGACAAACAATAATTCAGTAAAGGAAATATGAGTAATGGAAAGAAGGAGAAAAAAATAAACATATCAAAATGGGCAGTGTCCCTCGGGCCACTGCTTTTAAAGAAAACAAGGAGAGTAGATTTGGAGATATTTCTGTGACTCTGCTAAAAAGGAGGGAAAAAAAAATCAAGCTGGCCTCTCCCTTTCCAGGACTGGATTCCTTATCTCTCTCTTGCTGTAGAAAGAAAGATTTCCCAGGCAAGGGGCTGTCCGCTCTGGCCTGCATCAGAATCCTGTGGGGAGATGTACCGAGCTGACAGGTGCCAGCCTCAACTCAGGTCCAGTGAAGGGAAACCCCTGGGGGAGGAGCCCTCACAGGATTCCTGGCCCCCCCCCCCAACCCCCAGCCTTGCAGGGAGGACCCTCTCTGAGGAACAAAGCTCAGGACTTGAAGGCAGAGTTTCGCCCTGTGCCCACTGCCGTAAGGTCCAGCTCAAGTAAGAATCTCAGGTGTACTCCTGGGGTCCCCAGTGTCAGGTATTGAAAACCTTGTTTAAAGTAAATGGAAAAGGCCTAAGAAAATCAAAAGAAGTAGTGCAACACAGACCTCTTTGTGAAATAATGAGCAACCAACCTGTGGACCCCTGGTGAGGCTTACCCTGTTTTAGTTAAAAACTCTGCAGAGGCTTTGTTACCTGGATCTCATGCGTTGTGAGAGGAAAGCAAAGTCCTCTGAACAAAGCAAGCACTTCTCACCTCTATGGAAGTGGGGAGTGGGGTGTGCTTTAGAGAAAGTCAAGTAGCCTTTACAGCGCGTTCCCCCCCCCACCGCCACGGCACGAAAGGAATAGGGAAGCAGGAGGCTTCACAGCCCAAACCCGGGAGGGACATTGGTCTTTGTGAATTCCCAAAATATGAAAGACAGTCATGATCTCATCTGTGGGGAGCTTATCCCTTGCTAGGCACCTCGGGCTATTTACTTGACACACTCCAACTGAATGTGACCCTGACAACAGCCCTGGGAGCAGGTACTCTTCACCTGAGGACACAGATTCAGAGGGCAGGCGCGGCTCGCCTGCAGGCACACATCTAGCTAGAAAGGGGTGAGTCAGAGGTAATATCCATCCGTCTGAATCACGGTGATTTCTTAACTTGTACCTTGGCTGTCTCTTATTTTAAATACAAGGACAGACACCATTTGGAATGCGACATGAGCAAGAATTCTCAGTCTGCCGTTTTTATTTGGCTGTGCCAAGCCTCACCTCCGCCTGGGAGATGAACCAGGTTCTTAGTTCAGTTAAGTGTTACTGAAGGCCTTCAACACATTGTGCTCTGTGGCAGGCAGAGCACAAAAGCCCCAGAGTTAGTGAGTGGGAGATGAGGTCCCCTTGCAAGAATTTATGGTAAATTAACAAATTCACAGTGCATGAAAGAGACAGACATAAAGCACTGTACTGGTAGTTTGACCAGAAGTCTGGGAATTGCTGGATTATAGAGTGGCTGCTGCCAGCAGATTTAGAGAGGAGCTGAGCTTTGACCAGAGGTCAGGACTGGTTTGCCAGAATGGAGAGGCAAGGGTGGTGCAGCGAAGGAGCAAAGAGGCCAAGCATCGGTCAAAGGACAACTCCAAGGCTGCCCTCAGCCAATGCTGCCTCCTGGCATTCTGCTCCCCTGAGTCCCGGCCCAGTGGACTCTGGCAAGTACCCGAGCTCATGCTGGAAAAGCAACCCTCAGCTTGGGCCACACATCCAGAAATGCCTACAGTGAAATCCCAAGAAGGGTGCTGTGCACCCTCAGAGCACCTTGAAGCAAGGGGGGGCACGGCTCCCATTTTATGAGGTTGAAACCAAAGTCAGCAGGTCTGAAACTTTCAAATTAAATTATCCTCTATCTTGAAGAGCAGACATATAAATCAGAAAGAAAGCACATGTAAGCCAAGGAATAAAAACTGAACTTAAACCCGTAATAGTAAAAAACTTTCGGAATATTTTGAGTGAAAACCTCAACAAAATGCACGTGATTTCCGCAGCAATTCCATGTCCACAAATCCTCCCCAGGGGAGGGGAGGGTGCAAGGCATGGGGTGCAAGGATGACTACAGCAGTTGTGTTTATAATAGTGACAAACAGTACGTAACCAAGTGTCCGACAGAAGATCAGCTCACAGAGTTTTGCACGTCCAGAAAAAGGAATCCTATAATCCTCTGTAGCCATTACAAATGGAGACGTGGATTTATGTTTATTAATGAGGAAAATAATCCTAATATATTTAGTCAAGTCTGCTTATAAATAAGCAGATATGTGTGTGTGTGTGTGTGTGTGTGTGTATACATATATATATATATATATAATTTTATGAAGTGGAATCATGTGATTCTACTTTCTTCAGTCCAAGCCTGAATCAACTGAATAGAATTGAAATCATATAGAATAAACTCTGATCACAGTGTAATTACCTGAGATATCAAAAACCATAACTAGGAAAACTGCAAATATTTTCAATTAAACAACACACTTTGAAATAATCCTTCAAAAGAACATTTATAGGGTAAGGACAATTTTTAGAGTAATTTAAGCTGAACAATATATAAAATATAGCATATGAAAATTTGGGGAGGCAACTAAAACAATTATTAAAGGAAAATCTTACCTTTAGCTGCTCATATTAAAACAATTAAGGTCTAATATTAATGACCCAATATTCTGCACGAAAATAAGTAAACAGGGATGTGTGGGTGGCTCTCAGTTAAGCATCTGCCTTCAGCTCAGGTCATGGTCCCAGGAGTCCCTGCTCAGCAGAGAGCCTGCTTCTCCCTCTGCCTGCCACTCCCCCTGCTTGTGCATGCTCTCTCTGACAAATAAATAAAATCTTCAAAAATATATTTAAATAAATAAACAAATAAGAAAATAAGTGAATAAAAGGGCAAAGTAAAGTAAAAGTACGCCAAAAAAAGAAAAATGAAAAATAAAGATAGCAACAAAATAGAAATCAGGCAAACAATGCAGAAATCTAAGAAAGCAGAAATCTTTCTATTTCAGAAAATCTGAGATATTCCTATAAGGCCCTTAGTAAAAGGTTTCTATCCCTATGAATAGACATGTTAACAGAAGTTCTCTTTGGCTGATAGGATCTGGGACAATCTTTAAAGACTTCTTGTTGACATTCATCGTATTTTCTTGTTTTTCTACCTCTCTTTTTTATGTGAGGGCTTCTAAGGGGACTGACATTCTCTGCTTATTTACCGAAAAGCAACAGACTCTAACTACTAACCCTTTGTTTCCCAAAGGAGGCGCAGGGACACCTGATGATAAAGAAGCTCTGAGTTGTACAGAGTATTTCTCAATCACACTGCAGAGAGAAAGGGACCCCCCCTATGAAGTTTCCTTCAGTTACTATGACCGTATTCAAGGAGACAGCTTTGGTTTGGTGCGATTATGTTTCCAATTGCTTCCCTCTCTTTGCAAGCAAAAGGGCTGCCAGGGCAGGAAGCAGAGCCTAAGCAGGAGCCAACCTCAGCTGCCCCTCACTGTATTTATCTCGAGACTGCCTTCAGTTCATGGGATGCTTTTGCATTAATACCTGAGAGAAAGCTTCCTTTAAACAAGGAAATGAAATTGAAGTAAAACCACGCATCAGTAGTTTAAATAAAATTCACAAATAAAGAATTTGGTAAGGGGACAGTGATCAAAATGATGAAGCTAGCTCACCTGTACTGTGGTCCCAAGGAAAGTGGTGTGAAACTCTGGGGAGGAAGAAACTGCCCCTGGGGATGTGTCAGTGCGCGCTGGACTGTCCCCAAAGGTCCCACAGGCCTCGATTGCTGTCTGTCTTGTCGCTGCAGTATAAAAACAACAGCACGGAAATAGTAAATGTGCAATTTGCTCAGGTGATGGCCCAAGCAGTAGGAAGACCATTTCAGAACAGGATTCCAAGTCCAGATAAATCCTGCTGGCACGATGATTGATGTGGGAGGTTTCCAAGAGCAGATAACAACTCTTGGCAATGTTTGCGCAGAGGAAAGAGGCCCTTCCACAGGAAGAAGGTCAAGGCTGGTCTATTTTTATGAAAGTATTTCAAGTGGTTTAGTGGACTTATTTCCTGTGGTTCCCAGGAATCCTGCAGCAGGCTCCCAGGAGGATGTTGGTGATAGGGAGCAGAGACTTGCTATGTGACAATCAATAATTATCTCTATATTTGCTTCACTTTTTCCAATAAAAATAATCTGGGGGAAAAACACTTACTCTAGAAGAGCAAAGGTCACAACAACAAAGAGCAGAACTGGACACAAAAGTCCCTTAGTACACGGCAGAGTCCCCAGGTCAAGATTTTGCAAGCTGAAGACTGACTGAGTCACTCATTCCCTTTTATTCAACAATTAATTGAACATCCCCTCTATGCCAGGTGCTGTTTATGGGCTGGGGAGAAGACGGTAACTAAGCATGGCTTCTGCCCTCTCAGAGCTTACAGTCCACTGGTTGACATCAGACAGGTCAACACGTGGATGGATACATACTTAATTACAAATGGTGGGAAGCATTGGGAAGGGAAAGAACAGGAGATACAAAAGAGACTGATGGAGGCGGGGTGGGGGCAGAACTTAGATTGGAAGGTCAGGTAAGACCTTTGAGGAGGTAGCTTCAGCTGCCATCTGAAGAGTGAGGAGGAGCCAGCCAGGGGAAGTACTAGAAAGTGAACAATGTGTATGAAGGCAGCCATGTGGAAGAGAGCCTCAAGAATCCAAGAGAAGACAGGAGTGGAGAAGTGACTGGAACACAGTGGGCAAAGAGAGGGAGTATGGGAGGTCAGGCCAGACCATCCAGGATCCTGCAGGCCATGGTAAGGATTCAGATTTTACTTCATGGAAATGAAAAGCTACGGAAGGTTACAAGCAAGAAGCTGATGTAGGTTTTCAAAGATCCTTCTGACTCTGTATAAAAATGATGGGAGAGGGGTGCCTGGGTGGCTCAGTGGGTTAAAGCCTCTGCCTTCGGCTCAGGTCATGATCTCAGGGTCCTGGGATCAAGCCCTGCATCGGGCTCTCTGCTCAGCGGGGAACCTCACCCCCCCCGGCCTATTTGTGATCTCTCTGTCAAATAAATAAATAAAATCTTTTTTAAAAAATGATGGGAGAGGCTGTGGACTAGAGAGGAGGCTATTTCAGAAGTTAAGACAGTGGACTGGACTGGGCGTTGACAGTAGGTACTAAGTACATAAATTTGATAGCTCTAAACTTGACCAAAAGAGCTTAGGAATTCAACCTGGGTCTAAGGTGAGGCAGGTGAGGCACTTGCTTTGGACACAAAATTTACTCAGAAACCAAGATAAATAATATTTTAGTCCAATATTTTTAAAAGTTTATTTATTTATTTAAGTACTCTCTACACCTAATGTGGGACTCAAAGTCATGACCCCGAGATCAAGCATCGCATGCTCCTCCAACTGAGCCAGCTAGGCACCCCTTTAGTGCAATATTTTTTTTAAAAATCGAATTTGGGGCAAAACAATCCTTGATGAACAAAATATCAAATTTCTTTTAAAAAGACAGAATCAGCAACAGTGTTGTGCCTAGCCACATAAGGAGCCTGAGGCAAAAGGAAAACTTCTGTAATACTGATTCTGTCTGTACTTAAAATTTTGATATTTTGTTCATTTCCTCACTCTTGTTCTGGCTAAGCTGACCTTCCCCACCTATAAACCAAGAGGCCACCATGTCACCTTCTGCTCTTTAAATAGATACTATGCAAAGAAAACTAATGACAAAAATCGTCACAAGCCCACTGGTGGTACAGACGCTCTTCTTTTTCCTGATTCCGAGACAGAAAGTGCATCATAGTCGCTCCATAAATATTTCTGATAATGTTAATGGCTAACATCTATCAGGCTCTTCGTATGTCAGGAACTTTGCCAGAAACTGGTAAATACAATTATCTCATTTTACCCTCACACCAATCACATGAGGTAGGTATAGCATTATCCCTATTTCACTGTGATTGGCATATACTCAGTTAGCATTTAGTGAATATAGGAAGAAAGAAAAGATGTACAGATCGAAGGTTAAACGAGAGAAAAGAAAGTGACGGCCCTCATACTATTCCTCAGAAGTCCTATCCGGAAAACCAGTGAGTCCAAGTCCCTTGGCAAACACTCTTCTCTGACAAACACTAATTACCACGCTTAAATGGGCCTGTACAGAAAGGAAACTAAACTTAAATACCACACCTTTTTCCATAGGGATTATTTTTGTAAGTTAAGTGTTTTAAACTGAATAGCTTTTCTAAGAACCTACTTCTTGAATTCAATCATTCCCAAATATTTACCGAGCAATCTCTGTGCCTCAGGCACACATCTGGGTGCTGTCACGTGTCAGCAAATCAAACCTGAATGTGGGTCCTCATGAGGCTTATAATCCAGTGTGCGCGTGCGTGTGCGTGTGCATGCTGGGAGATGTGTTGGCAAGAAACAGTCAATAACTAGGAAGCAAACACAAACATAAGATCGTAAATTATCATACATGTTATAGAAGTGTACCCTAGATAGGGTGAGCCTGACACAAGTAGACTCAGGGAGGCAGATATCCTGCTTCCCATAATACTTACATTGCTGAAAATGCTGTGTGAAGACGTTTGCAAATCAAATCAACCAAACTCCCACCACAGAGTATGAAATTTTATAACCTAATGACTTACTCCTGTGGAGGACAGTTTTGAAAAGCAACACTATTAACTTATTTTCTACCCAAACACATCCATGGAAAAGGTCTTCCCACCACTGAAGGGTCAAGAATACAATATTGGAAAACACTGGAAAAAGTTCTGCCTTCTGTCCGCCCCACCCCTGTGGGCCCATCTAAATGTCTAGATTTAGGGAATTCCTAAGGAACAAGGAGGAACCAAGGACCTTTGAAAGCTGGCAGAAATTATGCACAAAAGATGGCAGCCTAGCGAAGTAAGAAATCCCTCTGATGTTTCTTCTTGTCTCCTGTTGCCTAATCTACTTTCAGAGGCCAATAATGTAGAAATTCTCCATTTTTCAAACAACCCCACCCAACGGAGTAGCACTTTGATCTCGAAAGCATGAGTGAGGAGCAGTGGATGGTACAGGGTATTAATGGCTTTGAAAGGTCAGTCAGAAAAAAAGAAATAAACAAGGAGAGGAACCAGGAGGAGTTGAAGAATGAAAGCAAACCCTGCTCTGAACTACCTGCCAGCTTGAAAGCAAACTCCCCTGAGAGGCCACAGTTGACAGATGAACGTACTATCAAGGTCACTGGTACCTACCTATGCTTGCCACGTGCAACAAGCACCTTCCTGGAGATGCTAGACCCCGGGGACAGGTTTATCTCTTAGTACACCCTCTTGGATACAAGACTTTAACACACTTCCAAGCTCTTTCATCCCTTATCAAACCCCAGTCCTTGCCCGGGGCCTTCGGTGATATTCTCTTACTTCATCTCCTTCCCATAAAACCCACCTGATTCCTGCCAACAGCTGGGTTGTGGATAGGGCTGTGTGTGGAATACCAACAACATGGCCACAGGACCGCAGGGGCCATGGGGCCTGCTGAAACAGGGCAAATGTGCAGATGGGGGAATGGTCCCTTTTGGACTTCTTGTGTGGGATCAAAGAGAGCTGGCAAGTGAAAGGAACCTCTAAAAATAGCCGAAGTCCTTAAAAAGAAATCATGCAAAAGGAAACAAGGTTTATACTGTCCTAATGTAGTCTCTGCAAAAACTAAGCCCTGGCAGGCTGGTGCTGGGACAGCTTATTATTTTCTTCCTGCCCTTTGGCAGAGACACCCACTGGGTCCCTTTGCAAATCCCGGGCCCTGCTCCCCCACCTGCTTCCTGCATAGGGCTAGAAGCCTCTGCAGGAATGTACTCTCCTGGGGCACAGCCAGGGCCTCCGTGGCCCACTTTCAAGATTCAGAATAGATTCTGACATGTGGAACGAGCTCCATGGGGTTTACAATCCTCCTTTGCATCCAAGCACCTTAAACACAAAACCTCACGCCATGATTGCTAACCATTCTTCCAGAGACGCCTGGAGATCATCTGTCTGGCAGAAATGTGAGTTTTGTCCTTTTTACTCTTCAGTGTTTTGAACGCACATGGGGCCCTTGGAAATGAGGCTGCCCAACAGAGGGCTGACATAATAAATTGATGTCTTGGGACTCGGGGTTTTGCTCTTGGCTAAGCCACAGATTTGCTCTGATAAGTTGTTCAGCCCTCTCTGTGTCACACTTCTCTTGGCTAGGGAAAAAGAGAAAGGGCCCATCTATCCCACGTCATGGGAGGAATAGAAAATACACAACAATTATCAAGTATCTCCTGTAGTTCCTACACAGGACAGACATCCAGAGATGCCCGCTTACTCATATAAAATGCTTGGTGAAACTCCAAGTGCCATACAAATGTAAATAACCAGTGCCTGAAACCACAGGCTCTCACTAACAACCAAAACAACACCTTCTATTTCCCAGGCATTAACTACAGGTGTAGCCTTTCCCAGGCCTGCCTGGCTCTAGTCCTCCCTCCCCGCACTGTGACCGGATCAGTATGCTTCATAGCTTCATTTTACAGATAAGGCAGCTGAAGATAAGAAAGGTTAATGCCCTGCCCAGTCGAGCAAATAGTTAATGATTCCGCAGAAACCAAAATCTACATCTACGAGAACTCCCCTTTTTCCTGTCCTTTCCAGCCCAGTAGGACTATCCACTCAGTTCCCCCGGTGGGCTCTGGCCTCAGTCCAGCCCTTTGAAAACAATGGCAACTGATTCTACTGTGACAAAGGCCAGGAGGGACTTGACTGCCACTGGGTCATCTTGGGGAAGCGTCACAGTGATGATCAGAAAAGTGCTAGTAGGGATATTTATAGCACTGAGAAAGAGGGCCATTCTGGGTCAAGGCAGGAACCTGCAAAGACTCCATTCAATAGACACAAGTATCTGTTGATGGGGTTACGGGAATTATGGGGGCCGGGAGGGCATGGGGAAGTAAACACAATAGAGACGCTAAGGATCAGTCATCCAAAGGGCCTTTTGTCTCTTTCCCGTATTTCTTTGGCAGTTAAAATCATGGACTCTGCGGTTAGAAGACACTACATTGAGATCTCGACTCTGGCACTGATTTATCTGCGTGACCTTAGACAAACTGTTTAAACTCTCCCAGCCTTGGTGTCCTTAGCTGCAAACTGGGGATAAAAAAGTGATGCCTTGAGATCAGTTCAGGGCAGCCTCCTTGTTCAGTTAATTAAACTCTGGGACATGACCAAGCTAGATGATTATATAGCAAACAGTACTCTATTCATTTATCTCTCAGCAGAAATAAAGAGAAAGAGCAAAGAGAAAAAGGAAGGAAGGAAGGAAGGAAGGAAGGAAGGAAGGAAGGAAGGAAGGAAGGAAGGAAGGAAGGAAGGAAGGAAGGAAGGAAGGAAGAGAGGGAGGGAGGGAGGGAGGGAGGAGGAAGGAAGGTAGGAAAGGGAAAAGCAATACCTACCTCAAAGAACCTTCCTGAGGATTAATTAAAATACTGTATGCAAAGCACTTAGGACAGTACCTGGCACATAGTAAATGTTCAAGAAAAGGTCATTACTTTCTGATTTATGAACTTATTTGCTTATTTATGGGTATGTCCAGACAGGCTATTGGGAAACATGCGGTAGGGCAAGCCCTCAGCATTTCCAAAGAGATAACAAACACATACTTCAAAAGATCGTGCTTGGAGAAGCCAAATTTTATAGGTCAGGAGGGAAGAACAAAAAACACCAAGCAAACAGACCGTCTCCCTACGAGTTGGAAGGTCTGCTGTCTTCGGGAAAGCAATGTCCTTGGGGGCTGGTTCTGGAGACTGTAACTTGCATGACATTTTCAAAAGCGTTTCAGAAGCACATAAGTGAGAGCAGCCTCCAAGATGGGCCCAGAGCCCCTGCAGAACCACTTTGCATCTGGCTGGAAGCCCAGGGCTCTAAAGCATCCAGCTGCAGGCAGGATACTTCCCCATAAGAAATGTGGAGATCTTCAGGCTGGCCAAGAGCCTGCAGGATGCCCGGGACCGAGGGGCACCAGCACAGCTCAGACAGGATGGTGGTCTGACAGGCATGTTGCTGTGCTGCGCAGTGTGCGTTTATCCTCCTGCAGGGTGTTTTCTCTAAGCATTAAACTAATGCCTGACCTCCAACTGAATGATGCTCTAAGGGGGTCCATGTCTTGGGGGGCGAATAAGCCCCACCACAGAGAACTGAAGACCCAGAACCCAGGGAACAAATAACGGGTACTGGAGGAGATCCCTGGGAATGTGTGCGTCTCTGATGATGTTTCCTACTCATCATGAAGGAGTGCGGGGCCTAAGTGGGATTGAGCTGTTGGGTGAAACAGCTCGACTGGATTTCCAGGCCTCACTTCCTGCCAGCTACACGTGGTCCAAGCATCTCTGCCCCTCTGACCAGAAGCTCGGCTGGATAGATCTGTTATGGCCAGATTATATCTTCCGTTAAAGACAGACACTGTGAGTGCTACCGCAGGCCCAGAATCCCTTCTCTGAAAGCCTTGGGGCTAGGGATGTTTCTGAGGCTAGATATTTTTCTGAATGGAGACTAGGGGATTTTAGACCGGTGGTTTGGTACATATATTGTATATTATGAAAGAATTTCAATGGGGTCCAAGGCCATTCCTTGTCATCAAACACAGTGGTGATTCTGCACCAGATTACACATATATTAACACAAAGGGTGATAAAAACTTTAAATGATCTCACAGTACAGTTTGGGTGAGGTTTTGCCCCAATTTGAGTTATGAAAGAATGCCAAGTTTTCCAAGTTTTTTGCATCTTAGAAGGTAGATTTGGGATTTCAGGTCCTTCTTTTCATTTCTGTTTCTTTCTCTTTATTTTCTTCTCTAAATTTCCAGAACAGTCTGCCTGTGGCAGGTGCTGAGTAGAAATGGTTGGCATCTGGAGTATGACATCTTGATCTCCCTCAAATAATAATTGATCCTGGAAGCCAGGGGATGGTTTATTCTCAGTGACTTGGGGATTCTTGAGGATTAGAAGGATTCTAAATTAAAGAACAGGAGACAAAGACATTGAACCCACAGACTCTCTGTCATCCTGGGCAGTAACACACAAACCCATGAATACACACAGAATGGTGACTAGCACAGGATATATTCAGCCCCCGAGTAAATGAGAGGAGGGCATCGTGGCACATTAGTGGCAATGGTAAGCTTTAACTGATTGCTTAGAAAATGATATTTTTAAAATATTGCTAAAATATTACTAAATGTTAAACTCGTATTTGTTCAATGCTAAGTCAGTAGCACAGGGGATTGGCAAAACAAAACAAGCTACACGGGGAATGATAATCAGGCTAACTCTGTGAATGCTTACAAGTTTTCAAATGCTGGGCTTAGCACTTTATACATGTGATCACTGAACACAGCAATTCTGCGCGGTAGCTAATGGGGCCCCATTCTGCAGATTGGGAAACTGAGGCTCTGTGAGACTGAGTGAGTTCTTTGCCAGTGAGTGTCCAGCTAGGATTGAAAACTGAGTCTAGTAGTATGCTGGTAAACCAGCTATCAGAGAAAAGGAGGGAAGGAAGGAAGGAAGGAAGGAAGGAAGGAAGGAAGGAAGGAAGGAAGGAAGGAAGGAAGGAAGGAAGGGAGGGAAGAAGGAAAAAAGGGAGGTAGGGGGAAAAAAAGAAAAGAGAGAAAAAAAGCCCTGATTACAGTATTTTCCTATTTCTGTGGTATAAATAGTCTCACAAGGGTTGATTTCAAGCCCACTAATGATTTATTGAATTGAATATTTAAAAATTGGCTTTCACAAACCTGGAGGCACCCCCTCCTGTATACACAGTCAAGTCCACCCCAGGGCCATGCCCATGGTTTGCTGCCACCTCTGGAAGACGAGCTTGCCGCTCACAGGACACAGCTGGCCTGGGAGCAGCAGACCCGCCACTGCTAGCCCCGCCACTGAGCCACAGCCACATTCCTACCCCGGACCCGGTACAGATCCCTGAGGTGGGCAGGAAGGGGGAAGAGACTGAAGGATGCCCTGTCTCCCTCTCTTTCCTTCCCCAGAGGGTGTCAGGCACCCCTAACCTAGAGTTCTTTTTAGGCCTGACAGACAGCTCTGCAGTGAGATAAAGAAGTCAGACTCAAGGGGCACCTGGGTGGCTCAGTGGTGGTTAAAGCCTCTGCCTTCAGCTCAGGTCATGATCTCAGGGTCCTGGGATCGAGCCCCGCATGGGCTCTCTGCTCAGCAGGAAGCCTGCTTCCCCCTCTTTCTCTGCCTGCCTCTGCCTACTTGTGATCTCTCCTCTCTCTCTCTCTCAAATAAATAAATAAAATCTTAAAAAAAAAAAAAGAAGTCAGACTCAAGACTAAAAGATCTGATTCTTTTTTGAGATTCTTCACTTCCCATATATCACCTTTGAAAAAGTAAGGAAGTATCTTCTACAAGATGTGAAAAATATTTGGGTCTGCTTTTAACCAAGGGTAGGGTATTCCAGCCTAATTTGAACCCACTTAAAATACATCTGGGGTCTTGGTTTAGCCCCTCTGTTAATACCCATAGGACCCTACCTTCTAAACAGGTCTTCTGATAGCATGTTTCCACTAGAGGCTCCTAAGAAGGGACTGGCCTGGTATTCAATCCACAAATACGCCAAGGGCAATGATTACGTGCAGGTATTTCCTAATAAATGCAGGGCCTAGAAAAAGAGGCATAGCTTTTTTTCTGGAGCTTCAGAGACAGTGAAGGCGACGGTCAGGTAACCTTCGTTAAATGATATTCATTCACTCATTCAACAAATATTTGTCAAGGGCCCAATAGATGCCAGGCATTTTGCCAGGCACTGGGCTCCCATGGTGAACAAGACAGATTGGTTTGTACTGTTAGGAAGCTGACAGTCCAGTCATAAAGGGAGAGATTAATTAAATAATCATAGGAATGAATGTGTAATTAAAAAATGCAGCAAGAGCTCTGAGGAAATGTTAGATGGTCCTACGAGAATGGGAGGAACCTGACCCAGTTAAAGAAAGTCAGCAAAGCCTTCCTTGAGGAATTGCCAATTGAACTAGGACTTGAACAAAACGTAGGCAAATGGGGTAGAAGGAAAGAGAGTAATTGTGCTCTAGAGAGAGGGAACCTCATAGGCCAAGATCCCAGGGTGAACAGGGCGCATTTCAGGGAAGTGGAAGGCCAGTGTGGGGAAAGAGCATGGTGGGTGATGAGGCAGGAGGGAAAACAAAGCTGGTCCTCAGAGCCCTGCAGGTCCATTAAGGCCTTAGAACTTTTTTTAAAAAAGTAAAAGGTAACTTGTAAGTACATTTTGTAATTGAAGTGTAGTTGACATACGAGATAATATATTAGTTTTAGGTGTACAACATAGTGGCTCAACACTCATATATATTATGAGGCAATAGGGACAAGGCCTTAGTCTTTACCCCAAGCAATGGGAAACCACTGGCTGGTTTCAGTGGGAGACATAGGTGGCAATTATAGCCAAGGCTTCTGTTCGGTAAATGACGTGCTACTAGAGGAGCACAGAGGGAATCAACTAAAATCTAAACTGGCGTGTGTGGTGTGGAGCGAGAGGAGGAGGTTAGGGCTGGGGGATGCATCCACATTGGCTTTCTGGAGGAGGACATATCTGAGATGAATTTTTGAAGGGAGAGGATGACCTAGCCTGGCCACGGCGGAAGGTGGAGGGAGGGAGAGAGAATGCGTCTGGGTGAGTGTGAGGGTGTGGGGGGACTACAAGAAGAACAGGCCAATAAGAGAAAAGGCAAAAGAGTTAGGCAGGGACCTGATGATGAATACCTCACAGGTCATGGCAGGGTCTGGGTTTCATCCTGATGGCCGCAGACAAGCCACGGACACAGCCAGAGATCCTCAGCAGAAGGATGATCAGACTCGTGCCTCAGAAAAGACACTAGCAGCAGGTCCACAGTGAGCTGGAAGGCTGCAGTGCTAGAGAAGACAGACCCCCTCTGCCTGCCTTCGCAGCCCAGGTGAGACAAGGTGTGGCACTGGCAGGGAGGAGCTGGTGTGAGGACAGAGAAGAAAGGATGATTTTAAGAGACATTTAAAAGGTACAGTCGCCAGTGGGAGGAGGAGGAGTGATTTTTGCTCTCCCCACAGAATAGTCTGAACAGAATGGATTCTTCTACCTGGGTTGAGTCTTGCCTTATGATCTGGTATATAGTCAGTTTTTGTAAGTGTTCCACACATCCTTGAAAAGAAGAGTGTTCGCTAATTGTTGGGTGCAGGGTTCCCTTGTGAATACATTCGGTTAAGCTTGGTGCACTTCAGTATACACCCTTATTACTAAGTTTTGACTGTTTGCTTTAATATTTGTGACAGAAAGGTATTAAACTCTCCCACCGTCATGGTGGACTTGCCAAGTTCTCTTCATATTTTTCTTAATTTTTGTTTCATATGTTTGGAGTCTATGTCATTAGGTATACATAAGCTTAAAGATTTTTTGTCTTTCTGGTGAGTTATTCCACTTATGCAGTGATCCCTTTTATTGTTCATCATTCTTTTTGCCTTAGACCTAATTTCTATGGTATTAACATAACTTTTAATTTTTGTTAACATTGGTATGGTATCTATTTTTCATCCTTTTGCTTTTAACCTTCCTGTGTCCTTATGTTTTAAACATGTCTCTTGTAATCAGAACGTAGGTGGAATTTTTAAAAATCCAGTAGTTAGTAAATTTGGCCCGTTTACATTGTATTGTGGCTATAAATGTATTTGGATTTATTTCTGCTACCTCATTTTGAGCACTGTTTTTGATTTTCTATTCTTTTTCTGGATTCCTTTGGATAAGTACAGTTTTATTTTTTTCACCTCATTTCCTCTATCCCTACCAGTTGCTGGTTGGAATCACTGCATTCTATTTCAGTTCTTTTAGCAGTTACTCTTAACATTTAATATGCATTTAATATTTGACTCAACAAAACCCAAAGTTAATTAATATCTCTAAAAAGAGTTAATGCTTTTGGGTGATGCCATCAGTAGAGACTTAGCCTATTTGGAACCAAAGGGGAGACCTATTTTACATATCCTTGGTTGGAGGACACATGTCCAATTATCAGCTTGTCAGATGCCTATACATATGCCTTTGATGGCATTATACACTTTGTAGAATATTCTCTTCATGGGTATTCTGCATTACCTATGCAGTGACAGGAGTTAAAACCAAATACATCAGTGTTTGCCTGTCCTTGACTCTTGGAGCTCTACATCTTTCCTGCTAGCTTAGTTACCAGGGCCAAAGTGAGCACAATTGCTCTCTGAAATAGTGGATTTCATAAATGTCATTTCAACAACTGTCGATAAGCTGAGAACTGAGTGTGAAATGGTGACCCAGATTCTCTCTTACATAACCAGGGCTCACCTTCACCTCCTTCATCCTGTTATGTTTATCGCTTAAATAATGGGGAAGGAACTTAACTAATTTCTCCCAGATATGACAGGGAATGAAAAACTCTATTTGCATACCAACTGAAAAATTATTTTAAATTAAGCATTCAATGGCCATTGACCTAGACTGCACCGGGCTTCAACTAGTTCAAGAGAACCAGTTATTCATAGAGGTCATATTTTTGTACTTTCCAAGTGTTATGAATACTGCACCCATTAACCCTTCAGACAACTCTGGGAGGTAGACAGGATGGGGGTTATTAGAGGAAACATCTCAGAAGGAGTGAATGACTCACCTAGGTTCCCAGCGTCAACTCGTGCATAGCTGGGGCCGTATGGTGTCGCTCACTACCCCAGATTGAAAAGTGACTGTCGCGTCGCTGGGCAAGCCTGTATATTTATCATCCTGTTCATGCATCAGAGCTCAAGTTCTCGCTGAGTAGCTACGGATGACAAAAAATGCCAGCCTTAGCACAGATATTCCAACAAGCGTCATGCTGCCTTCACTTTGGTGTCACTGATGAGTCAAGAAATCTTCTGGCTTTCCCTAAAATCTCACCAGTGCCCCAAATTTCAAAGGGCTAGGCTCAGCACACAGGTATGACATGGAGTCCCTAGGGCTTGATTTTTTCCATCTCCCAACAGATATACACAGATAAGCCCCACCGCTGACAGCTAAAAAAAAAGAATAGTAACAAGAAGCAGAACTTATAAATTTCCGTTATGCTTAATGCCTGATTTCATGTAGTTAATGGATTCATTTATTAGAACAATTTGTGAAAATCCCCCCAGGGGCCCATGAAGGCTGTTGCTTAATGGTTTTTATCATGTCATAAGCTTCCTTTACTCCTCTCTTTTAATGAATCCTGAGTAGGCAAGGAACTTAGGATTAACTACTGCTTAAAATATAGGTAAATTGCAAATAAAGCCAAATAAAGGCTTTTTGTGCCTCTGGGGTTTCCTTCAGCAACAAAAAAGGATTTCATTTTTTGTATGTTTCAGCTGATTCATAAATCCCACTGTCACAGTCTATCAGCTTCATGTTGACTCAAGGCTGATCTTTAGGAGTTGACATGTTCTCGCCAGGTTTCCAGCTATGGATGTGAACTGCATGGTGGTGAGAGCGACTAGAAGTCAGTACAGCCACCCTATGACTGTCCCTCTTACCAGAGGGAGCAGGCAGAGAGCAGAGTCACGGCTTTATAACCATGGGGTGCACTGTGGTCAGGAGGAGAGGAACACCTGAGGACCTGCTGGCCTCTGGCAAGGTTGTTTACCTGGGGAGCTCTCCACAGTGATGAAGCCCAGGCTGCCAGGCTTAGACATACATGAGAATGTGAGCATTAGGACCATCCTTGGCCATAGACAGAGCCTCCGACCTCAGAAGCCTTCTGGTCTATCTGGTCCCCCTTCATTCCAAGGTGATAGAAGCAAGAAGGCAAATGGATAGAGCCAAATCCTCACCAGCACTTAGAACACAACTCAACAGAGACTCTCCCCCTCCCACCCCCAGTGCTAGATCCAGAAGGGAAGCGATTTTTGATGCCCACAGAGTCAGGGGCACATGGGGACCTCCACTTGAGGAAACCCAAGGACAACAACAAACAAAATCCTGTCCACCAAAGACTGGCAATACAAATGTCTATTTGTACAGTTAAATGGCAACCACTAGTATATAATTATTGTTTCCTGTACCAAATTAGGTGTACAATTTATCAAGTGCTTGGGAAAAAAAAAGAAACAAAAAATATTTATTATCTCTTGGCTGTACTTTAAGGCACCGGGATCTGATCACTGATGCATGTTAATGGAGAGGTGATGGGTAAAGATGTCCAAATTTGGAAGAGCGAAACTGCTTTATATCAGAAGGGGATTCAGAAGCGAGTGGAGTGAGGAAGTGGAATGAGAGAGAAATTGAGAGGTTAGGTGAAAAAGGGCTGAAACTGTGAGAGGGAGACAGAAACTGTGAGGGGGGGGGGCTGTAGATGTAGAGGCTTGTGGATAAACGAGAAGGTTTAGAAGAGAGAGTGTGGATTTGGGAAGGAAATCCAATAAGCCCCACAAGGTAAAGTCTGCAGATATAAAGGACATCTTCGATCTGGTACTATATTATCTAAAAAGAGCTAGACAGAGTTTCATGATATGTTAAGGGGATATCTGGGATGGCCTGACTTTAAATATAGTTTATGTAGCACATGCAAAATTCTGTGGAGGCTGGTGGAGGGACTGCAGAGCATAGATGAAACAAGGGTTTATGACTGGCCTGTGTGACTGCAGATTGGAAGACATGGACTACAGACATTAAAATGTCCGGAGCAAAAGAAACAAGAGAGGCTTCCAACATGAACCCTGATTCCAAAGTCACCAGAGAAATTACTCAAATTTGTTGCCTTTATTTATGATGGAATTGCTTTCCGTGTGAGGAGCTCTGTGAGGCCGCCCTGGGGATGGATGAATGGATGATGGAAGGATGGATGGATGGAAGGATGGATGGATGGGTGGATGGATGGAAGGAAGGAAGGAAGGAAGGAAGGAAGGAAGGAAGGAAGGAAGGA
>CM053607.1:101960359-102031023 GCA_028646535.1 Procyon lotor | reverse complement strand
CCCCTCTTAGGGTTTTAAGGGCAAGTCAGATAGCCTGGAGGGGAGGGAGCAGACCAGCCAGCTCTCGAGACACCTCCTAGTCTTATGAGGCCCTGGGGCCTGGTGACACTTCGGGGAGATGGCTGAGGTCATCTCAGGGTGCTTCATTCATTCACTCAGTAAATGGTTGTTAAGAATCTGCTGTGTCCTGGCCCCACTCTCAGATGGCGAATAAAGCCGGCAGTGTCCTTACCCCGTGGAGCTTACATTCCAGTCATCTCCCAAGGCACAACTGGTGACCCACACTGCCTCCATGCCCTCTTTGTCTTGGTGTTGCATTAAAAGGCCCATGTTCCCTGGCATTGGACCCTTCAGCCGCCTCCAACAAGAGTGAGCTTCCATTTTACAAGTGTGCCAAGCTTGCTCTCACCTCTGGGCCTTTGAACTTGCTTTTCCCTTGGCCCAGGAGCTTTCTTTGCCAGTGTTGCTTCCCACTCCCAGCACCTTCCTTTGTCTTCTTCAGACTTCCCTTCAACTAAGCCTTCTTTTACCACCAGCCCCAGGACCAGGCGTATCCCTCTGTTTTTCGCAGGTGCTATTTCCTGGACTCTTTCTCCCTCTCAACTTTGCGCCATTAGGGCAGAGCCCTTGTCTGTGGCACTCAGCTTTGTAATCGCAGTGCCTTGCCCAGTCATGGTACATAATATATGCTTACTAAATGGTTGCTGAAAGGAATGAGGGCAGGAGGGGGACTACAAGCTGTACTCTGCCACAAAGTGTGTGGGTTTTGCTGAAAACCTTATGAACCAAAGCCTGAGAAATTGCTAATTGCCAGTTGCCATACTGAACTCCAGGATGAATATATTTTTGTAAAGATTTTATTTTTAGGTAATCTCTGCACCCAACGTGGGGCTCGAACGCACAATCGCGAGATCAAGAGTCACACACTCTACTGCCAGAGCCAGCTAGGCAGTCCTAAGTATGAATATTTTTGATTGATTACATCCATATGACATTAATCCTACCTATTTTCTAAAACCATTGATCTCTCCCTGCAAAAACTAACAGAGAGATGAAATAACCAGGGGAGGGATGAGTTGATCTATTCTATTCATGAATTCATTCAACAAATAGTAAATACTGTGATTTATCAGGCACTGAGGACACAGAGGCAGCAGAAAAGCCAAGTCCCTGCTTTCCTTGTCTAGTTTTATTCCTGTAGGGGGAGATACTACATTTTTGAAAAGCCAACAGCTGACTAAGACAGTCTGAAACAGTGCCAGTTCCTCTGTCTGTCCATTAAAATGAGACACCGGTGGCCGGAGAGGGGGAGTGCACCAGCAGGGGGAGAGTGGTGGGGTGTCTCAGAGAAGGTCACGCTGAGCTGCAACCTTTGAGGATGAGCAGTAGTTCAGTGGGTGGGGTCAGGGACATGTGTGGAGCCCTATGTGTCCCAGGGTGTTTTACTAGCTGGGGGACACTGCATGATCCTTAGGAGCAAGGAGCTGGCCCATTTCGGGGAATTAAAGTCAGGATGCTAAACTTTCTTCCAGCGTTGGCCTAGAGTAGGCACAGGACTTGAAATAATTCACCAGTTGGGGGCCACCAGAGTTCATCTAATCTTTTCAAAGGGCAGATGCTTCTCTGAGGTCCAGTGCTGCCTCCATTCTGAACCTGTCCTGATCCTCGCCAAGTTCAAATTCATTGTTTCCTCCTGCAGCGTGTTGGCTGGCGCTGTTTGTGACAGTCACTCTATTCTACCCAGCAATAAGAGTTACCTGTATCCTCTGGTTGGCCTCCCTGGTGACTTCTCAACTCCTTGAGGACAGGAATTGAATCTTACACATTCCCTTCCCCCGTGGACACACTCTTGTCTCGCACTTAGTAGATACTTAGTGGATACCTGCTGACATTTATTAAATTGAATATCTGGGTTCAATTTCTGGCTAATATTTTAAAAATATACCTATTTTAAGAAGAGTCTTGGAGCACCTGAGTGGCTATGTCGGTTGAGTGTTTGCCTTCGGCTCAGGTCATGATTCCAGGGTCCTGAGATTGAGCCCCAGATCGGGCTCCCTGCTCAGTGGGGAGCCTGCTTTTCCCTCTCTTTCTGCCTGCTGCTCTCCCTGCTTGTGCATGCTCACTCTCTGTGTCCAATAAATAAATAAAATAAAATAAAATAATCTTGATTTGGGCCACAGGAATGGTAATTCAGAGCATAAGACTCTTGAGGGAGACCCACACCCAGATGGGTCTAGTCAAGAACATCAGATGGCTTTCCAGTGAGGATGGCGAGCCAAGAAAAGCAGGTTGTAGGGGGCCCAGGAAGAAGCAGGGCCGGGAGGACTAAATGCCTAATGTGGCTGTTTTGGTCTTGGTGTTGGTAAAAAGCTATTGAAAATCATTTATTACCGTCCCTCCAGCATGCATGGCACCACAGATGTCCATGTTCACTCTGAGATTTCTACTGCTGGCTTGGTTAGTTGGTTGATTTAGGGGTTGGTTGGGGTTTCTTGTTTCCTTGGTCATTTCTTTCTTCCAGGGGGTTCATTTTCCATATATACAGAATGATTTGTCCTGATTAATCTAGATATGCGGCTTGAATGTATCTTTAATTATCATTTAATTAGTATGTTTAAAGTTGAATTAGTGTTCAAACTGGAATTTATATCGCATGGAAATTTGGTATCGCTACTGGAAATATATAACCAGCACCAGCTGCCACAGAAGGTAATTGTAACAGTAAGAATGAGCAAAATATAGCATGTTCAGAAATTTAAAAAAATAAGAAGTTTATAACTATAAAGTCTAATTAAGTTGTGCTGTCTTGTGAAGAGCTTTCTAGATGTTACGTCATGATTTCATGTGGTGGGATTGAGCATACTGTTACTCTCATTTTCACAGATGAAAATATTGAGCTCTTGAGCAATGCAGAAGTTCAGTCACTCCCAGAGTTAGGAGGTCTTTTGATCTGAATTATCATTTAGTTTTTTTGTTTGCAAATGACTATGTGAAGAGGACCCCAGGAATTTCATGAAGCTAAAAAGGAGAATAGATGGGTGGGGCTCAAGATGATTCGCTGTTAAAACATAAAATTAGGTATGAACTGTTTGCTTTTGTAAGTAAAGATAAAATCTAACAAAGCATGGAAACACAAAGCGAAAAAGCAAGGGGAGAAGGGAACCCTGCACTGGGGGGAGTACAGGAAAGTGCCCACTGTGAGCAGAGGAGCCCACTAACCCTTGGCTCCCCGGGCCCCCACATGGTGTGCCCAGCAGCGATGTGGCCTCAGCTCAGGTTGAGGAATGGCCCACTGAGAACAGGGTTACATGGACACAGGAAAGGAAAGAGAGGTCCCAAGTGCTTTGCTTCTCTCTTGGCTGTAGCTCATTAACTAAACTCAAGTTCATTTTCCTTGTCCCCTTGAAGAAGGTTAAAAAATCCTGACAGAGGCCCAAGGGGATCGTCCTGTGGGGCCTTTTCGGGGTCAGAAAACTCACATGCAATCTCCTTTGTTTACATCAGCAAATCCAACTGCATCGTGCAAGCACTTGACCGGCCACTGACTCTCAACTCAAACCAGATGTCTGGGCTGCACAGAGGGAAGACACAGGGCTCCTGAACCCGTAGGACTTGTCTCGATGAATCGGGGGAGAGGACAAGAGGTGAGGGCACTGGGTGTGCCAAGAGCTGACAACAGCAGGGTCTACCAGACCTGGCTGTGGGCTGGCTTGGGCCACGTGGGCACCTGGATGAGATACTCAGGACTGGAGAGGCCCAGCTGCACTCCTGCCTGAGAAAGCAAAGTTTCTGTGTGTGTTGGACTCGGAGGTTTTGAACTGCCTTGGGCGGGGATATTGAAGGAGGTGAGGTCCCCTAGGTTCGAGAAGGGGAAGTAGGATCAGAACCAGAATTCCACTCAGAGCCCAGTCCTAGAAACCACTCTTCTAGTTTCTGTCTACGTAATGTTTTTTTTTTTAAATGTTACCCATATAGTAGATGATGATAAATCTCTCCTGGTAAATAAATGGTTATCTAATAAATGATGAGGTTAGTTGATGAGTTACTCATTATGATGAGTTACTCATAGTAGGCATTTTTCAGGTAGCGCTTAGTGGTTAGAAATGTCACTGAGTGATAAACAACCACGTCCTCTTTAAAGAACCAGGCTTTTTCACAAATGCTCTATGCAGTCCATCCAAGGGAGCCCAATGCCTTCTACGCACTTATTTGAACAAACAGGCTTGCATTACCTACCACACTCTACTACTCTGTGAACTATTAGTCGCTTAGTAGATTTGCAAAATGGAAGACTCTGATATGGTTTTTCCTTGAGGGAAAAGGTGAAGTCAAGGCAATGACAATTATTTCAGATATGAAGAACTAATTTTACAAGACAGTATGACATATATATATTGGAAAGTGAGAGTACAAATTACACACACATGCACAACACAAAACACAAATACACACATACAGATGTGACAACAGCTATCATTAAATGGTAAGGTTATAGGTGACTTCTGTTCTCTTTCTATTTTTCCATATTTTCCTGATTTTTTTCCCCACAAATACCATGTATTGTTTGTATAATTAGAGAAAATTCTCATTTTAGAAATCCATTAAAAATGCTGTATATACCTCTCTCTGTAGTCTAAGGGTCAATACCTTGACTTACTGCTACAAGTTCCTCCCTCTAGCAAAACAGGCCTTTTCCCCTTCCTCAGATAAAATTTGAAAATTTCTCTCTTGGGAGCAATGGCTATCCTTAAGATTCAATATGGTACCCATGTGAAAGGTAAGAGGTAAGGGCCTAGGCTTCCAGTCCCTCATGATACAATTGGTTAGCACAGGAAAAAAAAAAAAGATTTCTCCTGCCATAACCATTTTTCTTCCTCCGACCTTTCCATTCTTGTGGTTCCTGTGAGCAGACTCTAGTTACAGTAAAGCAGATCTGCGCTTGCCTCCCGCTCCACCATCTGCTAACCTTGGGACCTTGGCCAAGTCATCTATAATCTTTGTGCCTCAGTCTGTTTGTCTGTAAACTAATAGGCTTATTATGAGAAGTGAATGTTAGCTCATGTTAGCACAAGCAGTCAGCGTCGGCTATTATCATCATTATCTCCCTGACTTGCCCCTGTCATCTTTCCCAACAATGATACGGAGAACATTGTTCTGATTTAGCTGGTTTTTAGAAGTTCAAGTCATCCTTTCAGAACTGGGGCCTTCCAGAATGGCCCCAGGAGCCCTAAAACAAAAGGGAAAAGCTTAGAATGTCTTTCTTCCTTACCTGCAACCCAGGGCTTGTTTCCCCGCAGAAGCTTCAAAGTCTGGCTGAACAGCAGCCTTCACTCCCTGTGGAAACCCCTGGGAACTGGGCTGCCTGGCTCCATTGCCTTCTTCCCTCAATAAGCCAGCGCTCTCTTTAAGCTCTTCCTTTTGGTTTCTGTGACTCAGACCATCTTAGGTCATTCCAAGACAGGCTTCTCCTCCCCACCTTCCCTACTTCTACCTGCTGTCCTGGACATTTGTCATTCTTCTGACTGCCCAGTATCTGAAGCCACATCCCCTGTTTGAGGGATGACCTACCCCCCAGGGCCTTGGTCTGGCTACACCCTTCCTGTGATATTGGACCACCACCCCTTCTCGGTGCTTCTTGGGGCAGCCCCAGGCTCCCTAAATTCTCTTTCTGTCGATTAGCAGTCAAAGTCAGTTTTGGTTGCTTACGATTAAGAAACCTAGCCAGCTCCTACTCTGGCATAAATCCTTCAGCTTGAGTGCTTTCAGACTCTCTGAGCTTCTCACGTCCTGTCATTTCTTACACTCTGCCGGCAATGGCATCTTGCTTTAACTGTCTGCTCATCTTCCCCAGACCGGTAGCTTCCTGAGGACGAGGACTAAAGCCACCTCGATTCCCGCAGTAGCTCTCATGGAACAGAGCGCCTGGTACATCGTAGGCCCTCAGCCTATGCCACAGGAACAAACAGGCAGGCCAACCTTATCACACAGGCAGGACCACAACAACCACAGCAGTTGCACTTGGAGAATCAGTTAACTTGCTAGCTTTCTGATAACCTGGCACCATTCCCAGTCTGATTCTAGGGGAAGCCAGATTTCCTTTAGGCTTTGGCAAGGAAGAGCTATTCCAGCAGCATCTTGAGTGGGAGGGTGCGAAGTTGGCTGCGTCTTGAAGTGGGTGAGTAATCCCCCAGGCAGCACTTAGCTTTCAGCTCTGGCTTAGAACGCGGTCATCTCCTGAAGCTCCCAGCTTAAAATGGAAAGTGGCATTACTCATGGTGAAGAGCAGACAATAAAAAAACATTTAGGTGGGGCCCGACACAATGGAGTGAGTATTCCCTGATGATGGATGAGAGCATCTCCGCCCTGAGCACCCTCAGCCCCGGCAGACAGCTCATTCACAGTGGGGCTTTTGAACAGCACCTCTAACTTAGCTCATCACTCAGTACCTTGCTGTTTGGGGTATTGGAGGATACCGTGTTTCAGCCTACAGCCGGCTTGCTGGGAGCAAATGCCCCTCGATCCGTATCAGCAGGTGGTATAAAGCGGTCGTTACGAACATAGGCTTCGGCGTCCCAACAGACCTGGGTCTGAATCCCAGCTCATCTATTCTAGCTCTGCGACCCTGAGTAAGTTATGTAACTTACCTGATCCTCAAGTTCCTCATCTGTAAAATGGGTTGAATGGTATCTACTACGGGTAGTGGGAAAAGTAAATCAGACAGTCTGTATAAAACTTTTATCACAACGCCTAGCACACGTACTCAGTGCTCAGTAGATGATGGCTGCTGGAACTGATGATGTGCTTCGACCATTTGCCTCCCACAGCCTCCATTACTTCGCCATCCTTTCTGGTTTTGTCTCTCTGTCAGTCTCACTCAGCCCCCATGCCCTTCTTGCAGGAGTGATCTCTTCCCTCTGGTGCCCTGTGAGCTCTGGCTACACCCCAGCCTCCCTTCGTGGCCACTACTCTCCATTTCTGTCTTGTTGTTCTCTTACTTTCTCGTTGTCTGCCAGCTTCTGTACCAAGCGCCCACTGCTCAGTGTCTGGCCTGTCATCGTCTCTTTCCCAGCCCAGAATCCATGCCTTGCACACCACGAGGCAAAATGCACCGGGATAAATCAACCTGATTATAATGAAACCCCACGGACAAAATGGGCATGGGGCTATAAACTGACCTGGGCTCAACACCAGTTTCTAGTGCCCCAGCATAATAGACGTGCACCCACAGAAAGCAAAGCGAACCACAGTCCAGTCTTAGCAAGTTGGGCCTTGGGCAGCAGCGGTGATAATTACAAAGGGAGTTTTTCTCTTGGAAAAGAACATACCACCAGCTTTTCCAACAAAAGGCCTCTTCAGCGAGTTCACACATGAGATTCAGAGTTTTTAAAAAGGATATACTCTTGACCTAAAGCATGCATTGCTATTTAGAGACAAACAATGGCACATATGTGTCAAGGCTTTTAGCGTCATACTAAGTGGCTCTATACCAATGACCCAGAGACTCAGCAGTCATCAGTTCCTCCAGGGATAAGAAAACCTGTCACCTTTGATCACCGATGACTAAATTAACCTCAGGGGATCATCTCAGAATATGTCCTAATCCTCATTTATTCAGCACTTTCAAGGAGTAGCCTTCTATGTGCTGGGTGTATTTCTGGATGTCATGGAGGATGTGGTACAAGACTAGGAGGCAAGCCTTGCCCTCCAGGAACTTGCAGCCTAGCAGGGCAGGTAAACACACACAAATAACTCATGGGGGCAGGGGGAATGTGACAGGTGTCACAAACAAGGCGTCAGGGTTTGTGGGAGTTCCCAGGAGGCACAGCTCACTGATGACAGAGATATTAGGGAGCAGTGGAGATGGTTTGTAATGTGAGACTAGGGTCTCAAAAGGCCAAGATCGAAGGTACATTGGACAGAGGATACAGCATGGGAAGAGACAGAATTAGGAAAATGCATGGTGAGAACCGGGATCAGGACACTTTGAATTAGGACTGACTCATATAGAATGGGTTCTTGGCGGTGAGGAGTAAGGCTGGGAAGACAATCTAGACAGAACTTAAGTCCCACTTCCTGTTCAGCATCTCCACTTGGATGTCCAATAATTATCTTAAGATGACCCAGACATAACTGTTGATTTCCCCCACCCAGTTCCCCAGCCTCCCTTTCTCAAGTATTTCAAATCTTAGTAAATATCCGCAATGGTTCAGCTGAAAAACAGAGATGTCCTTTTCTGCCTTTACTTCACCTAAGCTCATTCCATTTATCAGCAAGTTCTGTTATTTCTTGCCCCGGGCTCTATCCTCTTTCTGCCCTCTTCTGGGTTCTCCATTACTCCCGCAGTATTCCAAGCCACCACTCACACCTGCCTCCTGTTTTAACCCTTGGCCTCCTACAGCAGCTTGCTTAAGTCCGATTACATGGCCTTGCTTGGGTAGAACCCTCTAGAGGCTTACTGTTGATCTGTCCTTGGGAAGATGGTGCTCCGCAGGTTCATGATCAGCCTCCAGCCTCCCGCAGCCTCATCCCTCATGGCTCCTCCCTTGCTCATTGTGCTCCACCTACACCACTGGCTTTACTTCCCTTCCCTCACCAAGCACAGACCTGCCGCAGTACTTTTCTGTTTGCTGTTGCCTCTCCGTGAAACGCCGTTCCCTTGGCCTGAAATGCTTCTCTGTCCTCAGACCTTCACATGTCCATTTCGCAGCTCAGATGTCCTCTCTGCGCAAGGGCCTTCCTTGACCACCCTAACCAAGACAGCCCCTTCTCAGATTTTCTCTCCTCGGAAATACACTCTTTCCTTTATAGCACTGATCTGAAATGCTCTCCACTATCGATGTCCAGTTTCATCACCACTACTTCCACTAACAGGTAAGCTCCGCAGGGGCTTTGTCTTACCACTTTCCCTTCAGCCCTTCACACAGTCCTAGCCCACACAGGTACTCAGTAGTTATTCATGAAACACGGGTGGCCCGGGCCATGCACCCAGAAATTCTGATTCATTTATCTGGGCTGGGACCAGGCAAAAGAAGAGTTAATTAATTTAAATCTTCTAGCCGAATGCATATTTTTAAACCATGTTATACCTAGCATGAGCCCCAGGTAGTTCTAAGTTTAAGACAGAGTTGAGAGCCCTGACCTGGAGAATGGAAATCTCTTAGCATCTTGCTATTTGTGTGTGTGTGTGTGGGGGGGGGGTCCCACAGGCATCACCCAGGTACTTGTTAGAAATGCACACTCTCAGGCCCCACCCGAGACTTAGAGAACCAGAAGCTGCCATTCAACAAGATGCCCCAGGTGACTTGAGTGCGTATTAAATTTAGGAAGAACTGGAACACTGAAAAACATTCAATTTTTTAAATAAACAAACAAACAAACAAACTTAGGAAGAACTGACCTAGCAGAAATGCAGAATTACTGTAAGTAAGTATACTTTGAACTTGGCAGGATGAGTTTTGCTCTATCTGTAGGACCTTGAGGTGGGCATGACCCTCAGACAGTTGGAAAGGTGGTTCGGAAGCCACAGAAAGAGAATTCAAGAGGAAGTTGGCCTCTTCCCCAAGATGCACATTGAGGGTTGGCATCTAGGGGCTTGGTGAGGTCGTCAGTGGAGAGAAAAACAACAGAGAGGAGAAGACAGCGTTGGTGGGCCATGGCCGAGCTCCAGGATGGCATGAGAGGAGGGGAGCAGAGGTGCAAAAGTGAGAAAAGAGGCTGATAAAGAATGCTTCCAAAAGACCAGGCAGGGGACAAGGTCAAGAAAGGGACCACCAAATGTATCAGATTTGCAGAAAAGTCTTTTGAGTTGTCTCCAGAGATGGGTAGACGGGGGAGCCAGGAGAGGCAACAAGAGGCTTGCTTCGGTATAAGTAGCTGGGAGTGGTGAGCCCACACCACTGTCCTGGGAATGACTGGGATCCCACCAAAAGAAAATCCTTGTCTTGAGGGAGTGAGAAGGGAGAGCAGCTTTTCTCAAATGAGAGACCTGAGAATGTTTGTCACGAAGAAGAAACCTGGGGGTGCCTGGGTGGCTCAGTGGGTTAAAGCCTCTGGCTTCAGCTCAGGTCATGATCTCAGGGTCCTGGGATCGAGCCCCACATCGGGCTCTCTGCTCAGCAGGGAGACTGCTTCCCCCTCTCTCTCTGCCTGCCTCTCTGCCTACTTGTGATCTCTCTCTCTCTGTCAAATAAATAAATAAAATCTTAAAAAAAAAGAAGAAGAAGAAGAAATCTGCAGGAAAAGGGACTGAATAGATTGAAGGTCCAAAGAGAATTAAATTGATAAGACTGGGTCCTGAAGTGGGTAGGAGAGAATCAGATGAAGAATGGAGGTTAGACTCTGGTGTTTGTCAATGCTGAGACTGACCTAGACAGGGACAGAGGAAAAATAACGGGCTGCCTTCAGGGGAGGAAACTGGGTGAGCAGGGGAGCCAGGGGCAGCTGTCTTTTTTATTTAAGAAAACAATCAAATAATAAAAAGAAGCACCTGTGTACACACTACCCAGATTTAACAAATGTTAACATTTTCTCAGATTTACTTCAGATCTTCTTAATATATAAAATAAAACATCAGAGAGAAAGTTGAGGTTCCCTGTTTTCCTTTTACATAATATTTCTCTCTTTCTCTGATGCAACTACTATTAGGAATTGGGGGGTGACTGTGTAATGCACATAAACTCTCTGGGTCTGCAGATGGCTTTTATTCACTCACATAGTAGCTGAAATCTCTGCTTGTATGCACCCATACAGATACACCAGCAAATATTATGTAAGTAAACTCTGTAAGTAAGCTCCGATCTTACAAATAACCTACACTGTATTTGCATATGTTCTGTAGGGACAGACACGTATGTTAGTTTTTCCCTCTCATTGAAACTTGCTCTGAACAACCTTGTACATGGAGAGATGTATGTTTTACTGTCTATTCTTTTGAACTTTCTTTTTTTTTTTTTTCAGATTTTATTTATTTATTTGAGAGAGAGAGAGCACATGAGCATGAGTGGCGGGGAGAGGCAGAGTGACAAGCAGACTCCCTGCTGAGCAGGGAGCCTGACATGGATCTTGATCCCAGGACCTTGGGATCATGACCTAAGCCAAAGGCAGATGCTTAACTGACTGAGCCACCCAGGTGCCCCTCTTTGGAACTTTCTGAATTTTTTACCATTTGTATTTTTAACAGGTGTTGCTTTTTTTAAAATTTTTTATTTAAATTCAATTTAATTAACATATAGTGTATTATTAGTTTCAGGAGTAGAACTTAGTGATTCATCAGTTGCATATAACACCCAGTGCTCATTCCATCAAGTGCCCTCCTTAATACCCATCACCCAGTTACCCCATCCCCCTATCCCCCTCCCCTCCAGCAACCCTCTGTTTGTTTCCTATAATTAAGAGTGTGGTTCGTCTCTGTCTCTGTTTTCATCTTACTTTATTTTTCCTTCCATTCCCCTGTGTTCATCTGCTTTGTTTCTTAAATTTCACATATGAAGGGAATCACATGATACTTGTCTTTCCCTGACTAACTGACTTTGCTTAGCAGAATATCCTCTAGTTCCATCCACATCATTGTAAATGGCAAGATTTCATTCTTTTTGATGGCTGAGTACTATTCCATTGTATGTATATATAGCATATCTTCTTTGTCCATTCATCTGTCGATGGACATTTGGGCTCTTTCCATAGTTTGGCTATTGTGGACACTGCTGCTATAAACATTGGGGTGCAGGTGCTGTACTTTAGCAGATATTTTAAATAAGAAAAATTAATTTTTCCTGGAAACCTACTGATTAGTGTTTCTCAACGTATGATCCAAGGAACACCAACATTAGAATGACATGGGACATTTGTTATAAATGCCGATTCTGGGCCTTGCCTCAGACCTTCTGAATCTACACTATAATAGCCCTCTCCATGCCTCTTAGGCATCTTCCGGTTTGGGAAGTACGCGAGAGAGATAGTTCTTCTGAGAAGGGGTGGGGATGGAGGGGAGTGTTCAGGGGACAGATGGAGAGTAGCATTGATTGACAGCTCCCCTGTGCCAGGCACTGTGCTAGGTAGGACATGACATTGAGGGGAAAATCCATGGAGATGTGTCAAGAAAACATAGGCAGGAAGTTCAAAAGTCCCGCACAGGTGACCATGGCAGTTAAAAAATAACTCTGAGGAGTCCATTGCTTAGTGTCTCTGTGTCCTTGGGAAGTGACACAACCTCTCTGAGCATCAGTGTCCTCATCTACAATATATAATAGTACCTAACTGAAAAGAATTTTGTCAAGATCAAATGACTTAAGGCACATAACCTGCTTAACCCAGAACTTGAAACTTCTTAGGTGGCTGCTAAATGAGGATAGTGGTGGTGAGTGTTAATCCTTATCCTCCCTTCATAACTCATACATACACATTTTATAATTTGGTCATAGCCCACTATTGAAACTACAACTGAGGTTTATAGTAGCCAGATAGTGCTTTCATATCACCTGGATGGAGATCTTCAATATGGAGCCCTCAGCCACTCCGTTATTCTCTTGGGAAAGTGTGATTAATACATAAAATCAGCTGTAAGACGCAGGTTCTAGAAATGTATCATAGTGGATAATGGGGAGTGCCTGTATTGTTGGAGGTGGGGGGCTGAGTCCCAAAGGGTGAACATTTTAAACTTAAAATGTAAGTGTATAGCTTACCACAGCCATGCTCCCTCATAGCACGCACACAGCCCGAATTATCCCTGAGGAGGAGCTGAGTATATTCACACAGGGGCGTTGGTGACACAGCAGGATCCACACCCCTCCCTCGTGAGCACCTCCCTGGCAGGGCCAGTGGCCAGAGGCAGAGGGGTAAGGGGTGGGGGTGGAGTCCACAGACAAGGAATAGGAATAATTGACCCAGGTGTGCCCATCGGCTTTCCTCTCTGCATCTCGACCCACCTTTCTCCTGTGACTCGCATCAGCCGGCAGGAGCCCACGTCTGCCGCCACAGCTGGGGGCAGAGGTCAACACCCCTGGCTTACAGTTCACATGTAGAGGTCTGAGTCCCAGCTCTGCTTCTCTTACCTTTTCTTTTTTTCCTTTTAATTAATAGCCTTTTTGTTTTAAAAGCAGTTTTTAGGTTCTTGGCAAATTCAGAGGGTTCCTATCTGCCCGCCCCTGACATGCCCACCGTCTCCCCGCTTTAGCAACAGCCCCGCCAGAGCCAGGCATTTGTTGCAGTGATGAACCCACACTGACGCATCTTAATCTCCCGAAGTCCGTGGTTTATATCAAGCTCACTCAGTGCTGGGCATTCACAGAGTTTGGACAAATACATAATGACATACCTTCACTATTGTAGTATCATACAGAGTAGTTTCAGTCCCTAAAAAGCCTCCGTGCTCTGCCTGTTCACTCCCGGCAGCCTCCTGGCAACCATGATCTTTCTACTGCTTCCTTAGTTTTGCCTTTTCCAGAATGTCGTACAGTTGGGATCACACACTGTGTAGCGTTTTCAGATTGGCTTCTTCCATTCAATAACATGGATGTAAGTTTCCTTTACATGTTTTCCTGGCTGATAGCTCATTTCTTATTAGCGCTGAATAATATTTCGTCGCGTGGATATGTTACTTTTTCTCAGCCTCAATCTCCTGAGCTGTAATACAGGGCTCTGGGTCACAGAGACCGAGAGAGTTCATAATAACGATAAGCCTGGAAGTTTTTTAGTTTTGTTTTGTTTTTTAAGATGTTTTTATTTATTTATTTGACAGAGAGAGAGATCACAAGTAGGCAGAAAGGCAGGCAGAGAGAGAGGGGGAAGCAGGCTTCCTGCTGAGCAGAGAGCCCGATGCGGGGCTCGATCCCAGGACCCTGAGATCATGACCTGAGCCGAAGGCAGAGGCTTTAACCCACTGAGCTACCCAGGCGCCCCAAGCCTGGAAGTTTTAAGTGCTCAGTACCGGCCACCCTGGTAACCGCCTCCTTCTGCTTTACCTCATCTAGTCCTTCCTGAAACCTGTGACATCGGTATTATGAACAACCCTACGCCCCTTCCCTGACAGATGCAGAAACTAAAGCTCAGGGAGGTTAAAATAATGGGTCAAGACCACACATCCAAGGGAGAAACTGTCTGGAATTCGACCCCAGCTGTTCTGAGTCCGGGTCTTAGTCCTGAGGCTCTGACCTTCGGGAACATTCTTACCAGTGTTTGGCACATAGAGAAAACATGTCACCAAACGTTAACCTCTTGCTATTGTTGATGTTTCTGAAGTGGAGCCATTTAAATCGGAGGGTCATGATTCTCTTCTAAGGGGAAATACGAGGCACTGAGATGTTCAGAAATCTGCTCAAGCCACGCAGCGGATGGCTTGTAGGTCCGGCAGTAAGAGCCAAGGTTAATGGAGGCTCTCAGCTGCTCTGAAGGGAGTACTGATTGGTTGTTGAGGGTAACATCTACTGAGCACTTCCAGATACGTTATCCCCCCTGATGCTATAACCATGTTAGGAGACAGAGGTGCCCAGCAGACGCAGCTGTGCTTGTTATACACCCCTGAGGTTTCTCTGCACCCCTCCTTTTCCCTGCTCCCCACCGCAGCCTGGGCCAACATCTGCAGCCCGGGTATGCGTCACAGCTCAGAAGCAGCCCAGGAGCGTCTGGGTCTGTCCGGTGTCTGGCCCGAGGTGTGGGTGCCTTGGCAGCCGGCTCTAACCCTTCCTCATCATCCTGGTCACAGTACCCACTGGTCCCCGGCAGGCCCCCTCAGCCTGGGCACACCTGCTCACTCCCTGTCCCTTCCACTTCCTTCTGCCCTGGATTTCCAGACAGAGTCAAAAATGGGTTCACATCAAATAAGATTTGTTTGCTTTCAGTGTAATTTTCCATTTATAGACGACTTTCTCTCAGGAGGCACTGTCCTCCTTCCTCTGTCTCGGTTTTTTCTGGGTATTTGAGGATAAACTCTTGGTGGTTGTTTTCAAGCCCTGTGGTCAGCAGCCCAGCCGGTCATTCATTCAGAATGTCTCCAGAAAGCCATTATAGGATACCCTTATAGGATTTATGCTAATTTCTGTGGTCTCTGAGACCTCTGGGAAACTGTGACCACATAGCCAGTGTGTCGTGTTAAAAAGAAATATGTGACCTGGGCCGGCAGGGTCCTCATCCACGGGCTGGTCCTGGTTAGATGATGAGGTTGGTGACTGCAGCAGTAAGAGCAGCTGGTCCTTAGAGCACACCCTGCCCAAGTGCTAAACGGGATTCACTAGTTCCTACGAGGCGGGTGCTGCTCTGATCCCTTGATACAGATGAGGAATTGAGCCAAGGCCACAACTGACCACACAGTATGTGGGATCCTGCCGACCTCCCTGGCCCAGACCCAGACCCAGACCCCAGGCTGTGTGCTCCTTCCAACCCCGGGCTCTAGTCATACCAGCGTTGGTTTGATGCTTTGGATCACTGTGCTCTCCTGCCACAGTTCCTCTCCACAAGCTCTTCCCCGTGCCTGGGCCACTGTTCACTCCTATACCCTACACCTCATCTTCCCTGACCCATCTTTCAGATCTCAACTGTGATTTCTTCAAGGAGGCCCTGCTGGACCGCCCCCACCCCCACCTCAGGCAGGATGCCCCATTAAAGCTCAGTTCGTTCTGCCTGCCTCTGGTAGGCAGGGTACTGCCTAGTACCCAGTACAAGGGTACTGGTCAGAACTGAACTCCTGCTTTTATATGTGCAGTTTTCCGATTAATGTCTGCCTCTCCCTCCAGACCCTAACTCTGCGAGAGCTGTGGCTCAAAAGTGCTGCCTTGTAGATAATTCTGTCGTTGCACTTACCACACTGCACTGGAAGCATTTATTTATTCATCTTTCTTATCCCTTGATCTGTGAATTTCCGGAGGACAGCGTCCGGGTCTTTTTCTAACACGGCGCTCAGCTCAGTAAATATTTGGTGAGTTGAATTGAATGTGCTGGATTTGGCGGGATAGAGTATAACTGAGGAAAGGGCACCTGAACACTCAGAACTTAGGATGGGGTGAGCCCACAGATTACCCTTATTCCGAATCCACCTCCTACCTTAGAGATCCGGAGGGATATTAGAGGCAAGGTTAGCTTTTTTTAAAAAGCCAAGTTCCTTTATAATTTGGATCACAGAATAGAGGGATCCATGACTTTCCCAAAGAAGCATCGGATTACAGTTACAAATCCAAGAGAAGGGAGGAAGAAGGGACATCTATAGCTCAGAGGTTCAGCTGAAGTTGAGGAAAAGTCAGAGCAGAAATAGCTAGTGGAATCTCAAAGGGAATCTTGCGTGGCCTTGCGTCATTTCCTTATCTCTCTTGGATGACCTCGCCTGGCTCATTCCCCCGTGCTGTCATTGCTGACTTTGACTCTGAATGCTTTGGTCTGGCTACATGGAAGCAGCCCCTTCTTGGGGGCTGGCCCTGTCCAGGACCTGGCACCCCTCAGTCTGACATAGGAGTCGTAGGGCTTCCACACTTGAGAGAGACAGGGGGTGGAGTGGTGGGGGGGAGAAAGAGAGAGAACGAACGGGGCTTCTCTTTTGTCTGGGAGATGAGCAGGAGGACAAGGGGCAAGTCGTGGACGACAGGCCTGGTCCTCGCCCAGGAGAGTTTTGGGACGATGATGCCAGGAAGCCACAGGCTCCCCACATCCAAGCAGGGCCCGGCCTCGGCACTGACCACCCCGCCTCCAAAGAAAACACGCAGCTGTTTGCAAAAGCTGTTTGCTTTCATCCTGTCTCCTCCTTCCTATCATAACACAACATGAGCATATTCCTTGGAGGTTTGAATAGTCCCTTTTAAGAAGTTTGAGGGAAACCATTTTCTGAGTAAGAGGATTAACCTAGTTAAATATAATAGTAGTAGCACATTATAGATTAACCATAATGTGAAATACACTGAAGCTCCAGTGACCCGTTATGATGCTCGTAGATTGCTAGGCATTTTGCGATAAAAATACCACCTAGTTATCACACATGTTTGATCAAAAGGACAGTACCCTCGCCTTGTCCCCCTCCCCCTCCCCCGTGAAATAACTCCTAGCACACTCCCTGGCTTGTACATAAAATTTACTTTGCAAATATTTGTTTAATTAATTCAGGAAATAGGCTAACCGAAGGATCTGACAGCATTCTAGAGTGGGGCGGAAAGCCTTCATCTGAAGCATATATTGCTCCAGTGTATTAGGTAATGACACATGCAACTCTTTGCCATTCTCCTCTGCCTTCTAGACCTAGTTTGCATTTGTCCAAAGTTATGAATGTATTTCTTTTTTCTTTTTATCTTTTTTAAAGTTGTATTTATTTATTTGGCAGATAGAGAGCATAAGTAGGCAGAGTGGCAGGCAGAGAGAGAGGGGGAAGCAGGGTCCCTGCTGAGCAGGGAGCCTGCCAAGGGGCTTGATCCCAGGACCCTAGGATCACGACCTGAGCCGAAGGCAGACGCTTGACCAACTGAGCCACCCAGGTGCCCCTATAAATTTATATCTGACAGTGAACTGTGTTAAGTGGAATCCCAGTGGCTTAAATCAGATCAGAGGGTGTTTTGTTTTGTTATGTTTTTTAAAGTAGCAGCCAAGGAGTCGTTTTTGAACAGGAGACACATCCTGTGTAACCTGAAAATGTAGCACGAACACTGAAAAAGAACATCTCGGGGTTTTAGTGGCTGAGGTAGAAGAAGTATGTGCTGAAGTTGGGACTGGAAGATTACAGCAGCTTTCTGAACTTGAAACTCAGACTTGTCTGCCTGCCCTTGGCGGGCTGGGCCTTGATGGTGCCACAGAGCCCGGGTCCAGAAGAGGGCGCTCTGAGCTAAGTGTGCCAAGGGCCAGGCTGGACTAGCAGGTCTGTAGAAGAGGCTGTTTATGTTATGTCTTGTTTCTTTTCCATGTTTTCATATTCTTTGTAGGAATGAGAGAGGGTTTTCCCCCTCTGTGCCAAAGAAGCCTCTTCTGAAAGTATAACTAAAGTGATGATTTCACAGATTAAGTACCAAAACCCAAGAGTATAATCATGTTTAAACAAAAAAAATTTTAATGGCTTTTAACCTTTGGTCTCGCTGTAATCTGTGAACAAATTTCCCACACCATGAACTCTTTTAATGTATTTAAATGGGCCCTCAGGAATCTGTATTTTCAAATATCGATCCTACACCTAGAAAATGGATGATCAAATCAAGAAGGGGAGACTGACTTTATCTTTCTGAGAGTTATGTGGTTGCTTTCTGTATTTGTCAAGTTAGTGAATAAGAGGCACCTGGCCATGCGCGTTGCGGTCCTTACCAACACCTCGATTAAAAAGAAAGCCGTGTTTTCATCAGCTATAAAGCTTAAAAGATACTTCAAAGCCTTGTTTCCATTTACAAGCATCTTGGGAAGCACATCTTCTTCCCTACATTTTTTATCCCTGGGCCCTGAGGGACGAGCAGACAGATTCAGTGCGTATGTGGAAGAGACAGCACACTCTGTACAGACTCTGTGGCTGGCACATTTACTATTAAGAATGTGTCCTATTGTAGGACTCACACCAGGGTGCAGAGGTCCCTGTAGGAGGTTCACAGCAGCACTGTTCACCATAGCAGGAGCGGCGCCCTTGGTTTCCACTCAGGTCATGATCTCAGGGTTGTGGGATCAAGCCCCATGTCAGGCTCATCCTCCATGCGGAGTCGGCTTCTCCCTCTCCCTTTGCTCCAACCTGCCACTTGCTCTCTCTCTCTCTCTCAAATAAATAAGTAAATAAAATCCTTTTAAAAAGTCCCACTTAAATAATAGTGGGAATTTGGAAACCATGTGCGCCATTCATGGAATGATAAGTTGTACAGCCAAGTAAATACCAGGCAGCCATAAAAAAGAGAGCTGGGCATATATGTACATAGATGAGTGGGAAAAAAGGAAGCCCTAGAGTAATATATGTGGGATTATCCCATAACTTATTTTTAAAATTATATGTGTTTCTGTACCTATACGGCTAGAAACCTGAATTATTAGCTCTGGAGAATGGGATGGGGTGGGTAAGGAGGAACTCATGTGTTTTTTTGGTTTTTTGCAGGCATTTTTCTGATTTAAAGGAAAGTCTAGTAACACCTTTGAAGCCCCCTCTGAAAAGAGGGCAAGAATACTATACACTCAGTCTTTCCCTTCAGCCTCTAAACTTGTTAAATCCCTCCTCCTGGAGAATCCTTCCCACTGCGCCCACCTCTGCCCTGGGTCCTCTTCCTTCCTGCAGGGCCCGGCTTCCCAAAGGAAGCCAGAGCCCCAGCACCTCTCTATCATCCCCAGTGCTCTGGAGTCCTCCTTTCACCCCACCTCTTACTCGAAGTGCCCATGATCTCCTCCAACACCGGGATTGCAGACCTGTGACCCCTGAGCCAGTTGTGGCCCAAGGCTGTGTAGTTGGCTAGTGCCACATGTTCGTTTGTGTTTATTCTTTTTTTTTTTTTTTTTTAAGATTTTTTTTATTTGACAGAGAGAAACACAGTGAGAGAGGAAACACAAGCAGAGGGAAAGGCAGCCGGAGAAGCAGGCTGCCGAGCAGAGAGCTTGATGCGGGGCTCGATCCCAGGACCCTGGGATCATGACCTGGGCCGAAGGCAGACGCTTAATGACTGAGGCACCCAGGTGCCCCCGTTTGTGTTTATTCTTAATGGATTTGATATTGGGAGATTTGCCCTAGAATTCCTGTTGTCCATATTGTCTTTAACCACCAGAAGATCTGGCCCAGTACACCCACCTTCCCACATGGCTGGAACTGAGCGTCAGCCGGACCCAGGGTCTCCACCGCTCTGTCTTGTAGACTCCCCAGGCACCCTGGGCAGTGGAGCATTTGATCCCATTTTAGACCCTTCTCCTCTCTTTAGTTTTGACAGTAACACCAGCTTCTAGGTCTTCTCCTTTCTCTTTAACTGCCCTTGTTCAGTGTCCTGCCCTGGCTTCTTTACTTTTAGCCATCCTTTGAAGTCCAGCATCCATCAGGGGTCTGTCCTTGGTGTACGTGCTCTCCTTGTCTCCCTGAGTGCCCTTGCCTGCCTTGGGTTCCACTCTTGTCTCCAAAATCCCAAGCTATCTCTGCCTTCATTCATGACAGTACAGTGGTTACAAAGTAACCCAAACCACAGACCTTAGTCATACTCCCTTTCCCTCAGTACCCACAGGCCTCTCCTAAGGATTTGACCTAAACATTCCTTACATTTCATTCCTTTCCTTCCCTTCCCTTCCATCCCTGTCTTTAGTCAGGCCAGCAAAATCTTGACCCCTATCCAAGGCAGTTGCTTCTAATTTTTCTCTCTATAGCTTATTCCTCTTACCTCATCCACAATATGTCTGGCCTTGTCCTCCCAAACCACAAATCTGATCAGGCCTCATCCTTGCTCAGATGACCTCCCGTATTCTTCACTCTCTGCAGGCCCAAGTCCAAACTTCTTAGCCTGGCCTTCAGGGCTCTTTATGACCTGCTTTTGGCCTTTACTCGTTCAGGCAACAAACTGAGCACCCATTATCTGTCAGGCCTTGAAGCCACCTTTGTGAGAAGAAGTTGTAGTCCCTGCCTTTATGGGACCAAGTTGTACCTGGGACCTTACAGACTCCCCACCCCCAACATGCACACACACACTAAAGGGCAAACTAAAATTCAGTGTCAAGGGACTACGAAAATAAAGCATAAAGCCAACTTTAGGATAAACAGTCAGGCAAGACTCTTTGAGGTGATAACATTTAAACTGAGACCCGAAGAAAGAGAAGATGCAGTGGGTAATTCATTCCCACATTCAAAATCTTTCCTTACGCTGGCCTCTCTTCACTCCCTTTCCCTATCTACTCTGCACTCCATGCAGGCTGAACCACTGTCTAGTACTCGCATATATTATACTTGGGGATGCTTCTGCCCTAGTTGTGATCTTCTCAAAGGAAGGAACTGCCTTATTCATTTGGCTCCCTGGTGCCTGGCACATAGTAGGCTCAATAATTATGAGATGAAATACTGGATGGATGGATGGATGGATGGATGGATGGATGGATGGGTGGGTGGTGAGTGGGTAGATAGGTGGGCAGGTGGATGGATGGATGAATGGATAGGTGGATGAGTGGATGAATAGTAGTTGGGTGGGCAGATGATGGATAGATATAGGTGGGTGGTTAAATGGGTAGATGAGTGAGTGAGTGGGTAGATAGTTGGGTGAAAAAGTGTACATACTTTAAGCTGAGCTGGGTGTATTGTCTTTTTGAGATAATTTTTTAACCAACAAAGCTGAGGCTTGGAGTTTGCTGGAGCTGGCTTGTGCTGCGAGAGAAGTGACGGAAAAGAATTCTCACTCAGGTTCTCTACCACTTTAGTTACACATTGTTTTTCTATTTAATCATCCTTATTATTGTGAAATGGGGAAGCATTTTTTTATTAAAGTGGAATTGACATGCAATATTATATAGTTTTAGGCATGCAACATAGTAATTCAACAATTACATGCATTGCAAAACGCTCACCATAATAAGTGTAATTACCATCTGTCACCATATAAAGTTACTATAACATTATTGACTATATTCCAGGCAGGCATTTTTTCTTACAAATAAAAAACAGTAACGTTTAAAAATTTTGTTCTCAGTAAGCAGCTCTTAACTGGGTCTTGCTTTAATTCTAAGGGAACTTTTTTTTTTTAAGATTTTATTTATTTACTTGAGAGAGAGAGAGAACATGAGAGGGGAGAAGGTCAGAGGGAGAAGCAGACTCCCCGCAGAGCTGGGAGCCCAAATATGGGACTTGATCCCGGGACTCCGGGATCATGACCTGAGCCGAAGGCAGTCACTTAACCAACTGAGCCACCCAGGTGCCCCTCTAAGGGAATTTTTGAAGGCAGAAAAACATGAGGCAGTGTACACAGTGCTTAAGTATCCAGCCTCTGGAGCTAGATCACTGTGTTCAAATACTGGTCCAGCCACTACCCACAGTGGGAGGTCAGTAGGTCCTGGGGTACCTCACCAAGCCCTCAGTTTCTTTCTTTCTTTCTTTTTTTTTTTTTTTAAGATTTTATTTATTTATTAGAGAGAGAGAGAAATCACAAGTAGGCAGAGAGGCAGGCAGAGAGAAAGAGGGAAGCAGGCTCCCTGCTGAGCAGAGAGCCCAATGTGGGGCTAGATCCTAGGACCCTGAGATCATGACCTGAGCCGAAGGCAGAGGCTTTAACCCACTGAGCCACCCAGGCATCCCAAACCCTCAGTCTCTTTACCTGTAAAATATGACTGAGAACAGTACGTATTTTCAGAGGGTGGCTGGGAGGATTCAGTGATACGTATAAGAGCAAAGCACCTGAAACAAAGTAAGGACTCAAAAAACTGGGAGGTGCCGCTTTTCTAGGACTGAGAATTCTTCAGCCTGGCCCATCCAAATGCCTCCTAAAGCTTCTAGAAGAATCCTAGCCAAAGACGACAAAGGGTATGCACTTGGAGCTATTTTTCTAGTGGAAGAGAAGAAATTCTCTTGCTCCTGTGCTTCCGGACTTCAGAGCAGGTGTGGAAGTGGCCACAGACACAAGAACACACACATCCAGATTCCACCAGCTTCTGACCACTTCCCTGTGTTAGGCTAGTTCAAGGCCGCACTAACCAGCTACAAACAGACCTGTGTGGCGGGGTCACCAGGTACCTCGCACAGTGTGACAGTAGTTTCTCTTTGTCTAATCTGGGCTTCCTCACAAGACCTCAGCTGTTAGGCGGCTGAGAACAGCTCAGTCTTATCCAGTATAAGAATTTAAACAGTCCTGTTAAGGACTACTCTGCCCCTGAGATTCCCCTGTCTTCGGCTACCCTCCTGCTCCTTTTGGAAGTATCATCTAGTGATAAGGGGAGTGAGGGTCCCCAAGTCTCTCACCAGAAGAGCCGAGACCCTCATTCACAGGCCTCTGGGGCCCAAGGTCTCAGCGTGGAGCGCTTCGCCTGCCCTGTCACTGCCTGCTCAGGGCCTTCATGGCTCAAGCTGAGGTCCTGGTCTCTCTCGGTGCGGTCAGGGCTCAGGGTGGCTCCTTGGCTGACTGGCTCCTGCTGGACGTGGGCTCCTCGCCTCCCCGCCCAGGAGGTCTCCCCCTAGGCCCACAGCAGAGTCACCCCACATTGGCCTCTGGCGCTCCTCTCAGCATCTGCATCATGCAGGGAGAGCAAGAGGTCCAGAGTAGGAGTTACGCCCACTTGCCCTGGATCCTACCCATCCACACTCTCAGCCCTCCGGGCCTCCCTGCGTCCCAGGCCGGCCATGCTGCTCCCAGCTCGTCTGGATGCTTCCTCGGCCAAACCACCTCCACCCTGTACGTGTACACACACACACACACACATCCCTTTATCTCCACCTCCACCTCCGGACGCTCTGGGGGCAGATGGGCATCCCCCCTACCCAGTGGTGGAAACACCACAGTCTATCCATGGGCCTAGACTTGCTGTATTAAATGGGAGCCTGAGCAATTCTGCAAGTCTTCCCTCCACAAATCTTGGCGGTTGAGCTGACTGTCCTCTTTATTCTGTGTTCTTCTTTCCTTCTCTGGCTCTGTGTAACAGGCCCTCTGACCCAGCCTCTGGAGAAGGAGGCTCCAAATGGAGCATGGTTTAAAGGCAACAGGATGGAGTGGGAGGGATCAAAATACATTGCTTCATATTTGCCAGATACTCTCCCTCTTGCACCCATGCCTCTTCTAGGCCTACCACAGCTAAAGGTGCCAGTGTCTTTCAAGACACCTTTCTTTACTTCATTTTTACCTGTGTTCATTCAGCGACAGTTTCTGAGCTCCTGATGTGTAGACACTGTGCTGAGATCCAAGTCAGCAGCTGCCTCACAGATGTGACATGAATACAGTAGGACACCTTGACCAACATGGGGTTGAACTGCGTGGGTCCACTTATATGTGGATTTTTCCACATGTATTTCTCTTCCTTATGATTTTCTAAACATTTTCTTTTCTCTAGCTTAGTTAATTGTAAGAATACAGTATATAATATACAAAATATGGGTTGACTGTTTATGTTATCATTCACGCCTCTAGTCAACACTATGCTATTAGTAAAGTTTTGGGGGAATCAGAAGTTATACATGGATTTTGGACTGCACAGGAGATCGGCCCTGCTTCACCCCTGTGTCATTCAAGTGTCAACTATATTCTCATCATGTGAAAAGATGCTCAAGATCATTAGCCATGAGGGGAATGCAGATCAAAACCACAGTAAGATACTATTTCATTTGGTTAAGACAGCTATCATCAAAAGATAGATACTTACAAGCGTTGGCAAGGATATGGGAGAATTGGAGCCCTCACAGTTTGCTGATGGAAATGTAAAATCTGTATAGCCACTTTGGAAAGCAATATGGCAGTACCTCAAATAGTTATCCAGAGTGTTACCGTATCAACAGTAACAATCCCACAATCCCACTGCTAGTGATATACCCAAGAGAAGTGAAACATGTTAATACAAAAACATGTACATTAATGTTTATAGCAGCATTATTCAAAGTAGCCAAAAAGTGGAAACAACCCAAATGTCCACCAAATGATGAATAGGTAAATAAAACACGCTGTAGCCACACAGTGGAATATTACTAAGCTATAAAAAGGAATGAAGTACTAATAACATGCTATGACAAAGACAAACCTTGAAATCATTATGCAGCGTGAAAAGAGGTGGTCACAGTATACTCTATTTTGTATGATTCATTTGTATGAAATGTTCGGAGTAGGCAAATTTGAAGAAGCAGAAAGTAGTTTGGTGGCTACCAGTAGCTGGGGGTGGGTAGAATAGGGAGCGACTGCTTAATAGGTGTGGGTTATTTTTAGTGTGATGAAAATGTCCTGAAGGGATATCGTGGCCAGAGTTGCACAACTCTGTGAATATAGTGAGAGCCATTGCACTGGACACTTTAAATGAGTGAGTTATGTGGTATGTAAATTATATCTCAAGAAAGCTGTGAAAAGATGTGCTCATCTCATTCTCTCATTGAGTCTCTCTTTCACAGTGCCTTAGGTCTCTTGGGACAAATATGAGTTCAGCTTCCAGTCATTGCAGTACTTTCTCCAGTACACTTCTTAGGGTCCAATATTGGGTAGTTTAGAAGCCCATTTAATGATTTTTAAGCAATTATTTTCTATTAGAAGGTAAGCTCCAAGACAGCAGGGACTTTTGGTTTGTTCATTGTTATATCCAGCATGCCTAACAAGGGCCTGGCACATGGTAGGGTCTCAATAAATTGTTGTTGAATGAGTGGATCCCTTCATGGAGCTCACACACCAAATGGACATAGAAGGCCCCAGCGATGATTGCTAGTCATCATTCACTCAGTGTGTAATTACTGCAGCTTCGTGGTGTGTGGAGTGAATGAATGAAGCAGACGTGTCTCTTGCTGCGGGTGGGGGGAACTTACAACAAAGGAAACCTATACCGAGAAGGTTTAGCACTTTGATGAAACACTGAAAACAAATAATATCTCACATTCACTGAAGATCTGCATATATTGAAAGTGGAAATTCCACTAAAGTTCCTCTTACTGGGGCTTTGTGTGAAGTTGGGGTGAGTTGAGACAGTCATGCAAAGAAAAAGATCATGAAGGATTGAGGATGAGTGAGTAGAAGGTCAATCCAGAAAAAAGGGAAATGGGTGCTTTCCAGTGATTTTGCTGATTCCAAGGAGGCAGTTCCAACTTATGATTTTAAGTTCTTGTCAAGGTCGGGAGTAATATCGGGAAAGGGGAAAGTGCCAAGAACCATCCTCCATGTCCACTGTCGGGAAGTCTTTGAGAAGAGCTAGGAAGGGAAAGAGTGACTCAGTGGCTGGGAGGGGAGGGAACAAGGGTGTTTTAAAGAGATGGGGAAGATTTCATCACAGTACAACTGCCTTCTTCACAATGGAAAATTATGGGAAGGACAGCCAACAGGTCAAGAGAGAGGGCAACAAGATATACGATGATGACATGGTTGGGAAACCAGGAGGCCGGCTTGTAGATGCACAGCCCACGTGGGTGATGGAGGTCTTGCAGTCGAAAATGAAAGCAAGAAAACTAGTCCAGTTGACTTTTCTCACATCTACAACCTCCTCATTCCACCTCTCTTTTGCCCCACATTTTCATTTTAATATGCAGGGTTTCTAGAAAACCTGTAATAGGAAGGAGATGCGAAACAGGGCTAGGAACTGATTAAGACGTGACCATGGTTCTTGCACAAGGCAGATCAGGGTCAGAGGCTTAAGACACTTGGAGAAATGGGAGGAGACAAGGAAGATGTGGGTAGAATAAGGTTCAGGGTCAAGGATGACGCTATAGAATCGAGCGCAAATTGCTTACTAGAGTTTGGGGGAAAGGGAAAGATGGGTCAGAGAAAGTCCCAAGACCGAGGAAGCTTATGAGCTAGAAAATAAACAGGTAGATCCTGGAGGATATTCCTAAAGGGTTCGGCTGAATTTGCAAGTAGAGGACACACTCCCAGAGCTCAGGGGAGCTTGAGAGTTGGAGTAGCCCAGGCACAGATGACCCCGTGAAGAGGAATAAGCGAGGTTTTCTTTCTTTTTTTTTTTTGAGGCCACGCACCTCCATTGTGTTTTTGGTTTGCCCCGTTGTCCACCTATCAGAAGGAACAGATGGCAAAGATGGCCCGTCTCCTTCAGAGGCAGTCTTGCCTACTGATTAAGGACAGGCATTTTAGCCCAGGAAGACACCGAGGCTCTGTGGCTCCCTGGGTCTGTGTCACTGATCATGCACACAGGCGTTGCTGTACTAAGGACCATGTCCTCGCCTGTAAAAGCAGGGGTGAAAAGCAAGGGGTGTTGTTGGGTTGAAATGGGAGAGTAGAAGCGAAGCTTCTTGCACAGTATGCACTTAAAATACTTCCCAGGCCTCAGGGACAGTTTTCTTTGGGTATTTTCACATTTCTAGAATCAGGAAGGACAGCATTTCTTTCACGGTGGTATGTAAAATGATGGTGTATCTTTCAATTTATGGTTTCTTATATTTAATAAAATATGAAAGTAGACATCTAGTAAGAGGCAGTTGGGGTGTTTTGTGGTGATTCTACCTGTCCTAGATTCACAGCTCCATCAACGTCTAGGGGTTTCATTCTTGACTCTAGGTGGGTTGAGCCTTTTCCTTGGGGACAGGAGCCTGGCCCTGTCAGCCCAGGAGTCACCTCCACTGAGAGCAAGTCTTGACTTGGCTACTACTCACCATGAGACCAGGGCTAGGCGCCATCGCCTTTCTGAACCTCAGTTCCCTCTCCTCTATAAGGAAGATAACAGTATTACCTATCTTCCTAGGGTTATGTGAGGGCAAAAATGGTACAGAGTTCTGTAAAGGGCTTAGCACAGTGCTGTATTGCATACACATTGAATAATGATGACAAGACTAATAATTAAATAATAACATTACCATATATGACCAGATTACATTTTCTAAAAAGCGCTATTATTTCTGAAATACCTGGGGAGCGCCACCACAAAACATCCAGCTTGGACTCTGAGCAGGAAGGATCCCAGAACCCAAACCGCACCCCTGTTGTGCGCTGGTGTATGGCTAGGACTGCAGCCTTACCTCGCACGCTCTCCCCACACTGCCGTCCTTCTTCCCATCCAGCTTTCCATCTCCCCAGCACTCCCTGCCTCAGGACTTTGGCCCCTCTGGGCACATTACTTTAGGAACTATCTGCCTTGGGAAGAGGGCTGGCACATCTCCCTTAGAAAAGACCACCGTAAACTCCGGGGTTTCTCAAGCAACTGGTGACCCAAGAGCTCCCCCAATAAGGCTCCTCTCTGTCCCCATCATCCTCCTGTCTCCTGTCGCACCCTTGCTCACTTCACCCAGCGGTCTGCCTCTGTCCTTGCTGGATCAATATGCAGTAGCCTCTCAAAGCCTCTTACCTCTACCTAATGAGTCTCTCAAAATCAGTCGGGATCTGTGTTTATCACCCAAGTAACTCACACACCAGGGCCTCCCTGGATCTTCAGATCTCCTCGGCGTTTCCCATTCGAAGTTCTCCACAGTCTTGAGAGCATTGCACGGATTTCCTCTCCAAGTGGTAGAAAGGAGCTTTCCTCGGGGTGGAGGGGAGAGGCTCTAGGGGCTCCAGGGCAGATAGGCTCTACCAGCTCCTTTCTTTATCCCTGATATTTCTCCTCACTGCACGAGGACCCAAGCTGGAACTAAGGACTTTCTCCCAGGTTGGCCCTCCAGCTAACCTTTCTCTTTTGAGGTGAGACCCCCCCCCCCACCTCAATCTACCATGTTCCACCTTGAATAGCTTACCTGCCTCGTTGCATCAATCCCAGGGTCAGGAAAACCCAGATTTTTAGGTACACCTTTGCCAACAGAATTGCCCTGTTGCACGAGGCACTCGGCATGGCATTTGATGAAGGTTCTCTGACATTGCTGGTTTCCCCTCGAGGTCTGGTTTTCATGGAGTTGGGTCTGGAGCAGCACCGTGGGCCCTCCAGATGCCCCTCGGGGAAGCTGTGGAATTCGGACTTTTCACTGGGTTTGCGACATAGCGGAATGACTCTCATGGTCTAAGGAGTGTGCCAAAAAGGCCCAGCTTCTCAGAACTTGTATCTGCTTGCTTAAGAATCTTAAGGCCATAGTGCAGTGTGCTGGCTGGGTTGGGGCGCAGAGTTTCATACAATGCAACGGCATCCTTGAATCTGAGACTGGAAAGCACAGCGTGTTAGATGAGATCTGTCTATCTGCCTGTCTGTCCATCCGTATAGCCTCAGACTCATTCCCTCCAAAAATGTGGCATTGAAGTCGGGCTGTGGGAGATAACGTGGCATCATAAAGATCTCAGACTACAGCAAGGTGAGCCAAACTCAAACCAGGGGGAGAAAAGCGAAGAAGGGCTGCCCACCTTGTATGCAGTTCCTCCCTGGCTAATGGGGAGAGGCAATGGAAAGAAAGGAGTGGACTTTCTCCCACTCCCAAGCGGCCACACTACAGAGGTCTTCTCTTGGGGGGGGATTTGAAGACTGAAGTACCTCGTGTGGGCAGGTTTTGGAACGTGGGACCACACTGGCCCAGGCTCTCGGGGGCTATGTTCCCTGTTCATGCCCACACAGGATGGAGGAAGCAGGAAGCACTCTGGCTGGCCTACTGGTGGTGGCCTATGTATAGCTCTCTGGGCACCCAGCTTGTCCCCTCTCCCGGCCTTCCCATGGCGGCTCCCCCCTCTGGCCCTGCTCCCACGGACTAGGGTGCACAAAGGTGCCGCCTGCTCTATGCACAAAGGCAAGTCTGTCTGGAGCGGAGCAGGGCAGGCCCTCAGGGGAGGGCCTGGCCTCCACACCTTTCCCCTTAAGGAAACAGACAGGTCTAGTCCAGTGAGTTGGGGAGAGGCTGTTGCCCTTGTTAAACATCTCACAGGCTCAGGCAGAGAGGCACGGAGACTGCGTAAGAGGAAGGCACTCTGCTCTGGGCACCCGGTGCAACAGCGCTGTGTGAGGAGTGTGTCACTAACCCAAATCAAATCAGATTAAACCAATCAGGAGACAACTAGCTGCTATCTGGTCCTTTGCTCCCTCATCAGTCAAAAATCTGTCCTCTGAAAATCTCCTCTATTTCCCAGTTAATACGCATAAGAGAAGACAGGAACCATTTTGCATTTGTCATCTCTTTGAGACTACAATTTAGTGTGACCTTGAGCTTCACTGCTCTGGTGGTCACTGTCCCCATGAGTTAACTCGAGCCATCCTCGGGAAGTGTAGGGGACCTGACAAAACACAGGAAAGAAATGAAGGTGGGGTTGTGGTCAAAGGCATGCGCTCTGCAGTCAGGATTCCTGGATTTAAATCCAGAAAGGCAGTTTGGCTGCATGAGGAGACCAGGGTTGGTGCCCACCCCACCTGCTCTAAGGACGCAACAAGGTAACGTGAGTGAAGCACACTGCTCCCGGCCCATGGAAAGCATCTTGTAGCTTTAGCTATGATTTCTGTTGTTAGGATTATTCAGAATGAGTAGGACCAACTCCCTGTGCTTGATGGAGGGTAAGAAGTGAAATCGTCCATGAGGCAGACGGTGGTAGGTGGCAGGATGGAGCGCAAGAGCCCGGGAGGATGTGGGGTTAGCTGTGGCCGCTTAGCCGGAAGGACAGACAGTCTTCATGCATGTGGATTCGAGATGAGGGAATGGCTTCACCGGGAGCCTGGGCATGGGACGTAGAGGTGGTCTTCTCCCCTCCAGGGGCCGGGTGCTGCTGGGCAGGGGAATGGGCAGGACACACAGAGTCGCCTCACACTCATTTGGAGTTGTGACGGTCATAGAGGACCTCAGTGCTGTTCTGAAGAGTTTGAGCTTTTATCTGCGACCACTGGGGAGCCAGTGGAGATTTCTGAGAAGGGAATTTGGAAGATGCTTCTGGTAACATTTTACAGGAAAACGGTGGTGGTGGGAGAGGGCAGGGCACAGGCAGAGCTGAGGCCATGGGCACAGTGCTCTGTGTGTCTGTCCCTGAACAATTCATCAGTCTTCAGGTACCTGCTTACTGCTCGTCTCCTTCCCTGGACTGCACCTTGGTCAAGAGCAGGAGCCGCGTGCTTCCACTGCACTGTCGTATCCTCAACCCCGTCCCCCGGTGTCCCTCAGTAGTTACTGAATGGAAATAGGAGGTCCTAAACTAGAGCCTAGTGAGAACAGAAGGGAGATGATTGGGTCTAAAACCATGGGGGGCAGACAATGAGGAGGGTTTGGCGAATGATAGGAACTCAACGCAGGAATCATCAGATGACTCAGGGTGTGGGCGCGGAGGATGGAGGCGGGAACGGAGAGGCTGTCTGCCGACAGAGTGGAGGTAACCAGGAGAGTCCCACTCTAGAGAGCAGAGGGGAGCTCCCTGAGGTGTGGGATTATCTGAAATGAGTCCCCTATCCCTGCGAAGCTGAGGGTGGGGCAGGCAGTGGGGGAACGCTCTGCGGAGAGGGTGGAGTTGGAGGCAAGTGCAGGAGGGGAGGGGGCATCTTCAAAGGAGAACAACCTGAAACCTGAAGAGAGAATTGAACAGAAGAGGCTACCCTGGAGGGCGCCCCATGCTCTCAGATCCACAATGTAAGACCATTCTCTCAGGGAAGCTGCAGGAGACAGGCCCAAGGCACAAGAGCACAGCATTTGAGGGGGAAGCCGCCACTGGCCCCCCGCTGTGCAAATGTCCAGAGGCTCAACAGGTGGAAAAAGGAAGACAGAGCTGTAGGATCAGCCTCCTGCCCCCAAGCTCTGTTGTTCCAGTTATTCCTTACGCTGTCACTGAGGTCCCGCTTCTGGAGGAGGATCTGAATGTGCCATTACCAGAAACCTTCCATGGCTTCCTGCTTCCTAGACGGTCAGACCCAAAGTCCGTGGCAAAGACCAGACACGTCTGGTCTGAAAAGCCCCCCCTTCTCCTACATCTTTCCCCATCCCATCAGTCTGTGGCGCTCCCTCTCCTTGTTGCATGCCGGGGACTCTCACACCTTCAAGGTTGGTGTAGGCTGTTTCCTCAGCATGGAAGGCCCTTGCCCTCTGATGGCTGCTAATTACAACTCTGCTTATCCTTTAAGACCTCTATCGAATGCTATCTCTACTGCGAAGCCTTCCATGCTATCTCCAGTAAGTAGGGTCCTTCCTTCCTTCCAGGACTCATGGAGTGCTTTGCCTAGCAATTATTTTATTCTTTCTAGGATTCCATCAAGCTGGTGGCTTGTCTGTCCCCTCCGCTAGCTTACATATGAGAGCAAAGGACACATGCTGTCTTTGAATTGCCCACAGTACCAGCTCTCATGCACAGAAGGCAGTCAACCAGTACCAGCAAAGCGTATGAAGAGAGAACCACCCCAGAGCAAGAGTTGTTGGGAGCTCTACCATCTCCTGCTATTTATTTGGAAATTATGGGTTACCTCATAGTTATTCAACCTTGGGGGTTCGCTCTGTAATTACTATCTTGGCCCAGCGGTGGCTTGCCTTACAAGCACATGTGTCACCCATGATCTCTAGAGCCATTTTGATATTGAGGATGCACTCTTACACCTACACTAAGATTTTGCTGAGCGTTGCCCGAAGCTGGACAAAAATGGAAAAACTTGGCTCAGCCATCAGAAGTGCTTTGTCATTATGTGCACTCCCTGATGGCAGTTTAGAGAAAACCTTAGACAGTTCCACCAGGATCATAAACATATTTCAAGAGCCGTGAATTAGGAGGATCAAGTTTCCCAAACACTCAATTTACAGACTCAAAAAGCATCTGTTCATTCAATCATCTATCTTCTTCTTCTGCCCCTCCACATGGGCTCTGACAGTATTTAGACGTAATGAATATCCTGATTTATTTCTCAACAGCTCGCTGTCTGGAAAACATATATTGAAGAAACACATTCAGCAAGGTTCAGTGAGCACCTACTATGTGCCAACGGTGTGTCTGGGTTAACAATGCACAGTATACAAGTCAGGGTAGTTCTTTCTGTGGTCTGTGTTTTAAGGGTTAGATATTTTCTGTTTTTTTATATAAAACTGAGAATGTTTTAGGATTACTGTAGACAGTTCTTTTTTTTTTTTTTTGCCTGCTTTGTTTTTATTTTAGGATAGACATTTATAAAACACAGCTGGCTAAATGCTAAATGCAGCTGTGAACAACAGAATTTAAATATATCTCTAATCCAACAAACCTGGTTCTTGGCAAGGAAGGGGGAAAAAAGTTAATTGTTTTTTAAATTTAGTCTTATACACACACACACATACACACACACACACACACACACACACTAGGAGTAAAAGGGTAATATAGCCAGAGGGTATATTGAGTGATTTTTTTTTGTTTTTTAAGTTCATTTTACTTGGATCCTGCACTGTAGGTTGAATGGGAGTTTCCCAAAGCACTGAACCTGTGAGAAAAGTCTTCCTCTATTTTCATAATGATAGAAACCACCATTTTCTGGCATTCGTTCTAGACTGGGCAGATGCTTAAGAGAGCTTTGCTGGATTTACCTCATTGCATCCTCTGGGGTATATGCCATTTACACATGAAGAAACTAAGGCTCAGAAAAATGAACTCGCCTGGAGTCCCCCTGTTAGTGAGGGATAGGAGTGGAACGTACCGCCAGCTGCCTGACTTCAGGGCCCACATTGTAGCCACAACTAGGATTTTTCTTAACCCACATGCATTGCGACACAGTGGCACCAAAAACATACTTGAGAGGTGAGTAATGACAAGATTGGGAAAACAGAGAGTATTGTAAATGACATCACCTTCGCTCTGATTCTAAAGAAATAGCCAGAAATATGCTAGGTTGCCTACCCAAAAGAGCCCCCTGGATAAGTGTCTTTCTCCCTTTTCAATATTTCAATACATAGTTATTTTCTCTTTAATAGCGATATAGGTATGCATACATGTTTTTTAAAAGGAAGTTCAGTAAAGCATTATTAATATTAGTACTATAAACCGAATATCTGGTAATAGAGGGCTCATTAAATAAATTCTAGGGAAATGCACTGCTGTGAAGAATTCTTTTTTAAAAGAATATGAAATAGAGAATATAAGAATATTTAAGAATATAAAATGGAGAATACCCATGATACATTGCTAAGTGAAAAAGCAAGTTGAAAGTCTATAAATACAGTATGAGCTCACTTTTGTTTTACACACACACATACTATATGCCTATATAGATAGACAGGTAGGTAGATGGAGAAGGACAGACAGAAACACAGGAAAAGGTCTAGAAAGATCTCAATATCACCAATATTTTAATAGTGATTATCTCCAGATAAATTTGGGTAATTTTGTTTCTGGTATTGCCTACCTTTCCTATAATGAAATATATTAATTATGTAAAGATAATTTTAAGTAACATGTACTTGTTAACCCAACAATTTCAGTAAACAATTTTCGAGTATCCACTATACCAGGCGCTATGTATCCCAAACATTAGAAAAGAAAATAAAAACAAAAAAGAAAATCTACTGATATCCCCGTGCCACTCACATTTTGGGTGATCTCCTCCCAGACTCTTTCAGTTCAGTTTTTAAAAATCAGAGGAGTCACAGAGCAGGCAGCCCTGAGCCCTGGTCGTTAGAGGAGTTCGTCCAGCCAGTCGGAGCCAAGCAGCCCCCAAGCCCTGCCTCTGGCACTTGGACCAGCAGACATCACTGCCCCCTAAGCTCTAACTCTGTTACCAGTGACCAGGACTAAGAGTGGTACCTGCCTCATCAGTCTCTTGGAGGATTCAGTGAGTTAAGAGTAAAATGCCTCGAGGCACACAACAAGGCACGTTACTATTATTGCTGTATATAGAACAGATACACTGCGATTCCACTCTGTTTTCCTTCTCCTTTCTTCCAAAGAGTATAAATAGTTGTGTTTCTCTTGGACAGCAGAGACCCCTGTTCAGGTCCTTTGGGCATATAGAGTCACCTTTGAATTTTGTGTGTAGGTGAGATCCCCCGGTCAAAGCCTTTTGGCCTCATACCCAAGCCAAAGCTGTAAAGGACAGAGAGAGCCGCCATGGTGGAGAGGAGCACGTATGCACCTTTCAGGAAATTGTGGGAGCCGATGTTGGACAAAGATCTTACCTAATTGGTTTGGAAACCTGATAAATTTGGCGAGTTATAGGCAATAGGACATCTAAACTTTTGTGGCTTATTCTGACCACCTCTTGCCTTTGGGGCTTGGTGTTCTATTCCATCTTCTGAATGTGAGCTACTTAGCACTCTTTGGAAGGAGAATGTCTGGTGGCAGGCCCGTTCCTGGAAGAGCCTGCCCATTTCTAGCAGTGGCATGGCCTGGCTCCAGCCTGACCGCCATCCCCTTTCTGCACGATTCTGAGGCCTCCAAACTCATGCCCTGCCTTCCCTCCCACCCCTCTTAGGGTCTGTCCTCCACTCACAACCCGATAAGCATCTTAAAATGTCCATCATTGCATGTCACCTCCTAATTCTAATCCCCAGTGGCTTTCCACCGCCCTCAGACAAAAGCCCCAACTTTTGACATGACCCCCACATCTCTGCGTGATCTCTTCTTTGCATCTTTTCCATTTTGAGCACGTCTCCTCCCATCCACATTCTTGAAGTATCCTGACCTTCTGTTGAATTCTAGAACACACCAGGCACTTGTTCACCTCAGGACCGTACCCCCATTCTTTCTTCCACACAGAATATTCTTGGCCTTACTCTTTGCTTGTGTGATGCCCCTCATTCTTCTGGCCCTCTCTTCTGTGCCACCACCTTAGAGAGGCTTTTCCCGTCTACCTAATTTGCCACAGCTTCTCTTGTTTCAATGCCTTGTCCGTCCCTTTTATAGACGAGATTTGAACAAATTTCTACCGATTTCATGTATTTATTTGTTGGCTTACTTGGTATATGAGCAGTATACGTGCTCAGTCTGCCTATCCCTAGTGTTCCCTACCCTGTGAGAATGTAAGCTGCCTGAGGGCAGGGACTGTATCTTTCCCTTTGTTGCCCTGTCCTCTGGCCGAGCCCCTCCGAGAGAAGGTGCCCCATAAATATGAAAGGGAGGGAGGAGGAAGTCTTCGAAAAGGGGGATGCCTTTCCAGGCAGCCCAGTTCCCCGGGGACGTGGGCAGTGTGTAATACTGCTCAGCCCTAGCATTACTGTGCAAGTTTAAAAATAAAACCCCTGGGTGGGGTGAGAAGCCTTCAGAGAGGATGGGGGAGAGATAATGAGAAACATGAGCGGCCAGCGCAGGCCCAGCAGGATGTGGGACTGGCCAGGAAGAGAAAGGGACCTTGACTCCAGGGAAACACTGACTTTGGGGGTGTAGTAGTCTGACGAATGTAGGACTCCTAATTAGTCACCAGAGGTCTTTCTCTTGATCTGCAGTCTAAAAAGACTTTAAAGTAGCCAATTCAGCCTCTGTTTCCATCCTACAGTAAGACATGTTGAGAGCTCTTTTGAAGAGATGTTCTTTACCCTCACTGAAACCGGGGCCTCCACACCCCACATCTGACTGCCGTTCCATCAAAAGGAGAGGCCAGGAGGTAACAGAGGCGATGAAGCCTGCTTTGGCTCACCCTCCCCCTGACCTTCCCCAGGGCCCGTCCCAGCGTGGGAGCCGAACCTCCCACCACAGTAGGGCTCCGCCAGACATCCTGAGGTGTATCCGCCTTCCAAAGGCTTGGCTCAGTTCAAGGGCAGCATAAGGCAGGGAGGGTCAGGTCAGCGGGTCACTAGAGACAACTCGGACATCGCCTTGGAAACGCTCTCCCCCGATGTGCGCTGCCTCTATTTGGATCCACCCTGAACCAGCTGCGTGTTCAATCCTCAGGCCTCAGTGGGAGGTGGAGAGGCATCTGGGGAAGGTCAGAGTGGATCAGGAAGGGGTCCCCCTCCTTTAAGGAAGACCATGAATCTCCAGGCCTTCGTGAGAAGTCTGACATCTCATGGGAGCAGCGGGCTGAAAATCCATGATCTGGGTCTTGCCCCAGTGGTGCAAGGATGGGCTGAGCTGAGTGCAGGGGCTGCCAGCATCCCCTCCTTCAGACCATGACCCCGACCCCTTCCCATAATCCATCTCTCTGCTGCTGGAGGAGCCAAGTGATGTGCTCATGGTCACCTGGTGCGAGCGAATATTGGCAAGCCTTTAACGCATTGATCGCTGCTGGGTTTTTTCCATATCCACAGCTATGTGATGGTCAAGAAGGCCACAAAGGAAGGAGTACAGAGAGAGACAGCTGGAGCTCTACACGCCACGCTTAACCTCCAACCCACTCTCTAGAGGCAGCTCTTGTAGAGAAGGAGCCCAGAGCATAAAAAGGACCGGTTCCTTATGCGATGTCACGAGTGGGGAGGGATGGAGCAGCGGACAAGCCTCGATGCAAAAGCCGGGCCAGTCCAGCCTACCCCCGCCTGCCGCTTTTATCCCAGCGGTCGGATTTTTAAATGACTTGAGCTCAAAGTCCCGGACCAGGGCCCTAGAGCAGCATTCGTGAGGCGTCTGTGCCATGAGGAACCTCATGCCCCTGGATGGGTGGGAATCCCGAAGCTGTTTTGTAAATTGAGCAAAAGGAACTGCTGAAGTTGACTCCTGTAATTGTTTGTTGGAAACGCCCACAGCCTCAAAGTACTGAACAAGTAGCCTGTGTGTGTTCCATGCTTCAGCTCTTCAAGGGTTCTGTTGCTTCCTTGGTTAGTTCTAGGTTCCTGACACAAGGAGTTTATTTTATCTATTTATTTATTTATTTATAGAGATTTTTTATTATTTGACAGAGACACAGAGAGTGAAGGAACACAAGCATGGGGAGTGAGAGAGGGAGAAGTAGGCTTCCCGCTGAGCAGGGAGCCCGATGCGGGGGCTCAGTCCCAGGACCTTGGAATCATGACCTGAGCTGAAGGCAGACGCTTCATGACTGGGCCACCCAGGCGGCCCTGATACACAGATTTTAAAGTGCTGAGAAAGCACAGGGTGATAACTGTCCCTTGAAACAACAACAAAAAAGTGATGGAGGAACAGCGGGACAGCAGATGACCTTCATGTCCCAGAACAGTTTTTTAGCTCAACTAAATTCTTACAAAGGCTTCCAAAAAAGCCTTAGCCAGACTGCAGCCTTGTCAGTAGCAATAATTACTTTTTTATTGGGCAAATACTGTGCCATGTGTTACATCCTAAAACATGTTTGGTGCTTTACACGGACTATCTCACTACAGTCGGAACCCAGCCCTACGAGAGAGTGGCACCCAATGTTGACAGTGTAACACAGAACGGACTTAGCCTCCATTGATGCCCATACTCGTGGCAACAACCGCAGCAAACATGTGCCCCTCTTCTGTTTCACAGACACGGAGAAGTCATGTAACTTGGCCAGAGCCAGGCATCTGTTGAGAGTCGGAGCCAGAATTCAAAGCCAGCCTTTCCCCAGAGTCCATGCCCTTGGCCATTTTGTTCCCCTACCATTAGGCAGCACAGACTATCGCTCTGAACTACTGAAAGGGTAATAAGAGCGGTGGGTCAGAATTGGAACCGTGAGATGAATCGTGGGCTACTCTGTTGACTCTCTCTCCAAGGAACTTAGAACTCTGCTTCCGGAGCCCTCAGCAAAGTCATCCAGGAACAGCCAGGGAGAATGGAGCAACTTTTCTGTGGCCACCGGGGCCAAGATTTTGTGCTTGCTCCTCTAACTTAAATTCCTTATCACCAAAGGCCAAGAAGCCTGGGCCAGCCCAGCCGGTGACCCTGATCCGGGGGAATGTTCTCTGGGCTGCAGCCTTGCTCTGTGTGCACTCCAGGGAGTGACTGGAGCCTTCATCTCAGCTCCCCCACTGTTGCCATTTCTGAACTCTGACAGAGATCCTAAGGAGGGACAAGAAGACTCTCATTTTCTAGAGGTTCTTTATGGGCTCAGAGGTTCTGGTGCAGCCCTTCGCACACATTGATTAATCAGTGCAAACTCCTGTTCCCGCCCGACTTACAGCAAAGGCAGAGCTGTGCTGTTGCAGCTGCCTCCACGGGTGCAAGGGCCGGAATCTGCTGGATCGATGTCTCCCTTCTAGGTGCCTGACATCACTTACTTGCCTTTGATGCCCATCAGCCAAAAGACGTTATTCATCTCTAAGCATGAATGATACAACTAAGCTGAATTTTCCAGGCAGTGCAGGTGAGTTCTCCAAAGAGCTGAGACCAGACTGGCTAAGCCAGAGTAGGTGGCGTATGGCATGGGGACCTGTGAGGGGTGTGTTCCCCTAAATTGGGTCAGAGGCACTTGGTGCAAACTTGTCAGCTTTGCCTTCAGGTGTGATGCACCCCTTTCTAGAGCTATGAGGAACAGCAGACTGGGAGATTCCACAGCTGGCCTTGGCCTTGGCTCTCCCGCTCTAAGACTGAATGATTCACTCACTCATTCACTGGGCCAGTATTTGTTGAACACCTGCTCTGTAGCTAGGCTCTGTCCTCGGGATATGGCACAAAACAAGATGGACGAGCTCCTGCCCTCTCGAGGCTCATGTTCCAGTGGGGAAGATGGGCAAGAGTAAGTCTTAAAAAAACTGAAAAGTGCAGACTGGGACAAGTGCCGCGAGAGGGAGAGACAGGAAAGAAAGCCTCTGGCGAGTTCCCAAGAGAGGTGAGGCCCAAGGGTGAAAAGATCTGCTATGTGAAGAGCAAGGAAAGCATTCCAGGCAGAGGGAACAGCAGTTGTAAAGTCCGAGAGGCAGGCAAGAACATGGCACCAGAGAGGAACAGGAAAGAGGCCGGTCGGGCTAGAGTGGGGGGAGATGTGAGAGGAGCAGAGTCGGGATCTTGCTCCCCAAGAGGCCTCGGGCTGCTTACTCACCTTCCTGAAAATCACCTCCCTCCAAAGTGTGTTCCGCGTGCTCCAAGAACTTATCCTTGCTTAGCCACATCCAGTCCCTCATCAGAAAGAACAATGAAGAGAGTTCTTTTTGTGAACTCTCTCAGTGGGGCTTGTGGCGAAGGCATGACCATAGTTTTCCCCAGGACTCTTGTGGGGTTGGCGCCTACAAAGACGGGCATGGACGAGAAGTGTCCCAGCAGTGGGGATGGGGTATGTGTGTGTGTCTGTGTGTGTGTGTGTGCGTGCGCGCAGTAATGGGCTCGCTGCTGCTCCCAGGAACTCAGGAATAAGGCAACACTGGGCTTTGCTCTGCTTCTTTCAGACGCTTCTCTGCCCGCTCTCACCCCTGATAGCCTCAGGGGTCTTTCTGGGCTTCCTGCCCTCACTTCTTTCCCTTTCACAACCGGAATCTCTGCCCTCCTTTGTAGCCCCGTGGAATCATTGCTTCTGGAATGCATGCCTGCTCCTGTTGCTTCAGGCAAAGTATGCAAGCGGAGAGGTGGTATTTTGAGCCTCTCTTTGTCCTCCAAAGGATGCCAAACTGGGGGGAGGGGGCGCTGCCTGAGCAACCCGTCTGAGGTGCCCAGCTTGCTAGTTACCCTCGCTCACAGGAGAGAACTGTCCCTGTTCAGCCCTTTCCAGTGGGACCATGATGAACACCTAGAATGTGCTCTGTTGAGGGTCCACTGTGGCTCCAACAATTTGGAGGAAGTGTTCTGGAACTTCAGTCCCTAGATGCAGTGCAGCCAACCCCCAGCTTGAGAGGTGGACCCACTGCCAAACCAACACCGTCGCCATCTCCATCCCAGCATTCCCTTTGTTGAGAGGAGTTTTCCCTATATAGGATCACTTCCTTCTGGGGCCTTCCGTGGTTCTCATTTGAAGAACCTAAATCGTCAGCACCACTGCCATGATCCAGCTCCCTCCAGGGCCTTGAACTCTGGCTGGTTCCTCTTTCTTCTTCCTTGCATTCCAGCCACGCTGGCCTTTCCTCCATTCCTTGGCAATGCCACACTTCCTCATCCCAGGCGACCTTGGCAGTACTCTTCCCTCCATCTGAAACACTCATCCCTCGCCCAGTGGACCCTTGCCAGTCCCCTACATCTCAACCCAGGTGTCACGAACGCACCAAAGCTTTTCCAGACCCCCTGACTGGGTCGAGTAGTGCATTTGCTGTCCTGGGACACTCAGAAGTACTGTGTGCTTGAGGTCTGTGTCCCTGTCTGGCCTCCAGCTTTCCTGAAGGTAGGGACCGTCAATTCTAGGCTCTGTTGTACCCCACTGTTCAACATGGTCCCTGGCACACAGGTGGCCTCCCACAGAGGAGTGGAATGGACCTGACATGGGCATGAATGACTCTCAAGTATCCTCCATCCCAGTCCCCACTGTCTCTCCTTTTCCTCTTCCTGCCTCTTTGTCTCTATACTTTCCCTTCCCTCCTCATCCTTGCTATTCATTCCTTCTTCCTTCCTGGGACTTGGGCCTGCCTGTGACTCCCATGAACAGTGTAGAAGCCAACAGAAGAACAATCGTGAGTTAAAGAAGAGAGACATTGTCATAGCTTGGTATAGCATGTTGGCTTCAGACTAGATCCCTCCCAAACTCAGGGCCTGCGGGGGGAATGTAGGTTCCCACTGTATAAGTCTGCCAGGGCTCCCGTAGCAAGTACCACAGGCCGCGGCAGGGTATTGGCAGGGCTGGTTCCTTGGGAGAGCAGGGAGGGAGAGAGATATTCCAGGGCTCTCTTCATCTTGTAGATGGCGGCTAGCTCCTTCTGAGTCTGGGAGGGAGGGATCTGTTTCAGGCCTCTGTTCCTGACTTGGAGATGGCCATCTTTTCCCTGTGTCTTCATGTCATCGTCCCTGTAGATGTGTCTCTGTGTCCCAATTTCCCCATTTTATAAGGACGTCAGTCATAATGGATTAGGTCCCACCCTAATGAAATTCTTTGGACTTGATTTCCTCTGTAAAGGCGGCTCCAAATAAGGTTACATTCTGATATTCTGGGGGTTAGGACATAACGCATATAGCATCACATGCATTTATGGAGAGGACACAGTTCAACTCATAACCCCTGCCTCCACCTGTCCACTGCCCAGGCCTTTTTGATTTACTGAAGGAGAATAAGGTAGGGAAGCACAGGGACACGTCCTCTTCTGAGGAAGTTATGTGGGAGCCTGGGAACAGAAGTGGACAAGAGAGGAGTTGAACCTGAGAAAGACTCCCAAGAGTGAGAAGGGAAAGGCTGAACTGACATGCAGATAAAAGCCCAGTTGACACCTGGCCCAGAGGTTACCTGCTGCTGCTCTGGTGATGGGCTCATCCTGCCTTCATACCCTGATCAGCCGCTCACTGGCAGTGGGGCCTTCTCCCTCCTTTGTAACAGGTGGATAATGAGCGCAGTTAACCGAGATGGCTCTGAAGACCGAGGGAGGGATGAGCATGAAGGGTTTGCCGTCGTGCCGGGCACAGAGTAACTCAGGGTGTGGCGGGTGTGGTGTCATCGACCTTACTGCCAGTGGGGGGCGAGTCCCAGGAAAATGGTCCTTCGGGAAGAAGGTGATGGTCACTGAGACCAAATGACTCTGTGTTCTCGTTCACAGTAACGCAGAGAAAAGAACTGGAGCCATGATCAGACTTCAGCTGTGGCTTGTGGACCAAAGTCAGAATCCCCTGGGCCCCACCCAGGAAATGCAGAATCCTCGGGCCCTTGGGGGCCTGGCTAAATCAGGACTTCTGTGGGCAGGACCTGGGTACCTGATCTTTTAAACAAGCTCCCCTGTGATTTTTATGCATGTGGAAGTTAGCAAGCCACAGATCCTGAAGAGCTAGAGATGAGTCTTGTCCGAAGGACCACCCGCACGTCCACAGCCCTGGCACACGGCAGTCATGCCCCTCACACCTGACACCATGGCCAGCATTCCTGGACAAAGTCAGAGAGGTGGTCTTGAGCAACTGTGTGTGAAGCCAGGCAGAGTACCTGGCACACAGTAGGGGCTCAGGAAACACTAGCAACCGGCACAGAAGCCCTTTGATTTCTGAATGCTCTGAGATGCAAGCAAAACTCCATGTCTGAGCCAAAGCACCTCCATGCTGCCCCAAAGGTGGCCCTAGTGGTCACTCACAGAGTGTCACTTTGGGCTTCGGAACAAATGGACTTGTGGACAGCCTTTTCAGACCCGCCCTAATAACAGCAGCAGATACTCACATAGTGCTCGCTATAAGCCGAGCACTGTGCTAAGAGCGTGACTCATTTGGTCCTCTCACCACCAAGGATGGTACTTTATTACCCCATTTTACAGATGATGAAACAGACCCAAGGCCGTGGGACTGATAAATGGCACAGCAGCAGAATCTATGCACGTGGCCACTATGTTAGCTGCCTCTCTTAAGTGGTGATATTTAGGAATCAGACCATTGCTGTTCCCTTCCTCCCTCTTCTCTCCCTCTCGGCCACTAACCCAGATGCTTGTCCTTGTCCTCATACCTTGGACTCTGACCCCCAGCTGAGTTGGACATCCTGTCGGCCCAGGCCCATCCTCCATTACCTGCCCACCCAGGTAGGTGCCCTCCCTTCTCTGTGGTTGGGTCAGCTTGATCCGCTGGTACCTTCAGATGGGACGCCTTGGCAGTACCCAATGAATACTGGTTGATTAGTAGATCCTTTTTTAAGGAAAAAAACTCACTCGCCTGTAATTTGTCAGGCGACAATTTGTAATTTGTATGTCTGTTTTAGGTAAATCCAATGCCTACACATGACAATGACCACAGATTATTTTTCTAGTAGCTTAAATCAAGGAGTATTGCTTTAGCCAAACGACACCTGTTTGATGGAGTGGAAGGGTCGTCCCTTCCACTCTGCACCGTCCCTGATTCCTAGAAGCTGGCACAGCAGGCCTGGTAGCACCCTGACCCCCCATAGTTGACTCAGTCTCCGCAGAACGCACGTCAGCAGAGTCAGTGAGCACACCTCTGTCCTGGGATCAGGCATCCCCGCGCTCAGGGCAGACGAGCCTACGATGTCCATCCACCGTCGCCACCGCAAATACAGCCACCGTGGTTGGTGCTCCCGGCCGGTGATATCACACCCCCGAATGAAGCAGACGGTGCCTCCTTGAGTCCTTTTTGCAACTGGGCAAGCCATCTATGTATGACTGCACACCATTTTGGGAGGCAGTTTACGAGGAACTCAGTGTTGCCTCCCTTAATTTTGTGTGCCTTAATTTCGCCCTTGATTAAGCACCTCACTTGCAAACCCATTTCCTTGAACTAAAAAAGGCAAGGTCAACAGCGGAGAGTCTGCAGTGTTCGCCAGCCGCCCTCGGCAGCAATCGGATGATCTTGCCTTCAGATGTACGATCTCAAAGGGGGACTTTCCTCAGAAGCCCTCAATGACCAACACAAAGAAAACAAAGGAAAAGGGAATTTGTGACTGTGAATCAGAGGTTCCACCAAACTCCACACTCATTCACCCAACGGCCCCAGCACCCGGCTGGTGACGCTTCACTGGATGCCACTTTGCAAAGCCAGGCTCATTCCTTTTCAACCCTTTGCCCCCATCAGGCTGGCTCAGCCCCGCGTCGCGCCCGGCTCATCCTCTGCCCGAAGCCTGCCTTCCCGCTGGTGTGCGCAGAGTTAAATCATAAACAATCACATCCCCGTGGGGAACAAAAGGGAAAGTGCCCAAGCAGAAAAGAATGCAGAGAAGTGGGGGTGGATTCAAACAGGAGGAGAAAGCACAGAGTGTTTACATTCTGCCGAGTCACAGAGGGAGCTCTTGAACCCGAGCTCCCAGATAAGGTGGGTTCCTCTGGGATCTCTGAAAAAAGTGGGTACTGGATTGAATGCCTGAATTCTGCCCCAGACCTGGAGGTCTGAATTAGCCAAGTGCTCCTCTCTAGAAGCCTTGCATACTTTGGGCTTGGGATCGGGATGTGGGTGTGGCTAGCCATTCGCACACCTCCTCCGAGGGTGTCTGGCTGCAGGGGTACGGAGAGGATAGGAGTTTCGGGGAAGATCAGAAGGAAGGTAAGGAGGAGCAACCCAGGTGGCTGGGAGGGCGGTCAGAGTACCAGCCTGTCCTCGCCCGTTCAGCTAATCCCGTATCGCAGCCTGACTTTCCTACCAAAATGTTGATAAAATCTGAGGTGCCCATCCAGTGAACAGACTTCCTGAGGCAGCTGTGTGTCCGGGCTGCCCAAGAGGGTGAGTGTGCTGGCCAGACTCACTAAAGCCACAGATTTTGACTTCTGCCGAACCAAAGGGCCACATCCAGCACTTTGGTAAATGAGAACATTCTGCCCCCTCCAGCCCTCACCAGCCCGGCAGCCTGGAGGAAGGAAGGTGCTGGGCAGCATGGGGCATGGTTATTTTTACAGCGTCTGAACTCTAGGTGCTATTTTTACCTGACTGTGCCATCGGCAAGCCCTTCCCCCAGAGCAGTCTGCAGCCCGGCTTCAGTCCAGCCAGAGGGCAGCTTCTGGGTGTTCCCGTGCAGGACAGCTGCTTCCAATGGGATCGGCTTCAAACATCCTACTGCCTTCACTTTCCCCATTTTTTTTCTCCCCTGTGTCATTGTTGTCCTTGCACTTGGATACACACACACACACACACACACGCACACGCACACGCACACTCTCAGCTCTGCATATAAGCTGCTCTTTGTTCCCTAGAACAGATGCTTAGATTCTTACCTGAAAAACTTGCAGGCTGAGAACTGCGCCTCTACGTCCAAGGGGAAAGGGAATCCGCCGGGTGTAGCCCGCTCTGTGTCAGGTTCGCTGTGCCTTCGCGGCTTCCCGAGCGGCCCCGCGCGCCAGCTCTCTGGACTGCTCGCTGCTGCGGCTCTGTGTGGGGAGAGGGGACGGGCCGTGGCATGCACATCAGGGTGCTGGTCCGCCTCCAGACACCATGCCACAGAGCCGGCTACCAGTCCCGCGGGGCTATGTGGGAAGCAGGGGGGCAGGCTGGGGGGCAGGCTGGGGGCGCCGAGAACGGCAGCCTCTGGGTCTCTCTCTGGCCTCGTTGATCCGCAGGGGGGGACCCGCCTTCAGACGACAGCCCATGCGGACCCCACCCACAGGGACACACACAAAGCTCTACGTGCCCCCAACACGGACAGCCAGCAGCGGGCCCAGGAATGCAGAGCTATTGGCGAGCAGGGAAGGGAGGCAGAGACAGCAGACGGCAGCAGCAACTGTCCTGGGTGTTATTCTAGCGTGGTTTGTCTTGGGGCAAATGGCTGAGCCGAATGGACTCCTGGCCTGTCTGAGCAGAATCCTGTTTATTTAGAAATCTCAGTCACCAGGGAAACAGCAGGTCGTGGCTCAGAGACGCTCCTCTGGAATCGGAAGGCTGCTGGATGAAAGAGTCCTTTTCTGTTCTGTCATCTGGCATCCCTGCACAGGGTGTAGGTGTCTGTGTGTGGCAGAGTGTGTGTGTGTGTCTGTCTGTGCCATTCCTAGAGCCAAGCCTTGCAGAGGGCATGTGCAAAGCCATTCAAGGCAATGGCCATCCGGGCGGGGGCTGCACGGGGCTGCCAAGCGAGCGCTTCCGTCGTTCCTTACCCATGGTCAAGGCTGTCACTGCTGAGCTAGGCAAGGGACTCCTCAGGTGAGCCCAGCTCCCAGAGCAGGGATTTCATTAAAGGACCTCGGGCATCATCTTTATGCCACTGGCCAGGACAGGGGGAGGAAGGGAGGAAGCTGCCTGTACAAAGAACTCTTTGGTAGGGAGTGAAGCTGAAAATTGGATTGAGAGGATACAGATCGGGAGGTATCCTTTAAGAGACTAATGAAAACGTGATTAATGGCTTCCTATAATTGATGAAGAGTCCCTCCTAGGTAGGCATTTGAGCCTGGGAGAGGTGTGTGTGTGTGTGTGTGTATGTGAGTGAGTGAGTGTGTGTGTGTGTGTGTGTGTGTCTAAGCCTACCCACCTGATGATTCAGACAGACAGGTACAGATTGACCTGTGAGAACTAGAAATAAGCTCTCTGTTCTCCACTTGCCCTTGGAAGATGGAGGCTGGAGCCTGTTCTCCAGATGCATCGTGTAGCATCTAATGCGTTCTGTGGGTAGCGTCCAGGGAGCCATTTTTGTGCCTTCTGAGGGGATGAGTCCAGAGAAGCTTATCCCTTGAGACAGAGACCTAGGAGCACAGACATCACTTAACTCTAGTAATGGGAGAGCCACAGCTCTCCTGAAAGGGACTTGAAAAGTACAGAAAAAGTTGATTTCACCAAATCTTACTCACTGGAACCTCCACAAACTGCCACATCCACGTATTTAAAGGCACTCATAAGTTGCTTTACAAAATAATCTTCCTGAGGATCTGCACATTGCCAAAGGGCTTTCTGAAGCCCAGAGAGATAATAGTATTGCAGGCAATCACCTTCTCAATACTGGAGAAGTAGTATGCTACATCCAGTGTGCGTGTTAACTTTCCAGCACGTGGAATGGTGGATTTTAAAGTTAAAGAACATTCAGGTCGGAAATTAAGCCCATTAAATAGCAGACCAAAAATTTTGAGGACAGAGAGGTGGCTCAGAGTCTGCACCCCTCACTAAGGCCCTCGCTGTGACTAAAAACAGGTGTGTCCCCAGCTCAGGGTCCTGCCCACACGGTGTGGTTGGCCCTTCCTGAGCAGCTCAGCTCCTCAGGGATCCCCAGTCCCTCTTTCCCACAGGAGATGCCACCCACATCTTCCCGGCAAGCCCATAGCCCTATCATGAGATCCAATGTGCCGAACTGTGTGAAAGCACCTTGAAAACCGGTAACGGACGTGTTAAGTCACTATTTTAGTTTTGTTTTTCCACGACATCTAGTTGTGAAATGCTGTCTAAAAAAAAAAAAAAAACCTACACAGCTTTTAGGAAATATAATCCCTAGCTGCTGATACAAATTAATTTCTTTACTGCTTATTTTGTATTCGAAAATGATACTGTCCAACTACGGGGAAATAATGAATCCTCATTCCCTTAAAGTGTTTACTATAATAAAATGCTCCTCAATATCGAATTTTCAAAAATGTCACCTTCACACCCCTCCAAATTTCACATTCACTTCAACTTTCACATCAAACATCTCAATTTATCTTTTAAAATAATATACATTCGGATGTTTTGACTCAGGAGACACGATCAGGTTAATGCTTTCTGGCTGTTATTTAGCATGGGAAGGGACTTGGGGGTTGCTTCGCCTGGAAGTCTGGCCTCAGAATAGCCCTCGAGCTCTGGGCCAGGAAATAGTCCACGCAAATAACAGCTGGTGGGGCTGCTCATTAAGCATCCACAATACGCCAGATCCTTTACAGACTGTGTAACAAAGCCCATCTCTTCCTCAAAGCTCCTAGGCCACTTTTAAAGCTATTTCTGTGATGGTTACAACCTGTATGCAGACCTCCCAGCAGTGCAAAGGGTGGGTCTGGGAAAAGAAAAACACGGCAGATTTGCAGGACCAACAGAAACCCTAGGAGAAGCCTGGTAGGTTTATCCACAGAGGTGCGGCTGTGGCCAGAGTCTCCCACACCTAAAATGTTTTGGCTGGTTGTGGAGGTGAGATTTTTCCTTCTGCCGTCCTAAGAGATTGACTCACTGTGGAGCCCTTGAGCGGCTGCCGGTAGAGAAAGTGGCCTAAACCTCTTCTAAGAGCCGTGGCAGGGTGATAAAGGTAGAATGTGGCATTGCTCTGCGTTTACTTATTCTGTGATCGGTGCTCTGAAATCAGATGTCACTGGTTAATTTCACTAACATGACAGCAGAACCAGACAGAGCATGACAGAATCAGCAGACCTCAGAATGCCCCCCAGTAAATACTCTCCCTCTGCAGACATAACCTACAAGCAATGGTTTCTTGTGCCTTGAATCTTGAGGCTGATAATCAATATTTGCTTTAAAACTTCCCCCTTCGTTCATCCTGCTTACAGAAACGAGGCAGTTATTCGAAACACACACCAGACCCACTGCATTTTCTTTCTAATTTCATTTGACCTTGTTGGGACACGACAAATCCTAATCAGCTGACAGGAGAAATCAGATGCTGCATTATACTCTCTCCCCTAGCAAAGTATTTCCTTCTGTTTATGCCAAATCATGCAATTAAATGAAGGGCATGCTGGCCTCATGGTGAACCAAATGCCAGGATGTCGGGGGAGCGGTTTGACAAACAAGGCAAAGAGAAATGCAGCAGACATTTCACAGGAAATTGTATTAGTTGCCCGAGGAGACCCGAAAGCCACAAACATCGCCAGAGCCGCAGGACAGAAACAGGGCCTGGTGGTTCTCAGGCGGGCAGTAGCCCAAGCCCGTGGTAATCCAAGAACACTTCAACCCACGGGCAGCCTGCTTCTCCAGCGGCTTCAGGAGCCCGTGCGCAGAAAGGACTATAACGCACGCAGGGTGGGCTTCCTCTCTCTGATGTCTATCACCCATCACCTATTCTATTCTAGGTTTTCCTCAATCTCAGTTTTTCAATTTTTAAAATATTTTATCTTTAAATAAAAGTAACACTTCACACATGTGACAAAAACGCATGACACACAGGAGGCTATAAAATGACCCTTACTAATCTCCTCTCCCCAGAGATAACCATCATTAACTTTTTTTTCCTGGAACCTTTGAAGTTAACTGGCTTCATCCATCTGAATGTGTGTATGCACAAAAACGATTTGTGTGTATAGGCACAGTGTCGTGCATTGTTGTTTTTCGCTTAATAATAGATCTCTGCACATTGGTCTAGTCCATCCAAGCACCTGTATTCCTGGGCTATTGGAATATGCTCCTAGCTGATTCTCCTGCTTCTACACTAACCCTCTGTAGTTCATTCCAGAGGGAATCCTGCTGAAAGATAAATCAGAACTATCCGTTGCGTTTGACTTGTTCTTTTTTTTTTTTTTTTTAAAGATTTTATTTATTTATTTGACAGAGAGAGAGAGAGATCACAAGCAGGCAGAGGCAGTCAGAGAGAGAAGGGGAAGCAGGCTCAATGCGGGGCTCGATCCCAGGACCCTGAGATCATGACCTGAGCCGAAGGCAGAGGCTTTAACCCACTGAGCCACCCAGGCGCTCCCTTTGACTTGTTCTAAGGACAGAAGCTAAGCTTGCTACCACCACCTGCCTCCCTAGGTCCACCCCCTATGAACTCCTTGCTCACTGTGTTCAAGCCATACTACTCCTCCAGGCCAAATGTAGTCCTACCTCAGGACCTTTGCATCTGCTCTTCCCTCTACCTAACATGTACACATTTATTTTCTGCCCCTCTTTGCATGTCCAGGTCTTGCTTATCATTCTTATTTCATTTCATACTGCCTCTTCCCTGGCCACTGGCTGTAAATTGGCCCCCATCACTGTCCTTCATATCCCCCTGCTTTCTTTTCCTTCATAGACTTTACTGCCATCGGAACATTATATATTCCGTTATTTGTTTACTTGTTTGTTTCATCTCCCCTACCACACACACTGGAATGTTAACTTCATGAGGAAAGCAGGGATTTCATCTTTTCACTATTACATCCCTAGATGTCTTTAGACCAGTGGTTCTCAAATGTGGATGCGCATCAGAATCACCAGGAGGGTTTGTTAAGGCACAGACTACTGGGCCCAACTCCAAAGCTTCTAATTCAGGAGGTCTGGGGTGGGCCTGGAAATTTGCATGTCTAACAAGAACCCAGGTGATGGTGAAACTGCTGGTCCAGGGACCACACTTTGAGAACCCCAGTCTAGCCCATGCCTGGCACACAGGGGGCGTCCCATACATATTTAGTACATGAATATATGAGTCTATACACACACACACAAGGGCCTGCCACCTTTTTGTCACAGCAGTTTCATTTCCTCTTGATCATTTATTTATATTGAGGACTGTAAGCCTCCTCAAATTCTTTGTGACAAGAGGGACCCACATTTTGTCAGCTAAAATAATTAAGCTTCACAGATTTGTCAGCAGATGAATAAACATGTAAAATTTTCCAGGCCCAGGGAGAGCCTGTGAGAGTCACCTCTTGTTCTCTGCCTCAGTTTGCCATCAAATCAAAAGGTCGTGCAACTCTCACTAGACATGTGACAGAGAACTTTCCGCAGAAGTAATCACTCAGGCCTTCCCTGTAATTGTTTAATAATTGTCCTCTTGGCTTGGAGTGGCCTTGTGCACCAGGATGTACATGCCTGGTCTACCTGGACCCCAGGCTATGAAATGTAGAGAGTTCAGTTGTTATTCTGTGAGTCACAAAACCCCTGGGAATGTGACAAGATGTATAAACCAGCCCCTCCCCCCAAAATGCATGCGTGCGTGTGCACACACACACACACTCTCACTCACATTTTTAAATATTTAATTCCCGGAAGTTACAAGGTACTCCAATTCCGTCATAACCCCAAATTTAAAACTCCTGATTTAATAACTGCCTATCTCTTTAGCAGAACAAACAAAAACAATCTGGATCCTCTCAGTTGAGTATTTAAATGTAAGAAGACAAACCCTAGAGGAAAACATTAGTTAAGTTCTGGAAGATTTATAGTCTTAGAACAGAGAATGCTTTTTGAAACCTGACTTGAAACCCAGAAATGAAAAGAGAATAGTGAGATCGATTCCATAAAATTGTAAATAATCTACACGGGAAAGAAGGGGTCAGAACTCCTCCTTGTGGAGTCTCTGTGGAGAAATCGAAGGCTCCCGTCTTTTCCATCTACATTCCTACCCCTCCGATTGTTGGGGGTGGGGGGTGGGGCTCTGCTTATCAGAGCCCACGGGTGAGCCCAGGTCCTGCAGCGAAGTGCTGTCATTGGGTTCATTATTTCATTAGCCATGGTTTGGGTTTTGAAACAAGTTTGTGATAGAATTCACATGCCATACAGTTCGCCCATTTAAAGTAAACAGACGGTTTCAGTGTATTCACATGCTTGTGCAACCGTCACCACTAATTTCAGAACATTTTTGTCATCCCGTAAAAACAGCCCCATGCCCGGTAGCACTCACTCCCCATTCCCCCTTCCTCCCAGGCCTAGGCAACCACTTGTCTGCTTTCTGTCTCCATAGAATTGCCTGTTTTATAGAAACGGACTCATATGGTATGGGCTTTTTTCCCGTTGAAAGCACAATGTCTTTGAGGTTCATCGGTGTTAGAGCGTGCCTCGGAAGTTCATGCCTAGTTCTTGCCGAGTGGTATTTCGTTGTCGGGAGAGGCCACGTTGTATGGATCGGTTCCCCAGCTTGCGGCCATGTGGCTTGTTTCCCTTTTGGGGCTTTGACAAATAATGCTGCCATGAAACTTCGTGCACAGATCTGTATAGTTTTTGTGGGAACCTGTAGTTTCATTTCTGTTGGGTCTAACCGTGGTTTTCCTCTTAAAGGCTTAGCCAGAGAATTTTACTTAGCCTATATGGCTCTTGTTTTTAACTGTTTTCTACAATAAACTTGAGCAGTGAGGAGGCTTGGTTGCTGAGAGCCCAGAGCTCTGCTAGCCCCAGTCTGGGCCCTTCTCGGCCTCTGCGTTATCTGGGGCCTGACTCAGTCTCCCTGTGCCTCAGGTGTGAGAGCGCATGGCTCCCTCCCATGGGAACTGGTGAGGATGAATGATATCAGTCAGGGAGGCTCTGACCCTGTGAAGACGCTAACCTGTGTGAATAGGTCAGGGTGCATCAAGGAAACCACATACCCTCAAAGCAAGGTTCTCACGGGCCCCACAGGTGACAGCATCAGATAAGAGGCCAGCGGCTGGATGCTCCAGGCACAGACATTACCAAAAATACCATTTTCTCAAGATTTTGGTTTCCTTCGAGATCAGAATGTGGTTGCTTTCCAAATCCTGCAAGCTACCCCCTGAAGGTAGGAAGGTCAGGGCCGTCTACGTAATGATGGGCAGCCAGAAGGGCAAGCTTAAATTCTAAAGCCCACTTGCCAGCTGACATTTCCTGGAAGACCACTCTACCTTCATTTAGTAGAAGAAGTACCTCACTCTCTGCAAAGCCCCAGAGGTATCTCATTTGGGGAAATCCATCTGCCCCTGACTTCCTATTTGGCTTTGGGGTAAGTGAGTGTCTCTCCAGCCCTGGGTACAGTCTAATAAGGACACCCCCACGATGGAGGCACTGGGAGCCCTGCTGGCAGAGGATGGGTCCGAAATATCTAAGCTGACTCATGCCCTTTGGCCAGTCACCGGTGTTCCTTGGTCTCTAAAATCAGGCAGCCGGAAGCTTCCCTGATAAGCATGTCAGGGACAAGTTTAGTCGGAAGTGAGATGGCAGGCGTGCCTGGGTTCCAACTCCCATTGGAAGTCACCAAGTCACCGCTTACTAGCTGGATGATAAGGGACAAGTAGCTCAGTTCTCTGAGACTCAGTTTCCCCATATGTCAAATGGTGATAATGGCAATACTTGTAGGGTCATGAGGAGAGTTTCCTGAGATGATGCCTCAGGAAGGCTGCATGAGGGCAGCGCACAGTTCAAGCTCAGTCTGTGCCTGCTAAAGTTACCATATTACTTTTAAAATAAAAATATGGGACTTCAAGTAACCGAGCCATCCTCTCTCAGGTATTTAGGGGAGGCTGGATTTTTATTGGTCACTTAATTGGGCACCTGCTAGGTGTCACATTACCACAGAGAGAACAAGAGATGAAGTCTAATTCCCTCCAGGAATGTAAAATTCAAGCCAGGAGAGAAAGTAAAATACAGTAAACCAGACTAGTGACCGTCATTGCTGTCCAGATTCAGGGTGGGAGATGGCAGAGAGGCTGGATGGGCCTGGGAAGGCCTCAGAGGGGAGGCAGCCCTGTGGCTGGCCCTTGAAAGAGAAGATGGGTTCATATCAGCAGAGCAGAGGGAGACCCAAGTGGGCAGGGGTGTGGGAGGGGGGAGGGGAGATCCGTGTGCTCAGGGCAAGTTGAGGGCCTGGCTGGGTCTCGGCATGGTGAGTTGTTCAGGGACTGAGCCAGAGACAAGCCTTCTGGTGGCTTTTCTGTGGTCTGGGGTCTCTAGGAATGAGATGTCATGGGGTCTTTTAGTCACTTCTAATAATCCTTATTATGGGACTTGCTGTCACTAATTTTTGTGCACTGTAAGAGAGAGGAGGAGTTATGCTGCGGGAGCTTGACCTCTTAATCCAGATCGCCACAAAAAGACCATCCTGGAGTGGACAGCATTGACCATGGCTGTCCCGTATCCAGCACCCCCCTCCTAGGACTAGCGCCCTGGTTATCTCTGGGGACCCAGGCCTTCATTGCTTTCAGTCCATGTGGTTTTGGGTGGGGATGACTACGCCCCCGTGGTAGGGATGGGCATGGTGCCCACATTGGTTCAGACTCTAGCCTCCTGGGAATGGGCAGTACCTGTTGTTCCAGGGTGGCTGTGGCAGGAGGGTGTCAGCCTGGAGCTGCCAGTGGCCCTGTCACCAGTGCCGTTGGTGAGTCTTCCTGGGACAGAATGACCTAAGCCTGCAGAGCCAAGAAGTGGAGAGAGACGGAGGCAGGATGCCATCGTCTGGGCATCCGGATCCCACCACACCGAAGCCTTTTCACTTACACGAGGGAGCGAGTTTTCTTGTTTTGGCCCAAGTCTCTCCAAACTGGCTTCCGGTCCACTGCCACTAAAAGCATCCTGATTCATTCGAGTAGTTATCTTGCTCCCACCTACATTAGCATAGATATCTGTGGTCCATAGTCAAGGGGGGGGGGTTCTGTAACAGAGTTAGTGTTAGGCATGTGCAAGTGATGGTGACCTCTGTGCACACCCCCCAGTGGGCACAAGTACCTGTCATGTGCTTGGGAGGGGAAACCAAGACTCTCTGAAATTTGTCTTCTTTGTCCCACGACTGCCTACAGAGCAATTCTCCTCAAACCCTCCATTTTATTCCTCTTATTCTCAACCAAAGAAATGAGCTCCTGGATCTGTTAAGTCTCTTTTGCAGGGTTTAAGACGTCAGGACGAGGTGTGGAAGGGGTGAAGAGGGAGGAAGCTCTGCACACCCCGTATGTGTTTTTTCCCTTTTGCCCAATAATAAGGAATGCGCTGACGTCCTTTTATTTCCTATTTCATGCAGGTCTTTTTAAAACTAAGCATTAACTCTACTATAATGGGATTTGTTTAATGATTTCTTGGAAAGCATCTTGGATCTCAGCAAAGATAATTCACTTGGTGGGAATCATTTCCTTCTTCCCCCGCTAAGAACTAGACTAAGAACTAGCCAGTTCTTTCTGGAAGCAAATTGGCCTAAATGAGAGAAAAGAGTACAGGTATTTGAAGCTAGCATCCATCATGGAAACTCCCGGCTGCCGGGGTGCCCGATCGGGAGGAGAAGCAGAAACAGGTCAAGGGAGAGCATTCCTGTGGGACAGGAGCATAAAGCCAAGCATAGCATCTGTAGGAACGAGCCCCCCAGAGAAAGGAATGCACTCACCTCTTTGCTTGGGCTCTGAGGCACTTTCTTTCTGGGGTGATGCAGCTGCAGCAGCCTACAGTGCCCACAGGGAGCTAGAAGGAGCGCTGCAGGCAGGCCGCTGCAGGAGGAAGGGAGTTCCCATTCTCCATCAGAAGGGAGTGTCCTTCACCAAAAGAAGGCCATGCCCTCATTCCCCTGGAGTTGAGGCTGTTGGTTCAGCTCGCTCGCTCGGCCTCTCTTTCCTGCCCCTTCTCTGTGTGAACGGAGCTCCAGGGAGTCCTGAGAGAAGGCTGAGTGCAAAGCACACACCACACCCACCCTGGTACCGGTTTTTTTCCCAGCCCGGGAGAGCCCGAAGAGGGAGGCAGCCGGGGTGCTGGGAGGCCACCCTCTCTGGGCCCTTACCAGTGCGGCTGATGCCGGTGTACCCACAGAAAGCCCAAGGACAAGCACTTGCGTATTTATTTCTCCCCTCTCATGTGATCTTATTTTTGGACTGGACACAAAAGCTATTTGGGGGCTGGACAGCTGCCAGGTGAATGGACCGGTATCTTACCCAACTTGTCTCCATGCCTCTCTCTGAACTAGTCTCCGTTACCTTTCCTCGTATAAGACAGAACTCTGGGGGTCTTGCTCTGGACCTGACTTTTCATACATCCCAGCAATTAGTCCCAGTTACTAATATTAGGTCAACTACTTTACCCCTACCCTTTGAGGTTTCACAGAGGAGGCAAATAATGAGTAAAGCCATTACTTTTCTGTCGCAGGCTGGCAGACCTGTCATACGGTCTGTGTAGAAATGGCCGGTACATACACACTAAGTAGACATAGAGACCCTCTGATCAGTACCGGGGTGGGGCCCTCAGGCCCGGGAGGGACCAAGGAGGGAAGTACAGGAACAGAACGAACCTGTAACACTGAAGCCCTGATTCCCTACTCCCCCAATCCAGCCGTTTCTGCTTCTAACCCCTAGGCCTATAAAACTTAGAGCCTTTCAGTGGCTTGGTTTTCACCTCTGATTTTTCCTCTTCAGACACGAATGGAAAGTTTTGAAACACTCACGCCTGACAAATGCTGTATCATCCTCTTCACCATCATCGCCTGTTACTTATTAAGCTCTTGCTACATGCCACTCATGTGTCGAGCCCTCTGCCTGCGCCGGCTCATCTCTTCTCAAGGCAGCCCTCCGTGGAAGGGACTGTGGTTCCACTGGGACAGCCCGACCAGCAGAGCCTGGGAAAGGTGGGCTTGCCGAGGAGGAGAGATCCAAGCCCTTGCCTGTCTGATTCCAGAGCCGGACTTTCTGGCCACTTTGCTTACTGTCTGCTACTGAGATTTCAGTATTCTTTTCATTTCCTAAGAGGAAAATTAAAAAATCCTCACTGTTGATCCAGACACATGAGTTCACTGCTCAATTTCTTTCCGAAACCCAGTTCTTGAAGCAGAGAAAGAGGTTTTTATCTGTTTACAAGTGCCAGGCCCTGATTCTAGATACAGGATGGAGAGTCTCTAGCCTCCCTTCTCCTGGGAGCTGTCTCCTATGAATAATTCATGGTGTGAACACAGGCACACGGGAGAGGGCTGGACTGGGCCGCCCCCATGGGGCTCCCCACTGTATTCAGATGGAACCGGCCTTTTCCCTCTGCTCCCCTGAGGGGGGAGTGCCAGAGATGGAGTCCGTCAGCTTGTCCAACACTGCCCCCTTCAGGCCACTATGCTGCATTACTCCCAGGATGGTGGTCAAAACTTCACAAGGGGGTCCCAAGGATTAGTTTTAGAGAATTGGCTTCCAAATCCTCAGTTTCTCTAGGCACTCTTTCCTGAAACTGATTTGCCTGAGAAAGTATCTGTGTGGAACTACTCCTCCCCTGACTGGAAAGCATACCCCTCACTCCACAACTCTTACTAAGGGACTGTTGCTCCAAATATAAAAATCTCCGGGTCCAGGTTCTCCAAGCTGGAAACTTCCTTTACTAATCTAATTCGGCTTGCTTTTGTGATTAATTAAGGCATATTTTTTTTTGTATTTAACAAAACTCGTTTCTTCTCTTCCTTGATTTTGAAGGAAAGCACTGTGAAGGCAAATCATAGGGAATATTAGAAATAACAGATTAAGAGGTATATTTGAAGAATGATGTCACAGCTTAATTTTTCATTTCCAATATTTACATTATGCTGGAAGTTATTATCTTGAAGCCAAATGAACCTAATGATGAACATGTAATGTATCGACTTTAAAATGTAGGTATATGTAACATCATTTCTCAGAACTGTTTCAGAAGGCACGGGAACACGACTAGTCCAAGGTCGTTGTACCCTGAGCTGGCTGTGGCTGACTGATAATAGATTGTTTTCTGTCCATCCAACAGAATTGAGCACCTGCTGTATGTCAGGCATTGTTTCCGGCACTCGATGGGAAAACTATGAGCAAAAACTGACATGTTAAGTGCCAGATTATTATTCATGACTACCCTTTGGGAGCTGAGTGAGGTAAACAGCTTAATTTAATAATTACTGAAATAACTCTAAAATTCGACTTTGTAAGAACTACTAAGGAGGGGCATTTGATGATTAGAGAATGTAGAATGGAGACTAAAAAAAATTAAGGAGGATCGACCCATTTCATGAAGGAGGGGTCAGGGAAGGTGGCCCTAAGGAAATGACATCTGAACGAAGAACAATGTAGACTTGGGGCCCCTGGGTGGCTCAGGCTTAAGCATCTGTGTTTGGCTCAGATCATGATCCCAGGGTCCTGGGATCGAGCCCCCATCTGGCTCCCCATTCATTGGGAATCCTGCTTCTCCCTCTCCCACTCCTCCTGCTCGTGTTCCCTCTCTCACTGTGTCTCTGTCAAATAAAATCTTAAAGAAAAAGAAAAAGAACAACGTAGACTCTCTGTGAACGGACTCTGAGAACCCAGGAGGAAGGGCCCTGGTAAGTATGGCAGGATTGGGAGAAGGAGGATCAACCTTCACAGAGTAGGTTGTTTTGAGGAAGGGCCTTTGTGTTTACAGAAGTACAACCCATGTTATAAAGCAGTGGTTCTCAACTGAGAGTGATTTCTTTCCCAGGAGACATTTGGCAGTTACTGCAGACAGAGTTGGTTGCTGCAGCCGGGGTAGTGCTAGTGGCATCTAGAGGGTAGAGACCTGGGGTACAGCTAAACAGTGTACAATATAAAGGACAGCCCCCACAACAAAGTAGGCAGTCCTCTGAGTCGGTAGTGCTGATGCTGAGAAACTGTTGTTGATGGGACAGAGCAGACCCGACACACATCTGCAGTGGATGTGGATTCGTTTGTTCATTCATACCTGAGTGCTCACTATGCTCAAAACCCTATTCTGGGTATATTTGAGGCATATCAGGTACTCCTTAACCAAAATTGTCACCTCAAATGGACAGCCTGGTTTGTTCCTGTGACCCAGCCTAAAATTGTCACCATTCAATAGTGGGAAAATTGGTCTTCCTGTCTGTAGAAAGAAGAGATAGCAAGGTATGGACATGATTAGCAAGATGGTCACTGAGGCATTGTTTGTAATAGTGGAAACAACCTAAATATCTGTCAGTGGGGGAATGGTTATATAATTCTAATGCAGTCATACAGTAGCGTCCAATCAAAAGGAAAGAAACAAGAGATGACACAGAAAATAACCACGAAGATATTATTAACTGGAAAAAAAATTTAGCAGGTAGAATATGATGTGATTTTTAAAATTGGTTTATGTATGTGTTTGCATGTGCATGTACGGACTAGAGAAATTGTCACCAAATGCTAATAATGGCTACCTCTAAGAAGTGGAAAAATAACCCTGGAACATGTTCACTGAGAATAGCTCTCTACTTGATTTCCTCCTTTCACATCAGTTAGATTCCCTCTGGTTTATCGTCTTCATTACTGACAATATTCAACCAGTCACCAACTTCTGGAGATCCTTCAACTTCCAGGACAGTATCCATTCCTTACTGTTAAATCCAAAGCCCTTCCAAACTTGCCTCCAGCCAGTCTACTTAGGGCTCTTCTTGGGAGCTGCTCTCCCTTACCAGCCAAGTCCCCACCCCCACCTCCCTGGAGCTTCAGCCATAGTGGATTTGTGGGAATCCGTCATGCCATACTCCTTCAAGATAGGCTCACCTCTGTGCCTGAAAAACAGTTCTCTTTTTATACCTGTATTAGTCAGGACAGACTAGGTTATACTGTGGTTATAATTAATCCCAAATGTCAGCGACTTAAAATAAAAAAGGTTTATTTCTCATTCATGACATCAACTGGTCCCTTTCCATGTTGTCTGGGGAGCTCTGCTCCATATCATCCTTAACCAAGGACCCAGAGCTCAAGGAGGTCAAGGGACTCCAGACCACCACTTTCACGACGGGAAAAGGAGATATACTTAGTAATACACTAGCACCTGGACGCTACCTCTGCTCATATTTCATTGGTCAAAATTAGTCCTATGGCCACACCTAACACAAAATGAGATGGAGAATTTTTTAAAAAAGATTTTATTTATTTATTTGAGAGTGAGAGAGAGAGAAAGTGAAAGAGAGCCTGAGAGGAGAGAAGGTCAGAGGAAGAAGCAGACTCCCCATGGAGCTAGGAGCCCGATGCAGGACTCGATCCCGGAACTCCAGGATCATGACCTGAGTGGAAGGCAGTTGCTTAACCAACTGAGCCACCCAGGAGCCCCAAGATGGAGAATTTCAACCCTATTTTTTTCTTGGAAGGTAGAGAATCATACATTTTTGAGGAACCCGAATTTTGTAATTGTTGGGTGCAATATTCTGTATATGTCCATTAAGTCATTTGCTAATCATGTTCAAATAATCTGTATCCTTACTCATGTATCTGCTTACTTCATCCTGTGATTTTATCAATCTTAGCTTCATGTTTATAAAAAAAAAATTATGTATTTGAGAGAGAGAGAGCAAGCAGGGGGGAGGATTAGAGTGAGAGGGAGAGAGAGAATCTCGAGCAGACTCCATGCTGAGCACACAGCCCAATGCAGGGCTCAATCTGATGACCCTGAGATCATGACCTGCACCAAAATCAAGAGTCAGATGCTTGACTGACTGAGCCACCCAGGGGCTTCTTGGCTTCATATTTTTAAAGCTATATTATAAGATGTGTATAAGTTTTATAATCACTGTGTCTTCTTTATGAATTAAATCTTTCATTATGATGTATCTTTTTTTAGCTGTAGTAATGCTTTTTGCCTTAAAATACAAGTTGATATTAACATATGCTATTAATATTAATATAATTTTGGCTAATATTTATATGTTTTCTACCCTTTCAATATTTTAAAAATTAATGTTTAAGATGTATTTCTTATGTAGTCTGTAGTTAGTATGTAGATTTTTTTTATCCAGTTCAATACTCTTTCACTTTTAATTGAAGTATTTTGTTTACTAACATTTACTGTAATTACTGATATATTTAGATTGAAATCTACCATCTTATTAAGTGCTTTTATTTGTCTCACATGTCCTATGTTCTTTTTGTCCTCCTCTCTTGCTTGTTTTGATGTGATCGAATATTCTATATTTCTCTCTATTACCTTGGAAGTTATACTCTTCTTTTACTACTATTTTTGAGGTTGTCCTAGATAACAATATGTGTCTTTGACTTATCAAAGTCTAATGTTAATTGGCATTTTTATCTTCTTCCACAGTAATACAAGGATTGCAGACCATTTTAATTTCATTCCCCCCTCTCTTCTGACTTGTACATACTTGTTATATATTTTAAAATTTTAAGTCCCCAGTGGACATTGTTATGTTATTTTATATAGTCTAATTCATTTGGCTTCTTCAAATTAGCCTTTGCATTGTTCATTTCTTATATCTATCACTGTCATTTAAAAATCATTTTCCTTCTGCTTAAAGAACACGGCCTTAATATCTACTGCTGGTGAAGAATCCTGAAAATGTCTTAATTTCACTCTTGTTATCACAAGTTGGCTTTCATTGGGTATGGAATTCTAGGTTTTCTTTGAGCACTTTAAAGATATTTAAATTCTACTAATTTGTAGCTACTATTGTTTCTGCCAAGAGTAAGCTAATGGTCTATTCATTTTTTTCCCCAAGTAATGTTAGCTGCTTTTAACTTTTTCTCTTCGTCTTTGATTTTCATCTATTTAATGTGATGTACTCAGGTGTGGCTTTCTTTTTATCTTGCTTGGGGTTCCTAGGGCTTCTGGAATCTGTGGCTTGAGATTTTTAGTCAATTTTGGCAATTTCTCAACTATTTTTCTCCTCAAAATTGCTGCTGCCTTATTGTGTCTCTTATTCTAGAACTTCAGTCTTCACTTTATCTTCCATATCTTTTATTCTCTCACAGCATTTTTCATTCTTTTGTCTCTTCATGTTTCTTCTGTCTCTTCTGATGTTTGCTTCTACCCTACTGCCCAGTTCATCAATTCTCCTTTTAACCGTGTCTAGTCAGCTGTTAAATTCATCTCCTGAGCTCTTTACTTTTGTTATTATATTTTTCAATTCTACATTTCTGTTTGGTTATTTTTCAAATCATCATTGTCTTTGTTTGTTTCTAGATCTCTGCCAGAATTTTTAATCTTTTATCTGCTTTGCATAGTCTTTGCCTGATAATGCTAGTAACTGCAGTTTTCGGAGATTGTTTCTATTGTAGTTGTTTCCACTGGATCTCATTCATATTGTCTTGTTCCTTATATGCCTGGTTATTTTCATGTGTGCAGCAATTGTGTGTGAAAAATTGTTTGTAGAAGTAACATGAGACCTTAATGTATACTATTCCTTCAATGAGTATTTACATTTGCTTCTGCTAGGCACTTGGGGATACTAGCAATCTAGGATCATCTTAATCCAATTTGAAGAATGAAGCTCATTGGCGGCTGAGCTGAGACCCTGTAAAATGTGGTCTGTTTCCCATTTTTCAGTTTTAAGGTACATTCCATCAGGGCCCTCACCTAAAATGGAGGGTTTCAGGGCCCCCTCTCCTATGGTGGACCCCGGATTTCAACTTTTGTCCCCTTCAGATGCAAAACTGCTTCCCTGCTGCTTAGCCTCGGAGCTTCTTAGTTGTCTCTTCCAGAAGCACCAAATATCCCAAGGGGAAAAGATGCCTCAGTTGTTGGGCTTGCCCCCCTAAATTCCCATCTTTCCCCAGATTTTGGTTTAGCATCTCTTCATTATCTTTTTAACTCTGTGATATCCTTCAGGTTGATTTTTTTAAAAAAAAGATTTTATTTATTTATTTGACAGAGAGATCACAAGTAGGCAGAGAGGTAGGCAGAGAGAGAAGGGGAAGCAGGCTCCCTGCTGAGCAGAGAGCCCGATGTGGGGCTCAATCCCAGGACTCTGAGATCATGACCTGAGCTGAAGGCAGAGGCTTTAACCCACTGAGCCACCCAGGCGCCCAGGTTGATTTTCTTTTTATTTCGTCCGATGTTTGTCATTGTCCTTAGCAGGAGAGCAGGCTCCAGTGGTGTAGTCTGCTGTTACCAGATGGTAGAGAATAGAAATGCAGGAAGCAAGTCAGGTTTATATGCACGCACACACCTTACATGAGTGCTGGGCACTGGGGTTAACCAGGGAGCGTGAGTCTCTTTTGCCTTATGGAAATGAGAGTCTTATGTTGCCAGATTTTTTTCTTTTTTCTTTTCTTTTTTTTTTTAAGAAGCAGGAAATGCAGGCTTTTTTAAATGTGAAATCACAATTTTCAATGGTGGCTAAAAAAAATTTTAACTCTCAGGAAACTGAATAACACACATTTGCAGTTCAAATCCCTTTTGAAATACCTGAACTAGAGTATGTGTTGATGGGAGAAGGGGGTTAAAGGTGGTCATCTTTCACTATTAACCTTAGCTTCTAGTCATCCAGGTTGCCTTGAATAAACTCCGGTCCCTCATACAAAAAAAAAAAAAAAAAAGTTTTGAAACCAGTTTATATCTTTATTGACATCTCTTAAAAATGCCAATAGTAGGGGTGCCTGGGTGGCTCAGTCAGTTATGTGTCTGGCTTTGGCTCAGGTCGTGATCACAGGGTCCTGACATTGAGCCCCACATCAGGCTCCCTGATGAGCCAGGAGCCTGCTTCTCCTTCTTCCTCTGCCTGCTGCTCCCCCTACTTGTGCTCTGTCTCTATGTCAAATAAATAAATAAATAAAATCTTTTAAAAAAATGCCAACAGGAGGATGGGTTCTATTCATAACACCAACAATGTTTCTGGAAAATCTCCTCCCATCTCTCTCCCATAAGAAATCCTTCTTATGACAGCCCACCAACTACTAAAATCCCCCTTAACTTCTCTCTTAAATTCTCCCTGGGTTCATGCCATCTCTGGTTCTTTCTCTTTTATCCTTCCTCTTACCTTCTGATCTATTCTGCTTTCCCTAGCAAGTAATTCCTGCCTTTTCTTCAGTGAACTCAAGCCATCCCCACCCACAGCACCGCGTGACTCAGAATCCCTTCCAGCATTTTCCTATATTCCACACAAGAAAGACTCCAAAACCTAGCTGCCAAGACTAACCCCCCTCACAGGAAGTGGGGGTGGGGAGACATGACGCTGTAAATACTCTAAAATCTGTATTTTTTTTTTCCTGTCCCATCAGCTATGCCATCTGGGATGGGGTGAAGCCAGGACGCGATGTCATTTGCAAAGGAAGGAGGGCCAATTTCCAGGATGCTTTGGCACCAAGTTGGGTTTTCAGATGGCTGCCATTTCCCTGTCATTTATCTTCTATTGAAAGGACAGTGCCCCCACCCAAACCACCACCCATCTTGCAAATGAGGAGGGAGAAGCCAGAAGGAAGCAAAATCAAATGTGGACTTTTCCTGATTTGTCTAATAATAGAAAGTTGGCAAATCATGTCACAGAATAGAAAGTATTTGATAAAAATAGCATCTGTTAAGCCTGGGACTCAAGCTGGAGATGCGCGGAAATGAAATTTATTCCTTCTTGAGTGTTCCCCAACTAGTATAACATTTCTGTCTCCCTCATTAATGAGAGAGGTTTAAAATGCTACTTTCTGTGACCAAAACAGTTCTCTTTCCCAAGGCTGAAGGTGGAGGAAAGGCTGAATTAAGGAAAGCACTAGACTGAGAGGCTCCCTCTGGCCAGTCGGGTGTGGCTCTACCATCCTCACACCCACCCTTGACTTTGAGACATGGTGTCAGGGCGCCCCCCTTTACACCAGCTTGTGAGATGGGGGATCTGGGAGAAGATTTTCTGGACAAGCCAGAGCATCATAACTGTGTAGTAATTATTACTCTGCCAGAGGGAGGTCTCTGGCCAGGCGGCCCTCAGTAAAAGGGCAAAGAACAACAACTATACCCAGAGGCAGATATCCTCTCCTTCACAAAGTGGCAACTCCTCGTGGGGCGGGTTTTCACATTTTCCTCCTGCTACTCTGCTACTGAGGACCCCCAGGGGTGTCCCCACAGCTTGGGATAGGAATCTCAGATTGGGCGTTTCTCAAAGCACATCCTAGAGCTCAGTGAACTCTCCTCCTCATGACTGTCATCTGTGTTGCTCACTTTTCCGGGTCCCAGCCCCTTGATGTCCTGCTTGAGACTGATAGTCTTTTACTGAAAAGCAAAACTGAGTCAAACTAACATTAGAAGAGAACAAGTGGTCAAGTGGCCTCTGTTAAGTGACCTGGATTTTTAATGTTTTAAAAAATTTAATGTTTTAATATTGGTTTTTTTTTTAATATTTTTTAATGTTTTAAAAAAATTATGATGGGCCGCTTGGCTGGCTCAGTTAGTGTGACGTTTGACCTTGGGGTTGTGAGTTCAAGCCCCACTTTGGGTGTAGAGATTATAGATGAAATCTTTTAAAAGAAAAATAGGGGCACCTGGGTAGCTCAGGTGGTTAAGTGTCCTACTCTTGATTTCAGCTTATGGTTTGATCTCTGGGTTGTGAGTTCAGGCCCCATGTTGGGCTCTACTCTGGGCACGTAGCTTACTTTAAATAAAGAGAAAAAAGGAGGGGCACCTGGGTGGCTCAGCTTGATTTGGGCTCCGGTCGTGATCTCAGGGTAGTGAGATCGAGCCCTGAGTGGGGTTCTGTGATGAACATGGAGCCTGCTTGGGATTTTCTCTCTCTCCTTTTTCCCTTACCCCTTTCCCCTTACACTCTCATGCTCTCTGTCTCTAAAAAAATAAAAAGGGCAGGGGAAGATAAAAAGTAAAAAATTGAAATCTAAAAATTGTGATAAAGTACATAGGACATAGAATTTACCACTTTTAACGACTTTCAAGTGTACGGTTCAGTGGCAGTAAGTACCTTCATGTTCTCATGCAGCCGTCACCAGCCTCTAGCTCCAGAACTCTTTTCATCTTTCTTTTTTTTTTAAGATTTTATTTATTTGACAGAGAGAAACACAGCAAGAGAGGGAACACAAGCAGAGGGAATGGTAGTGGGAGAAGCAGGCTTCCTGTGGAGCAGGGAGCCAGATGCAGGGCTCGATCCCAGGACCCCGGGATCATGACCTGAGCCAAAGGCAGATGCTTAATGACTGAGCCACCCAGGCACCCCCATTTTTTTTTTTTAAGGTTTAAATGATTTTATTTTCAGACAACCTACATGCCTCCCCCCCCCTTAAAAACAATGCCTCTCTTCCAAATAAATCAAGTTCAAATCAAATGAAGAGCTGAAGAGGCCATCACCCATTGTCTAAGTGCAGCAGGTGTGGGCATGAAAAGCAGCAGCAGTTATGACAGCAGGTGATAGATCTAAAGTAATAGCCAAACTTATTCCCATTTTTCCATTTCTAAGCCATCCTTAAAGTCCTGTCGGGTGGGTCACACCGTCCTCCCAGTAGTCCAGCAGAGCAACCATGCCATCTGGATTTGTTTCCATCAATTAAGAGCTGGTGGTTTTTGCAGTTAGCAAGGATAGGCTTGCTTTGTTCTGCAGCGTGGGTCTCTGTTCTTCAAGTTTGCCTTTGGCCTAGTTCATGTCATCTGTGATGTACTTCTTATAGGTTTTCTTAATGTGAAGCTGGTTTCCTGCAAGTGATAGTCCACGACAGTGTCAACACCAGTGACTGCTTTGGGTACCTTCGCTCTCCAGGTCTTCAGTGGAGGCATTGCCATAATTGAGTAAGTCCTCTATCCCACTGACCATCTTCCCTCAGGAGGCAGCCCACCCTCCCATCTCCTGGATCTTGATGTCTGACGACTTTTCATCATCATGGTTGATGAAGTCGCAGTCCATGGCCACAATGGCAGGTGGAGGGTGGAAACAGATGAGGAAGGCTCTAGGTTAATGGGAGCCTGGAGCGTGGAGACAGTGGTCCAGCCTGAGCACTGCTCCACTGGGGAGGGGAGCAGGCAACAGGCAGAAAAGCAGAGCTCGTTTTGTCTTGCAAAACAGAAACTCCATGCCCTTAGACCACAGCTTCCCATCGCTCCCTCGCCCTGGCCCTCCCCATCATTCTGCATTCTGTCTCTATGATTTTAACTAATGTATTACCTCCTATGAGTGGAAACATACGGTATATTGGGCCTTTTGTGACTGTGATTTCACTTAGTGTGATGTCCTCAGCTTTCATCCATGTTGTGACATGTCAACATTTCCTTCTTTTTTAAGGCTGAATACTGTTATTCCATTGTATGTATAAACCATATTTGTTTATGCATGGAGCCACTGATGGACAATGGGTTGCCTCCACCTGCTGGCTTTTGTGAATAATGCTACAGTGAATATTAGGTACTCTTTTCAAGATTGTTTTGACGTATTTGTATTTCAACAAGACTTTTTTGGAAGATAATTCAAATGGTGGGATATTTTAAGAACCCAAGAAAGCCAGCGAGAGCTATTTTAGGTGAAAACAGACTTCAGTGTCGCCTGCACCAAACCATGTCACCTGCACATGGAACTGCCCCAGATGCACGTTCCAGCATCATGTATTTTGCATTTCCTCACTGAAAAGAATAAAAAGTTGTGCCTATTAGAGAGAAAGTGTATAAACACTTAACTTCCCGAGCCACTTGACAGTGGACGCTTTGATGGTGGTGATTTATCAGACAGTGACATTGGGAGGTGACAGAATGATGTAGGAGGAACAAAGAGGCTTTGGCATTAAACCTGGCAAACAGGGGCGCCTGGGTGGCTCAGTGGGTTAAAGCCTCTGCCTTCAGCTCAGGTCATGATCTCAGGGTCCTGGGATCGAGCCCCGCGTCGGGCTTTCTGCTCAGCGGGGAGCCTGCTTCCTCCTCTCCGCCTGCCTCTCTGTCTGCTTGCGATCTCCCTCTCTCTGTGAAATAAATAAATAAAATCTTTAAAAAAACAAAAACAAACCTGGCAAACATATTTTCCCCACGTGGGCTCCACACGCTTTTCTGTCCCGACTCTTTAGGGTCCTTGTTGATTCCCATTTACCCCTCCCTGAGCTCTCCTGTGTCTTCAACTCTTACCTTTTCCCCATCAGCACTGCGACATGATGAAGTCTCGAACGAAACAAAACTGCAAGGTAAAAGCACAACCCTTCCTCTGAACCCTGTCTCTCTTCACCTACCCCACCCCCTTGTCCCCCGGAAGCCTGTCTTCACCATCTGCTTTCACATTCCGGTCCCAGACCCACTGCACTCTGGCTTCGGCTCTTCCTCTGGGTTCAGCTGTGACCTTGCTGGGCCTCCTGGTCTGAGCTCGTGATAGACCTGAGTCTCAGTCTCCTATTCAAGACAGCAAGAGCGCTGCATCCTGAGAAGTCCTGGCTTATAGCCTCAGAAGCCATCTCTAGAATACTGAGAATACATACATATTTTTTTTCCCCATGAAGGTGTATGGTAACCCTGGTAAGGGGTATGATCTATGGAAACATATCCTTACAAACTCAAACAAGAATAACATTTGCACAACATCTTTCAGACAGTGGAGCCTAGAGGTCAGGAGATCAACTCTATCATCAAACCGACCCAGAGAGAGACCCCCCCAGCTTGGCAGTTGCTACCTGGGAGACCTTGGGCAAATTACTTCAATGCTCTGTGCCTCCTCACCTCACCTCGAAGATGGCCATCGAAATAGCACATACCTCATGGGACTATTAGAAGTAAGACAGTATGTGTCAGGTGCTGAGCACAGTGCATGGCTCAAAGGAAGCGTTTCATAAGCAATAGCTCTCATTACTACTTATTATTAGTATAAGTTGACTTTGTGATCTAAGTTCATCTTGATTTTCATACCTGTAAAATGGGACTGCATGAATGTGGTAAGACTAAGGGTTTGTTACAAAATTTTCTAGAAAAATCATTGGTTTCCTGAGTGATCAGGAACACTTAAGGGGCGCCTGGGTGGCTCAGTTGGTTAAGTGCCTGACTCTTGATCTCAGCTCAGGTCTTGATCTCGAGGTCATGAGTTCAGGCCCCCTGCATTGGGCTCCACCTTGGTGTGGAGCCCATTTGAAAAGAGAAAGAAAGAAACATTTTAAAAGGATAGTGTGAAAAACTACAGGAAGAAACCTTGCAGAGGGGCCAAAGAAAGACAGACTCCTCAAATGAGAATGAACATTCCTAGATGTTGGGAGATAAACCAGAAAGCACAAGAGTATGACGAAAATGTGCTTCTGTGGTTAGCATCAGGTAAGATGAATGATCTCTGTTCTGTAAGTACACACACAGACTGTGGGGGGGAAACAGCCACTGGAAGAGCCATCAGAACTAAAACTAGATAGTAGTCAGCAGTCTGGTCACCAGAGGAGGCATCTACTGTGATAAATTAAAACTGTAGTCCTCATTTTAAAATAAGTAGAGATCCTCCAAGAACAGATTGCAGAACACATGAATAGGTATGTGAGTCTTACAAAATGGCTGATGTGCAGGCAGAAATTGAAGGACATGGAAGCAAAATCAGCAGACACTGATCCACAAATAGAGGCTGGAGGACAGCTGAGCAAAGAGTCTGGGCCTGTGCTGTCCAGAGGGGTGGCTAGCACACTGGCGGCTCTCGAGCCCTTGAAATGTAGCTGGTGGAAATTGAGACGTGTGATGAGTGTAAATATACACACAGATCTCAAAGACCAAAAAAAGTACCAAAAAAGAAAACAAAACACATTAACGATCTAAAAAATACTGATCACATGTTAAAATGCTAACTGTTCGGATGCCGAGTTAAGCAAACTATACTAAAATCAATTTTACTCCATTTCCTTTTTAAATGTGGCCTCTCTAAAATTTAAAATCACACACTTGGCTCGTACTTGCGACTTGCTTTATGATTTTATTGGATTGCAGTGGTCTGGATAGCTCCCTATTCCCCGTTCCCCACTCACATCCCACACTGGCAATAACCGTGACCATGGGCAAGTAGTTTAACAAGTCAAAGCTTTAGTTTCGTCATCAGTAAAAGAAGTATTACAAGAATTAAAGGGGGTAATTAATTTTGTTTAATTTTTTAAAGATTTTATTTATTTATTTGACAGAGAGGTCATAAGTAGGCAGAGAGGCAGGCAGAGAGAAAGGGGGAAGCAGGCTCCCCACCGGGCAGAGAGCCCGATGCGGGGCTCAATCCCAGGACCCTGAGATCATGACCTGAGCCGAAGGCAGAGGCTTTAACCCACTGAGCCACCCAGGCGCCCCTTGTTTAATTTTTTTTAAGTTTTTATTTAAATTCTAGTGTAGTCAACATACAGTATAATATTAGTTTCAGGTGTACCATATAGAGATTCAGCACTTCTGTACACAATCCCCGGGCTCATCACAACAAGTGCCCTCTTTAATCCCTATCACCTGTTTCACCCACCTCCCCTCTGGTAACTGAGTTTGTTCTCTATAGTTAAGAGTCTGTTTCTTGGTTTGCCTCTCTCTCTCTCTCTCTCTCTCCCCCTTTTTGTTCTAAAGGGGGTGATTTGAAAAGCACTAGCAGAGTGCTTTGCATATAGTACATGTAAGGTTTGTTTTTCTGTTGTTTAATTCCTAACAGCAGAGAGTTTACTATATGTATCATTATTTATTTAATGCATTATTTGAGGATGCCTGCAGTCCACCAAATGGGAAAGGAACATCTGCCCACCTTTAAGAGCATTAATTCTGGGCTGGGGCAGTTCTGCTTCCCCCAGTCATCTGGTGATGTCTGAGACACATTTTCTCATCAAACCCTGGAAGGATAAAAACAAGGATCAAAACAAAACAAAACAAAACACCTGGAGGGATGCTGCTGCTACTGGTATCCAGAGGATAGAGGCCAAGGATAACGCTAAAAAAAACCCTACAGCTTACAGCAGGCATCCTCCGCCCCCTGACAGAGTATCAGTAGTGCCTCAGGAGAGCAGCCCCAGGTCTGAAAAGCCAGCTGAGCTGACCGCGTCCCCTGGTTACGTCCTCCTGCATGTTCCGCGCCCGAGCGGCAGGTGGCAGCATACCCGACACCGGGATCCGACGGCCGGCGGAAAGCGGCGACACTGCGCGCTCGCTCCCATGAACTGGGTCAGGGGCAGCTGCGCGCACCCTCACACTCAGTAATGCCTGCTTTCTGATTTCCGGAAAGTTCGGGAGAAAAACAGCGTTCAAACTCATTCAGGGTCCCTTCTTAGTCGCATGGTGCTAACAGGGCTTTGAAATTGTTCAGATCTAATTCCTATGACTGAAGCATATTCTCTAACAGAGAATTCAGGGAATTATCCAGTTTGGACTATTCTCAAATACTTCGCACCCTACAAAATCCCAAACCGTGAGAATCAGTGGTTTCTGCTGTCCCAGAGTGCCTTTGGCCCAGCACTTTACATCGCACACCTGAATGACTCTTTGGCCCCTCATCTACGCGATGAAGCCCGATCTGGTGGATGATGAAACTCGCAGGTTTCTCCGGATGTTTTGTGAGGCCGATACAGGTAAATGAGTTCGGCAAACCTCCTAAAAGTGAAGAGCAAGTGCATTACCACTCGGGTAGTTTTCCATGTCAGCCACAAGGGGGCACCCTCCACCCTGCCTTGGGGCCCGTGGGCCAAGTAAAGACCCTGAAGGGGAAAGTTGCTCGACCTGTTAGGTAGTGAAGGGGTGGGGTTCAGTGGTTCAGTGGTGTGACTTTTGAGTTGGACCTCCGCCCCGGACTCTAGAGCCGGATTCCACAAGGTGTGGTCGCCAGTC
>CM053607.1:101939679-101959859 GCA_028646535.1 Procyon lotor | reverse complement strand
TTTTTTTTTTTAATGTGGTATATGGCTGCTTGACCCGTCTCCAGATATTTGAGGAAGAGTCCTTGTGTCTTTGAGGCAAGAAAACAACCCTTAGTGTCATGCAGTGGGTGAGCTAGGAAAAGGGAAAAATCAGGCCGTGTTTATATCCCCTCGGGTGCCTCCAGCAGGTGTCGGGGACAGAGGAGGACATCAGAGCCAGCTCACTCTCCCTAGGCACTTTCCCATTGTCGCCTCTTCTTGGTGAACACTATCCCAGGCCAAACCTCTGGAGGAAAGCGACACCCCCTTCACTTGCCCTGCAGCCTTGCCGGACAGAACAGCTTGTTCCTCCCGGAGAGCAGACTGCTCTGACCCTTCTCTTCCACGGTCAGACTCGCTGCCCGCCCTTGTTTCTAGCAGCAGGACGAAGAGCCAAAGCAGAATGACCTAGGCTGGGCATTGGCCTTTGAGCGGGGTTCTTCATGAACCTTGCAAGGGGGTAAGCGTATGGATGTGGGTCCCAAGGGGACTGAGCTCAAAGTGGAGCCATCTCTGGGGGGGGAAGGGGATGTGAGAACCACACTCCACCACACGCTCCAGACGGGACTGGCGCTGGCTGCCAAGCATCACTGGGCCTCGGCTTCTGAAATCAGTTAGTAGACAGGTGATGGCTAGCTAGCTAGCTTGATAGATAAAACCCCCTTCATGTCCTTGGTTTGAGGTTTAAGGGGAGTAAGGTATGCAGAGTGCCCAATGTCTTACTAAATGAAAGCTGCCAGAAGTGTGGGTGTTTCTACAGTAGATGTTGCAGCAGCATGTGTGATCTACTTCCAAAACTCAGATGTATCTGAAATGTCCCATTACTTGGTTATTTTTTAAAAAAATCAGGGCCACCTGGGTGGCTCAGATGGTTAAGCGTCTGCCTTTGGCTCAGGTCATGATCTCAGGGTCCTGGGGTCGAGCCCCACATCGGTCTCCTTGTTCAGCAGGGAGCCTCCCCCCCCCCCCTTTCTGCCTGCCTCTCTGCCTACTTGTGATCTCTCTCTCTGTCTAATAAATAACTAAAATCTTAAAAAAAAAAACAATCAAAAGAAACCCAACTCGAATCTACCATTCTATCAGGCTTTCAGGAAAGTGTGTTTCAGTTGTTTCTCCCGTTCGTCCGTGCCCAGGTTTCACACAGTGGGGACACCACTATGGGCAACACAGCAGACAGAGGCTTGGGCCAGGTCCAGGCTCAGGTGAGCACCTGTGACCTGCTGACCCTGCACCTCCATGCCTTGCAGGATACAGGAGCCCCAAGCTGGGCCTCCACACCTAGGGCCCGCCTCCCTGAGCCCACCATGAAGCTCTCTCCCCTCTGTCCTTCTGTGCCCCGGGTCCCTGTGATCCCAGGGATCTGCAAGAGAATATCTAATATCTCTAGGGTCCCATGACCCACAGTCTGCAGATCTCTCTCTGCCGAAGAAAATTCTGCTTGTATCCCTAAAGTCAGACTGCTTACTCAGTAGGCCTGCTAAGCGCCCCCTCCGCCGGGTCTTCAACTTGGTGAGATCTTCATAAAAGAAGGACAGGTAGGCCTTGGACAGCTTCTGCTTTTACCTTTTTAAAAAGACTATGCATATATTTATATATTTTTTGGTTTTATTTATTATTTATTTATTTATTTTATATTGATATATATTTGAGAGGGAGAAGGGGAGCATGAGCAGAGGCTAGGCAGATTCCCCACTGAGCACAGAGGCCCAACGCCCAGGATCATGACCTGAGCCGAAATCAAGAGTCAGACGCCTAACTGACTGAGGCACCCAGGCACCCCTGGACAGCTTTTAGCTCAGTGTCACAAACCCTCCCACAGCGGGGAGATGGGGGGGGAGTTGTAAGAGAGTGGAACTTACATTCATATTTATTTACTTACTTGTTCAAGAAATGTCTTCTTGGTGTCGGAAGCCACTCTAGTGCCTGAGATTCATTGGTGAAGAAGTTCTCTCTCTACAGAGGCTCCCAGCCTTGTGTGTATTGGGCAGGGTGGGGGGGATTCAGATCATAAGTGCATAAACATATGTAGAAGATGACTTTGCCTAGTGCTAAAATGCTGGAAAGAGACTAAAACAAAGTAATAGGACAGAGAGTAGCGTAGGGGAGTTCACATTTGGTTAGGTGTTGGAGGAAGGCTTCTTCCAGGAGGTGATGGCTGAATTGAGTACCACACGCTCGGAAGCCAGCCGGCTGAAGACCTGGGTGGGAGTGGTCCAGGGGGAGGGAACACCTTGCAGTGGGAAGGGGCCTGGCCTTCTACAGAGTTGTCAGCAAGATGGCGGAATGAGATGGGGCCAGGGAAGTACGTAAAGGCCTGATCATGACCTTTCAGGCCATGTCAGGGAGTATAGATAGTATTTTAAGTCCATTGGACACCCTTAGGATTAGAAACAGTGGTCACATAATCTGATTGATATTTCTGAAAGATAACTTTGATGTCTGGGCAGAGAATGGTTTGTGCACGGGCGAGGGTGGGAGCAGGAGGCCACTGAGAAGCTGTCACCAAGGTCCAGAGGAGTCTCTGGCCACAGCAGGGGAAGGCCGTCCCTCCAAGAAGACTGCCATCACTGTCAGTGTTTTGATATTGCCTGCAAAAGCAGTAGGGCTTCTTTTCCCGCTTCCAGTAAACATTTGAATTAAACTCTGCTTCATTTCTCTTTTTATTTAGGAATAAACATACGCAGCTTCCCACCAAGTTGTTTGTCGTGGTCAGATTAATTTGTGTTTATGAGTACAAGAGTGCTGTCCTGACACGCTCTTTCCTTTTCCCAGCTTCCATTCCTGTTGGGTGTCGTAGAGCCTCACTCATCCTTCTCCCGTCTCTCTCTCCTTTTTTTGTCTTGTCAGGCTTGCCTCGGGGCAAATCCTCTTCCCATTTTTCTGTCCATTCCTCTGTGTACTGTTAAAAGGTAAACTGAGGCATATTAAAATCTTAAAGAGTTTATTTGGGCAAAACCCCACTGGGATCCAGCAGCTCCAGACCGGAAGTGTTTATGAGCGCTCCAGGGCCAGGAGCCAGGGAAAGGCTTAGAGAAGCTGTGGAAGCAAAGAGGGGAAGGCGTTTGATGAGCTCTGGTGCAAAGCCTACGTGGCTGTTTGTGATTGCTTGTCCTTGGGCAGTTGCTGGCTTAGATTCTGGTTTGCTTGCTTACTTAGGCCACCAGGGCATTCGAGCCACCTCAGTATAATGTCTCCTTTTTCAGTTCAGGACCCTTTCCTGTTCCGCAGCAAGGAAGAACATCAAAGTCTAAGTAAAGACGGCTACAATAAAAATCAGTCATACTTGGTCAGAAGTGTGCATTGCTTTTCTTTTTCTTTCCTTTCTTTTCCTTTTCCTTTCCTTTCTTTTCCTTTTCCTTTTCCTTTCCTTTCCTTTCCTTTCCTTTCCTTTCCTTTCCTTTCCTTTCCTTTCCTTTCCTTTCCTTTCCTTTCCTTCCTTCCTTCCTTTCTTCTTTTAAGACTTATTTATGTTAGAGAGAGAAGCTCGAGCAGGAGCAGGGGAGAGGCAGAGGAAGAGGGAGAGAATCTCAGGAAGCCTCCCTGCAAGCCCCTCGTAGCAGGGCTCTATCTCACCACCCCGATATCATGACCTGAGCCGACCTGACAGCTTAACTGACCCGAGCCACCCGGAACCCCTATAAACATGCATTTCTTGCGCACTTAGTGTATATCAGGTACCCAGCTAAAAATATGCCTCATTTAATTCTCATGACAATCCTATGAAGTGAGTATTTCCATTGTGCCCATTTTACCGAAAAAGAAAAGCTCTGGGAGACTAAGCAGCTCTCCTCAGGTCTCATGCTGGAGTGAGAGGCAGACCCCGCATTCAGACCCAGGGCATCTGACTGGTAAACCACCTCGCCCCTGCCTGCCTCCTGGTTCATTGTTCTAGTCTTAGCTGACCCAGCCTGACATCAGAAGGATGTAGAACTATGAGAGCATAGACTACATCCAGTTCCTTTCTCCATACCTAAGTGAAGCCAACAGCATGCAAGTTCAAGTTCTGATGCAAAGAAGCCCCTATTTGTCTTCTGAGTGTAGCCATTCAGGCATTTTTGGTAGCAAGTCTGTGGCTCCGAGGATAAGAGCAGGCCTTGATTGAATGTGATGTTGCTGTCAGTCCAGATTTGTGCTTAGAGAAGCATGCCAGTCCCTAGAGGCCACAGGACACTGCGATGCAGCCCCGAGCTAGCTCCTGTGCCCGGCGCCTCCCCTCCAAGAGCACAGAGTGAGTGCAGCTGCCAGGCCCATCCAGCCTAATGACGGTCTTCATTTTCATGCCTGGCCATTGTTAATGACATTTGGCCATCACACGCACCCTAAATAGAATTAGGATGTACTGGAAAATGTGACTTCTGCACAGGAAGTTACAAATCCAAAGCTTGCCATCTGGATCTTATGTCGTCTTACACAAGAAGACAGCCTATCATGACAGCACATTTTGGGGGCAGCGTGGCACCGTCGTCTGCAGCTCTCTTCCTCTCTGTCCTTCCTGTCCCCAGCTGCTGAGGCCAGCTCTGTAGCTTGGGTGGAGTAGGAGAGGGCTCAGTACTTGAAGAAGCTATGGCTGTGCCTTCCTTGTTCTCTTACTGGGAGCACTGGCAGACCAGGGCGCTTCTCACTGTCTTTGCTGATACTGAACCAAAGGCTGCTTTTCCCTTCGTGGAAACCCTGATGAGACCATCTCCTGGTATCCTCCTTGCATCTCATTCTCTGCAGAGACAGCCCTTCAATTGTTTCATGAGTGTTAGGAAGGCTGGTGGAGCTTCCCCGAGGATGGCAAGTCAGGAGGTGGTAAGCATACACCCTCTGACTGTTAGACCATCACGGCACTGGTGCTCCCGATGCTGGTGCAGAAGGGAAGGGTGACTCAAGAGACAAGCTGACCCAAGTAAAGCCATTCTGGTTGTAGGCTGACCCTTAACCTGGAAGATAGCAGGTCATAAAAGGAGTCACAAGATCCGACTCACGGGAGGCCACGAGACCTCGCTCCCTCTGACAGTAAAAGCCCCAAAAGTTGGACATTCGTAAAAATTGTTCCCTGTGAGGAACTCCCCGACCCTAAGACAGTGGAAATCTACCTGCTCAATGTAAATGATCAACCCCAAGTTAGAGTCAGCCTCTCCTTGTATGGTTACTTGATTTTTTAAAACTTAGAAAACCCTGGGGGCTCCTGGGTGGCTCTGTCTGTTAAGCGCCTGACTCTTGATTTCTGTTCTGGTTGTGATCTCAGGATCCTGGGATCGAGCCCCGCATTGGGCTCCCTCTCAGTGGCGAGTCTGTTTGTCTTCCTCTCCCTCTGCTTGCTCCCTCTGTCTCTCTCTCAAATATATAAATTAATAAATCTTAAAAAAAAAAACAACCAACCTTTATAAAACCCTTAAAGGCAAAGGGGGTGGGGTTCTCCTCTGGGAGGAGAGACTGCTACTTTGTCTTAAAGTAGCTCCTTTCTTACTTCTATATTTAATAAATCTTAGTCCCATCTCTAGATGGCTCGCTCTTGAACTCTTTCTCGTGCCAAGTCGGGAACCCTCACGGTGCTGGGCCTCAGCCCCTCAGGTGTTCCTGGCATTACTGCTGTTGCTGCTGCTCCTAGTACTGCTACCACCACTGCCGTCACCACCACCACTACTACTCTGACTGCTCCTACTACCACCGCTACCACCACCACTACCACCACTACTACCGCTACTACCGCTACTACCACCACTACTACGGCCTCTACTACTCCTGCTACCTCTACCACTACCGCTACTACCACCACCACTACTACCACCACCACCATTACCACCACCATCATCACTACTACTAGTGGTGCTGCCGCCACTCCCGCTGCTGCTACTACTACTAAAGTCCTTGAAGCAGGGTTCATGCCCTCTAAATCTCTTATATTCTAGAAGAGTGCTGGGCACACAGTAGATATTTACTGAACACTCAGCAGCCTGGTTTTATGCTTCCGTTTTACTAGCTGTACAGCTCCCCTCAGGGATCCTCAAACTTCTGTCCTTTCCCATTACTTTTGCATATTAGCATACCATCTGTGTAATTACTGTTTTTGGTGTTCTTTAAATCCGTTGATCACCTTTGTTTTACTTGATTTCTTTTACAGTCTGTTTATTACATCAATTCCACAAATGGGAAACCCAGCATGTTCTGCATTAAGTAGAAGGAAACTTTAATTTACAACTATTAAATATGAAAAGGCTTGTCCTTGTTCCATCTAAAAACTTACTCTGTCGCTGATGAAATAAGGCACTGATGTCCGAGCTTTACTTGAAGGGGCTATAGCATTGACTGTCGGTGTCCTTTAGATCTTGCTGCTTTCTTGTGCTGTCACCCCTTCTCACTGCCAGGATGTGCACCTCTGTGCCCAAGGGCTTTTTTTCAGACACTGGGGCCCCTCTGCCCTGCTCTGTGGCTGCCGGGGAATTCACATCCTGAGAGTAGCCTTGACCAATGAATAATGGGAATTGATGTAAAAGTAGCCCCCCTTCCCACTCTGGTGGGATACTTCAGAGGCCTGCCTTTTGTACGGTTTCCCAGATTTTCTCTGGAGAGTTGAATCCCAGTCGCTTGGGGTAGCTGCAGACATACAAACACGCCCCTGTTGGCTGCCTGCCTTTCTTGTCACCTCCCCGACCCTGTCCCAGTGTCCTTGCATCTCCTAAATGAACTCTTTGCTCTCGAGTCTTTGTTTCTTGGTCTGCTCTTTGGGGAACCCAAACCAAGTTAGAGGCTGCTTGCAAATCGGTGGACTTTTATACTCACCAACTGAAGTTTCATGATGTGTGCTTTATACAACTGTGTCCCGTCTGTGCAAACTTATTAAATGGTAAGTAGGAACAAGCGTGACCCTATTTTGAAACATATTTTATCCAGGTAACATTTTCCTACCAAAGTAACAACTTGAAAATATTTTCCAGAAGAAGAAATTGAACTAAGTCTAAACAGTGTCCAGTTGGCTTTTCCAACACACATAAGTAAACATGAGACAAAAGTTGTATTTGGATAATGTTCTCCCATGGAGAAAAGTCAATATGCTTGAAGCCTGGGCGTTACTAGGCAGCGAAATTGTTGTACATGAAATTACTTCATTACTTTGAGAGGCTGGAGATAAAGGAGCAATTCCCCAAGCATTACTCTCATCACAATAGTGTCCATGGTTAATAATTCTTAAATCTTCACAATTTTATCGCTATGCTGTCTTTTCACTGAACCCCTACATAAAAGCTATGTCATTGTCTCCTGCAAAAACTTACTCCAGGGAATGATACAGCAACAAAACCAGCTTGGGTTAAAAAGGCAAATATAGGGGCGCCTGGGTGGCTCAGTGGGTTAAAGCCTCTGCCTTCGGCTCAGGTCGTGATCTCAGGTTCCTGGGATCGAGCCCCACATCGGGCTCTCTGCTTAGCAGGGAGCCTGCTTCCTCTCTCTCTCTGCCTGCCTCTCTGCCTTCTTGTGATCTCTCTCTCTCTCTCTCTCTCTGTCAAATAAATAAATAAATAAATAAATAAAATCATTTAAAAAAAAGGCAAATAGATATTTTACTTCGTTGATCTAGACGTTGCTTATTTTCTACGTTGTCTCTTCCAAGACAGATGTCATCAGGGCATTAGATTCCTTCCAGCTTTCTGATGTGCCATCATTAGCATATGGTCCTTGACACTTCACGTGTAGCAGAAGGATGCTAGAGTGCTGTTCACCATTACAGAGGTCCAGGCTCAGGCAAGGAAGAAGGGCGAAGTGCAGACAGAGCTAGCTAGCTTACCCATTGAATTGGTCTTTTAGGGAACCAGAAGTACAAGCTAATGGCTTCTGTTCATATCTCATTGGCTCAGACTTTGTCACGTGGTCACCCACTTGCAAGGGAGGCTGGGAAATGTACCTTTTAACTGACACTTCACGAACAAAATTAGGATACCGTCAATGAGAAATAAGGGAAGATGGATCCTGGATAGGCAACTAGCACACTCTGCCACGGAATGAAGGTCAGACAAAGCACCTTTGAGGATGTGACGTGTCCGCTGAGACCTACAAATGAAGAATTACATAGGCTAATGGCAGTGGGACAGGCATTCCAGGAAGAGGAACAGCAGTGCAGGAAAGAGGGAACGGTGAGGAGGGAACAGAGCTTAGATTTCTGGGTTGAATATCCCATCATGAGCAAGGTGAGAGTCTTCCAGCCGTCTCCTGGCCTCGCATAGAAAGCACGAGGACTGCAGCCAAATAATAAAAGAATGCTGAGCAGGAATATTAAGTGTGTGTTCTCAGAAAGCAAAGATCATATATCACCATTCCTCCATGACTCATCCCTTCCCAAATATCTTCAGTTTTGAGCCCTTGGTATTTTTTCCACTTTAAGTATGAAATGGTGGTCCCTCTTCCTGCCAAAGTCTTCGTCAGCTTTGTTCTGGACTTCGGAAAAAAGAAATCCTGTTTCCTGTCCTTTGTTTCCTGGCTGCAGCCTCTGGTTCCTCCCCCTTCTTGGGCTCACAAGGTCTATTTCCGCCTCGGGCTCTCTTACAAGCCCGCAGATCAGATTTCTTTTCCTTGGTTATTAGTTCCACACAGTTATCAAAGAGGAAAATAACCTCTCCCAATCCATTTTTTTTTTCTTTCCCTGTGGATCACTTTGTTTTGTTTTTCCTTTAGTTTCTCAGACCCTCCTCTGTGGAGGCAGGAAGAAACTAAGCAGGTGTTGAGGCCTCGTTCTCCCGGGGAATATACTAGAGCAATGTTGGTTTGAGACCAAAAATGATGTCATCAGGTCACTGGCAAGACAACGAAGACTAGGAAAACTCCAGGGTTTTAGATCTTGTGGGGGTGGGGGGGGGTTGAGAGACATAGCACTATGGCCAGGAGAGGGGGTCAAGTGTGCCCCGTCTAAGAGCACAGCTTCTAGCTTGGCATAATTTCTTCTGTTTTTCGGCTGGCTGACCTTAGACAAGTTATTGGACTGCTCTAAGCTTTGGGAATTTGTGTTTGTTTGTTTGTTTTTCATTTGTAGAACAGGAGCTTTTAGTTTCTACCTCGTCAGGTTGTGTGGACTAAATAAAATGAGAGCTATAAGTATTCATCGTGGTGCCACCTAGCAAGCACCCAACAAATGATCATCATTATTATTTATTCCTAGTAAGATTTAGAGTGCGTGTGGTTCTTTTATTAAAATAGTAATGTTCTTTATGACATGTACAAGACTGGCATCAACCCTGAGCCTTCCCTCCATGGAGAGACTTGAGGGACAGATAATAAAGGCCTTTGATCCTGAAGGCTACTTATCCCAAATGTTCTCAATCTGAGGTCAGCACCAGCTCTCCAACAGGCCTGGGAAATGCTTGAGGATGAGGGAAAGACAGCCTGCCCTGGATTCTCCGCAAGGGGTCAGTGGATTCGTCTATGCACAGGTGAGGAGAATTCCAGCTAGAAATACAGATTTGGGAATCATGATTCTCACCCTCACAGTGGCATAGAGGAATATTGCTTTGAATCTTTCCACCAGTCCGTTAAAACTATTGTGTTGTTGACCACAATTCAGAGCTTCGTTTCTGAAAACCACTAAACCGCTTCTGGAAACTGTTGACCAAGATGAGAGGTTTAGTGGGCACTGCTCCATGAGTGGGTTTGTTACACAGTCAACTGCATTTGGACCTTTTCTGTATCAGGCAGGATGGGCTAGATTATGCTGTAGAAACCAAAAGCCCTAAAATCTCTGTGGCTGAAAACAACATAAGGTTATTTGCTCACATTGCATGTCCAGATCAGTGTCCTCTGTCCCTGGCGGGGATAAGGGGGACACGTAAATCATATTCTGATTCTTACAGACTATTGCCCACCTTCCAGGAGCTCCCATTCCTGCAGCCATATCTAACTTCAGCAAAGTCACTTGTCACTGTGTTAGTATTTCTCCCTCTCCGATGGTTCTGCCTGGAGGCATTGTGATCTAAGAGGTATCTTGAACCTTTGAAATCATTTGGCTTGAAACTTTAGAGGACTGAGCAGTGATCTAATGAAAAGGAAGCAGGATGGGGATTTTCAAATGCCTGCTAAGAGTCTCTTTTGAGAAAGCAGTAATGTTTCATCTGCTCACTGTGTTCAAAGCCAAACCTGCTCCATACCTTACAATGAAGCCTTAAAATAGAAACAGAAAGTTTGGTCAATAAAACAGTCAAGGTATGTCTAATAGCAATGCTTCTTTTCCTTGACAAATGGTCAAAATGATCTTTGTAAGAGTAATAGATTTAGTAAATATCATAGGTTATGATTGGCTCAGGAAGAATAATAGATTATAACAGAGTTGGTAAGAAAAATAGATTTAGTAAACCTTTTACAAGGGAGAGCTCAGGACAGGAAAGTCATGATAAGTAAGTCTATATAGGTTCCTTGCCTTATTCCTAATTCATTCTGCTTCTAATTTGGAAGTGGAGAAAGTAATCTACATGGTTGATGGAGGACTTCAGACCACACCCACCTCTTAAATCACCAAGAATGCACTGGACTGTTTGACTGTTTTGAATGAAATATCTAAGTGAAGGCAGTAGAGGTATCATGAAGCCACCATTTACTACTTGCTTCTCACGTGTCTAGCACCGGGTTAAGCCTTCCGTACATGTAATGACGTTACAACGTTCTCCCGACAACAGGCAAGAGCGCGGACCGTTTGAGAGCACACAGTGTTGTGCACGAGGTCGCCTGGCTAGCACATGGCACAGCCAAAGCCTGATTTCAGGTCTGCTTGAATCTGAAGACCAAACTCTGAACTAATAATAGTGAAGAAATGAGGCTCCACTAAGGGAAACCCATAGACCTGGCAGGAAATTTTGATGGGTTGTATATGTTGTCATTTGGATGTTTTCCACATTTGAGGCACAAAAGGAATTTACCCAGGTATATATCATGGATCTTGTATCAGTCAAAGATTAGCTCTTGCTCTGAGAGCTCCCAGTCCTCAGTGGAGTGCATGAGAGCTAGATTTGGGCATTTCGTGAGGTAGCTGGCCTGAGAAAAAATATGACTGGTATGTCAGCCTTTTAGCTTCTACTTTCCCTCTCAGATTTTTAGAAACTTCCCCTCCTCAAACCTAAGCCAAAGCGTGACTGTGCCTCAAAGAGGGAACAGCTTTTCTGGAAAGGAAAGCATTGCCCAGGACCCCAAATTCAGAACCATCTGTGCTGTTTAAAGGCTTGGCCAAACTTTTAAGTTGGCTGGATTCTCTAGGGGTGACTTGGAATTTCTATTTCCTGAGAAGGGGCACCTTGACAGGAACCCACCTTTTCCCTAAGGTCTGAGGACCCTACAAGATAGTCATTGATTCTCCAAAAGTTTTTTGAGCCCCTCCTCTGTGCCAGACATGAGCTGGTGAGACTGTGGTAGACAAAACGTAATTCGTGTCTTCAAGAAACTTATAATTTACTCAGGAAAGCAGAACATCACGTGAACAGCAAGCCCATTTACCATTTGATTTGAGATGCGGTGCCCTGTTCAGTACTCTCTCTAGTGATGCGTGGACTAAACAGGCACTTTCCACTTAAGGCAACAGGGCACAGTGGAAGGAAGGCTGTGAGACGGATGGGGACACATCAGTAGTAAGTGATGGAATCCATCCATCTGTAGCCCTATGCCTGAACCTCACTGAGCTTACTTTATCCCTCTATAAAATGGGGATGATGATAATACTAACCTGGAAGGGCCACTGTAAAGATTAAATGAGTAATGCTTATAAAATACCCAGTGGCATGCCTGGTTCACAGGAAGGACTCGGTAACTGTTGGCTAGAATCGTAATCACGAAGATGCCTACCAAGACCAATCAATGCCCATCCTAACTGTCATAGTGAGACATAGGTAGAAATAAGGTTGAGGCTGAGAGGAAAAGCTTCAGTCGCTGAAGCTCTTTCTTCTGCACTAGTCACCCCGCCAAGTGCACGTTTGGCTGCAATTTCCAGCCCTCTTTTAGATACTTCAAGAGTAGGCCTCGTCTTAAATGTGTGTGTAAAAAGGGTGAGATGCAACTTTCCTTTTTCTTTTTTCTCTTGTCCTTTCCTTCCCTAAGGTCCGGGACAATGAACCTCATTTAGATCAAGAGTATTTACCCAGAGCCTGTTTCCACTGAAGACATTTTGGCAGGACAGTGAATAATCCCTTTTCTTATTGAGGAATTTTCACTGTTTATTATTACTGGAACAAAGACGTCATTATTAAAATAAACTCTTGGTGCTGAATGGCAGCTTTAGTTATAAGAGCGTCATTCATAATGGCTTGATAAGAGCAGGAGCTCTGACATCATTATCCTATAGAGTGCTATCAGAGAGCTCAGTTCTAAGAATTTGTTAGGATTCTTCGGTGGCAAGCAACAGAACCAATTCTGGCTTACTTAGGCAAAAGAAATGGGCAATGGGGTTGCTCGCAGATCCCATGAGAAAGCTCGGCAAACCGGGTTTCAGAAAGCATGGGAGGCAGGATTGCTCAGGCAGCAGGAACCAACAGACAGACTTTTGGGGTCACTCATACCAGATGAATCAACTTCACTTACTTTGGTCTCTGTTTCAGTTGTCTCAAGATTTAATTTCCTGGGAGAGAGAATCTGGTTGACCAAATGTGGGTCTTCAGTCCCCTGGTCAGCTGGGGTGCCTCAGAGCACCTCGACTGACATTCCTACCAAGTCTACCTACTATAGGAGAGGGGTCGTTAGTTGCCTGGGGGAAACTGAGGTGCTGCCCCTAGAAGGGGGACGACATTAATGGGAAGGCAAGGAGAATTTTACACTTTGGAAGGTGTCCAGGGTAGAGATGTATTGGAGAGATTACTTCCTGGGAAAATGAGGTACTGAGTTAAAGTACAGTAGTCCCCCATTATCCACAGTTTCAGTTACCAGCAGTTAATCATGGTCCATAAGCAGATGAATCTCCTTCTGATTTAACACCAGAAGGTCAGTAGTAGCCTAACATTTTGTTCCAATGCCTGTGTCCTTCACCTCACATCATCTCACCACATAGGCATATTAGCATCTCACCTCATCGTAAGAAGGGTGAGTCCAATGCAACAACGTATTTTGAGAGACAGCTGGAGCCCGCACTCACATAACTTATTACAGTCTATGGTTGTAATTGTTCTCTTTTATTTTTATTGTTGTTTGTGTCTTAAATGTGTGTGTGTCTTGCTGTGCTTAATTTGTAAGTTAAACTTTACCATAGGTGTGTAAGTATAGAAAATAGAACTACTGTAGCTTGCCTAATGGGTTACATTTAATGACAGAAATGAAATTGTTGACTCCTACCATCCAAGTGGGAGTTATTTCCTTTTTTTTTTCAGCTTGCTGGATCAATGGTTCAGAGCCCTGACAGAGCATCAGAATTACCTGTAGAACTTGTTAAAAATAGAGGAGTTGGGTTTCGCATGAGGCTAGGGCGTCTGTATTTTAATAAGCTTCTCATCTGATTCTATTTACAACCAACTTGGAAGCCCACTCCATCAAATTTCCATAGGACCTGACATAGAAAAAGAATACTGTAGAAGTGTAAATGGGTTAAGGTAATTTTAGAGAAAAGATTCAGGTTTGGTGATAAAATTTTTTTGAGGCCCTGTTAGTGCTAGCTGTCTTCATGGTTTGCAGTTAGCAAATGTGAGGTTAGGAAGAACTCTTCCCTGTTTATGACAGGCCCGGGGCCAAGTGGATCAGGAAGTTTAGGCTGCTGTCCTAGGAAGCACTTAAAATTGAGCTCTGTAAGGAACAGGCCTGGGGCCCCTCTAGGGCTCTCCTGACATCTCTAGTGCTGGAGGGCAAGGATCAGATTATATGGGTAGATTACCCAAGTGCTAAGATCTGGAACACAGAAAAAGGGTGGGAAACAGGCTTGAGCTGGCACCAACAGGAAAGGGATCTGTTACTTTTGTCTTTTTGTCTCAGCACGACTGGAGGTGACAGGCCACCCTACATCTCTCAGCCAACATGGAGGGAGGAAGAACACTACTCTTCAGATGGGGAGCTCGCTCTTCTGGCTCTTCACTTGGCCACTCCTAATCATCCTTTGGTCCTTGCATAAATACCACTTCCTCAAGGAGGGCTTCCTGGCCCCCTGCTGTCCTCTCCTGTGGGCCCCTGTTCTTTCCCAGGGCCAGCTTCATGGGCATGCACCATGTGCAATCACACAGGGCTATGTACACTGAAGGACTGTGTGTTTGGTTTAATATTGTTATTGCTATCTTGAAATTATGTTTTTAAGGATTTTATTTATTTGAGAGAGAGGAAAAGAGAGCAGAGATAGCATGAGCAGGGGTGAGGGGCAGAGGGAGAAGCAGACTCCCCGCTGAGCAGGGAGCCACACTTGGGGTCATGACCTGAGCTAAAGGCAGATGCCCAACAGGCTGGGCCACCCAAGTGCCCTGCTGCCATCTTGAAATAATTTTTTTAATAAGGGGATCTCTTTTTTTATTTTGATTGGGTTCTGTATATTATTTGGTCTTATATTATATCTAAGATCCTGCTCTTTCCCTTCCTTTATCTTAGTACCATTTAATTGTGGTGGCCCTAGTGTCTAGCACCAGGCCTGCCAAGACCTAATAAATATTAATAATAGCCATTTGAAATTTGACTATGTTTGAATTATTTTTTAAAAAACATATTCATATGGTTCAACATAAAGTATTCTGAATGAATGAACAAATGATAGTAGGAAGAAAGATTCCTTGAACACAGTGGGTTGCTGATCCAATATCCACTTGCCTACTTCCTCCCTACTTTCTTCTTATCATTCTTCGGCCAGTTTTGATCAGGTGTTCATTCCTCTCCAGTGACTCAGAAGAGGAGACTCCATCCCTAATTATAGGGTAGATACTGATCAGCCTACATATATTCTCTCTCCTAAGAACATTCTTTCTTCTGACTCTGGACACTGTCGAGTTTGAATGAGACTCCTGGAACTACTGCAGCCATCTTGCTACCAGCTGGATGATGAAACCAACCCAAAACACAGCAGAGCCAAAGGAATCACAGAAAAGCAGTATGAGGATATATTATGCTCGGAGCCTAATCTATTTCTGAACTGCTTATTATGTGAGATAATGAAATTTTCTCTTGTTTGTTCTGGTTGTCTATTGCTATGAAATAATTACCTCAAAATGGAGAGACATAAAACAGCACCCATTTTATTAAATTTCACAATTTTGTGGGCCAAAAGCAAGAGAGGGCTCAGATAAATGATTCTTCTTCTTTCCATGTAGCATCAACTGAGTTCACTCAGTGGTATTCAGATGGCTAATGGGCTGGTCTGACAAATCCAAAATGGCTTCCCTCGTACAGTAGGCATCTTGGTGGTGACGGCTGGAAGCCTAGGCTTAGCTGGGACCCTCAGTCAGAGCATGTTTTTGTGGCCTCTCCGGCATGGCCATCTCAAGGTAGTCAGACTTCTAACATGGGGCTCAGGGCTTCCAGAGAGAGAGAGTTCTAAGAGGCAGGAAGTGGAAGCTGCCAGTCTCTTTTGGCCCAAGCCTGGACTGGCACGAAATCAATTCTGCCATATTCTAGAGGTCGAAGCAGTTGTAAATGCTGCCCAGATTCAAGAGGAGATGGCATAGATTGCACCTCTTGATGGGAAAGTATCAAAGAGTTTATGACTACCTTTAATTCTCCACATTACTTAAGTCAATTTCTGTTATTTACAGGCAAAAGAATCCTAAATAATTAAAGAAATTCAAGTTTATTTCTACCCTGGGAAGATATATCTTCCTGTTCCTCTAACACAGCGTTCTGTCAACTTTTTCCACAAAAAGCCAGATAGTAAATAGTTTAGGTTTTATAGGCCACACAGTCTCTCAACTCTGCCAATGAGGCATGAAACCAGCCATGGAAAATACATAAATGAGTGAGCATGGCTGCTTTCCAGTAAAAAATTTATTTATGGTCACTGAAATTTGAATTTCACATAATTTTCATGTGTCATGAAATATTGTTATTTTATTTTGGTTTTTTGCCCCAACCATTTAAAAATATAAAAGCCATTCTTACTTCTTTTGGCTGTACATAGAAAGAAGGCAGGCCAGATTTGGTCCCTGAGCTGTATTTTACTGACCCCTCCCCTAACACATCAAACTTGCTCCAAGCCCTGGGTCTTAGCATGTCCAAGGGTCTTGGCACTGCTGTCCAGAATACTCCAGTCCATGGACTTTCACATGGTTTGTACCTTTTCTTTAGTTGGGTTTTAACTCAACTATTACCTCTGCAGTACAACTTTCTCTGATAACGTTCTCTAAAATTGTTCCCTTATATTTCCTTGATAGCACTTCCCACTGTCTGAAATTTTGTTCACTTATCTGTTCATATATTGATTTGCTGCCTCTTTTCTACCCCCTCTAGAATGGAATCTAAATGAAGCAGGGATCTGGCCTGTAGGATTCTCCTCTGTAGGCCCTTTACTTAGCCCAGTGCCTGGCAGGTAATAAATGTTCATTAAACATTTGTTGTATTTGAGTGAAATGATTACAAGTCAGTTTTCTGGGGCTTGAAAAGAACATAAAAGGCTACTCAATTTATACTCATTGATGAGAGAAAGGTAGTAAAAGCAGAGGAAGATCATCTGTCCTTGGAAGTGTTGATCCCTCTGTTATTTCTCAAGATTTCCAGCAAAAGCTGAAGGAAAATGTTTCTCTTGTATAATTCCGAAGATAGCTATTTTCCTCTCTTGGCAGGTGTGAATGACTTACCTTGCCTGTTTGGAGGCAGGAAAAGGGGAAAGCAGTGACAGAAATGACAGAGTTGGGGATAACATCAGGCTAAACTTGTCTTCAGAGGGGAGCGAGGGAAAAACAGCAGCAGATGCGGTGTTCAGGACAAGAGGGCTTGAATGTACTGGTGCCATCGGGTGGTGGCCAGAGCCCAACAGTTGGGCACTGGGCTTTCCAGGCTTGGGGACAGAATCGGCTACCATTCAGTCTTCCAGTCCAGCCTTTGCTTATTAAAACAGACAGATTGCGGGGCACCTGGGTGGCTCAGTGGGTTAAAGCCTCTGCCTTCGGCTCAGGTCATGATCTCAGGGTCCTGGGATCGAGCCCTGCATCGGGTTCTCTGCCCAGCAGGGAGCCTGCTTACCCCTGCCTCTCTGCCTACTTGTGATCTCTTTCTCTCTCTGTCAAATAAATAAATAATCTTAAAAAAAAAAAAAAGACAGATTGCTACAGTAGAGACAGAGCCTGCTGGAGGTGAACATAATACACAGGAAGTGTCCATGGGAAGCAGTGAGGACCACAGCCTAGTGGACCTTACAATGTAGAACATTGTGGGTTCTGTGAGTTCAGATGAGGAACAAAGAGCTGAGACAGAGACCATCAAGTAGAAACAGGATGAAGCTGATACAGAAGGTAGTGAGAGGCTGACCTACAGATGCTCTGTACAATGTGGGTTGCAATTCATAGCCTAGTTGGGCTAAGGGAGTTTCTGTGACTTTATTTACTTATTTATTTCTGAAGATTTTACTTATTTATTTGACAGAGAGAGAAAGAATATAAGCAGGGGGAGCAGCAGAGGGAGAGGGAGAAGCAGGCTCCCCCTGAGCAGGGAGCCTGATGTGGGGCTCTATCCCAGGACCGTGGGATCATGTCCTGAGCCGAAAGCAGATGCTTAATCGGCTGAGCCACCCGGGTGCCCCAGGAGTTTCTATGATTTTAGACAGTTGATTCTCTGTTGGTAGATAAAGCAGAAAAAAAAATGATGCCATTAGGTATCTCTTCTGGTCTTTTTGAGTTCAAGTGGTAGGAAGGCTACCAAAATGTGGCCAAAGCTTTAAAGGGAATTGATTACCTCATCTAAGAAGTATAGCAGTACGCTGGCTAGCTTCAGGTATGGCCAGACTAGGATCACAGTGTCTTTGGTACTTGGCCAGTCTGTCCCTCTCTTCGTGTCTCACCTCTTCTTTCCTCTACATCAGCTTCACTCTTGGATAGGCTCTCCCCATTATATGGTGACTCATATTAGCTCCTGGGATATATTCATATATATCCATCCAACTTCAAGTTCAACAGAGTACCATTGGCCTGGTTGTTCTAGCAAGCCCAAGAATTCCATCTCATTGCCTCCGATTGGGTCATGTGCCAGTCATGAGCCGGTCCCTGAGCCCAGGGCATCATAGTGTTTTATTGACCAACCCTGGGTCACATGCCTTCCCCTTGAAGCCCAGTGCAGTCAGCCCTACCCAAATCACCTGGACTAGAAATGGGGAAGATGTGGTTTCCCAAGAAAACTCAGATACCATGATCATAAGAGTGGGGTATGCAAAAGGATGTTGGGTAGGCAAAGGCCAAAACAAAACAAAAACAAACAAAAATTAGATGTCTACAGCTAGTATCCTCACACTCACACATCATTGACCAGAAGCCACCACCTTTCTCACCAGTAGATGAATATAATACTAAGTGAATGATGCCATCAGGTCCTAGACATTCAGCTGTTTTCACACTGATAAAGTTACATCCTCTGGTTTAAATCAGTATCAGGGAGTTAACACCGAGAATCAAAAAATCATCATCATGTATGAGGAAAAAAAGATTCAAACTGATTTAAGCAAAATCACAGAATAGCACAAACTTCGTAATTAAATTTGCTAACTAGAAATGCAACTCTTGGCCAAATAACCCTTGGATTACAAGGTGACAAAAATCTAGGGGAAAAAAAAGGGTTGTTTTTTTTGTTTTTTTTGGCAGGGGGCCCTAGATTTGTCTAGAGACCCATTTCATTTTCCACTTAGAAATATTTCCTGAAGAAATTTTAACGGGGAGAAGTCTCAGAATAAAAAAGCCTTTCTAATACTTGATAATGTGTGTGTACTTGATTCCTATCTCATTTCATGTTCATGACATTACACCTTGCCACTCCTCCACACTTCTGACTACTCCGTTTCTGTATCCTTTACTCAAGCCTGAACCATCGGTGTTTTCCAGAGTGTCATGATTCATTCCCAGCTCCTTTTTTCTTACAAACACTAACTCTTCATTCATTCTTTCCAGCAGGTACCCACAGACAGCCTCCATTGAGCCAAGTACTGTGCCAGCCTTCCTCGTGGGTTAAATCTCGATCATCCGTATGCCAATGACGCCCACTCTCTGAAGTCCAGACCTCTCCCTTCAATTCACACTCCTACATTCACATGGTAGATACTTTATAAATAGCTCTTAAATTAATGGATAAATGAATGAATGCTTTTGCCTTAAAGTTTCAAGTTCAATGCCTCTAAAATGAAATCCTCTTCCTGCCTGATACTACTACTTGGACTTGGTAATAGCCTCAAAAAGAGAAATAAGGTTACCCTTGCCTCCTCCTGCCTTTCTCACCCATCTCTGCTTCTCCTGCCTAATTCAGACCTGTATCATCTTCTCCTTGGATGCTCCCTATGGTCTGCCTGCCTCCAAGCATGTCCTTATAGCAGCCACATTCTCCTTCTTCAGGGGCTCTCTGTTGCCTGCTGAACAAAGACCAGGCTCCTGGATTATGTTGAATCAAGTTCTCCGTGTCCTGCTCTCTACCTTCCTTTCCAGCCTCACCTTAAGAGTAACTTGCCTCGAATGTCTGTGGTTTCCTATACACAACATGCAGATTCTTTGCTTATGCTTTACACTCTAATATATGACCCACTGTGTACCTTCATTTGTATACCTCCATGTAAGCCTCAGCTGAGCTGCCCTTGAGAAAGCCTGGCTGACCCTCTTCAGGCTGAGCTGGGTGCCCTCTACCTGGCTCCTGTCACACACTGGCATCACTCTGTCGTTGATCTATAAAGATCAGGTCCTCTTGCCATCACCTGGACTCCTTTGCGAGTTCCTTGAAGACGTGGGCCTCTCTTGTTCCTCCTTGACTCCTCAGTGCCTCACCAGCACCTGAAACCTAGTTAGATTTCAAAAGGGTCTATTGAAGGTCTGTGTTTCCTCCTAAGTGGAGCACATGTTTTGGCCTTAGTAGCTTTCGGGGCATGAAAAGATAACCCCCTAAGATACTAAAACTAGAGAGGATGGTTGTCTAAGACTGGGATAGAGGGTTATTGGCAGAAATTTGGAGGTCATCTAATTTGCCTTTTTCCCCAAAGTGCTAACTCTAGAGACCAAAAGCAATTGCTAAAGACCCTAAAGTATGTGCTGGTCTGATATCATGGGATCAGAAAAGTGACTAATAAGAGACAACAGATG
>CM053607.1:101868248-101939179 GCA_028646535.1 Procyon lotor | reverse complement strand
TCCACATCACTCAGCATCAGAGAAATACAAATCAAAACCACAGTGAGATACAACCTCACACCAGTCAGAATGGCTAAAATTAGCAAGTCAGGAAACGACAGAGGTTGGCAAGGATGTGGAGAAAGGGGAACCCTCCTACACTGTTGGTGGGAATGCAAGCTGGTGCAGCTACTCTAGAAAATAGTGTGGAGGTTCCTCAAAAAGTTGAAAATAAAGCTACCCTACAACCCAGGAATCACACTACTGGGTCTACCCTAAAGATACAAATGTCACGATCCAAAGGGGCACGTGCACCCAAATGTTTATAGCAACAATGTCCACAATAGACAAACTATGGAAAGAACCTAGATGCCCATCAACAGATGAATGGATAAAGAAGATGTGGTATAGATATACAGTGGAATACTATGCAGCCATCAAGAGAAACGAAATCTGGCCATTTGCAATGACATAGATGGAACTGGAGGTATTATGCTAAGCGAAATAAGTCAGTCAGAGAGACACTTATCACATGATCTCTCTGATATGAAGAATTTAAGAGGCAAGGCGGGTGGTTGTGGGGGGGTGGGGGAGAGAAATGAAACAGGAGGGGATGGGGAAGGAGACAAACCCCAAGAGACTCCTAAACTCATGAAACAAACTAAGGGTGGCTGGGAGGTGGGGGGGGTAGGGATAGGGTGGCTGGGTTATGGACATTGGGTAGGGTATGTGCTATGGTAAGTGCTGTGAAATGTGTAAGCCTGATGATTCACAGACATGTACCCTGGGGCAAATAATACATTATATGTTAATAAAAAATAAATTAAAATAATAATAATTTAAAAAAAGAAAGAAAGAAATACCTTTTATATTACGACCCGAAAAAAACATGCCTTTATAGGCTTCTTCTGTTCTGGCCTCTACTGTGTTTCATGACCCAGTAATTCTAATTTTTATGACACACACAATTTTTATTTTTTATATTTTTTTTGACATACACAATTTTTAAAAAGTTTATTTTTAAATAATCTCTATATCCAGCATGGGTCTTGAACTCAGAACCTTGAGATCAAGAGTCACATGCTCTACCAACTAAGCCAGTCAGGCAACCCAACATACCCACAATTTAAAGAACACTGTCCTAGCTTTTCTCTTGGTGGTCCTTCTCATCCTTCTGGTTTCCATTCAAATGTTAGCCTCTTTAGAGAAGACTTCATTGACCACATTATTGTATATAAGACAAAGACTTCCTGGAGTAAACTACCTCCCAATTTATTTCCTCATCACTATATAAAATTATTTTCTATGATTTTCTCTTCTTGTGTTTTGCCTACAGCAATATAATGTCAATGAGAACAAAGACTTAGTCTCATTTTCCACTTTACTATCCCAGCTTCCAGAACAGTGCCTGGCCCATAGTAAGTATTCAAGAGAGACCTGAGAAATGAATGAAGTGATCTCTACGGTGTCAATAGTGATCCAATTCTCAGAAGAAATGCCTAACTTGATGCATTTCCAAAGGAAAGGGAAGAAGAAACCCAAGTGGAATGGTATGTTTCTCCTGCTGATGTCCCTGTTCATCTGGGCCACAGAATTCATCACATCCTTAGACTTCCATCTTGCAATGGACTCATAGGCCAAGAGCCCAGCCCACCCGGCAGGCCACTCAAAAAAGCATTTCTCCACTTGTTACCTGAGAAGCAGTGAATCTACCAGCTTGTTTGAGATGCACCATCCATTCTATGCTTCTTGGAAGAGAGGCATTGTCCTGGACTGTAAGTTCCAGGAAGCCAACCATTCAATTCGCACAACACCTGAGTAGACTCACAGAAGCGTGCAGTGAATTTGTTAAGTGAATATTGTCTTTGAAGCTTCTTAGCTCTTGAAAAATAGTGATTTAAAAAAGAATCATCCACTAGATGGCAGTGTCATTCCATATAACTGTGCTATGATTTTACCCACCGGGATGTGGGGATGGGCTAGACTTTAAAAGTATTCACTTCTGAGCCCTGCAATCAGGGAAGAATACTAAATAATCAAAGAAAGTAGATTTCATTAAAAGTGCACTAGGTGTTTAGTCACGTTCCTAGGTTGATTTTTTTAATAAATGTGAAGAAAATCATCACTAAACAGCAGGAAGACCCTGAACAAATCAACCTCTGCAAGGAATCCAGTTCCTTCAAATATATCCAGGAGGTTCAACTAGATTATCAAGATCCCTCCTTCCAGCCAAGTCTATATTCATGACAAGTGAATAACAACGACTGACAGGCAGCCCACCCTGTCAATATCCCACCCTCCCAAAAGACAGAGGCAAGGAGAAGAGCACAGTGAGGTAAGAGAAAAGAGCTCCAGAATCTAGAGCCAGTGTGCACAACCTCACTGAGGAGCTATGAGCAGGCTATTTAACATTTTCGAGCCTTAGTCTCCTCATATGTAAAACCGAAGGAATAGATCTGTACCTCACAAGGTATAGATGGTAAGGATTTAAGAAGATTCCAAATAAAGTGCCTAACACAGTACCCAGTACAAAAATAAGCATTCCGTAAATACTTGCTGCTATTACTGTTGTTGTTAATAAAAGTATTATATCATTTTTGTAATAAGATTTTTATCAATTTAATTCAGCTAAGGTACAACTAAAAAAGCAATCCTTGAGTATAGACCCAGACGTTTCTGAAAGAAAGACCTGCAGCCTACTCCTTGCCCTACAAAGTACTTAGACAGTGTGACTGGGTCAAAGACAAGCACACCACGAACTGTAACAAAAGAACATAATGAAGAAATGCCCACTAGCACACATAACTGGCCAAGTCAGTGCTATGGACTGAATGTTTATGTCCCTAACAACATTCATGTGCTGAAACCTAACCTCCAGTATGACAGCACTGGGAGGTGCAGCCTTTGGGAGGCCATCAAGTCATGAGGGTGGAGTCCTCATGAATGGGAGGACTCTTTTTATAGAAGAGACCCCGGAGAGCTCCCTCAGCCCTTCCACCACGTGAGACCAGAGCAAGAAGACGGCCATCTATGAACCAGGAGGCAAGCTCTCACTAGACACTAAATCTGCCAGCGCCCAGATATTGGCCTTCCTAATCTCCAGAACTGTGACAGTTAAATTTCTATCTCTATAAGCTACCTAGTCTATGGTATTCTATTTTAGTAACCTGAACATACTAAGTCAGTGAGGAAGAGAGTACCAGCCACTTTAGGAACAGGGATAGGGAAAAATAAGCCAGTCCTGGGGTTAAAACTTTTTATTTGTTTAACAGCCATAATTTGCCTTCTCATACATTAAGTAGACAGAATACTTAGTATTTTATAAAAAATGGGCCTAAAAGCTCAGGGAGATAAGCATTGTCCTAGGTGTCACACAGTGAATACATGGCAAAGCAGACCCTGAAGTTAGACACCTCTTTGCCACCTAGCTCTCTGGTCCTGACACTGTGCTATCTCAGGAGAGGGGATGGTGTAGCCTTAAAAGAGTATGTTAGACTCATCCCTGACCGTGTCAGCAGGATCCAGGAACAGAGGGAAGAGATCAGAGAAGCACTCTCACCCTGGGGAATGCCATGCCCACAGACTAATGTACTATGGGCCTCTCAACACCAGTAGGTGCTGGAACAAGCACACAGTTGCTCAACTCTTAAAGACCTGGACTCCTGTTAACTGCTTAGAAACTACAGAGCTGGCCAGCTCTGGTCACTTTGAGTTGCAGCCAAAAAGACCATCCTTAAATGTAGTTTCTAAACCCTAAATGCCAAATGACACTCAAAGAAGGGTAACTAAAAAGTGAGGGCATCAGGACAGATCCTTGAATGGATTTATGCACTTAGCATGAATGATCGCATATTCTTGGGTATCTTCCAGGGCCCATACCCCATGCACAGCTGGGATACCATTCAATGAATTTAGTACTTGATATACAATCCACTGAAAATAGGTTTTCTTTAGCTTTCTCAAGCGTATTTGACAAGATTTACCTGAATAGCTACGCTATCGTCAAGAATCACCTCGCCATGTGTTTGCTGCTTTTTCCCTAGACAGGTAAAGATCTTTAGAGATAGGTTAGTGTTTTCTACTCTCCACAGTTCATACCAAGTGCTCAATTGCTGTTGGCTAGTTGGCCAAGAACTGTCTGCAAAGCCCACCACAAACACTTGTTGTCAGAGCTGCTACTGGGCCCCCTCTGTCACTTACACAACTGGTTTAAATGCCAATATCAAAGCAGCGCATTCTGGGAACCAGATGTTCCTAACTAGGATTGGTAACAAATCCTGTTTGAAAAGGGACTCGACTCCACCATTTCCTGAGGTATCTTCATTGTTTAACCTTCAACCACAGGATCTGCAGAGAAACTTTCACCTGACAGAAGTACTGCACGGTATTTGTTCAAAAACAAGTAAATTCAAGAATGAGGGCTAGCTTGACAAGTGTCCATCAACCAATGAATGGTTAAAGAAGATGCAGTTTATAATACAATGGAGTATTACTCAAGCACCTAAAGAAATCTTGCCATTTGCAGCAACATGGTTAGAGCTAGAGAGTACAATGCTAAATGAAATAAGTCAGCCAAAGAAAAACAATTATTATATGATGCCACTTGTGTGGTATTTAAGAAAAAAAAACAAGTGAGCAAAGGAAAAGGGAGGGAAGGAGAGAGAGAAAGAAACCAAGAAACAGACTCTTTATTAAAGAGAACACATTGAAGGTTACCAGAGGGGAGGTGGGTGGGGGGATGGGGTAAATTGGTGATGAGGATTAAGGAATGCACTTGCCCCGGTGAGCACCAGGTAAGGTATGGAACTGCTCAATCACTAGACTGTACACCTGAAACCAATATTACACTGCATGTTAACTAACTGGAATTTAAATAAAAAATGAAAAAAGAATGAGGACTAGCTTGGAAGTCACAGCCTCTCTTTAGCACATACTTGAGAAAGGTCAAGCAAATTGTTAAGAGTAAAAGAACACTCATGTTGTCAACTCTGGAGTTCCACTAGGAAACTGCTCTGTCTCTGAGAAACAACACCCTCACCATGCAAATCTCCATGAACTAAATAAAAATGATCAGAGATCCATGGCTGCAAAGCTAATTTATTTTTCCAAGTGAACTACTCTTCATGTCAATCCAAAAAGGCTCAGGGTAAGTAAAATAATTTACCTTTTTTGAAACAAGGTTACCAAAGCATAAAATATAGGAATAACAAATCCTGCTTAAATAAAAAAGAAAAGAAAGCAAGAAGGACAGACTAATTATCAAGTACTGGTTGAAGTAATTTTTTTTGGTTGGTTGAAATAATTTTTAAAAAATAACAACCAGGGTGCCTGGGTGGCTCAGTTGGTTAAGTGTCTGTCTTCGACTCAGGTCATGATCCCCAGTCCTGGGCTAGAGCTCCAGGTCAGGATCCCTGCTCAACAGGAAGCCTGCTTCTGCTTCTCCCTCTCCTTCTGTCCCTCCCCCCAGCTCCTCTCTCCTTCTCTCAAATATATAAATAAAACCTTTAATAATAATAACAATAAAGAGGGATGACCAAAGTGTTTCAGATGCTAAGGTCTCAAATCATTGATATAAGGTAGGAAGCCAAAAAGTAAGGCAGGAAGTACAGAATCAAGGTAAAGGGTGAGAGAAACAGGAAACCAGATTTCAGTTTGAAAGGAAGAAGCACATTTTAGTGACTAGGGCTGCCCAATAAGGGGTTTCTTGATCTTGATCAGTAGTAACCGCCCCCACCCCACTGGTAGGTTGGACAGCCAGAAAAGGGGGACTGTGGGCAGGAAGATACAAGGGCAATACAGGCATCAGGCATCTGATGAGGGATTGTGAGGTCTTTTTAAACCCCAGGATTTTCGGGCAAAAGTAGCCAGCACACATCCCCATTACCACACAGAACTTAAACGCCTTATTCAGGATACTAGTGAAGTTTCTTACCTCCTGAAGCTGCGATTCTTTCTTCTTGGAAGACAAATTTAAGTGTTTTTCTAAGATGCCACAATACTTTTCTGTCTCCTTGTCATACTTCTTTTTGGCTTCCTGGAAAAAAGAGGAATGGAGAAAAAGAGTAAAATGTTGCAAGAATAAAAGCAATCTTGTCAAGACCTCTACCCGCTCAATTTCATAGTTTCATCATTCCCTCGGACCCAGAGCAGCAGACAAACCAGCTGTTTAATGTGCATTAAATCGAGCCACCACCCCCTGCCCCCACCAACAGCAGACCAATGGTTTTGAGTGTCTATCATAAAGGAACCAGTCCATTGCCAGAAACAAGGTAAATACCAGTATTTCATAGTGGCAAAGCCAGGACTCCACGTCCTGAGAACCTCAATTGTGAAATAGAAATTTCTAGTTTCTAACTTCAAGGATATTCAAGGGCAAAGAACGAAGCAAAGTTACCTATGAAGCTAATTCCAGAGCACGGAGATCTAACTTAAAGCTTAAGTGGGACAACTCCAGAATGAGGGCAGATTTAGCTTTAACAGTGATCAAAAAGTAGTTAATATATAGACCTAATATCCCTGGGCACAACAGTAATACATGTGGGTCTTTAAAATGAATGAAGATTCAAAAGAAAACAAAGAAGGCAAATGAATTCACAGAAGCATCATTCTTACAAACCAACCAAAAAAGCCAAAGCAACATCACTGCCCAAAGATAGGGTTTGAGATAATTAAAGGGTTGGACATCTAATAAATTTAACTAGGAAGGCTAAGTAGTCATATGGCAAGTTGCTTATAATGTAAAGTATTAATATGATACAAACTTGGTGCATCCTACATAGAGTATATGTAGGATCTATTAACCAAGAGTGTATTAGCATAGAGTGTATGTAGGATCTATTAGTCATATAGTCATATGGCAAGTTGCTTATAATGTAAAGTATTAATATGATACAAACTTGGTGCATCCTACATAGAGTGTATGTAGGATCTATTAACCAAGATTAAATGGAAAAATAAATGAGAATAATCAAGTTAAGGAAATGGGATAATGGGTGATTTTCTTCTCACATTTGGGAAATTTTTATTATCCTACATTAGTAGCTTTCAAAATGAAAAATAATACAAGTATCATAATACACTTAATAATCCTTGCTTTCCTACCAAATCACTGAGTCATTGAGATTCTACTTTTATCTCCCATTGTACAGATAAGGAAACTTAGATCTAGGGAGGTTAAACCTGTAAAAAGTCATAGAGTGACAGAGCTGGGATCTGAGGCCAGAGAGGCTGCCACCAAAGCCCACCTCTCAACTGCACCTGAGATGTATGTTCACAGGTGGGCTCTCCTTTCCATCCACTTTCAGTGGGGATGGCAAGCAAGAGGGCAGGAAGACGGTGGACAGTATCCTAATGAACATGATTAATTTCACTAACTGAGTCCATCAATCCTACTCTTGACTTAGGTAGAACCTACAGGAACTATTTTTCTGCAACTCCAAGGCCTCTAAGAGGAAAAAAAAAATTGCAGCCAGATAAGGAAGCTCAGAGACAACTCCATTCATTTCACAAAATCGTAACAAGTAATCACTCCGTGTCAGTCTCCTTTAGCCAATGGACAAGGCAGAAGTGGTCCCGAGCCTCATGGTGGGGATGTTCTACTAGGACAAACACAATTAACCAAATTGTGAATTGTGTGAATTTGTGAAACAAATAAATAATTATCGACAGCCACAAGTGCTGTGAAGGAAATAAGGTACAGTCAGAGATTCCACAGATGGAGTGCTCAGAGAGGCCTCACTGGGGAGGGAGTGTGAGCTAAGACCTGCTAATCATGGGAGGGACAGGGTGGATCCTTCTAGAGCACAAGAGTAGTAAGTACAAATGCTCTGGGCTTAACACTGAGAAGCCTAAGTGGCACAGGGAACAGGAATCACCAAGAAGTTCTCACCTGAAGCCTGACAATCTCCAGCCACATCAGAACTCCATTTGTCTGGTCAACAGCAAGATTCTAAGCCTCTCAAAGCGGGTGGAATCATCACATACCCTTTTTAGCTGGCATGTGTCCATTTCTACAAATCTGAATTTTGCATGAAAAGCTACTTATATACAAGAACAACTCAACGTGCAGAAGCAAGAGAGGAAAAACCCTAAGGAGACATTACTCCTTCAAATCTGAGGAAGGGTACAGGCTAAACACTTGACTTAAGCAACTCTTCCCTGCATAGGAACCAGCAACTTTGAGCTTGGGTCCCAACTCTGCTTCATGCTCACAGATCCACTCCAGCAGCCTGTCAGCAAGCCCCAAGGAGAACCCTGTGCTGGAACAGCCCAGCTGGCCAGAGGTGAGAAAAGGCAGTGAATACGAGTCACTGGCATTCTGTGACTTTCTGGCAACTTGAGCTGCCACATTCCGTGTTCAAGAGGATAGCCAGAGCTAAAGAGAAAGGGAAGCAGTTTCTGTCCTGGGAAACAGCAACAAGACCTCTGGGGATAACTCTAAGATTTAGATAATGTTCTTAAGTTAGCAGGGTAGTGTCAGTGAGTTTAAATTCCCTACTCAGATATGAGATGTTGCTCGCCTTCCAGGGAATCCACTGTGGGCGCTTATATGGACAAAGGACAGAATTAAGATTCTGGAAATGATTCCCAATTCTACTTGGACTGACTTTTTTTTTTTTAAAGATTTTATTTGTTTATTTGACAGAGAGATAGAGGGCATGAGTCGGCAAAGTGGCAGACAGAGGGAGAGGGAGAAGCAGGCTCTCAGCTGAGCAGGGAGCCCGATGCGGGGCTCGATCCCAGGACTCCGGGATCATGACCTAAGCAGAAGGCAGAGTTAACTGACTGAGCCGCCCAGGCGCCCCCTACAGGGACTGATTCTAAACAAATCACTGCTCCTCTTCAGAACTGGCTTCCCTCATCTATTAAACTGAGGAGGACTACAGGAGCTAACTGCACAGGTTCCTTTCTCTTTCAGCTCAGAGAGTGTTTAACAGAGAATAAAAACACCTACCTCCTCATAGACCTATTAGGATAAAATGAGATACATGGCAAACTGTTCTTGGCAGAGGGCCCAGCGCATGGAAAATGCACAATAGAACTCAGTAATGATGATGATGTTGGCAGTAGTGATGACAGCAGCTATCTCGGGGATAGTGGTCAAGAGGCCCATCATCTGAACGTGCCTCCTCCTTACTGAGAACACCACTTCCTTCCCATGCCCAGGGTCGCAAGAGGGTAAGCCTTCAGAGCACTTACCACAATTTGAAATTACGTGCCTTCAGAGCACTTACCACAATTTGAAATTACGTATATTTGTATCTTTCTGTTTGCCACACCAGGAGCATGGTACATCTTCACTTGCTCTCCACCATAAACCAGTGTGGAGCGTGGTGCCAGGCACAAAGCAGGCACTCACATATATTTTTAAATGAATGAACCGTATGTATTGAATCTAACAGCTGACATAAAAAGCCAAATGACAAACACTGCCCTAAGCACTGTATATGCATTTACTGATGTCTTTCTCACAAGAACTCTATGAGGTAAATATTATCGCTGTCCCCATCCTACAGATCAGGAAACGGGTACAGAGAGGTCTGTCTCCTCCCCAAGTTGGCATGCCAATGGAACAAGTGAGGTCAGGGCCCCCTCTTCACCACGAACTTCTCCTTTACTTCTACTGTAGAGCCTGGCTCTCCAAATGCACCTAGGCTGGAGGAAAAACAAATTCCTCTAAACTCAGAATTCTGAACGACGGTCACAGTCAAGCCCAGTTCCAGAGCTGTGCCCTACCACAGGGCAGCTCCATTAGCACCAGAATGCCCACGGGTCCTCCTCCCTGGCAGCCTTCACACCCAACATTAACTTCTGCTTCTTGCAAGTAGCAACAGGTTGTTATAGCAACTGAAGTCGCACAGGGTTGGGGGGTTGGGGGGTCATTTTAGCACCACACAGACAGAGCTCAGAGACTTCCACTTGGCCGCTGAAGAGCCCTGGCTGGCTCTTAGGTATTCTTTAGTCTGCCTGATGAAGAGTTTGTTTCTTTGCTTTCTCTTAAATGTAGACAATACTAGGATATAAATGTGTGCGTGTAGGGGGAGGGGAGGAACAAGTACAGTGAAAAAAGGAAACGACACAGGAAGGAGGAGAAATCATCCCTAACATCATCACGCTATTCAAGAGGAATGAGAGATGTATGAGAGGCAACATGTTTTGTTGTATGTATGTATGAGAGGCAACATGTTTTGATGAGTGATGATTTTATTCAAATCCTTTCATTCTTCTACTTCTCACCTTCTACAGCCCCACCCCCAGCAGAGTACCTGCTGCTGTCATTACAATCACTGGCATTACCCAAAACAAGCCCACCCAGACTGCTGCTCCACCTCCGTGGCAACTGTGGGAATGCCCAAAACCAGGGCTGAGAGAAGAGGCCAGAATGAGAAGCATCCGTGCTCAGAGGCAAAAAAGACTCTTGGAAAGAGGACTCGATAAGGAGGTCTGTCTGCTCTGCTGCTGCCTCTAAGCTCTCCAGAATGCCCAGAGCCACTGCTTTATTGTTATCATGAGTAGGAAGCACAGGTCCTGGGGCCACTAAAGTGAAGGTCTGCTCACTGGGCCTACAAACATGAGAACTTGGGGAGAGATACTCATGGCAAATTCAAAGTCTTGGGCAAACTCTTAGTGAAACAAGACTCCTTTGTAATTTTACATTCCTTAATCTCTGATACAAAACCCATGAACTTTAATTTCTTCATAAATACAAAGTGTAAGATTGGTAGAAAGTGCTACAGAACTGGAAGAAAAATCTTTGCTATGGTCCGTCATTCAAACTACAGTCAATCATCCCTGTGAAGAACGTTCACTGAATAGCACATCATGTTTTTCAGACCCTAACCATATTCATTTTCAGAAGCACATGTGCTTAGGTGGGGAGATGGGGTTGGGAGACAGATCCCACTTCATTACATTGCAGTTACCTTTTTCCCCACTTAGAGGCACCTACCTCTCAAGACCATTTCACAGCTGAGTAAAATCTAAACATGTCAGAGCGATGTTGCCCAAAACTCCCTGCAGGTGGCGCACAGGACTGCAGCTGAAGGACTCACAGTTCCGGAAAAAGAGGAAGAATGTTTTGAAAATCCTTCGCTTTCACTGATCCCAGTGCAAAGACCTTCTCTGCAGATGGCCTCTAACACCCTACTAACAGTCAAACCAGTTAGGGTTACCTGATGATTTCTCACAGGGCAGGGGAACCCTGGAGAATCCATCTTTCAAAAATGAACAAGATTCCCTTTGCACCCTTTTCAGAGAATTTCAGCTGCAAGTCAGCCACATTTCAGCTGCAGTCAGTCCCTCCTGGTCAGTGGTAACAAACCGGGATATAGAAGTTGAAGCAGTCCTGCTTTTTGACCTGCACCATGAGGAATATATATGTATTTTTAAATTATTTGCCAATATTTTTTTAAAACCAGGACATTTCAAAGAAAACTCTAACGTTTCACTTTCTCTTGAAAAATTTCAAGATCTGGCAACAAAGGGTACATTTTCACTCAGCAAAAATGAGCTCACAACAGGATCATCAGGCACTCAGAGCCCAGTATGCAACTCCCTGATCTAGGCTCTGAGCCCTGGACCTCTGCAGTAAGTACAATTCACCTTGTCCAAGCACAGACCTATCTACTAACACAAGGAGGCATGGTTTCTACCTTTGCACTATTTATGAACTAGCATAAAACGATTAGGTAATGAAATACTAGAATGACTGCTCTGGGTTTGACCTCTCAATCTTACTTCAGACACCTGAGAGGAACAGATGAGCCACTGTATAAAATCCAAAAACAAGGCTGCCCTAAAATCCAAGAACCAGGTTTGTGTAATTCTCACCTTGGCAGCCCCAATCTGCTCCTTTCGAAACTTCTCCAAGGGAGTGATGAGCACCTCGCTGGCATTCTCAATCTGGTGAGGAAAACCAGGGCAGGGGAGTGGGGTAGACACATACACATAAAAGCAAATATCAGTTAAGAATTCTAGCAGTTCTGACACAAAATGCCTCTCACTTAAAATTTTGAGTAAACGGTGCGTCTAGGTGGCTCAGTCAGTTAAGCGTCTGACTGTTGATTTAAGCTCAGGTCATGATCCCAGGGTCCTGGGATCAAGCCCCTCGGCATTGGGCTCTGCACTCAGTGGGGAGTCTGCTTGAGGATTCTCTCCCTCTCCGTCTGCCACCTCCCCTACTCATGCTCTCAAGCTCTCTAAAATAAATAAATCTTTTTTAAAACATTCAGTAAGCAATGCTGTTGCATGTGTCAATTATTCATAATACTCAAACTGAAAGCATATCAGAGCAAACTCATCATCTCAAAACATGGAATTCGTCTTGCGTTTGATTCTTTAAAAATGAGTACCTCTTGGGGTGCCTGGATGGCTCAGTCGGTTAAGCATCTGCCTTTGGCTCAAGTCTTGATCCCAGGTCCTGGGATTGAGCCCCAATTGGATGCCCTGCTCAGTGGAGAGCCTGCTTCTTCCTCTCTCTCTGCCCTTATGCCCCAGTCGTTCTCTATCTCAAATAAATGAAATCTTTAAAAAAAAAAAAAAAATGAGATCCTCTGGGGCACCCGGGTGACTCAGTTGGTTAAGTGTCTGCCTTTGGCTCAAGCGGGTCATGATCCTGGGGACCTGGGATTAAGCCCAGTGTCAGACTCCCTGCTCAGCAGGCAGCCTGCTTCTCCCTCTCCCTCTGACCCTCCCCCCTGCTTGTGCTCTCGCTCACTTACTCTCTCTCTAATGAATAAATTAAAAATCTTAAAAATAATAAAAATGAGTACTTCTAAAAATGTGAGCAACCACGTAAAGGCAGAGGGAAACTGGTGACAGGGTAGGATCTAAATTTCAGCTTCAGGTATATCTTATGAACGCCCATTCACCCAAGCTATATTTAAGTAGATGTATTTTAGGCAGATCAACACTGTGTCTAGGTTAAGAACAAGAAACACCTTTGGACGTGAGGTGGCATGAAAACCTTCCTAGCCTGACTTCGTGTATTCCTACCAGCACTTCCTACCAGCACTAGACTAGAATCAGGACATCTGTGCCTCCAGACCACTGGCTGTCTCTCAACTTTCCCCACTACTCACTCCATCAGGTCCTGTATGGCAACCATACCATCACCCCCATGCACCTCAAATGCACAAAACTGGTCTCATTTCCAGGCTTTTGCATTTAGACATTCCCTCACATGCTTGGTCCCAAACGCTCTCATGGACGACTCATTTCTTATTCTAACTGAGGTCTTGGCTTAAAGGTTACCACTTTAAGAAGGCCTTCCATGATCACCAGCATATTCCAAAGAAACTTCTCGCCATCCAAGTGTTTTCTTCAGAAGATGTAGGCCAGCTAAAGTTTTCTAACTCATCACTATACAAACACACACATACCACTATCTTGCAAATGTTCACTTGCCCACCATTTCCCCCCAAACACAGAGGAGTGCTGAAACAAAGGAGCACGCGAGTATTTTTCAATGACTACAGGAGTGAATGAATTATTTCTTGACTAGCTGCCAACTGTGTGACCGCAGGCAAAGTATTTAACCTCTCTGGGCTCTAATTTCCTCAACTGCAAAATGAGTAGGCTGGATTGTTCCAGCTCTAAAATTCTATAGTCTATTCTAAGGCAGTAAAATATTTTACAATCCTTCCTTTTAAGTCATTCACTGCTCACTTGTCGCTCAACTAATTATTTCAGGAATCTTGATACAACAAAGCATTATTTTTCTAAATCACACGCATATACATCACAATGAAACCAAGAGAGTAAATGCCAGAAGCCAAAGATGGACACAGCCAAGAACTAACTGAACAATGGGAGGAATAAAAGGTGGCAGGTCTCCAAATTTATTGCCGTTTACTTTCTTCTCAATTTTGAGAGCACTTACCTAGGAAGACAGCATTTTAACATGAGGGTTACAACATTTAACTTGTTTGATTTTTATTATTATTCGATGTTGCTTAATGGGCTCACTTGTTTAAAACTTCCACAAATCAAGGGTAAGTCTCCAAAGCTCACAATGGTGTGCTGAGCCCCTAAGCCATCTATTCTCAGCCTAAGCCGCATGACATGCTCACCTGGGAAGGTTCTAAAAATCCCAATGTCCAGGCTACACTTCAAACCAATAAAATCAGAATCTCTGCACTTTGTCCCAGGAATCACTCTATTTTAAACTTCCCAAATTGTTTGGGCATCCATGATTGAGAATCTAGCCTTAAGGAGATGCTAAATACACAAAAGCAGTAACTGCTCACCAGGACGCCCAAGACCCTGTGCTAGTCCTACTGCTTGCTATCTGCCTTCACAACACCTCAGTTTTCCCATGTGGCCAATGAAAGACTACAGTGAGAAATAAGGTTGTTCTGGGTCTAAGATTCTAGGACTGGGTCATTGCCACCAGTTCCAAGTACTACACTGATGCTGGGAACAGAAGCCGACTCTCTGCCCTTCAAGAACATGGGACAGACACATGCAGTGCTCATCAGACACAATGTGGTAAATGGAGAATCAGAGACATGAGCTGGATACTGAGAAAATACAAAGCACGGCCAAATACCCAGGAAGTCAGAGGAGGCTTCCCAAAAAGGCGTGGCTTTGCAAAGCAGAGCTGAACTGATGAGGAGGTAGGGAAGGGGCTTGCAATGGCTAGATCCTCAGACGCACACAGCAGAAAGTCAGTTCACTGACATTAATAATAAAATTGCAGAGGCAAGCTGAAGAGTATAATCCAGTCATTGTTCTCTTACCACAGGCCATAGCAATCTGCTGGGTATTCAGTGTGATCTGCTTACCACACCCCCCACCCACAAATACTGACTCGGCCAAGAATCAGACTCAAAAGAATCACTTTCCTTTCTCAGGCAGTAGCACGTGCACAAACACACAAGCTTCCCCTACCTCCACTCAGCACCGACCCTGCTGCGGCCACCACCCTCCTGATTCTCGTTCAAGCACCCAAAAATGAGCAATCAAGGAAAACAGACACTATTCCTGTCTCTCTGTGCGGGGCAGAAGGTGAGAGCTTCTGCTCTGTTGAGAATTTCGAAGAAATTGCCCCATTCTTTGGTCTAACACAAATTTGGATTTGAATCCAAACCGCGCCACTTTTTAACTATGTGATCGTGGGCATTTTAATCATTCTAAACCTCAAGAGCTTTATCTAGACACTGGGATGATATAGGTACCACCTCACAGAGTCATCATGCGGGTTAAAATGTAAAATGTGTGCATACATAATATGTCTTGGTCAAGGCTATGGACTGAGCAGTGTCTCCTCAAAATTTATATGGGGAAGCCCTAACCTCTATTAATCAAACAAAGAGCCCATTAGACATAGGTGGCTCTAATGCTCTAACAGCCTACATGAGCCAACCAAAATCCAAGGCTGTAAATCCCTCAAGGTTAAGAAATGGAAACAACTAGGCTTTCCCAAATAAGGTAACATACTTATATGGCGATATAGCCAATCAAGTAATTTCCTTGCTGCTTCCATATATTCTCTATAAAAGTCTTTGTCCTATAGTTCTGTCAGGAGAGCTTTCCTAAACATTTCCAGTTTGGTACTGTCCAATATGAACCAATTTTTGTTCAAATAAAATCTTAAAAATATGATATGCCTCATTTTATCATTTAATACCCCCAGCGTGACACTCTCTGGAGATGGAGCCTTTGGAAGGTAATTAGGTCATCAGGTTAGAATCCTCATAATGGGATTAATGCTCTTCTAAGCAAAGACTGATGAGCCATTCCATCCCCTTTCTCTCCCATTTAAGGACACAGCAAGAAGGTGGCCATGTGCAAGCCAGGAAAAGGGTCCTCACCAGGAACCAAATCAGTTGCTTCCTTAATCTTGGACTACCCAGTCTCTCAACTGTGAGAAATCAATATTTGCTGTGTAAGCCATCCAGCCCATGGTATTTTGTTATGGCAGTCTAAGCAGATGAAGACAGCAAACTTAGTCTCAAATTATCAGTTTTAGCATGGAAAGAGCGGGAAAATCTTTACTGATAGACTCTTCCGAGGCCTCAGTAGCCCTGCTAGCTTAAGGACAAGCCTTCCAGGGACAAATCAGCATGCAGCCAGCAAGGGGATTTCAAATCAGGCTTCATTCATGGTATCTCAGGGATAAGGAGAGGATGCAAAAGAACTTACGGATGTGGAATCCCTCATCTGTTGATGATGAGTCACATCAGAATTAGAATACAGAAGGTCTCTTAAGAACCTGGAGATCAGCATTTGATTCTTGATTTTGCAAACTGCCTCCCTTGGAAGAACCTCTTATAAACGTCATCATTTACTACGTGCCCATACACTACATACTGGGTGTATTCTAGAGGGCAGGCACTGGGTTAGGCATTTCAGAATAAAAAGTAAAGGAGTGCCCTTCAAAAGCTCTTCGATAAGTTTACTAAAATGAGGAAAGCAGGGAGACGAGTGTGACACCTTCACTCCCCCTCTGCCTATAGGGAATCATAGGCCCCCAAAGGTTAATTAATTCAAAAGATCCACTCGTAAGTCATACCTTATGGGTGTACCTTACAGTGAATCTTTGGGAGGCCAACAACATGGTTCTGTTATTCACACTAATCCCTTTACATTTGAGAAATGTTTCTAACCCTCAAAGATGAGAAGATGAGGCTTGCTCAAGAGCTCAAAACACTCAAGTGGTGGAGGCTGGACTCAAACCCAGTTCTTCTGACAATCAATCTTCTTGACATGACCACACTGTATGGGAGCAAAAGTAGCTCAGTCATACTCACCATCCGTATCCGTTCATCTTCAAGATTCCTGAGAACAGTGGCAAACTCCTGCAAAGACCTTGCTGGAAAAGAGAAAGTCCCATGAAAGGAACATAGAGAAATGGGCCTTTGGGAGCCTTTCCAGGTATAGCAATTATGTTGTGAATTGAAATCCCTTGGCACGTGCAGAATCCTAAAGTCAATTGCTTCCCAAGGCTCCCCTTATCTTTTAAGCATTAACCATCCAGGATGACCCCCAAAGGCAGGTTAATTTCACCTGGCACTCTAGTTGGGAAAGGATTTCCTTCAAAGACCTGCCTGTTCCTGAGACTACCCAGGACTGATGAGGCGTTGGCCAGCTTCCAGACCATAGGCTGAAAAGGGCAGAGTTCTGCGTAGGAGTTGAAGGATTTCCTGCCCAGGATTTGACCTCTTCAACTTTGGTTGTGGGACTATGTTAGAAATCAACCTTTCCTCTGGTACCACAACTAAACCAATGTAGCTCGCAATATAAGCCACATCTCTGGCTTCTCCTTAGATTCCTCTTCCTGAGTCCTCAAGCCACTTATGAATATAATACGCTATTAAAATGCAGCGTGGTGGTCAAGCATGGAGAGTCCTCACTAGAATTGTTCCCAAAAGCAAAGAGCAGTAAGTGCAACAGCCCTGAGGATATTCAGGACATACGTGTAATGGTGGGGAGCTCCAGAAGTTACTACAGTGATGCATTTTCATTGCTCTCAGCTATCTCCCTGCTGCCTTCCCTCAACCCCAGATCCTGGCATGCTGTGTGACAATAAGAATTCAATAAGCATTTGACAACTTTTTCAATCCCTGCTCACCCCTGGAGCTAACCAAGATGCCCAGTGTAAGAAGAATCAAGGGCAATGACTAGACCCTGCCAGAGACAGGTGTCTTGACACTGCAAATCCTCTGTGCTGAGCAATGCCTACAAGATACAGGAGGTAAAAGAAAGAGAAAAGAGAAGCAGCACAGCAATCAACAGTAGTCCCACCCTCAGCCTCTGGTTAAAGAAGGGGGGCAGAGAACTGGACAACAAGCTCCTCGGTCCATCTGAAGGCAGCAGCAGCTATGTAGCACCATACGACAACTGTAAGGCCTGAATGTGAGGCCAGCTGATCAGATTCTCCAGTTTTCAAAGAGATGAAAAACCAGAACTTTACACAAGTTTACTTTATATGTTAATTCAATTTTAAGAAATGAGTGCCGGGGTGCCTGGGTGGCTCAGTTGTTAAGCGTCTGCCTTCAGCTCAGGTCATGATCCCAGGGGCCTGGGATCGAGCCCCGCATCGGGCTCCCTGCTCGGAGGGAAGCCTGGTTCTCAAGCTACCATTCCCTCTGCTTGTGTTCCCTCTCTCGCTGTGTTTCTCTCTGTCAAATAAATTTAAAAAATCTTTAAAAAAAAAAAAAAGAAAGAAAGAAATGAGTGCCAAAGAAAACATGGTTGTATTCTGATTGCAGCCCACAAACTATCATTTGCAACCTATAATACTTCCCTCATCTACCTATCTTCTGTTCTTGCTCTAAGTTCTATAGTAGTAGGACAAAGAAAAGTCACAAAAACAGCCAGAAGCAAAACATTACAGGACAGTGGAGAGAAGAACCCCACTGCAAACCTTCAAGCTGCCTCCTACGGGCCCCAGGATGAGAGGAGCGGTCTCAGAACTCTGAGGAGAAGCCCAGAATAGCCCCTTGGCCCCTGACTCTCCCTTCACTCTGCCCCCTCCACTGTTGGTGTGGACTTCTTAATTTATGACACTTAGATACTTCCCATCACAGGAAAAAGGCTCTGTAAGGACATTGACAGTTATGAAGAACAGTGACTCATCTTATCAGACACACGGTTATGACTTACCTATACACATTTCATCATCTGTTTCTGCATCTCCTATGCACTGAAATTTAAATTCATTTAAGGAATCGGCAAATTTCCTCTTCGCCAGAGACAAATCTAGCAAGAAAAAGAGTAAAAAATATGAATTACTGACGTAAATTGATTTTCACATTTGCTGAATGTTTTAGTCCTTTAGTTGCTACTAATGTAGCAGCTAGATTTGTTCTTGAGGCTATTTCAAACACAACGTAAATTCAAAATACTGAACAGCTGTTTCTAACATGAAATTCTGACTGGCTTGAAAAATTACCATTTCTGTTACTTTGCTTTAACCATTCCAGGCCCAGTTCTAATTCCTCAAGCCACACAGGGAGTCACATATGTTGGTCACAGGTGGGAATCCAGGAAGAAGTGTGGGTCAGGGCACCCTGCCACCGACCTCCCCCGTGGTCCGGCAGTGGGAATAAAGGGCATGGAAGTGCCCCATTCCCACGGCACAGGAGCGCCTGGACTCCTTACTCTGCCTCAAGCACACAAGGCTGAGTTCTCACAACCCTCTCAGTTCCCCCTCATGAGGACAGTGGCCAGCCAGCATGACAAATTTCCGTCTGAACCATTTCCCTGGGTCATCAAGTTCCCCGCTGCCACAAGAACAAAGCCCTGGCAATGTTCTGCTTTGGGGTAAAAACACACCCCACATATGTTATCTATAAAGAAAGCTTTTGGAAACCTTTGTCAAATCTAAAAAATAAGCTTTCATTTAAGGCAGTATTAAAAGCCAATGATCCCTCCTGAACCCTCAGCTTCTGTTAAGGGTATAAAACCACCCAGGTACCTTCAAGTGGCCTGACAGACACAGCTGCTCGGTACAAATGTGCTTAACTTAATTCCATGTGCAGCCTTCCTGCAGATTAGGCTAATCATTCAAATTACCCACAGAGATGTTTCCCTCATTGAAGAGGAAATGGTATTATGTCCAAATTCCCAGAGGAGGGAAGTAGGAGGCATAACCGGCAACAGGCACTGGCTTTAATGAGATAGGGGGAGGAGGTTGGGACGATTCTGGCTTCACAGGTCAGCATAATCTAATGGAACAAAAGCATCCATGATCTTCAGCTCTTCTCTGTTTTAGTTCCCAGATGTGTTCCTTAAAGTGAGGAGGGTCATGTTTTTTTTCTGGCTTTTGGTGCTCAGTGCGTGCTGAATAATGTGTGTTGGGGGTGGGAGGGTATACAAGTTCGACCACCGCTGTGCAGCTCGCCAATCCCAGAGCTTACTCCAAACAGGAGTGGCCAGTGGAAGAGTTCAGCTAAGCAGTCCTGCCGTTCTCAGGTCTTGGGCTCAGGCTTAAGACCACACAGACCGCAGGGGCTCCTGCTCGAAGACCACCCTCCCGTGGGCTTGGATGACATGAACCCCAAGATAGCCTGGCTTATTCAAGGCCCTCTGCTCTGCACCAAAAGAGGAAGACACTTGAAGTGGAGAAGGAGAATCCAGGAGCCACCAGCCAGTAGTCTTCGGTCTCTCCCTGGTTCAGTCACTTTAATGCAATGGTCCTATGCAAATAGTCCAAAGCTGCTGGCAGAGGAGTAAGCCATCTCCTAAAACTGGCCAACCCTAACAACACAAATGACCCCTTGGCAAGTCAAGAAAGAAACAGATTCACCTCAAAGTCAGAACACTGCGAGGAGGAAAGACAGGAGGCCACAGGCAGGCAGGATAAAATAAAGGAAGACTCACCTTTCAGAGTAGAAGACAAAGCCCCCAAGAAGGCCAGAGAGTATCAGGCATAGAATGTGGGCATGGCTGTGTTCAGTTTCAGTGGAGTCAGAATGTTTTCCTGATCAGAAGGGCTTGAGCCAAGAGTAAGACTAGAGTTGCTCCTCTATCCACCTAACAATCTTCTGTGCTACCCCCATAGGCAAGAAGGACTCAAGCTGGACAAGCATCTCCACACAGTGGAAGAAAGGAGAAACTTAAGGCAGGCTTGGGAAACCTGCACGCACAGAGAAGCTACCCTGCCAGGCGACAGCTACCAATGAGGATCAAGGAGTGGCTAATTGTGCACAACGGGGCCTTTGTGGGGCTTTTCACGGGAGGATCCATTTAACCTGGGGCAGGGCCTGTTAGCTTATGACCAGAAAGCAACCTTATTTCGTTGTCAAGGGACGCACAGCATACCCCACAACACAAACCTGAGAAGCCATGTGGGCCCCACAAAGCTGATAAGGAGGCCTCCACCCCTGACAAAAGAATTAGGTAGTGAGTACTAGTCCAGCACCCATGCTGGATTATAGGTCAGTGAACACAGCTAGATAGACTAAAAATCCCAATTACTGGAATCTGAAAAGGACTTCACCATGGGCTTGAATGGCTCATGCCTGAGAGAGAAATCTTGGTAATGGTGTTGGTGGACACCAGGTATTTTGCTCATTCAGCATCCATTCCCCAGTTTTTGGAACAGCAGCTCAAGCTTGTTTTACTATTATTTTTTTTTTAAGGATTTTATTTATTTACTTATTAGAGAGCAAACACAAGCAGGGGAAGAGACAGGCAGAGGGAGAAGCAGGCTCCCTGCTGAGCAAGGGGCCTGATGTGGGACTTGATCCCAGGACCCAGGGATCACGACCTGAGCCGAAGGCAAACACTTAACTGACTGAGCCACCCAGGTGTCCCTCAAGCTTGCTGTGAAGAACCTCCCCCTTATATTTGCCTTGCATGGGGTCCTGGTTGCAGGGTAATCAGCCCCTTCTCAGCCTCCCCAACCTCACCTGGCTCCTGGGTTCAAATTTCAGCTCCACCGTTTCCTAGAAGTGTAACTAACCCTAGGTTAGGCCTAACTTCTTAGCTGCCTCACCTGACATAAGTTGTCAGGCCCACCTAAACTATCAGATTGTCCGGAGACCCAGGGAGACACCCTACACAAGCACTCTGTACACTGTCAGCTTCAGGTCTAGGCCAGGCTGGGCTATTCTTCCCTAACATGTGACTCCCACAATGACGAAGCCAGAGAAGATAAGCAGTACTACCTGTGCTGAGAACTCAGCTATGCGAGAGGACTGACATAAAAGCACGCAGCTCAAATGTGGGGATCTAGGACTCTATCAGTCCCTGGGAGCCAAGATCTTTGTAGCATGTGGACACACCATGCTGCCTCACCCTGTTAAGATAAAACCCTCTCTGTTACATGGGACAATGGAGAAGACACCAAAAAGAACACCTAAAACACACGGATTCTTGTCTACTTCAACCCCAAATGACAGGTATAATCTTAAGTAGACGATCAACTCTGCCATGCAGCTACAGGGAGATTTCTTTCTGGAGCTTTCCCTGTGACACAACAGGAATCTAACATGCATACGCCAGTGAGAGGAGTGGAGAAAGCAGAGAGGCTGGTACTGGTGCTGAGTGCATGCTACGCTTCACCACACCCTGCTCACGTAACCCCACTGTTTCGTGTTCGGTGCAAGATACAGCAAGGCGCCAAAAGTCAATGGTATTTAGTGTGCAGAAACATCTGTTGCTGGAAAGGCAGAATGCCAGCCAGAGCAGACAGGAGTCGTAACTGGCAGCTTCTGGGGAGGCCAAGTATACGCCTTACAGAATTAAGTCGCCTCTGCCTCTGGATGAGACCAGGCAGCTAAGTGACACAGAAGCAGCTAGAAGTCCGGGCGCTGAGGGGACTGCTCTCAAAGGTGTCTGCTGACTAGGAGAACAGAAGGAAGTGCCCTTCTCCTGCGGATGCCCATGCTTTACCCCAGATACTCATCGCACAGAGTGTTAAGAGAATTTAACCTAAGTACCAATTCTTCTTTCAATAAAAAAAGGTTGATACTTTTTTAAGTTAGGCTCTACCTTAAGTTACACAAGTTTTACCTCAGAACCACAAGTCCAGCCATTCCCATTTTCTTTTGGGGGAAAATTTAACATCCACATGCACACACAAACACATCATGATGAAGGACTCAAGGTAACCTCACTATTACATTTATTTCAGCGCATCTCTTACCTTTCTTCGACCTCCAAAGTTCCCGGAACTGTATATAACTATCCATAAAATTTTTTTACTCCTTGGCCACATCTCCCTGGATTTAGAAACTGATTACAGTTAATGAAGTCCAACTGCCAAGGTAAGTATTTGTGACAAGAATGGCCAGTTGGCTGCTTAAAGTACAAACACCGAAGTCCTCAGGCCTAACTAATGTCTCCTTTCTCTGAAAGTCAATTACACTTACTCTCTGTGCCTGATCACCTTGTATTTGGAATGATTCCAGAACCATGCATGAATGATTCCCTGGCATAACACACAGTAAGTGCCTGAGACAGGCCCAGACGAGTCGGCCCTCAAGACACATTGTACTCATCAACTGGGCAGAGCCACAGATGTGGGCTTACAGGTGGAATATCTGAGCTGGCCCAATTAGAGGAGCCACAGTGAGGGCTGAGGGGTGGACAAGTGTCCCCAAGACTGCAGCTTGGCTGCAACTCCCATTCTCAGGTAAACTTACCACTCTCTAAACCAAACTCTCTCCTCTCCTATCCTCTCAAAGAAGAACCATCCAAGGTCCTCTTCCTCCATCCCCAGTTTGGCAAATGGTGCCACCATCTGTCCTGCCACAAAAGTCAAAGTCAAACACCCCCGTTATCACCCCTGGTAGCACAGTGTGCTTCCCAAGTGTGTCTGTCTTGCCTCCTAAGCATCTCAGTTCTATTCACTCATCCCCATCACTGTCAGCAACCCCTAAATCAAATGCCCCCGTCTGCCTGTGTAACTACAAATGCCTCTGCTCTAACATTGCTATATTCTAGTTCAGGTGGTAATTCTATTAGTACCTCCTCAACTAGTAAATTCCTTAAGGGTGAGGATTATGTCTCTCCATGCTTACCACTATGTCCTCACAAGCTAGCACATCACCTGGCTGAGAGCAGACGTCACAGAAAGAACACAGAGTGAGGGGAAGCTGGGCACTCTACTAGTCCACTACACTCATCAAAGGTGAAATTCCTGATTATATAATTCATTTTGAAAAAAAAAAAAAAAAGGCTGACTAGACATATAATAGGAGAAACTTAAAACTTAGGTAAGTCTGGCTGGAGCTTCGATATATAGGAATATACTTTCTGTTAACATAAAACCACCCCCCCTAACACTGTCTGGTGAGGAAGACTCCCACAGAGCTGTAGCGAGAGCCACCAGGAGGCATATGAAGTAAAACCTCCTCTATGACCAAGAGACCAGGAGAAATGGGCTATGAACATGTCTGGTGTTGGCCACAAGCATGTGTGCCCTTTCAGTCCCAGGTTGTCCCCAAGCCAGGAGCTAAAATATACGAAGGTAGAGTTCCAGAGACACTTCTCTTTTTCCCCATACCTGGGTGAGCTGAAAACATATACTATCAGAAACCTTGCTTGGGGACAGGCATTTCCCAGTCTGCGTGTGGCATTTTAAACCTAACGCCACTGCTGAACTGTAAGAAAAGCAAATGTTGTTCCTTCGTTCGTTCTACAGCCTGAAACCCTGCACTCCAGGAGCAGGAAGAGACTGTTCAAATGTGACAGTAGAACAAAATACCCCCATAGCATTCATCTAGTTTCTGTGAAGCAGTCTTACCTACGGCCACTAGGTGGCAATGGACTGTATCAGAGAAAGGGAGCTAATAACCCAAGGAGAAATGACAAAGCCCACCTCAAATGTAGTGTTGGGCACAGACCATGTTCTGCTGATGAAGACACCCAGCCGAGAAAGGAAATGTCCAGTGGGCACTCAATCAATGGAGGGAGGAGCCCTGGAGTCCACGGGGGAAGAAATGCCCTAATACATTCAGAGGGCCCTTGTTCATCTCACCCATTCAAGCCTAAGACATGGAGAGGAAAGGCTGGAGGGATGAAGTCACTGCCAGCACGTCTCTTACATTCTTTCAAATCTGGCGGGAGCAGACCCAGAAGACCACTCAAGTCACCTGAGGATGATATGCCCACTAGTCCCATCAACCACCATATCACACGCATTCTGATGATACACACCCGTGCGCTTTTCCTGAGGCCATTTCCCTAAAATTCTATTTCCTAAATGAGGCCATAGCCAACATAGACTTGAGAATTTGTTTTTCCAACCAGAGAACTAAGGCTAATGAAATTCTCAGAGTTGATTTTTAAAGTGAAATTCAATAGAAGAAAGGGGCTTCACGCTTTTCCAGATAAGGTTTCTAATTCTAAGGATGGAAATATCCTTCAAGAATAATGTGGGAGACCCAAACTCATCTTTGTCTACATCAAAATAAGTGTAAATACATGATGCATTCATTTATGGGGTACTTACTATGTAATATGTACCTACTAAGTACTTTAACTCATTTTGTCCTCACAATCTTCCTATGAGTAGGAATTATTATTCCCATTTTGCAGAGGGGGAAACAGATTCAGAGATTAAACAATATGCCATGGTCACATAGCTAATGAATGGTAGTATAAGAAACCTGATCTCTCTGACTCTGAAATGCTCAACTACTATACTCCATGGCCTAACCTACTCAAATATTTGAGACTCCCATCAATGTACTCAAAGAAATCAAAGAATGATACATATACATTCCATATCCTTTGGGAGAATATAATTTGGAAGGACCTCATGTGTGTACAGTAAGTGTTCCCTTACCTGTGGTTTCAGTTGCCTAACATCCCCCTCAGTTTATCAGCAGATGACTCTCCTTCTGACTTAATGTCAGAAGGTCAGTAGTAACCTAATGCTATATCACAAAGCCTACGTCATTGACTTCATGTCATCTCATCACGTAGGCATTTTATCATCTCACATCATCACAAGAAGGGTGAGTACACGAAGATGGGTGAGTACACGAAGATATTTTGAGAGACAGTCCACATTCACATAACTTTCATTACAGGGTATTGTTTTAACTGTTCTACTGTATTTGTAATTATTGTTGTTAATATCTCACTGTGCCTAATTTATAAATTAAACTTTTATCATCAGTATGTATGTGTAATCAAAGTGAAGGGGGGAAAACATAGTATATACAGGTTTCAGTGCTATCTGTGGTTTCGAGGCATCCACTGGGGATCTTGGAACATATCCTTGTGGATAGAGGGGGGGGCGGAGAGGAAGGACTACTGGATACGAACTTACAGATTAAGGTAAAACATGCCAGAGCAATCGGAGTAGGAAAAAAAAAGCTACAGAAGTGCAAACAGGGTATTATTCCAGTTAGGGCCATTGGTGGAATCTTCCCAGAAAAAAAGAATAGGAAGTAGCATTTGAAAAGAGCTTTAAAAGTGAAATCAGTAAGCCTGATGATTCACAGACCTGTACCCCTGACACAATACATTATATGTTAATTAAAAAAAAAAGTTAAATCAGAGGAGGTGCAGAGCAGGGTAAACAGACATGGGAAGGTATTCTAGAAGTAGCAACAGGATGCAAAGACATGCAAAAGCAGAGGACCCAACGTCAAACAGCAGGCAGTTGTTTGATGGAAATAAGGTAAGACTAGGAAAAGGGGTTAGAATCATGGAAGGACTGGAATGCCAAGCTAAGGAATTTAGACTTCATCCCTAAAGAAATGATAACCATATTTTTATAAAGAAGAAAGACAAGTTCAACTTAAACATTGATTATGACTTTTACTAAGGCCCAGAACTTCATTTTGGGATTTCTACTCTGACTTTCCATCCTGCTTCACTGCCAAAAACATACACCCACAGTCAAGGGGCTTTCTCCTTGTGGGATAACTAGATGGTAGAGGGGACTTCTCAACCTTGACACTGGATACAAAAACCGCAGGTCAGCCAGGAGATAACCAGAAAATGAGGAACTCAAAGAAACTCTGCTCCCTACTGAAAACTCCATATCTGGATTAAGTTCATATCTGGATTATGAGGGCTCAGTAGCACCCCCACTACAGACAGGTAGTAAGTAATATACAAAGATATATACTAACATAACTGTATTTCCAAAGGGCTACATTAGCTGTCCTTCTTAAGAACACAACGGATTTAAGTCCTAGGATGGGATCTTTTATGAAGAAATTCCAGACTAGCTTATTGTCACATAACAGGTCCTCAAAAAGCATCTGCTCATCAAGGAGCAATATGATAAATGATTAAGTCACATCAGACCTATAATGAAACCTCAGCCCAAATGAGCCCAGCCCCAAATGTGCATCGCTTAACCCTGACACAAAGCAGAGAACAAGAACACAGAGAACTGAGGGAATGGATTCAGAACAATCACATTGGCATAAAGCTCCAAGACCTTCTAAGACAGTGGGTCAGTACAAGAAAAACTCCCTCGAGGGAAACAATGGTGATTTGCTTCGTTCAAACAAAGAACCCCATTTTAAGAGGGACTGATCAAGTGAAAGAGCAAAAAAGATAGGGTATTTCCATGCAGTTCAAGTGTAAACGTCATACACACACACACACACACACACACACACACACACACACACTTAGTCAAGGTCAGTTCAGAAGAGTATGAAGTGTGTGGACTCGAAAACATGGACTCAAACCCTGGATCTGCCAATTACCAGCTCTGGGACTGGGCAAATGGCTCAACCTTTTCAAGAGTCTATGTCACTATGAGGGTAACGAGTACCTCACAGGTTTGTTGTGGGAATTAAAAGGAAGAAAACAGTGTGAGCAGAACACAGGATTGCCTCCAGATCCTGGTTTTCTTTCCTTCCCACAGGCACTGGCTGGGGGAATGCAGGTTAGAGACAAGAGAATCAACAAAATGAGAACCTTCATTAGCTTTAAGAATTAAGGAATTTTTGTCTCATTAATTCACCAAACTTACCAAATACAGGTATCCTGTTTTTCTGAAGTTCAACTTACGCCACTCCACTTTAACAAAGTATGGCCCTTAGTACCTATTTTCACTAACCAAAAGAAAGCCAAAAAGGATTTTTCCGTTCACATGGAAAGCAAAAATAGTGTTCAATGTTTGCTGTGCTGTGAGCCGTGCCTGGAGCAGCTAAAGCGGCCAGAGCTTTGAACTGCTTCTGTGAGCATCTGTGTTTTATCTCAATTGATTTCGTGCATCCGTTAGCAAGATATGTCCTAAAGTGGGCGCCTGGGTGGCTCAGTGGGTTTAAAGCCTCTGCCTTCAGCTCAGGTCATGATCTCAGGGTCCTGGGATCGAGCCTCACATTGAGCTCTCTGCTCAATGGGGAGCCTGCTTCCCACTCTCTCTGCCTGCCTCTCTGCCTACCTGTGATCTCTCTCTGCCAAATAAATAAAATCTTAAAAAAAAAAAAAAAAAGAAAAGAAAAGAAAAAAGAAAAAAGACACGTCCCAAAGTACCCAAAAAGCCTGAGAGAAGTTATTTTGGGGCTCCAGAGATGCTTGAAACTTTTTTCACGTAAATTAATAGTAATTGCTTCTTCACTGTATCCATCCCATTCTAGCTTAGGAAAGGTTTCATGGGAATACTCTGTTTGTGGATAGTGGGGTAAACTTATAACCTCCTTCTTAATGAACTAGCTACTAAAAATACTTTTGAGTCCTTAAAGGTTTTCCTCAGATGCTTAGAAAACTAACGTACCTAGAGAATTAAAATTTCTTTTTACCCCTTGTAGATGAAAGGAAAAGCAAAATCCCTGGATGAAATAAGACTATTTTAATCTGAACAGTAACTCAAAGCAGTGTGCATGTCTTCTTGCAAAATTTAAGTGGTGGCTCTTAAATGCACTGAGGTTAATTATATCATGAACTCCTTCTTGTCCATTAAGTGGGAAAGGAGGCCAGCCTCAAGTAAAAAAGAATCAGAATGCTAACAAGACATCCAAGATAAATGGGCTTTATAGGATGCACGGGCCTGAAGTGCCTAGTTTCCTGAAAAGGTGGGATTTGTGTTTCGCTCCTGAAATAGGCATACGTAAGAAAAGGGGGGAAGGGTTAAGAAGAGATCACAGGAATCAGAGCAAAGGGTCTGTAGGAAGAGCAGGTCACACTAGAACTTTAAGACCAGAGGGTCCAGATGGAGCAGAGCATTCATCTAGTTTCTGTGAAGAAACTAGAGAATGTGAGCTTCCTCGAGCTTGACACCACTGCACTACTATTATGGTCAACAGAGAAGAGAGGAACAGTATGAGGGAGGGGCAGTTGATCCCAGCTTGGGCCTCAAGACTTAGCTTCTGCTTCTACAATCTCCTACCCTCTTAAAGCCATACTTCTCAAGCTTTAACATGCACCCGAAAACCAGGTCATGTTCTTAAAATGCTGACTCTGATTCAGTAGGCCTGGCAGTGTGCATTTCAAGCAAGTTTCCAGGTGATAACAATGCTGTCGGTCCAGGCATCACACTCTCCGAGTCAAGGTCTGGGATTCCCAACAGAGACCCTGAGAGTCAGGATCACAGTGTTCTTCTCCTTCCAAGCCCAGCACCTAGAGCACACGAGACTTCAGTATATATTCGAAGAATGGATTCCTTGAGAGGACTTCAACTGTTGCACAAAAAACAGAAATGGAAGCTAGAGTAAGAATCCGAAATGGGCCACATCCTTGCTCACCCAGGAGCAATGCCTGTGAACCTAAGGAAGGTAAATTAACACCTTAGCCTTACAGGACTCTTTGAAAACCAGAAGAATGGTCATCTTTAAGGTCCCTCTTAGCTCTAAAATTCCACCTAAAGTATTTTTTCTGTGCTTTTTAAAAATTATGTTAATCGTCAGGGTATACACTTGCTACTCCTACAGCGAGGCACACCTCTGTCATTCTCAGACAGCAGTTTGCAAAAATCCAACTGAGAGAACACAGACTCTGTTAGTCTCAGCAAATAACCATAGCAACTAATACCCCCAAATAAAATGATGTCTTCACAATGATGTGCTGGCTCAATTAGATTAAGAGGGTGACGTGTACCATCTCAAAATTTATGGTCATAAACTTAGAGCAAAAGCCAGACTTTCTTGGAAGAGGTTTTTAAGAAGAAAACCTTGGGGGGAGATGAGGGGTGTCTTGCCAATAAAATGCAGAACGGACAGGGAGCCAGAAAAGCGGGAGATGAGAAACTGGAACAGAACTGCCCTGCCTGTCCAGGTCTGTGAGGACAGGGCCCAGGCACCCACATGAGAATCTAGAACTTGGTTAAACAGGGACAGTTCTGAGGGCCACCACTTCTACCAGGGAGTTATCAAGCAACTGCATTTTGTCCTCCTTCTGTGCCTTTCTTCATGCATATAATAAAAGAATATGAATACTGCTGCCTCAGAAAAGACTTGAGAGATTTACCTAAGGGACCATGAAGCTCTTAAGTGAAAAATGGGATAAATGCAAAAGAGTTCATCCAGGCTGATAATGGATTTCCAAGCCCAATTCTCCACAGGTCATCCGGAATGCAGATGTTCCCGTTCCAAGGTCTTGAGATCAAAGCTGGAATTGTGAAGCAAAAACCCAACATCTGTAAGATCTAGAACTTAGGCCTCACCGCACCCCCAGGTTTGCCTCTTCCAGCGTCTATGCAATCACAATTGCTCTGAACACATTCAGGCAAGCAAGAATATCACATGAAAAGCAGGAAAAGAGAAGCCAGGACCCATTAGCTCCCTATAATCCCTGACCCTTTTCTGGCAAAGAAAAGAAAGAGGGAAAGGGAAAGGGAAGGGGAAGGGGAAAGGGAAAGGGAAAGGGAAAGGGAAGGAAAGAAAAAGGAAAAAAGCAAACCAAAAACCCAGCCCAAAGAATCTGGGCTTAAACTGCATTCAAATGTAAACAACAGTTTCTGTTAACAAGAAAGTCCCAAAGAATAGAACCTTGAGATAATGCACAAAATCATATCCACCTCCAGCTGCTCTCAACAGCGAAGATGAACCTGAGCATAGCCAAAGCAAGACAAGGCACTGTGAGTAAAGAGAGGCCTTCCACCAACCAATAGAGCCTAGAATAATGAGTAAGCACTAGAATAATGAGTAAACTCAAAATCCCCCCTCGGCCATCCATAAGGTCTCTGTATTTATATCCACCTGCATGAAATCGTAGGGGAGTGGTTCCTGTGAGTAAAGAGATGATGCTCACAAGTGCTTAGCACCCCGCCTGCGGCAAGCCTTCAAAAAAACAATAGATATTAATAATACTCAGTATTACCCAAGAACATAATAACTAATATGTCAGGGTGATTGATTTCTATATAAAATCAGAGGACAGCCACTTGGCCTCCTATCACCAACCTTTATATCCCCCTACCTTGCTGACCTCTGACCATTACTATGATCTAAATGGAATCCATCTAATGCTCAGGCACAGTTCAAACATCCCCACTAATACCACAGGAAGCAGGGCAGCCGCTCCTCAGCATCAAAATAAGTTCCATTTAAAAAAGAAAAACTGTCTGTTTCCCAGTGGATTAAATCAACGTTTCCTGAAGAAAGAAGAGGAAAAAAAAAAAAAAAGGCACATAGTGTTTCTGAACAGAGCCACACCTAGTAACACCCTCAGAGATTAGTTTCACTTTCTTTTATCCCCTGTTCCATGCGCCACTTCCCTGCTGCACCTAGGGGAGGCTATGCTGCTCCTGGGACCAGGCAGGGAGGTCCAGGTGGGCAACAACTTCCCTCCACACACTTCCCAATGAAAGCCCAGGTTCCCTGCTATGTTGTCTCCTTACCAGCTCTGCCCCGGTCAGATAGGAAATCGTGCTTCAGCTATTTCTCAGAGAATTCCCACAGTCCCCACCACCACAGGATTTGACAGGCCAGATCAATGTTTCTCCAAATACGCTGAACATCAACGGTGACAGACCTGCCTTGGGAGCATATCCCAGCCATCTCCATCAAAACTCTGGGGCTGGGGCCCAGGAATCTGGGCTCGAAAGTGATTCTATGCATGCTGAAGTGAGAGAACCACTACCATCTAAGCTCTCGGAACATCTAGTACCACATACCAATAATGGAACCTCTCTTGATTACAAAGGTAGAGGGGCAAGGAACAAGCCAGAACTTCTAGTTCCTGACAATAGGTTTACAAATGTTCCCAAAGCAGGCAATTAATGCTTGTAGAAGAAGAAATCTAAGTGACAATAGAGGTGGGAGGAGAGAACACTGTAATTCAATTTAAAAATCACAAATTCTGAATCCTTAGCCTTTTTCCAGAAACATTCGTAATCATGTGTCTTATTCCAAAGCCCACACAAGCACCTAGGAAGGCAGTGCTGTTTAGTGCCTAATTTGTACAGACCTTGCTTATGGCAGGAGGAGCTGATGAATGGCCCTGGTGCTGCCTGCCTAGAAACCCATCTGGAAACCATGCTTACCAAAGAAGAGATAGCTGCCTGCAGCGCCTAAGAAGCCAAGCACTCTTGGACCGCAGGCCTGGGCCAGGGCTGCCAATAAGGATCTAGCCAGTTAATCTTCTCTGACTGAGCATGCAAAAAGTAAACCTGACACAGCCTCAGGTGAATTTAGGATATGGGCTCCCAGGTAGCTGAGAGAGAGGACTATCGCTCTGTGGACATGCAACCCATGCCATCACACTGGAACCCACACTGAGAAGGGCCACTTGGCTTCATGCTATCCTGCCACTACCTTGACATTTAAAATTTTATCTCTGAACTTGTGTTTTGTAAGTGAAGTCTGGTGGGATAAGCAGAGCAGAGATCTCCAACATGCATGTCCACCAGATCCCCTTGCAGCGCCAAGTACATATAGTATTTGCAATGCCCAATGAGCCCAGAACGCTGGTGGACCCATGATGTATGAAAGTTGAGCTAGACCAAAACCAAACAAAGTAAGCGTGTCATGTCGGTAACTGAGTAAGCAGGAATGCTGACAGGCCTGAGAGGTCACGTCTTCCTACCAAATCAAAACTTAGCAAATGCAAAAAGAAGGCATTCTAAGAAACATGAATGACCGAGGGACCCTTCCATAGCCTTTCTTACTCATGTTATTTCCCTGGTTAAGTCAACCACACAACACGGGGAAAAATTAAGGAACGCACACACCCTTGCCCCTTCAGGTCCTTCCTTACTCATCAGTAAGGGAGAACGTTTGTAAAATGTTTGAATTTGAAGATGTGAAACAAAAACAGCTGAATTAGGGCATTTTTTCAAAGAAATAGAACAAGTTATCTTAAAATCTGTATGGAACTACAAAAGACCCCAAACAGCCAAAGTAATCCTAAGAAAGAAAAAACCTGGCAGCATCCTGCTCCAATCACTAACTACCATACAAAGCTATAGTAATGAAAACAGCATGTACTGGCATTAAAATAGATGCACAGATCAATGGAACAGAAGAGAGAGCCCAGAAATAGTTCCTTTCTGACAAAGGAACCAAGAATATACAATATAGGAAATAAACAGTCTTCAAAACACAGTGTTGGGAAAACTGAACAGCCATATGAATGAAAGAATGAAACTGGACCACTATCTCACACTACACACAAAAATCAACTCCAAATGGATTAAAGACTTGAAAAGAAGACCTGAAACCATAAAACTCCGACAAGGGAATCTCCTTGACATTAGTCTGGGTGATGATTTTCTGGATTTGACATGAAAAGCAAAGGCAAAAAAGTAAAAAAAATAAACAAGGGGGACTACATCAAATGAAAAAGTTTCTGTACAGCAAAGGAATCCATTTAAAAAATGAGAAGGCAGCCCAATGAATGGAACAAAATATTTGTAAATCCTATATAAGGGGCTAATATCAAAGACTCATGTAACAGCAAAAAAAAAAAAAAAAAAAGCTGAGAGATCTGAATGGACATTTTTCCAGTGACATACAGAAGGCCAATGGGTACATGAAAAGGTGCTCGAATCATTCATCACCAAGAAAATGCAAATTAAAACAAGTGTTGGCAAGGATGTGGAAAAAGAGAGAATCCTCTGCACTGTCAGTGGGAATGTAAACAAATATAACCACTATGCAAAACACGGTGGAAGTGCCTCAGAAAGGTAAAAATAGAACTACCAGAGGATCTAGCAAGTCCACTTCTGAGTATCTCTCTGAAGAAAAAACAAAACAAAACAAAAAAACCCCACTACTTTGAAAAGATATATATATCCCTATGTATAGGGAGCTTTGTTCATAATAGACAAGACAGGAAAACAACCTAAGTGCCTATCCATGGGTGAATGAAGAAAACAGAAAATGGGGGCGCCTGGGTGGCTCAGTGGGATAAGCCTCTGCCTTCAGCTCGGGTCATGATCTCGGGGTCCTGGGATCGAGCCCCGCATCAGGCTCTCTGCTTGGCGGGGAGCCTGCTTCCCCCCCTCTCTGCCTGCCTCTCTGCCTACTTGTGATCTCTCTCTCTCTCTCTCTGTCAAATAAATAAATAAATAAATAATCTTTTAAAAAAAGAAAGTGTGTGTGTGTGTGTGTGTGTGTGTGTGTGTGTGTGTGTGTGTGTGGTGGAATATTACTATCCATGGATGAATGAAGAAAACAAAAAATGTGTGGGGGGGGTGGAATATTACTCACCCATAAAATATAATGAAATCCTGTCATTTGCGACAACAATGGATCAACCCTGAGAACATTATGCTAAGTGAACTAATCAGATAGAGAAAAACAACCTAAGTCTCACTTATGCATGGAATCCAAAACAAAACAAAAGCAAAAACAATAAACATCAAGGACTAAGGCCATTGTACAGAAGAGACTGGTGATGGCCAGAGGCAGGGGGAGGAGTGGACAAAATGGGTGAAGGCAGTCAAAAGGTACAGATTTCACATTATAAAATAAATCACAGGATGTGAATTACAGCATGGTGACTACATTTAATAATCCTGTACTGCAAATTTGAAAGCCCCTAATAGACCTTGTAAGTCGTCATCACAAGGAAAAAAATTTAACTATGTACAGTGACACATGTTAACTAGACTTACTGTGGTGATCATTTCATAATACAAATATCAAATCATCACAGTGTACATCTGAAACGGATGTTATGTCAATTATACCTCAAAAAAAAAGATCTGCGAACATATACACACAGTTAACTTGTGCAGTGCTTCCAACTTTCTAGTAAAAACAAAATGAATAAGCATCTGAGCTATATAATATGAATTATGTAATTTCAGTGATTCCACATGCAAGGCAGCTGATCTTACGTTTACATGTAAAATGGGCACTGCACAATAAAAGACAAACAGTAAAATGCATACTAATAGTGTAAACTTTTAAGTTTTTTTATTTTTATTTTTAAGTAATCTCTATACACAATACAGGGATCAAACCCACAAGTCCGAGATCAAGAGTCTCACACTCCACTGACAGAGCCAGCCAGGGACCCCCAATTTTTTTAATAGCAAATAAAAACACCATAATGCAACAGAGATACCATCAAAGAAAGCTTTTATGTTGTGATACCTTTAACAGTCCATGTTTGTGCTTTATGAATAAGGGCCCATCGGATCAGTTGCTATTCCTGGACACAGAAACACCTGAGATTCCTTTTCTACCTCTATTAACTTTCTCATTTCCTCCAACTGCTACCTTGAGGAAGACCTCCTTTCCTGCAGCATTGCCAAGCCCAGGCTAGCACCACTTCTGGTCTGGACTCCTAACTGCCCCCCCCCACTTCCTCCTGGACCCCCTCCAGACTGCTTGTCACTCAGCTGCCTAGGATAGGCCTTCCATAAAGCAGATATGATCTTGTCACTGCCCCTTCTATGCCCTCCCCAAGTGTAACTCTTCCTTTTCATTTCAAAAACTGCCCAAGGCCTACAAAACATGTGTCATCGACACATCTCGCTGGCCTCGCCTGCCCTCAGTGATCCAGCCCCATTGGCACACAAGGATCCTCTAACATGCCGGAACTATGCTCATCCCGAAGCCTGGCACAATGTGTTCCCTCTGCCCAGGAAGGATTCCTGTACCCACGAGTCCAAATCAGACTGGAGCGCTTCCCCAAACCTCTCCACTCTTCAGATTTCACTTGAAGGGTTACTTCCTCTGGGAAGTGGCCTTCTCTCATGCCCCACCCACTCCCATCAGTAAACTCTCACCGGTCCCTAGAATTTCCCTTCCCAACCCTTTACACGATAGCTAATTTCCTTTAATTCTGGTAACTGTTTAATGTGTACTACCTGATGAGATTATAAAGACAAGGGAGGCAGTACCAGTATCTGTTTTGTTCAGAAAAGGACAGTATTCGCAGTTCTAGCATGTAGTATGCCCCAAACCAATAAATGAATACAAACAGTTCAGTCAGGAGAATAACAAACTCTGCAATCCCGTTTTTACTCAAAGAGAAAGCTGAAAGCTCCGTCACAGAATTGAAGACCCAAAAGCCATCCCATTATTTACACCATTACAGACACAAAATTAAACAACTGGAACCACATTTCCTAGACTTAGCCTTGAAGACACAAAACGCACATTAACCATCATGTTCCTCACCCAAGAGTATGCTTATGTTCTCAAGGTACTGCTAGTTCTATTTTAAAATCACTTTGCCTACAGGCAAATGATAGGCAAAGAATTTGCATCTGTATCTCTAGACAGCCTATCTAGGATCTTAAATAATCTGATGACAAATTGTGCCAATTAGCATCATGTAAATGCAGAAGCCATTCGTTCTAATACACCAAGTCTCACTAGAAGGAAAACACATGTGTGTGCGGGTGCACACTCCCCCGCCCCCCGCCCCCGCTATCTTTTGGAGGAAATGTTTCTCAGGTTGGCTTCTGAAGTTCATCTGAATCACACCACTCCAGATTTACTCTATCAGAACTTCTGAGAATCAAATGTGGAAATTAGATTTGGAAGTCAAACCTGGAAATCACAGTAAGTTTAAAAACCACTCTTACAGGAAGACAGTGTTAGGTAATTTAAGTACGAGGGAACTGGAAGAAGTGACTGACACTGAACCTGAGAAAGCAGACAAACAAGAAAGAAAAGGAAAGCGAGGTCCTGTAGACCCGGAAAGTCCCTGGCAACATGCCTGCAAGAAAGCAGCAGGAAACCGTTCCCAGAGGAGAAAAGAAACATGGAAAAACCCTAAACCATTGTTGGCTCAGGCCATTAATTACTCTGGCCATTTTATGCTGGTGGCCACTTCCTCTTCTCTCAAGGTGCCTGAGGGACCGTCAGGAAGAAACGCTGACATCTGTCCCCTCGCTGCAGGAAGGACAGGGTGATGCGACCGAGGATGGCATGAGTGGACCACCTCCCACAGTCTCACAGCTCTGTTTAGGCACTGAAAGGATGAATCCCGTACCTGTGAGTCCTTGCAGATACGGGAATTCTAGCCATGGCTAGACCAAGTCTGCGGCCTGCTGTCAACCCAGAAGCCTTGAGGAATGAGAAGACCCTTAGGAAGCCTCCCAGCACTGTTCTAGCAACTTCAGCACCACCAACCCCCCGCCCCCCGCCGTGATGGACCGAATAATGGTCCCCAAATCCTTGTCTACCTGGAACCTCAGCATCTGAGCTTATTTGGAAACAGGGTCCTTGCAGATGTAATTACTTAAGATATGGTCATACCGGATTAAAATGAAGCCTAAATCCAATGACTAGTGTCCTTCTAGGAGGAGGAGGAGAGGACAGAGACACGCAAGGAAGGAGGAGGCAGACACTGGAGAGATGCAGCTACAAGCCGAGAAACACCAAGGTCTGCCAGGAACCACCGAAGCTAGGAAGAGGCCAAGAAAGCTCCTTCCCTCACACCTACAGGTGTTATTTTAAGCCACCGAGTTTGTGGTCATTTGTTATGGCAGCCACAGGAAGCCCTCTCAGGAAGCTAGAGTCTTAAAGTCATTCTGTTACCAGTATGTAAGGGGTAGCTAAGGGGTTCTGCAGCCACAGAAAAAGGAATACTTGCTGTTCAGATACTGGAGATGGCCCGGCCCTCGCCTCTTTGAGAGCTGCTCTCCACATTCAAGCCAATCTAGCTTCCTTCCCAGGTCAGCTCCCTCAGAGGCCTTCTCCCACCCTGCCCGACCCTGCCAGCACCAACTTCCTTGAGGGAACCCCTCCCAGTGCAGCTTCCCGCACACTGCCCCCGACCGCCCCCCAGGCTGGCCCCCACCATGGGCTGACACACCCGGATATCTCCCTGTAAGCACTCTCTACACGTGCTCAGTGGGGGCAGAGACCATGTCAGTTCTGTATTCCAACACAGCCCGATGACCAGCACACCTCAGTATGAGAAGGAGTTGAAAGAATGCCGCTGAGCACATGCGTGTACAGTTAACGGCATTCACAGACATCCCTCGTTCTTCCTTACCTGGACCAGACAGTGTTGGTAACTATCTTCTGCGTAACTTCCCACAGATCTGACCATACTCATGTTAATAAAGCAAGCCCCATTCTACATAGATCACTCATCTATTCCATTATTCGTGAAAAAAAACTTATGTATGGACTACACTTATGTGTCTGATGTACTAGTCACTGGAGAGACAAAGGTAAGCAAAAATCAGACAAAGCCTCTGTCCTTCACAGCATTACAAATGGTGTCAGTCATTAATAACCTCACATTAGAGGGGAAAACAATGGAACAATCTTGTTCCTAAGCCTGTCTCCTCTCTCAAGTTATTTCCTACTCGGGGTTCCTATGACCTAGAACAGTGGCTGCCACGTAACAGGAAAATCAAGAATGCCGAGTGGCTGGAGAATGAATAGCCTGAAGATGGGCAGGTGGATGAGTGGAAGAAGGGAGGGCGGGCGGGTGGCTAGGTAGGCAGGGTGGGAGGCAAGGTGTGTGGGACCTAACAGTCTGTTGATAATAGGATAGGTGGATACGTGGATGGATGAATGGACAGAAATATGTATGGATACAGTGCCTGGTACGTAACAGGCAGTAGATAGTGACGGACAGATGGAAGAATGGATGACTGTCTAGGGAGCAAAGCACCTGGAATGAGACACGCACAAAATACAACTTAACAATACAAAAGCTGCCACGGCGCTTTGAAGGGTAGCTCTGGAACAACCGCATTTCATCACAAACCAAACAGCTACCACCTAGCACCTGAAAGAAACAGTAACTGTGAACAAATCCTGCGTCCACCTCTCCGGTTAACATTTAGGAGAAAGTCAGCCTACTAACACAGATATGCTCTCCCTCGTTTCCCACCTTCCCCGTACTTCTTGTACTGGGGCTTTTTAAAGCCTGTCTTGCTGGTTCTTCTCTACCACGGAGAGTATCTACTGCTCTAAAATGCTGACTCTTGCCAAATGCACACCAAAGACCACTACCTGGTTGTGTCATTGTTAATTATTATTTTTGTGCTGCTTCTAAGAGAGACTTTTCTCTGAGGTCATCAGAGCTGACTCTGAAAATTTCATTGTGATTTATGACGAGTGGGGAGGGAGAGGAGGAAAGAGGCAGGGAGGGTGGGTTGTATCACAAGCTAGAGAGAGAAAAAAAGATACCTGGGGGTCCTTGTAACAGGATACAGTTAAAGCGCCCTTCTGTGGAAGCCTGTAGTACTGGAACAGTTTACAGTGGAAAGCAAACTAACAGAGCTCCAACATAAATGTTTAACCTTGCACAGAACCGCTGGGCCTCGGAATGACAGCAAATGTCCCCACATGCCTCATTTTTGGGTCTGGCTTCTGTCACGGTGGATTCCCTGCATTTCCAGGGTTTCCTTAGAGTCACATCAGTAATGAAGTAATTCAGACCCCAAGAGGCCTTTTTTCCCTTTGATTTCCTCTGATGAAGGTAGGAACAACTTTAGAGTCTCTGCGAACTCAGTCCTCTGTGCTCCCAATTCAGGCCCAACAGTGCCATGTATCTATTCTGGCAATGGGGTGAATGAATGAACCTCTTCACCTCCCCACTGAGGGCCTCCTAGGTGGCGGGGACTGTGGGAGGCAATGAGAATACAACACTGAACTAAACTGACCTAGTCCTTGTTCCCCAACATGCTACCTGCTACAGACAGACACTCAAAGACACACACTATAATCATCTGAAATTCCATGGCAAGAAGGTAAAAATGCACATGATGGCTAGGAAGGAATGCTGTGACAGAAGGAAAGCAGAACGCCACCACCCCACCCCCTCAATCCCCGCCACAGTCCTCGTGAAGCAGCCGGCTGGCCACATGCCAGGTCAGGCCAAAGGGTAGAGTGGCTTATCAGCTATGGAGGAAAAAAATACATAGGCATTAAAAAATCCCCCAGTACCGTGGAGATGGCTTCAGAGGTATATACAGATGTTAGAGTTCATCAAACTGTACAATTTAACACATGTAGTTTCTGGGTGCTAATTAAGCAGTTAAAAAAGGGGGAGGATTTCTCTCAAAGGTGCTACCTACTCTCATGATCTCTAAGATAGCTACAAACTAATAAAATGACCTAGCTACACCCAACATGCCATCCAACCATACTGCTGTGCTTGATCCACTCATCCCAAAAGGGTTTATTAAACGTACTATGGGTCACTTACTATCCACTTGCGTTCTCCATTGTATTCCAAACATATAATGGAGAACATTATATACAAACATAAAACGCACAAGATCTCCTGGAACTTGTAGCTTCCTACAAATGCACACCCAAGTAGAAAAGACAGGTGCTGTCTACATACTCAGAATGACTGCGACATTCCCAAACAGGGACTGAAGGCTAAGTCTGAAGGATTTTCAACACCGTGAAAAACAACAATTTACTGAAAGCTCACTATCTGCCCAGCCCCTAAGCGCTTTAAAGATATCATTTCATTCTCCCAAAAATCCCTTTGATGCAGACACTATTGTTTAAATCCCTTTTACAAATGGGAGAATTGTCAGTAAGTGACGGAACCAAGCTACAAACCCAGGAACCTGACTCTAGACTCCCACAGTTTTAAAATCTAAGCTACACACCACCATAAGGATAATTTGCCCATTAACTGCTCCAGAAAGCTACTTTCTAGTCCGAATGATTCTTCCAGTCCAAACTCTGCTGAGCAGAACCTCTGACCCTCCCAGTCAGCACTTCCACTGCCTATGCAGCCTGACTCAGGCAAGTCAGATATGAAGGAGGTCAAAGGTTTCGGAGTAGCAAGCCTCTGCAAAAGGGAGACTGCCTCTGACATCTCTCTGTGGGAAGGGAAGGGCTCGGTGTCATGAAACTTCAGTGGGATGAGGTAAGACAACGGCTCGATTCCATGCCTGTAAGCAGGGTGTACTCAGGGCTTCTGGCTGGTAAACTTTTCTGTTCTGTCGGTCTTTTAAGACACAAGGTAAGACACGCACACTTCCAGGGCAAGATCACTACTGCGATGATGACAGAACCCAGGGGAACGCTTAGTCCTCCTCTGAATCAAAGAAACTTTGTACCATCCCCCATCCAGGACACTCAACTAGATCATGTAAAAAATCAGTCCAACTCCTGGCGACTGACAAGCAACAAGGAGCCAAAATGCCTCACCATTCAAGAATGCATGTGAGAAGTGAGGAAAAAGGCCTGTGGTTCCAAGGCACAAGCATATTTATTAATAGCATGACCTCCATCATTAGTATCACATAGGGAAAAATAATATATATATATATATATATACACATATATATGTGTATATGTGTGCATATATCTATATATATAGATATATATCTCTGCTCTTAGACAGCCTCCATATAGAAACCCAACTCTGAACTTCATGAGATATAGGATTGTTTAAAGAATCTAGGTCTTGGGGCGCCTGGGTGGCTCAGTGGGTTAAAGCCTCTGCCTTCGGCTCGGGTCATGATCTTGGGGTCCTGGGATCAAGCCCCGTGTTGGGCTCTCTGCTCGGCGGGGAGCCTGCTTCCCCGCCGCCCCATCCGCCCCCCACCACGTGCCTCTCTGCCTACTTGTGATCTCTCTCTTCTCTGTCAAATAAATAAAATCAATCTTAAAAAAAAAAAAAAAGAAGAAGAATTTAGATCTTGCCACACTGCCTTTGTTTCTCAAGAAAGCCTTTCACCTTGGCCAGCAGACACATTTGTAAAGAGGAGTCTGGCAATGCCTCTGCAGAGGGCTTGTCCCATGTCCCCAGAGGACAACGTTGGGGCTCTGCTCGACAACACCCACTAACATCTGTGAACATCCCACAACTCCTCAACAGCGAAATAATTCCCATTTGACAACTGCCTCTTCCAAACTACCTCTGGCTGCGCAGAGGCCCTATCTGGTAAACCATCCCCTAATGCTTCACCCTACTGCTTACCTCCCATAGAAGGCCCTTTCCTCATTATTATTTCTCTGCATAGCACTACCTGCCTCTTCGGAGAAAACAAACAGAATTCTCTGGAGCACTTTTCATTGTTTATCAAGCTCTGGAGAGAGGACAGCTGGCAAATCCAAACTACTGCTAGAATACAGTTAACTTCTATTTTCTTAGCCAAAGTGAACCATCTTTCCAAGGTTGAGGAGGGGGTGTGTGCCTGTGTACAACAAGCCCTAGAAATACACAGACCCTATGAACAATCTGCCCTGACTCAGGCAAATCGTCTCCCCTCTCTGGACCTCAGTCTGATGAAGAAGAGGAACCATTTCCTGGGGCTGCCACAGAGAAGTCTGGGAATCAGGTACACATGGTGGTGGCAGGGGCAGGACTAGAGAGATCAGTAACACAGACAAACACAGCACTTGGTGTGGAAGGCTAAGGGGGTCAGAATCCTTGGCAAGGCCCAAAGGACACAGAAGATGAGCTAGGAAGGGATTCTCTCAGAAGGAGCAAGGGAAGCCTGGAGAACATTCAGTCAATGAAGGCAAAAAAAGGAGTCCTAGGAAAGGAAAGGAATGCTAAGAACAATCTGGTTTAACTAACTAGCTTGTTTCAGGGATACGACACAGTAGGCTCAAGAGAGAACTAGAGGCAAGAGCCAGGTTTCTGGGCTTTTGTGGGTAAAGCAATAAAGACAGTAAATACAGAATATTCTTTTAAGCAATCTAGCTATGAAAGAGGCAGCAGCACAGGATGGCACATAAATGGGAAAAGTACAAAGGGAAGTTTTATGGGGATTGCCTTCCCCGATCCCGCCCACCTCCTTGTTTTAAAGATTAAATAAAGACTTCAGTATGTTTGCAGACAAAGAGGAAAATATACCACTGACAGAGTGGTCTAATGATGCCCTAACCAGGGAATGAGGCTCTGGGGCACTAAATTAGTGGAATGAGGGTTCAGAGGCAGGAGGGCTACAACTAAGAGGACAAGCATTGCGAAGGCAAGTGGTCAGTCTTAGGGAGGAGGGGAACTGCTCTTTCTACTGAGTAACTGTGTCAGGGACAGTTCCTTTTTCTCTCCACCCATACACCACAAGATGTTCAAAAACCATAGGGTGGGCATATGTGACAATAGACATACAGCTTCCCAAGCACCCTTCTTCTCTGTGGAAGACGAGTCAATACGCGTGTGAGTGCTTTGGGAAACGAGGGACAAAAGGCGTGGCTGCTGCTGCCTCATCTGTTCTAAAGTCTTTTGGGTTTAGGTTATTGTTTTTGGCTGTTTATGTTGTTTTTTTGAGATGGGAACCTGTCTCACCCGAGAACGAGAAATACTAGAGAGAGGACAAAGTTCAACCCACTTCATGAAAACCTACTTTAATTGTCTTAGCTAAGGTGAAAAATATCCTGCCTTCTCAATGGTTTCAATCTGTCAAGACCTTTTTTTCCAAAAACTGTAGGTTTTCACTCCCATCCCTTTGCCCCCTTTCAAGGTACTATCTGTGGCCCAGAAAAGACGGTAATAACCTTCCCTGTTTTTTTAGACCAAACTGGAGTTGAGGATGGAACTGATAAGGAGCACAGCAGAGACAGTCAAGGATCAACAGAATCACTACCTCCACTTTAAAAACAATTTGGGGTAGGGCACCTGGGTGGCTCAGTGGTTAAGCGTCTACCTTCAGCTCAGGTCATGATCCCAGAGTCCTGGGATGGAGCCCCATATGGGGCTCCCTGCTCAGCAGGAAGCCTGCTTCTCCCGCTACCATTCCCTCTGCTTGTGTTCCCTCTCTTGCTGTGTTTCGCTCTGTCAAATAAATAAAAAAAAAATAAAAATAAAAATAAAAAAAACCAATTTGGGGTAAAGATAACTAGTTGCTCCTGGGATCTTCAACACCAACATTCATCCTCTGACAGCAGCTACTTAGTAAAGCCTAGAACCCAAACAGGAGAGAAGGACAGACTGCGTGGTCCATGAATCAGAAGCCCATTGGATAATTCCTACAAGCCATGTCTGGACTATAGTGAGGGAACAGGTTCCTCTTCTGAAGGGCTTCCAACCCTGTAGCCTGCTCTACAAAAACCCAGTGCAAGAAAATCAGAAAAGGAATCTAATGTTAGGGCTCAGATGTTCAAAACTAAAGTAATTCTTTGTCCTAAAGTATCCACTGCTGTCAGACTTCTTTCATGTGGCGCTCACCTTGGCAGCATCTACATCGTCCAAACAGGAGAAATTTGCACACAACTTTTCTCTAACATTACATCAAGTGAGGAGTATTTGGCCTTTACTAATGAGCCAAGGCCTGAGAACCACCTAGAGTGAGAGTATGATCACTGACAATCTAGAAAAATAGGAACAGAGTAAGGAGGGGAAACATAATTGGGGAAACCACAAAACCACACATGATATTTACTTCCAACAAACTTTCACTTTGCCCAAGGTTCTATGGTCTCAAATGTAAAGAACCACAAGGACAGAGATGGCTACCCAGTCCTATAATCTCCTGTTACCAAAAGAATGCTGACCAACAGCTCAGAGAGGAGCTGATTCACAGTCCAGGGAAAACCATGACTAGTGTCTAGAGTGACTTACAGTTTAAGCAAGATGGCTGAGAAGGTCAATGTTTTACAGCAGAAATAAATAATCCCAGGTCTGTTAGCAGAAATCCCTTATCCAAATGAAATTCAAAATTCTTTCCTCTCAGATCGCGACCTGTCACCAAATGAAAGCTTTCCCATCTCCACAGACACTGCCATTCAGTTGGAATTGAACGATTTCATGTGGAGCCCCTCTCAGGCACAGGCCCTACCTGTGCTGAGAACAAACCCAGCTCAGGCACCACCGTCACAGGGCTTACACAGCCCTGCTGCTTCTGCTGTGAAGCAGAGGGTTCCTGAGCTCACATACCACCGAATTCCCATCGCTGAGCATTTGCCCTTGCTGTTCCCTGCACTGACAACGTTCAGCTTCCCCAATCCCACTGGTCCAAATGGGCCAAACTTTCAAATGCCATCTCCTCCATGAAGTCCTCCTCTATCTCATGCCAGCCTGCCTGCAGCATCTCCCTCCACCCACACAAAGCAGGTGCCACTTCCCTCCCTCGGACCTCCTCATGACACTCTGTGCCATTTAATGTCAGCTAAAATGTTACTGTCCTTTGCTGAAACCACCATGACCTGGACAAGGACAGCCTCTCCAAGGTTAGGTTTCATTATCTTTAAAACAAGGAGAGAATAATATATTATATTTTATATAATATTATATTATTATTACTCTCATAATAAGAGGAAAAATAGCCACGTTTACTGGGGTCTTACTATCCACCAGAGGAATGCTTATGAACACTACTTCATTTGCTTCTCAAAACCCTAGGAAGTAAATAGGCACTGGGAACCCCACTGCACAGATGAGAAAAAAAGTCAGAGAGGCTGAATCATTTGCTGCAGGCCCCTGGAAAGCAAGCCAAAAGGCAGAGATTCTCACTCCGTAAGTCCTACATCTGGGCCCCCCTCAACTATTTCCTACTGCCCCTCTTCCTTCAGCTTCCTACCCACCTCACAGAGTCATTCTGAGATAATACATGAGGAATCCTTAGCACATTGGCTGGTTCTGGGTCTTTCTGTCCCCATGGTAACCTCCTTTAAGGGAGAGCTGCTGACATATGTGTATGCTTTCACCATACTAATCAACAGATAATGAAGGAATGAAATGAAACGAATGAAGGACATCTGCTAAACTATGAAAATAAGAGAACAAAGTGTCTTACAAGTGGTTACTTCACATCCTATACACGGGATCTCACAGGACAGCATAAAATGTAGCCTCTTCTCCCTAATGCCTTTCGGACCACGCAGTCTTCACTCCCGGTACAAAGGGGAAGACGTGGGGGAGGTCAGAGTCACAGCCGCAAGTGATCAGGGAAGACACAGCACATCCCAAAGCAGCAGGCCCAGTTCTGCAGCCCTCGCTAGGACATCCCCCCAGAGGGCAATCCCATCCAAATCCTCTTTGCCAGAGTGAAGAAGGTCAAAGAGATTAATCCTCCAAAGGACCTGAAATTCTGGCTCACACCAAAGGACAGCCTCCTGGAAGCAAGACGACGGGCACGAACAAGGCATGACACACCCTATTCTGTGCTGACTTGTCCTGGCTTCATACACGCACCACAGCTCCTACCTCAGCGCTGCCACCACCTCAGCCATGTAACTTTGGGCAGATGAGTGGCCCGTCCAAGCCTCAGCATCCCCCTCCAGAACATCTGGTAAGAGCAGAGCCACCTCCACAGTGGTAGCCGGAAGAGCCAAAAGAAAATCAACGGAGCCAGTATCTAGCATGTAAGGAGCACGCGATTTGTGTCAGCTATAAATGTGGGCAGGTAACGGGGGCCCAAAGGGACCTAAATGCTTGTAGTACAAGGTCTTTGCTTCCTGCAGTTGTGTGGCCCCATGAACTCCAAGCAGCCGGGGCACAGTTCTGTACACACATACCTTAGGTGGCCACTTTCACTTTGACAGTGAGAACTCAAAATGCAGTTGGTCTTAGAGGTGAGGAAAAGGCTTTGTGGGTAGGCTGGGGGAAGGGAGACAAAAATGGGGGAAATGCAAACAGAGAAACAGAAGAAAAGGATGTCGCCTAACCAGCCGCCGACAGGCCAAGAGCTGTGCTGGTGGCGGGCCCCGACTGGGGAGCTGGGGGGCGGGCAGGGGGGAGCCACAGATCCCTCTGCAGACTCAGCGCTTAGTCCAGCCTATCAAGAAGAGAGACCTGAGGGTCAGGCCTGTCCCTGAAGCCAATGGCAAACATCGGCCAGAAGACTCGGCCGCCCAGCAAAGGGGACATCCGCCAGGGTGACACTCAGTTGCCTCAGCTAGTTTTAGTATTCAGAAACTGAAATGTCTCTGGACATAAACAACGCACACAGAAGTCTATTCCTTTTCTAAAAATACATGTCTGCAGTTGGGCACTGAAAAGGCCATCTAGAACACAAAACAAAGCCGGCAGCCACAGACAGAGGAAAAGCATTTCCTTGATGAACAGCAAAGGGTGAGAAGTTAGCCTTCAGCCCAGAAGCCGCCTCCTGTCTCTGAAACAACTTGGCACAGAGAAGCTCTGTGATTGACAGAGACTGGACCTGACATCCACCCTGTCTGCTTTCTATTCTCATTTAACTTCTCTTGGCCTCCGTTTCCTCATCCGCAAAGTGGGACAGGGAGCAGTATCTACCTGGTTGGGTTCTTTGAGGACTAGAAATGATGACTGCCAAGCACCTCACACAGCTGCTGGCACAGCGCAGGCCACCAGTACACAGTAGCTCCATTATCCGTCCCCTCTCAGAGACTGCTGCTCCCTCCTCTTTCCTCCCTCTCTCATCTCTGAAATAACGCAGCCAAGGAAGACAGCCGGATTTTCCCTGCTCCCCTGGCAGCGTCCTCAAGAGCCGCAGCTCCTGAAGGACACTGCTGGTGCTTGTTCTGGGCAGCAACGCCAGGGCCAGAACATCAGGAGCCTGCTGGTTAGTGAATGGAGCAGAGGAGCAGGAAGCAACGTCCGCGTAGGCCTCACAGAAGGGCTTTTCTACACACCCCAGCCTCAGCTAAGGGTCAGCAGGGGTCAGAAGTCCCTGAGGAAAGGAAGCTACAATCGTCTAAAGGGTCGCCTTCTGGAGTTCACAGACAAGGAGCTTTGCAAGGTCCTGAACCCTGAGAAAGTGAGTGTGATTTGGATGAACATGCATTTTCTTGGGAGAGAGTCCAGAACAATCATCAGAATCTTCAACAATGTCTCTGACACATCCCTCAAAACAAAACAAAAAACAACACTAAAACCACCCACTCATTAAGGAAAAACAAGAATCTCTGAAAATGAATAACATAAAACAATCTCTCATTTTTAGCTCCACATACTGACCCCAGGTACCTTCCCGCATGTTAGCTCGCTCGATCCCTACAACAGTGGAAGGAGACAGTTAGCATCCCCAGATGAGGAAACAGGCTCAGAGGAGGCTGCCACTTACCAAGACCCCTTAATTAGCAAACGGCAGAGCCATGACTCAACCCCTAGAACATCTGAGGCGAGAGCTCAGGATCCTAATCACCACATCAGTGTCACCTTCTCCAGGCCAAGCTTCAGGTCTTATGAACTAGAAAGAAGGGCAACAGGGAAGTGGAGTGGGAGGAGAAACTGCTTATCATCTTCGAGTTCAACAATCTTTCCACTGTACCCATCCTGGCCCACGTCTTCACACATGGAGATTAAGAATTTTTCTAGATATTAGAAAAAAATCAAGAAGTCATAACGGTATACAAAAAGCTGGAGTGTGTGCTTTCTGTACCAAAGGCCTCACTTTCCTGGCTGGAAAAATGGAGATTATACGTTACTACTCTATGCATGTCTGGCATGTTGTAAGCATGCAATGAAGGGTAGGCATAACTGTCAATATCACAATTTGGTGAGATAGCGTATCTAGCATAAGGTGCCCTCTTTATGCTGATGAACCCCACACTGTTTCCTTCCATGAGCCCATCTCCCTGCATCCTGAACTCCACTCAGATGCTGGTGAGAGACAGGCCTCAATCTGGCTCCCAGGAGCGACCCCTCTTCCCCCCCAGCTGCAAGCTCAGGAAGCCAGCAGCAGCAGCCAGCAAGACTTGGGAGCAAGCCCGAGTCCCAGAGCCAACTATCCGACGTCATCCAAGGTGCCGAGAGGTCTTGGAAACCTCCAGAGTGATTACAGGAGGTAGGGAATATTCATGGCAAGCTTCTCCAGATGCAGAAAAACAAAACAGAGTTTAAGAAGTTATCAGAGGTGGGCAGGCCCACCTCTGAGCATCATAAGACCACAGATGCCAACTCCAGGGTTTTGGCAGACCAAGGTTTGGAGGACAAAGATTTAGGCGACCTTGGACTCAAAGTCTCTTTATCCCTACAAGAAATTCATCTAACTGATGGGATTCTTCAAGGAAGGTCATTTTCATGACTTTATCCCACTCTTCACAGCCAGAATAGACGCACGATCTATCAAGTAGCCACACATAAGTGACACCTGTTATTGTTTTATGCATTATACGATTTTATTAAGCACTTAGCCCTTTCCACATATTATTTCATCTGACCCTCAAACTTTCATTTTGAGGACACTTCCATCCCATTCTACAGATGGGAAACTGGCCTCAGAAAGGCTTAGTAGCCCATCCAAGGTAACAGGGTTGGCAGTTGACAAAAATTTCGAAATGCCATTCTTTTAACTACTATGTATGTATAGATAAAGCCCTGGGTTCCACCCATGGCGCTTCTAGACACCTTTTTCTCCTAGTCCTTCCAGAAACATATGAACTTACTCCACTCTATCCTAATCCAAAAGACTTCTTATGCAGAGTACTGAGCCCAAGATAACTCCACTAACCGGAGACAAAGGCATAAATGACACAAGTTAATACCCTATACCTCAGGTGAAAATATTAACAGTAAAGCAAAGGGGATATGACCACAAACCTTCTGTCTGACACACTCACATGCCCATAACATTCCTCACTCCGGTGTTCAAAAACATTTTCAAGAAAAGATGCCTTCTCACAAGACAATGAAGTTCTGGAGATGTTAGCAGATTATCTGTAGAACAAGGAAAGGTGACCACAGAAGTATGCAGGAAAAATATCACTTCAAAAAAAAAGCAAACCCTTAACACCCTACAAGTGTTCTCCATTAAATTTCCCAAAGCAAGTCATGACTTTGGAACCAACCCGTTAACACAAATCAAAATAATCTGAACCAAATGTTCCCATTTAAAGGCCCTTTCCCCCCTGAAGAGTTGTACAATGTTCTACAAGGGGAAATGCACTCTCACACACCAGGCCACCTCACTCCGGTAATTACCACCAGACTTGAGGCTTCAAGGGCTCTGAGCAAGCCAGCAAAAGTCTACGAACCCCCAAACCAAGAGCAGAGATCACAAGGGGGGTAAGGAGAGGCTGACACAATGAATGTGGGAAATTTTGCAACAGGACCTCCGTCTGCAAATGAAACACCCTCTCTCTCCCTCTCTCTCTGGATTTTTGTTCCTAGAAGTCTTCCTTTAGCAGGATTCACACACCACACCACTCCACTTGCCTCCACCCTTTTTCTTTGGCCACCTCCTTTGCTCCAGCCAGAGTATCTGTCATTTAGCAACTACTCTCCAACAAAAATATGAAGCCAATATGAAGTCAGGCTTTTGACATCTCTTGCTCCCTACGCTCACAGGATAAGCTTTAGGTAGAGGCAACAAAGCTACAGGTTCCATAAGACTTGGGTTCAGATCAAGAGGAGCACTGCAGAAGGACGTTCACTCAGTGTCACTAATCACCCTAGAACACTCCAGCCAGGGTAAAGGGTTTACTCAACTTCAAGGATGCAAGGACTCGATACACTACAGGAAGCATATAGCCTTCCACCAGTTCTCATCTAAGCATTCCTCAATTATACTTTAAGCATGCTGGTACTCATGTTCTGCATTTGGGCCAATACATCTTCCAGTGTAGGCCACTGGCAGAGCACCACAATAAATGACCCCTGCGATCACCTCCTCAGAGACCTTCGGTGACATCTCACCTAAAGTCAGTCCCTCCCTATCACCTAGGATTTGCTTCTTCCCTGGTCATTTTTAATGACTTATTTTGTCCCGTTGATTTCTTTTTTCGTCTGCCTCCATGAACATAGGGACCTGATTACAGTTTATCCTCAGCCCAGAAGCTGACCAGAGAAGTCTGACCATTACTGTTTATTGTATGGATAGGATAAGTTGGTGAAAGGCAAATCATGTAGAGAGCCTTATAGATTCTTAAGTGGGAAGAGACACACCCTAACATTACTAACTTCCCTAAATAACCTGTTACTGATCCAGTTTTCATATACTTACAAAATCTCTTCTTACATATTTTCACACTTTCAGTCTTAGGGAAAATAAACGAATGACATGTGTTTACTGTGTGGAAGCAATACTTCTTTTTACGTTCCTCAGTTAGCTCTATTGAACCCTTCTTCGGAGGGGGAGGGGGAAATAAAACTGGCAGATAGTGAAGGTGTAGCTAGTCAAACTATTATTCTAGGATTTTGTCAGCAAGCCCATGCTTACCACAGCCATTCCTTGACAATTTCATCTCCACTTACAGAGGGGGCATATACAGGGAGACCCCAACAAGACGGCTAAGTGAAACTCCTCCGAAGTCATTTGTGATGACTGTTGGCCAACTAACTCGGACCACATAACACCAATGCTAACTATCACTTATCCCAGGGTTTCCCCATCTCTTTACAAAGGAATCTTGTGACCATTTGAAATTCTTATCCATTGACTTGTGTACAGTCTCCCTCTTCTGTAAGGATCTAAGTTTCGTGTAAGAGGAAAACCTTGTCTATCTTGTTTATAAGCTCCCCCAACATTTTAAGGCCCCACTAAACAACTTTCAAAAGAACTTACAGTAACTAAGCACTTTGAGAAGTTGCCTTGACTTTTGGACAAAGAAATTTGTTCCCTCCCTTTTAGAAGAAAAAATAATCTATGGATTATTCCTTCATGATGAGGTAAGACTTTGCCAGCCACACCCCATCATATATATAAGCACATGGCTCTGAGTAAACTCAGTTCAGGTTCTACCCAGAAACTGCTTACGGTTAGCCTTTTGAGCATCTGCAAATTCATAAATCACACTATGAGAATAAAGGGACTCAATATACAACTCAGGCCCTGAAAGAACCTATTTAGCAAGAGTCGAGTCAATACTTTAAAGGCAGATTATAATGGCCCAAGATGGTCACACTAGAACAGCCCATTCCACCTGTTATTCTTATAATGAATGAGACCTAGACACTCCATCAAGCAGTGGGGCCTCTGTCCCCCTCTCCTGAAACCCAGTGGGACACCACAAGAAGTTCAACCAAAAGACAATGGCAGAAGTGACATTGCATGACTTCAGAAGCTGGGTCCTAAGAGGTAGTATGGAATCTCCCCAAACCCTCCTATCCTCCCACCCCCTGCCCATGCAAAGGACTTTGGAGCCCAGAGCCACCTTGTGGAGGTGAAGCCACCACGCTGGAGACACCATATGGAGAGACCATATAAAGGGAAGACCAGCTCTTTCCACTTAAATAGCTCCTTTAGTCCTCTGAGCCCAGATACCAGACAGGTGAATGAGCAAGGATTTAGAGGATCCCAGCCCCCAGCCCTCAAGTTCATCCAATGCCACGTGGAGTAGAAACAAGCTACTCTGAGGAGTCCTGACCACACAGCAGATCAGTTAGTAAAATCAGTATGTTGGAAAACCATCAGGTTTGGCGTTGTTTGTTTTGGAGGCAGAGTAGCTGTCACAGCTTAAAGCATCAGTAATAACAGTCCCTCACCTGCACTTCCATGGCCATGTCCTACAGAATGGGGTCTCATTCCATGTGCAAACTGGAGGGTGAAGTGTAAAAAACCCCAAAATCTCCAGGCCAAGTAATGTCACAAAACAAGCAGAAAAGATACAAAACTGCAAAGCACATACATTTTTTTCCAAGTTCTCCAGGCTGAGTTCTTTGGACTTTGAAGCAGTCTGGCTCTTGGACCAGCTGCCACCTTCTCCCTTCACTGTCCATATCTTCGGCACCAACAGAGACTACAAAATGAGAACATTTCCCTGATAAACAAATTCTTTTTACCAGCTTGTTTACTCTCAGGAAACCTTCATTCCAGAACTTTTTTGGTTTGAATAAGGCAGAATAAGGATTATTTACCTGTGTGAGGTCTCTCTTAGGTCTGTTTCAGAAGACTTTCTCAACTAAACCTGGAGGGATATTCTAATAAAAAAAATCCTTTAAAGTTTATTATTTACTGCAAGAGTAATTCATATGCATGTATCTACTATCCCACATGGGTTTCAGTATCAGACACGCATGAGATTCAAAAACCAGTTGTGTCACGTGCTAGCTGTGTGACCTTGGGCGAGTTGACATGGGTTCATTATGTCTGTGAAACTGCCAATAACAACCCTCAAAGAGGTGTTATAAACATTAAATGAGGTTATTGCAGCTAACACTTACAAAGGGCTTACCATATACCAAGCACTGTTCTAAGTGGCTGAAGGTGCTCAGATCATAGAGAGCAGACAATGGGTACTCCTTAAGCGGTAGGTGCTATAAGCATCATTAATACTAGTATTATTAGATGATGATTAGTTCCCATGTATAGTGGCCATAATGCCTGTGGGATGACTCTATGAATATCAACTCAGTATAGCACAAGAGCGATGAGGCTCAAATCCACAGTCAGTTCCAACAGCTCATCTCAAACTCCTATAAATGTAAACTCCTAAGATGCTTAAGAATCATCTGAGGTGTCTGTTAAAATGAAGATCTATGGCTACCCCGCCAGAGATTTTGATTTAATGGTCTTGGCCAGAGTCCAAAGAAGTTGCTTTCTTAACACCTCCACCCCCTCATCGCTGATTCCAGCAAATCTTGCCCTTCAGATGCTGAAGTAAATATCTGGACTGTATCAATCAGGATGTCATAGAAAGACCATTAGCCAAGAGTCAGAGGTTCTGCTAGTCTCAGCTTTGCCCTTAAAACTAGTTCTATGGCTTTGACACAGTGACTGGGTTTCAGCTTCCTCATCTATAAAACAAAGGTTCCAAACTAGATAATCCCAAAGGTGCCTCCTTTTCCAAAACTGATCCTACAACATGAATACTAGACCAAACCCCCCAGGTAATCCTATGTGTGCATTTGCAGCAAATGAACTAAAAGCTATCATTTATTAAGCCCCCACTATGTGCAAGACACTGTCTGAGATGCTTAATTCATTTCTAAAACTCTCAAGCATCTGAAGTCTATGTAAGATGAGGAAAACACCTGGGAAAGGTTCAATAACCTGACGGAAGTGACACAGCCAACGTTGTTGTTGTTTTTTTTTTTTAAGATTTTATTTATTTGACAGAGAGAAACACAGTGAGAGAGGGAACACAAGCAGAGGGAATGGTAGCGGGAGAAGCAGGCTTCCCTCTGAGCAGGGAGCCCGATGCGGGCCTCGATCCCAGGACCCTGGGATCACGACCAGGGCCAAAGTCAGATGCTTAATGACTGAGCCACCCAGGCACCCCTGCAGCAAACATTGTTAAGAGCCTTCATTCCATCCCAGACTTACACCTGACCCAATATTGGTTCTGACAGCATTACGCCTTAGGCCATCTCACCACAAATATTTCATTTTCTTTGCATTTCTTTACTTTTGTTCAATGGAGAGAGGTAATGAAAGCTCAAGCCTAAGCTCTTCAGTTCTGCAGAGCACCAAGGGGCAAGAACAGGGCAAAGGGGAAAGAAATGGGTACAGCCAGGCCCTGCAAACCTGAAAAGCAGGTCTCCTTATCCCTCAAGTGAAGCTCAAGTGAGAGAGGAGGGGAACAAGATACCATATCAGAATCTCGCCCTTAAGTGTGAGGATCCACAAGGTAGGTGGTAGAAGAGGAAAGCAGAGAAGTAAACACAAAGCACTGAGGTTGGTCAGCGGGAGAGGGTGAAAAAAACAGAATTCGCCAAGATCTTTCTTCCCTTTCTTAATTCCTCTCAGGGGAAGAACAGAACTTTCCGACAGAGTATCCTCCACCGAGCTTAGAGATACAATGGGAAAGTTTCTCATGACGTCTACTCTTTTGTTTTCTCTTGCCAAGTAACTTAATGGGAACCTAATCCCAGGCCTGCTTGCCTCCAAACTTCATTACTTCATCTCAGGGACTCCGAGGCAAAGTGGAAAGATGACGAGGAGGACAAGTTCCAGATAATGGATGTTATACTAAACTCTTTTGGTTTCCAATTTGTTCTGTGAGAGATTTAAAGGGTGTTTGAAGGACGTGTGGCACGGGGGAAGCAGCACAGGGAAAAGCACAGGATTTGAAATCAGAAAACCCGGAGCTGGGATCCCAGCACTACATGAAATACTTCCCATCTGACATGGGACAAGTTGTACAAATGTCCTTCAGGCTTCAGGTCTTTCAAATGGGGACAGTAATACGGACATCGCAGGCATATTTTTAAAAATAAATGAAGCAGGGTATGTAAGATACCTAATGTGCTATCTGACCCAAAAGTTTTCTGAACCAACGGAGTTCAAGCCAAAAGGGAGCCAACAAGTCTTGTTTCTAGCCGTACAGTGTCAACCTCACAGAATCACAATGGGGAAAGAGAACACTGGGCCACCCTGCAGTTCTCTTCCAGTCCCCACTCTGAGTAACCCAGGGACTGCCTCTCCTGGGAAAACTAATGACTTCAGGATGCGTCAAAACGGCCACTGATGCCAAGGAAGACCATGCGATTACTTTAGACTGATTATGTGAGAGACTCAGAAAAGAGAAAAGGTAGCCTGATGAACATACCCAAGTAAGAGCATTTATCTCCTGCCTTATAGATGAAATTGAATTAAAATCTGCAGAGCAAGGAAAGTACCTTTAAAGCTGTAAATGATTTATAGGACCAGTTCGAGACACAGGAAAAAAGCTGTCAGGCTTTACGGAAGCCAGACTCACTCTTCGAAGAGGAAGAATGAACCCTATCAATGAGAAGTGGACACAGCAGAGAGCTCCCGAATTGAGTGAGACGGCAGCAGGGTCCTGTGAAGGCAGAGCCCCTGTGACTTCACGGCCGCCCACGGTGCCTGGCCCAGGCATTAAACAATAGGGGAGGGCGGAGTCCGTGGAACAGAGTCACATATCCTGCCTTCTCTAACAATCCAGACATCACGTCAAAGGACTCAAAGATTCCACTCCTGAGAGAAGCAGGAAAGGGTACTTCAGTTCTGAACTCGGATGGCATGATTTAAATCCTGGCTCTGCCATTAACTAGCTCTGTGAATTATTTAACTCTCTGTGCCTGGATTTCCTGATCTGCAAAATGGGTATAAAAGAGAACCAATCTTAGAGGTTTTATGAGGATTATACACACTCATACAACTGAAGAGGGACACCTGGGTGGCTCAGTTGGTTGGGTGTCTGCCTTTGGCTCAGGTCATTATCTAGGGTCCTGGGATTGAGGCCTGGATTGGGATCCCTGCTCAGTGGGGAGCCTGCTTCTCCTTCTGTCTGCTGCTCCCCATGTTTGAGCTCGCTCAATCTCTCTGACAAATAAATAAATAAAATCTTTAAAAAAAAATACAACTGAAGAAACTTGATCACAGCAAGTGCTCAATTAAATGAAAGCTAGCTATTATTACCTACCTTGTCGCACTGGCCATCCATTATTGAGCTTTTCTGATGTACCATATACCAACCATACATTGCCTAATTTAGTCCCCCAAAGCCCTGTGAGTCACTGAATGTAAAGCACTAAGCTCTATGCCCTCCCCGAACACTGTAAAGTGCTCAATAAAGGTAACCCACTCCGATTATCATTACCAAAACAAATCTAAAACACTGCTTCACTAAGTTCTGAAAAGACACCTGGGTAAACAAGTTAAAGAAAATCATCGATTAGGCATCTTTTTGGTAATATGCAAATCAAGTATTTTTGATGAGTCAGAGACTCTTCCTGTATCAAACAGCCTAGCTGTTACCCTGATTATTTCACCTTAACACAGATTCTAGGACGAACCCAGCAGTCAAATGACTAAGGTCTCCTAAATACTTTCTCACAATGTACTTTTAACAACACTCATTTAAACTGCAGAATAGTTTTCATGTTGGTAAACCAACAGCTTCAAATCATTTCATGAGATAAGCTGAGACCACGTCAAACAGTGAAGGAATATCAAGAAAAAGAAAAGGATATGGTAAAGATCAAACGTGGTTCCAAAAAAAAAAAAAAAAGGTCAAGTCCTAAAAGCACTTCTATTTCTGATTCAATCCTCTTACAGCAAATGAAGATAACGATGAATCCCCCCAACGGCTCCCCAGCTACTCTGCTCTGTCAAATGGCAGTGTTCACATGACAACCAGACGGAACGAAGCCTCAACAGTGTAAATATGGCTGTACTGACAATGACCTTGGCCTACAGAGTACCAGCACTCTTCCAGTGATATGGTATACATTGTTTAACGGCCACATATATTAAATGCAAGCTCCTCTGCAACGTGACTTTGCCATTCTTCGCCTGCAGAGGTGGAGTCTGTTTCTCCACTCCCCTGCATCTGGGCTGCCCTTGTGACTTGCTTGGGCCAGCAGAATGTGGCAGAACTGATGCTGTGCAAATTGCACAGCCCAGGCTTCCGAAGACCTGAGACTTTCACCTTCGCCCTTTTGGAGCACTTTTCTAAGACAGCCTTACCACACAGAAGTCCAGCAAGAAAGACTACAGAGGGAGAGTCCCTGGTTCCAGCTCGAATCCAGCTGCATGAGCGAGCCCAGGATAGGCCAAGGTAAGTCCCCAATCAATCCAGTTGGTCCCAAGAAACACAACTGTTCACTTCAGTCTCAAACGTTCGGGGTGCTTTGTTGTATAGCAAGAGACAAAGGATACCAGTATGTTAGCTGGAGTTTATTTTAAAAACAGGTTTCCAGAGGCACCTGGGTGGCTCAGTTGGTTGAGTGTCCAACTCTTGGTTTCAGCTCAGGTCATGATCCCAGGGTTGTGGGACTGAGCCCCATGCTGGGCTCCGCACTGGGCATGGAGCCTGCTTGAGATTCTCTCTCCCCCTCTGTCTTTCCCCTCTCTCTCTCTCCCTCTCTAAAAACAGACAAAAAAACAAAAACGAGTTTCCAAACAGTTTGAAACTTATAAAACTCAACAAGAGGCAAAATCTAGATTGTTGGAACTCAGAAGTAATAGTTATCTTCAGAAGAGCAGGGATGGGGTGGATTTAAGAAGGGAGCTTTATGGTATGCTGCTGGTTTTTACTTCTTAGCCTGAGCAGTGATTACATGGGTGCATTCACTTTGTGTTACTTTATCAAGTGTGCACTTCTAAACTGCATACTTTTTTTGGGTATATAGTGAACATACATTTAAGATAATTTAAAATAAGCCTCTCTTGGCAAAATTTCTTTGAAAAAAAGTGTTATGTGCCTTCAGGAAATAAATCATGCTCACAATTTTCTGTCTGTTGGTCAAATTCTCCTCAGAGAAGCCTATAACATACACAAGATCAGCTTTAAAAACTAAACATCAGGGTGCCTGGGTGGCTCAGTGGGGTAAAGCCTCTGCCTTCGGCTCGGGTCGTGATCTCAGGCTCCTGGGATCGAGCCCTGCATCGGGCTCTCTGCTTAGCAGGGAGCCTGCTTCCCCCTCTCTCTCTGCCTGCCTCTCTGCCTATGTATGATCTCTCTCTCTCTAATTAATTAATTAATTAAAAATTTTTAAAAAATTAAAAATAAACATCACTTGTCACATATGAGCAGGTTTCTTCCTTGCCAAAAATATGACCCATTTATAAGTCAGTCTAAAAATGGCCCCAGAATCTCAGCAGACTTTGTAATGCCTAGGCCAAGATATTTTCAAGTGCTGGTTTAAAATCTTCTTATCATTTTGGAAAGACTGTGTAAGCCATAAAAAAGGAAAAGGTCCTCAGAGCATCCATGCTCACAGGTGGGTCTCCCTTCCCACATCACACCAACTCCAAGGCCACATCTCATTCTCCTCCCACTGTCCCTGGCCCCAGCACCCAAATGCCAAGGCCAAGCACAGTCACTTGTTCACAAAGAAAAGACTCAACATACGTCTGTGCTTGCCTGGATGTCCCCAAAGCCCTTAACAATGTTTCTGTCCTTTCACTAAGGAACACCCCTTTTTAAGTAGTCTACTCAAAGGAAATGACTTTAAACACAAAAATTTATGAATGAAATTGCCAATCAAGTTACTTAAACTAGTAAAAAATTAATGGAAACACTTTAAATGTTTCAAGATAGGAGATTAGATAGGGAAATTAATGCAGAGACATGTAGAAGGACATAAAACATTAAAAAAGAGAAACGAAGTTTCTCTGTAGTGTAATTATGACTGTTCTACTTCTTTACAATTTACTATACTTCTCAAATCTTCTGTAAGAAGCAGGTGTTTTCACTTTTTACTTCTATAACCAGAGAGGGAAAAACAAAGTAAAAAACTGGAGGAAAACGTGTTACACTGAAGATGATTAACAGTATAATCTATTTCTCTTTCAGGATCCATTTATGACTTTATCTATTATTCACATCCCTTGACTAAAATCATCACATTAGCTCCAGACATATATTAAACATTTTATCAGAGTCAACTTCCACTGAATCACAAAAATCTATCTTTCTTCCCCCGTAGGCTCTGAGCTCTTCATTATCTTTGTAAACCCAGTGTTCAACACAGTCCCTCGCTCTTAATGAGTGTTCAATACATTTTGGCTGAAAGCTGCAGAATGTCAGGGTAAGGACAAAAGGATTTACCTGACCTGCATGGCAGCAAAGGCCTCATGTCCCTGTGTGTCCCATGCCTGCCACATGAAAGATGTACAGTAAGTTACTTGTTACTTGTGTTAGTCGCTCAGGCGGCTGTAACAAAATACCACAGACTGGGTGGCTGCAACAGGTATTCATTTCTCACAGTTCTGGAGACTCCAAGTCTGACATGAGGGTGCCAGCATGCTTGGGTTCTGGGGAGGACCTTCTTCCTAGCTTTCGGGCAGCTGCCTTCTCACGATACGCTCACACGGCCTTTCCTTTGTGCACACGCAGAGGGGCAGCGAGAGAGCTCTGGTGTCTCCTCTTCTAAGGAAACTAATCCTATATAACCCCATCCTTATTATCTCACGTAATTACCTCCTTAAAGGCTTTATCAAATATAGTCACACTGGGGATTAAGGCCTAAACAATGTGAATTTGGGGAGAGGGGACACATTTCAGTCTGTAAAATTATTAATGAAAACTGAAAATGTTTCACCTCACCAATGGACCAAGTGAGAGGGTACCAAGAATAGACGACTACCGTGACTATCAGAACAGCCTGAAAAACTTCATCCCCTGTGTCAAGTGATGGGGTACACCAAAGAACAGGTGTAAGGCTTCGGCAGGTCTTCATCATTCAAAGTACAACAAGGAGACAAGGAAGGATTGGGCATGGATGAGATATACCCAAACCTGTGCTTTGGGAGAGTTTGTCAGGGATCAGTAGAAGTCTGCATCCAGATGCACAAACACAGAAGGTGAGCACTACTGTTAGAAGTCATTCCAAGGGTCAGGTGAGTGCTGTGGGGACTGGTAGGAGGAAGAGCTATCATGTCAGTGGAAAAGGGAGAGGGCAAAGGGCAGAAGTGAGGGGCTTCACCATTCAGACCCATAGGAAACTGTTACCACCAACTGGATAATCAGAAACAGAAGGGAAAAGCAGTAAAGAGGCTGGTAAGGTAAAGGGAAGATGTGAAGAGAGGAGAGACACACATTCCAAGACCTGGAGATGGGAAGAGGAGGACGTGATTGCAGAAGGAAGGGGAGGGCAGTTCACACTTGACATGGATTTAATTCGAGCTGCCAGGAGATACCCTGGCAGAGATGCTAATCGGACAGTCGGAAAATGGGTACATGGAAGCCCAAAGAGAAGTCACACCAGAGGTAGATGCCTCAATATCATGCAAAGAAGTAAACAAGATAGCTAAGGAATTTTCAGTGAACTGAGCATAGAAACTCAAAGACCATCTTCTCTGGACAACAGAGAAAGAGGCCAAAGAACAAAGGAAAAGAAAGGCCAGAGAGGTAGGAGGACAGTAAGAGCACGCACCAGAAATGTTTCCAAGTACAATGAAGGGCTGGGTACTAGCAAGAGGACAGAGACATCAAATACACAGAGACCGTGGATTTAGGAATGGCTCTTACATGATGATCAATGGGATCCTTGCCTGAGTTATTTCAACGGGTTGAGAGGAGCAAAGCAGTGAGCTGCAGAAAACAAAAGAGACAAGACAACAGGCTGAGCATCTAGGTGTGTGCCAGGCATCATGAGAGGAATTTTGTATGGATTATCATCTTTGATCCTCACAAACACCCCTAAACTATGTGCTATTATAATTTGTATTTAAGCATTTTGTCTATTTTTTAAAAAATGAAAGACTTATCTACAAGATCACATTTGCCTATCTGAAAAAACAAACCTCTCATACATATTTTGAGGTAGCTATGGAGATTTGAGAGCAGGCATGTAGGTGGAAAGAGATATCAAGGAAAATGATACAAACGACAAGGGGTGGGGTATGGAGTGGCCTGGCTGGGTGACTCATCACAATGATCAAAATGTTTGTGATGGCAGAAAATGTATTTAACTCCCAGTGGCTCGGGGGTTTCTGTGAGTGTGTATGTCTGTCTGTCTCTGAATCCCACAGGAGCTGTTTGGGAGAAAAACACAAAACCATGCTGGTCTGGACAATTAGCCCCTCACAAACTTGTACTATTAGTAACATTCTTTGAAGGCTGATTTTTTAAATACACCTGCACAGCACTATTAATTAAAAAGTCTGAGTTCACCAAATCATTAACTGAACAAGTCTTGACTCACTCACAGGTCATCACAACAATGAAAAAAAGACTGATTGCCAGAGTATACTCTCACCAACATCTCAAACCTATGACTTAACATAAGCGGAAAAATTGGGGATTTTGAAAATCATTCATTTCCCCTTCCTACCCTCTACCACAACTACTTCTTACCACAAAATCTTTCATCCTCACCACAGCTGTTCTCAATAGTGCTAATTAAAAAATACATCTATCACCTTGCCTTTCTCAGCCAGATACTCAAACCATACTTGATAGTAATAAGCTGTTTTATTAGAACTGTTAAAAAAAAAAAAAATAACGCTAACAATTTGGGGCTTGGAAGGAACTGTAATAATAGCAGCTTCTCTGGATTTACAAAGCCCTAAATCTGTGGAAGCTGTCTGACATTTATTGAACATGAATAACCTCCCCACATGCTGTGATCCTGAGGCTTGGCCAGAATTCTACGGAAAAGATTTAACTCACACAGAAAGGCTTAAAAAGGTTCACCCTGGACCAATACATTCTAATACCAACCAATTGCCCCATCCTTATATTCTCATCAGATCAAAAACATCCATCAATTACCCCTTGAATGTTGCTTCTCTCACTTCCTGTGCAACAGTGGCTCATGTTCTGAATCAATTTCATCTTGTGCATCATGGGAATAAAACCATATCAGAGCCTGGAGTTAAAAATGCTAGGCCAATATGGCAGACAGCAAGGAGCAGTGGAGAAAACCAGGCACACCTGGGCATACCCTCTGGATTCACCATTACCGACTTGGCTGGTAACATTGGGAAAGTTGATCATTCATTTCCTTTAGTCTTCATCTTCCTAATTATCACATCTTATTTTAGCCCATTGGCCTCAAAGTCTTACTCTTTTAACCAAAGATAAACAATCATATCACAATGCATTTCACTCTCTCCCACAATGGGGATCTAATCCGCAGATCTGTAGTTTTTTAAAGTTAATAAAAGGTAGAACTTGTCACAAACTTCTACAGAAGCACTCTTTCTTGCTCATTTGGACAGAAGAAGTGGTGACCTCACCTCTATGATTTACCAGGAAAAAAATACCACTGAAAGCTGATGTTCATTCCTACTGATAAGGGTTTCAAAGAAACTTGATGTGACCCACACATAGGGTGACCATATCCAAACTGGGACAGTTTTGAGAAAAGGAGAGCTATTGATAATCATGAGGAGATAGCAGGTATGACCCAGGACATATGGTCCATCCTAGTCAGTTCCTTTGCAGGGAAGAAGGTGGCATACAGCCTGCTCTCTCCCTTCTAAGAACTTTCAACTAGGGAAACCTCAAGTACAGAAAGGTTACTGTAACCTCAAAGCCTCCTCCCTTCCTTATCATGACCAGTCTTTCCCCATTCTACAAAAACACATGCCTAACCAGCACTTCCTAACCTATATATCAAACTGTGCCTTTTTCTTGATCACAGTGGCCAAATTCCAATAGCACCAAGAGTGGGCATCATTAGCACAGAAGCACTAAAGTTAAGAAAAGCAGAAATACAGTCGTATTAGCTGGTTTGAGCTGAGGACAAGGGTCAGGCTGGTGCAGGAATGAGAGGCACCTGCTATTTGTCACAATCACCTAGCGCAGCAGTCCAAGTACTGGTACAGGAAGCAAAGTCCAGATCTGGGCAATTCCACAGAAGAGCCACGTGGAAGCTCTCCCTGAGAGTGTCAGGGGTGCTGCCAACCCCCAGAAATACAGAGACAATCCCACAAGTCCTTGTGAAATCAGACCATCCCTGGTCTCACAGCAACAATCTATCAACAGTCCCCTGCACATGAGGACAAAGTCTTTCTTCTTTCATCAACCCAAAGATACAGTGTTTTAGTTACAAATAATTATTGGGAAAAACAAAGTAAACTCATGGCAAGACAAACCTTTGGGGAAAAGAATAACATATTTGTTAATTTTCTTCTCAATGCTTTTCCTTTTTCCTTTTTGTTTTCTCAAAAATTTTAGAACTGAACAGGAAGGTCCCTGGTTTACCATCTATGTATTGGGCTTAACAAAACGAGACTACTAATCTTAATTTATAATAGGTCATAAGCCCGAGAAACTGTGACATAAAACAAACATACAAACAAGAAAAAATTTAAATGAGTAAAAGTATAGTAGTACAAGAGTATAGGAATAATCCTTCCACTAAAGTATATTCAGTTTTCTGCATAAGAAAGGGCGTGGATGCCAAAGAGGACACTTCCCACTTTTTTTTTTTTTTGCCTTTTTTTTTTTTTTAATTTTTATTAACATATAATGTATTATTTGCCCCAGGGTACATGTCTTTGAATTGTCAGGCTTACACATTTCACAGCACTTAACAGCACATACCCTCCCCAATGTCCACAACCCAGCCACCCCATCCCTACCCCTCTACCTCCCAGCCACCCTCAGTTTGTTTCATGAGTCTAGGAGTCTCTTATGATTTGTCTCCCTCCCCATCTCCTCCTGTTTCATTTCTCTCCCCCACCCCCTCCAAACTCCCACCTTGCCTCTCAAATTCTTCATATCGGAGAGATCATGTGATATTGTCTTTCTCTGACTGACTGATTTCGCTTAGCATAATATCCTCCAGTTCCATCCACATCATTGCAAATGGCCAGATTTCGTTTCTCTTGATGGCTATATAGTAATTCCATTGTATATATATGAACACAGATGTAAAAATTCTCACCAAAATACTAGCCAATAGGATCCAACAGTACACTAAAAGGATTATTCATCATGATCAAGTGGGATTTATTCCTGGGAAGCAAGGCTGGTTCAACATCCGCAAATCAATGTGATTCAATACATTAATAAAAGAAAGAACAAGAACCATAGGATACTCTCAATTGATGCTGAAAAAGCATTTGACAAAGTACAGCATCCCTTCTTGATCAAGAGGGTACATTCCTCAATATCATCAAGGCCATCTATGAAAAACCCACAGCGAAAATCATTCTCAATGGGGGAAAGCTCTCAGCATTTCCCCTGAGATCAGGAACACGGCAGGGATGCCCATTATCTCCACTGCTAGTCAACACAGTACTAGAAGTCCTAGCCTCAGCAATCAGACAACAAAATGAAATCAAAGGCATCCAAATTGGCAAAGAAGAAGTCAAACTCTCACTCTTTGCAGAGGATATGCTACTTTATGTGGAAAACCCAAAAGACTCCACTCCAAGACTGCTAGAACTCATCCAGGAATTCAGTCAACTGTCAGGATATAAAATTAATGCAGAGAAATCAGTTACATTTCTATACACCAACAGCAAAACAGAAGAAAGAGAAATTAAGGAGTCGATCCCATTTACCATTGCACCCAAAACCATAAGATACCTAGGAATAAACCTAACCAAAGAGGCAAAGAATCTGTACTCAGACACTTCCCACTTTTAACAGATACTTGTCTCCTGAGTATCTCTGGCATTTTGTACCACCCCCAGAGGCTCCCAGGGAGTTCCAGGCTGAGGATCCAATAACGTGGCAATTCCTACCCAGAAAGGAACCTCACAAAGCAAAGCATCTATTCCCCCAAAAGAGATGTGTAACTGATCCCAGAACAAACCATCTACTAGTCCTACTTCAATCCTTGGCAGATGGAAAAAAAACAAAAACCAGGAGAAGTGATCTTGAAATTACCTGTGGTGCTGGGAAAGAGGGCACAAACTACAACATTTAAGGAATAAAAGGAATAAAAGGAGCATCAACACTTCCTGGATGGCAGGGGAAGTCATTAGTTGGTAAGAACTGACATTTTTTTTTTTAAGATTTTCTTTATTCATTTGAGAGAGAAAGAGCAAGCGCGCACAAGCAGTTGTTGGGCGTCTGCCTTTGGCCCAGGTCAGATCCCAGGGTCCTGGGATTGAGCCCCACATCGGGCTCCCTGCTCGGCAGGAAGCCTGCTTCTCCCGCTACCATTCCCTCTGCTTGTGTCCCCTCTCTCGCTGTGTTTCTCTCTGTCAAATAAATAAAATCTTTAAAAAAAAAAAAAAAAAGCAGGAGGAGAGGCAGAGGGAGAGGGAAAAGCAGACTCCCCGCTGAGCCGGGAGCTGGACATGGGGCTAGATTCCAGGATCTGGAGATCATGACCTAAGCCAAAGGCAGACACTTAACCGTCTGAGCCACCCAGGCGCCCCAAGAACTGACATTTATTGAGCACTTCCATGTACTAGGCACTATTTGACACACTATATATATATGCATTAAGCTAGTCTCCCCAGCAATCCCGAGAGGTAGGTCTTATTACCATCTTCACTTTGGAAATGAGAAACCTGAAGCAGTTTCCACATTTGGGTCACCAAAAACTTAAGTGGCAGAGGCACAAATGGATCCTCACATTAACACAAGAGCCCACACTATTGACCTCTACAGTATATAATGTTATTGGTCACCCAGCTGCTGAATGGGGAGATTAGGACTGAAACCCAGGTATTCCTAACCCTTAAACTCATGCTCTCCATGGTCAGTTACCTGACTGTGATCACCAGCTGTGCTGCCCCGTCTCCACCAATACCACACCCTGCTATCGCCATGAATAATGAAGGGCATCATTTATGGAGGGCTTGCTGAGCCAGGATAAGAAAACCTTGGCTTAGAGATGTTCGTTTGACTCGCATCCCAAACAAGTATGTGGTGGAGCCAGGATTTAAGCCAAGTCCACTTGACTCCAGAGCTGAGCTCTCAGTCCCTCCAGGAGAAGCCAGGGCTGTAGCAAGATTATGATCACAGGACCATACTGCAAACAACCGTGGAGGCCAATTCCAGAGGTGGCTGTCACAAAGTCACTGACTCATTCTCCAGGTCTCACCCAGCAACTTCCTGCTTTTTATTTCACAAAAAAATAGGATAAAAACCCCAGACTCTCAGTTCCCTTATTCACAGCAGGTGAGAAACAACCCCAAGGGAGTGAGAGGCAGTCAGCGACAATCTCAGTGACCGCAGGTAAGTGACAACTGACAAGGAGGGGAAGAGAATGAAAACCTGGAAAGGCAGACGCAAAATTATATGGTACATCAATGAAGCACATAATGACAGGCCTGAGTCATCAAGAAAAAATTGCTTTCTGCTTAAGCTTCTTGTGTTTTTAAAAGCAGCAAAATGCCTAACATTTAAGCTGGGTTTTCATCAAATACTTAAAATTTTTCAAGTCTTGGCATTTGAAATAGTAAGAGGCAGAAGGGCTTGGAGGAAATGGGAATGAAGGACAGTGGACTGCCCCAGGCTTCAGAGCTGAGAGGTACAGAACACTCAGCGATGAGTCGGGGACCCATGGAAATCACTGCACCACGGGAGACTTGGCGAGGGGGCAGGACTTCAGGTCCCTTCCACCACCAGAAAGAACACAATGTGGTGGTAAGTCATGTGCCTTGGCGCCAGACAATCCTGGGGTAGATCCCAGCCACCTCAGTGATAACCCATATCTGGTTTGCTCACAAGAATCTCCTGGTAAACGGCACACAGAGGACAATGGATAAATAGTTCTTCAGAGAATGATCAAAACCATATAACTTTGGTTACTATCCATGAACTTCAACTTGTCATGCTGCAAAGTGGAAATGACAATTCCTACAGTATGGAACAGTGATGAGGATTAATGAGTTGATGACGTAAAGCTCCTCCTCCAGGACCTGGATATGAGATTCACTGTGCTGTGATAGCTGGATAGCTAACCTTTAGTTATCTGGAAATAGGACCTAGGAAGCAGTCCCCATTCCCAAAGGATAATGCAAAGAAGAAGCCCAAGTTCCTTGGCCTGTCAAATTATAAACTGCAAACTGTGCAAGTATCTACCCCCTTTCTCTAAAAATAATCCCTAAATTCAACACTGTCTCACTGGTCACTAACACCCTCATGAGCTAGAAAGATATTCTAAAATTTACAACTGAAGATATGGAGCCTAGCACTAAGTTTCCCTGGGTTAACCAGCAAATCAACCACAAAAACTAGATCTTCCGACTCTCCTTCCTCTTCCTCATCATCCTCATCTCTCAGTAGCAACTAGAAACTGAATACCCACAAGCATCCGTGTAGAATTCCACAAATCCCAGGCCAGCAGACTGCAGAACAACCAGCAACAATGTCTTAGGCAAATTTCAAAATTTGTGTTCTGAGCAGTGATTCTACCAAGGACACCTATAACTGATACTTTCTAGCCCAGGAAAAGTTTCCTCCTCTTTGTTCTAGAATCTCTGGACAGAAAGACCTTTTTAAAATACTGGCTCCTAACTACTACTTGCTTTATCCTTCAGTTGGTGCTGCCAGCTTCGCTTCTCAAAAAAAGAAAAAAATGTCCTGAATGTCCCCAAAGGAATGTGTTGTCCCTCTAAGGAATTACAATAGAAAAATAAGACCCTTTGAACTTTTGGTGGCCTGTGGGCAGGGAAGAGATTAAATCAAAGAAGCTGATGCTGAGAAAAAAAAAAAGAAGAAGAAGAAGCCAATGCTGCTCTGGGCTGTGATGCCCAGGCAGTTTCCAGGAAGGGACTGTTGACCTCACCCCCTCCCAGCCTGGGTGCTGGCAGGAACAGCCTTCAGGATCCCCCCTCTCAGTCTCCACACCCACATCCACATCCCCATGTCCACCTGCAGCAGGAGGAGCAGTGCTTGAGACCCCAGGCCCTTCCAGTAGTGGATGGACAAGGACAACCAACCACACTCTTCCTCTGGAACCACCCCTCCTCACTCCATGACTATGGAAGTATCAGTAATAACACAGATATTAGATATGATTATAATAAGCATTTTAAATGTCTTAGTTGATTTAAATCCTTACAACTATCCTATGAAGGATACTATGTTATTACCCACTATGTTACATACAAGGGAATGGTCTTCTTCACCGTTACCTTTACTACTTGGCTGAAGCCAACTGGAAGGAGAAAGGAACACGCCTCTTGTTCTTGCTGGAAGGAAGGAGAACCACATCTTTAATACAGAACACAGTGAATCAATATAAATGAATGGAGAAGAAACTGGCCCAAGTTCACTAGTTATCCCAATAAAAGGTACGGTACCAGCCTATCTTCTCCCTTCTCTCCCGGCAGTAGCAGAGAGCCAAAGACTCCCAATAAATATTTGTTTAACACATGCCAGATTCCCCCCTAATTCCTAAAAATGAGTTCCTATGCATTCTGCTTACGGCCTAGCCCCTACGGCGGCCCCCTTCATGCCCTAACACATAGTAAGGCCTCCTAGGAAGTCCTTTTCTAGCCAAACGCATTGTGCTTTGATCTCTCATTTCTTACATGCTCTGAAGCCCCAGAGACACAGCTGTGGGACCACTCTCTCTGTGGGCGTCTCAACAGTTAAGCACGGTGGCAGCGGCCGTCTTGCCTCCCACCTTTGCTGGCTGTATAATCAGTCTCCTTCTAATCCTGCCAAGCTCCAAGCTGCCTGGCACCAGAGGCCAGAAGCTGCACAGGGGTAATAATTTAACAAATCACCTGTCTGGCTCTCCTGCCAGGACACCCACTCCGAAGCTTATACAGCTGCTGATGCTAGGGCTGCAGCCCCGTGGGATGTCAGCAAAACAGCAGGAGCCTCGGGGCCCACACACTCTCCAGCTCTATCCTGCAGAAGAAGATCAAGGTGAGCTGTTTGATAAGGGGGGACCCTCAGACTAAGCCTCCTACTCCACACCTAGCTCCATGGGACTTTTAAAATATTGCTATTTTGCCAAATGCAGGACTAACAGCTCTCCTCAGGAAGCAACAACACATAAACCCTCAGGAACCTGGAGGCAGGAATATCGCAGGACACACTGGTAAGACAAGAAGAGAAAGGCAGCTAACATATACCAAAAACACTGAAACTTGTGCAGAGTTTATGGAAACATCCAAAAAATGTGACGTGAAAGTGACTGTGGAATCTGTCCCAAAATGTATGAGTCATATTTAGCCCAGAACTACAGAAAAGTAAGGTAAATGGCCGGCAAACTATTTACAATACCTATTCATTGTTTTGCTATTTATCTGTCAACCACTGAAAGAAAAGATCTTTTTAGGGTTACAAATAGTTGTGCCCACTTTTAAAAAGTGAAAATTCTGCTAGGACAGGCCTTACAAAAGAACAAATCCTTTTGCCCAAAGCAGTGGTAAAGGGAAGTTACCTAAAGAGAAACTGCCTTTAAATAACCATCAGCAAGTTATGAGCTGTTCTAAACAGTTACTACCGTCAAATATCTGCTAACAGACACACTATGATATTCACATTAAAGACAAAAGAGCATGAATTTTTAGGATAATCTAAAAAAATGTTCCAAACCAGGCTCTCAGAAGGGAAACGTAGTTTGTTTTTAATCACAATCCTTGCTTATGACCAACGCTTTGAGACTGGCTTGTCACTAATGCCAGATAATGTCAGGGCAGCACAGCTTATTCCAAAAACAAGAGTGGAGTCTAAGGTCACAGAGTCCCTACATGGACCATGGAAGACTGGGAACACACTCACCAGTCTGGTGCTTTATCTCTACAGCGAGAAAGAGCAAAAACATCTCTCCTCAGCCAACATATTTATATCTGCATCTGTTTATCACTTGAAAGGAGCCAAGCAGAAGCAACAGCCCATCATTCTCTGCAGGTCAGTGCCCTCATCTGAAGACAACTGGATGCTCGTGTATTCAGCACCAGCTTCAAGGTCCACTGGCCTGGGGTCCAATCTCTGCTCCACCCCCACCAGCTGAATGATGCCAGCTAAGTTACTTGATAAGTTTCCTCACCTGTAAAATGGGAAGAGTGATTCCACCTGCCTCATAAGGTTGTTGAGAGAAACGATAGAACGTACTTAAAGTGCTCAGCACCGTGCCTGTCTCATAGAAAGCACTTGATAAATGACAGCATTTCAAAAAATCGGGGCTGACACGCGAACCAGAATACAGACTAGCAAACCACATGGTTAACCCACTAGTCACTCAGCAAGTATCTGTTGACTGCTCCCCTCTGTGCCAGGCACCATGCTAAAGGTTAGAGATAAAACGCTGAATGATGTGGGGCTCAAACTTCAACAACTCCAGTACACTGGAGAGATAGTCAGGTAACCAATACAGTGTCCAAGGTTTCAGATGAGGACAATAAAACAGTACAAGTGGTTTATTGTGTTTTAGAATGAATCTTAATTGTGACATCGGTCAAAATACATACATATATACATTTATATGTATTTTTTTTTCAGATACCCTATTATGTTCATTCCCTACACAGGAATTTAAAGTAAAAAATACTAAGATTCACCCTACCCTGATTTTGCCAACACACCCACAGACAGTTAATGTTCAATAATGGGCTTAAGTCCAATAATGATCTGGAAGGACTGTCAAATCAATATGCAAAATGAAGAGAGGCTTCCCTCCAGAGATGAACAGAGCTCAGTGTGTATGTCACTAGAAAACATACAATCACAAAACTAAAGATGTGTGGACATCCAGCTGGCTGCATTTATTAACTGTATGAGTCATCAGGCAACTCTCCGGGCAAAAATAAGACTAAACTAGCCTATTGTTGACAATTCATCAAAAAGTCAGTGCAAGGGAAGATGAAGAGTGAGCCAACTCTGGGCAAAAGGTGAGAAGGGGAAGAAAATGGACTAGCACAGACTTCTCCAAGCTAACCGTGACAAGCTGAGAAGTCAACGTCATTATTCCCTTAAAAACCACAATGACGGGGTGCCTGGGTGGCTCAGTCGTTAAGCGTCTGCCTTCGGCTCAGGTCATGATCCCAGGGTCCTGGGATCGAGCCCCACATCGGGCTCTCTGCTCGGCAGGGAAGCCTGCTTCTCCCACTACCATTCCCTCTGCTTGTGTTCCCTCTCTCGCTGTGTTTCTCGCTGTCAAAT
>CM053607.1:101846691-101867748 GCA_028646535.1 Procyon lotor | reverse complement strand
CCCCGCTGACCAGGAAGCCCAACACAGGGCTCTGGGTCTGGCATCATGACCTGAGCTGAAGGCAGAGCTTAACCAAATAAGCCACCCAGGCATCCCTCACCTACAGCTTTTTATTCCCCTCAAAGGGTTGAGACAGATGCCATTTTACGGCCAACCTAAACATTTATATGAACTAACCAAGTCAAAAAATACCTTTATATAAGTCTAACTCAATTGATAATCACCTAAGCACCCAATAAGCAAAGAGATAAGAATTATTACATGCAGAGGCACCCTGTTTCCTAAACAATTTGATAAGGAAATACGGCTTTTCTTAATAAAAATTCCTCCTAACACACAGTTAGCATTGGAAATTGATTCCCTTATGGGGTGGGTTACCTAGACCATGGTTTCTCAAACTTTAATGTTCATATAAATCTCCTGGGTATCTTATTAAACTGCCAATTCTAATTCTGTAGGTACAGGGGCGGGGGCAGCCCAAGATTTTTGTAACAAACTGCCAGATGATATGGTATTACTGGCCCATAAGCCACACTTTGAAAAGCAAGGACCTAGGGGTGCCTGGATGGCACGGTCGTTTGAGCATCCTACTCCTGATTTCAGCTCAGGTTGTGATCTCAGGGTCATGAGACAGAGCCCACATCAGGCTCCTCACTCAGGGTGCAGTCTGCCTAAGACTCTCTCTCTCTCCCCCTCTTCCCCTCCCCCCTTAAATAAGTATATAAATCTTAAAGGAAAAAAAGAAAGAAAAGCAAGGACCTATACCAGCCAGCCAAACTCCAGGGATGAACATTCTCCTCAAAGTGAAGCCATCTGTTCAGGGTTACAGACAGCTCAGAGAGTACAGTAGAAGCCAAGGGCTCCACTACTCAGAAAAAGACACATGTGCATGTTAGACCTAAGCACATACACACAAAATTGCAAAATTCTACCACAAGCCATCAAAGAAGCCTCCCCACTTCTGTGAGGTGGTCCATGGATCCCAAGGTAAGAGCTTTAGCTGTCTACCAGTTACTGTTGCCAACACCAGACTAGCACGGGTGAGGCAGAGGGACGCAGCCCTTGACCACTCTGACCCATAAGTGAACAATTCATCTTCTCTCGCCTCAATCCGAGGTAACGTAGTTAAGACGCCTTCAAGATAGGGGATAACAAATGGGAAATTTAAATATGTATATGTATATATTTATATATCAGGAAGCTCTTATCCTCTAGGACTCCAAAACAGTTTCTCCACCATCAGCTTGAGTTCCATCTTAAGTAGCCCTCTTTCTGGCATCCTTCTTGCCCTAACTAAGCAAAGCAGAAGCTGCTGGAATCCCACCACTAAGTGGCACTGCCTTCCCAGATAACATGATTCCTAGGCTAGACCAGGGGAGAAAAGGCTAGCCCTCTCTCTCTCAGCTCTCCTGCCTACTTGCTCTTAAAGTCTTTTTCCTTACCCATAAAATGCAATTAGGAACTGACGCCACTTCATAGTGTTTTGGGAAAGAGTAAAAGTGCATACAAGATGTGCCTGGCACATTTCAACTGCTTTAAAAATGTTTCACTGTTACTGTGCTTTTATTATGATCTTTATAAAAATGCAGAGATCAGGACCTATTCAAAAGAAAATGTTCCGGGGTGCCTGGGTGGCTCAGTCACTTAAGGGTCCAACTCCTTGTTCAGCTCAAGTCATGATCTCAGGGCCGTGGAATCAAGCCCTGCGTAGGGCCCTGGAGTAAGCATGGAGTCAGCTTAGCATGCTCTCCCTCTCCCTCTGCTCACTCACTTGCTTGTGTTCTCAAATAAATAAATAAATGTTAAAAAAAAAAAAAAAAAGTTCCTTTCTTTTCCAAATAGAAAAGCGTTAACTGCGATGCTCTATATCTGGGGCAAAGACCGCTCCCCCTGTTCCATCACTGCACGGATGCACACCAGTCATCTGAGGACCATGCAGGTGGCTGCTGCTGCCGTGCACAAATATTTGATTGTCTTTTTTCCTTTTTTTTTTTTAATTTGTGACTATCTTTAACAACCACTGTGGTCAAACATGTCTCTCACTACCACTGGATTTAAGGTTATCCAAAGCCTTGAGCTCCAGGCTGGTATTGTTCAACACAAGCTTTCGTCTTTACTAGCATCTTGAACTAACATGGCCAAACACAAACACAAAACAGCTGTTCCAAGAAAAGAGAACCATATTGCTAAGAAACCCTTAATAATTTGTGATGTAAATACATCGAGCAAATTCCTGTCCACAGGCCTCAAAACCTCTGACAAAAAGTTTTACCAGCTAGCACAACAATCCTGACACTGCTGGAAGGGGTCACAATTGGATTTTCAACTCTGTACTATCCTGGACTTCTGAAGCAGTGTTTCTCAAAGTATAGTCTGAGAATGACTGTTGACAGTCACCTGTCTGTGAAATGTCTGTGAAAAATACACATTTCTGTGCTCCATTCCAACTGCTACATCAAAATTTGGGGGTAAGGAAACTGCAATTTTTAATAAATAAACCCAAGAGACTTCCGATGCACACTAAATTTTTAAACAAAGCTAAGACCTACTCCCTAGGAAATAAAGGCAGACAAGTAAACCACACAAAATTTTGCCCAAGATTTCAAAGGACTCACAAACCTCCTCAAGTCTTTTCCTAGGGATCTCAGGTAAAAATCCCTAGTCTATACATCACCAGTTTCCCAACTCAGTCATTCATATACCATCTTCACTTGTCTTTTTCCTAGATTCACACTATTTAAAATTTTTTTAAGTACTTGTTTTTACTTACACATGTAATAGCTGTGAACTTGTGCGTCTGATCCCTAGTTATAAGTTTTTCACAAAATTATTAATACAAAGACAATTTGTTCTTGTAACACCTAAAACCATCCCCCAAGTCACCTGTATATAAGTTACAACCTCTCCCCAGGAAACACTGGTTTGTGTGATCCAAAGATCTGGAACCACTGGGGGATTTTTTCCGAGGCACTCATGGCCTGTCATGTGTGGGGCTATCTATGTGGCAAATCCAAGATGACCTAACAGCCTCAGTCTACACACACCTGGCAGAGCTAAGACAAAAAGAGAGAGGGTTTTCTCTCCTGCCAGAGCGCCAGGAGACAGGACACATTTGGAAGTGACAGATCTCTCTGTGACCTGCCTGTCCTTACGAACGCCCTCCCCACTCCCCTGCCCTGGCTCCTCACTGAACAGGCCAGAGATGGCATCTGGCCTATTTGGACCAACCTGCTTCCATTCAGGGAATTTGTAATTAGGGCACAGAGGAGCTTGTTAATTGATGCTGGACATTCAAATGGAGGAGTGTTAAGAACTGGGCTGGGGGGCCTGTTTCTCCCTGGTGTGCATGCTGTGGCAGAAGCTGGTCTGCAGGGGCAAGTGACGGGAGCCACGAGCAGCCCCAGAGAGAAAGTGCGCTCAACCCAGCTTCTGATTTCCCAATTCTTGGTTCCAGGCCAGCTGCACTTCCTGGCCGCAGGGTCCATGGGACAACCCAAGAATAAATTTCTCCTCTTGGCTTCTGCTGGTATGAGCAGGCAGCTACTCCTTGCTACTAAATCGCTGCCAAAATGAGATTCCTTATGTTGCACAGTCCTGGCCCAGGTGAACAGGTGGAGCTGAAGGCGGGCTGGGGCCAGAATGGGCCCCCATCCAGACATACCCAGAGAGAGGGTGAAGCTGGAGGCTTACCCCAGGGATAGGAAAGGGGGGCTCTAATGAGAGTCCCCGCCACATCACTTGGTGAGAGACGTCACAAGAAGGAGCTGGCGTAAGGGTACACAGAGCTTTACCCCTTGCTGAGGGTAGGAGCCAAATAAGAATGATGACACACAGCTACCATTTACTGAGCATATTAGCGTATGAACTACGCTCTTCACAATTATGATCTCATTTATTCTTCCCAAGAGTCCAATGAAGGTGGTAATGTCGTTTTTCCAACTTTATACGTGAGGAAAATGAGACTTAGAAAAATTAAGGGATTAACAAAGCCACAGAGCTAATAAATATAGGATCCAAACTCCAGAGTCGAAGTTCCTAGGCACCATGCTACCTTCCTTTATGAAATATTAAAAGATACCACGGAGGCACCAAATAGAGCTAGTGTTCAAGTGACAACAAAAGGCACAGCCACCAAAGGATCCTCCCTCCAGCAGCCCTGCCTCCTGTGCCAGTTCTGTACCCCAGCCAGCAATACCACACCTACGGGCGCAGCACTAAGAAAATAAGGGTGCACAAAGGTAAGAAGCTGAAAGAAGGTGTGTCACCTGGCTAGGATGTGGCTTGGCTGGACTGAACAAGACCCAGGGGAGCCTGGCTTTGGTCCAGATCCCAGAAGGTAAAGCAGAGTGATATTTTTTAAAAGCAGTAATTGGTATATGGCATTCCTGTTTGTGGTCCCACATAGGATGGAGGGGACTACATGCTCCCAGGTCAGGCAAATCTAAGGAAACCCGCCAAGAGCTGTGCTAACAGAACTGCTAAAAAACACTGGAACAGAAACCACATTCCCAGGCTTGGGACTAGATGACATACTAAGGGTGAGAAAGCAAAACCTTAATTATAATCCCAGAAGCCATTCATTTTATTCATATCCTATTTCTCTTTTTTTTCCAACGATTTTATTTATTCATGAGAGAGAGGGAGTACAAGCAACGGAAGGGACAGAGGGAGAGGGAGAAGCAGGCCCCACCTGCACAGGAAGCCCAACTTGGGGCTTGATCCCAGGACCCCAAGATCATGACCTAAGCTGAAGACAGATGCTTAAGCAACTGAGACATCCAGGTGCCCCTATTCATACCTTATTTCTAAAACCTGAAGCTCAGAATAGATGACAAACCTTTCAAAGTTTCACAAATCAATTACAATCAAAACTCTGATCCACAAACTCCAAGCAGATCCAAAGTCTAGTGAGGAACTTTAAACAAGGCACTTGAACCTTTTAAAGTTACTGTGGTTGATTTTTCTACAGAAACCATGCTGACGTACCCACTTGCCATCATCTTTGCAAGAGGGGCAAACAGTGCAATGTGATAAGGATGGATTAAGAGACCATTCTGGGCAAGGCACAGAGCCAGGCACTGAAGCTGCACCAGTCTGTCCACACCACCTCACGACAGTGGTGGGCACTTACTAACTCTCTGGCACTAACTATCATGACAGTGGTGGGCACTTACTAATCAACAACTCCAGAGCTCCAGGGGTGGAGATGTAGTCTGTGGTCAGAGAATAGGAGTAACAAAGGTGGCGGGCTAAAAAGGCAACACGCCCAAGGTCCTCTTAGTCTTTACCATGTTAGAGCAGGAAAACCCACCTTTCGAACCAAGGCTTTAAAGGAACCATCCTCTCGGGATCCCTCTCCTATATCTCTGACTATTCTTCACTAGGCTCCCTGCTTCTTCCTCTTACCCTCAGACGGAGATGGTCCTCCAAGGTCTGCCCAAATCCCTTGCTACAGACTAAATGTGTCTTCTTCACAATTCACATACTGAAACCCCATTCCCAAATCTGATGGTATAAGGAGGTGGGGCCTTTTGGAAGTAATAAGGAGTAGGTAACTTCATGGGGGTAGAGCCTCCCTGATAGGGTTAGCATCCTTGTAAGAGTCAGTAGAGAGCTTTGTTCCTCTCTCCACAGTCTGCCACAGAAAGATACAATAAGAAGGTTAACAGTCAGCAACCTGGAAGAAAACCCTCACCAGAACTGGACCATTCCAGGGGTGCCTGGGTGGCTCAGTCAGTTGAGTGTCTGCCTTTGGCTCAGGTCATGATCTCAGGGTCCTAGAATCAAGCCATGCAAAAGGCTCTCCGCTCAGGGGCAAGTCTGCTTCTCCCTCTCTGTGATCTCTCTCACTCTCACTCTTTCTCAAATAAATAAATAAAATCTTAAAAAGAAAAAAAAACTTGACCATCCTGGCACCCTGATCTTGAACTCAGCCTCTAGAACTGTGAGAAATAAACGTCTGGCTTGTTGTTGTTTTTAAAGACTCTAATTTATTCATTTGAGGGGAGGGAGGAGCAGAAAGAAGAGGGAAAAGCAGACTCCGTACAGACCACAGAGCCCATTGCAGGACTTGATCCCACAACCCTGAGATCATGACCTGAGCCGACATCAAGAGTCAGATGATTAACCAACAAAGCTGCCCTAAATGTCTGCCCTAAATGTCTGCCAATCTACGGTACTTTTTTACAGTAGCCTAGACAGACTTAAGACATCCCTCTTTTCTCCCTTCACTTCAACAATAACTCTACAAAGGTGAAACTCATTTTTCTCCCTTGCCATCTCCACTTCTGCTTTTCCAGCCACCTGCTGAGCTTCATGCCTCAATGCTGTACTGACAACCTTGTCTTGCTCCCTCCTCTCCCACCTTCTTCTCCATCTGAATTCCTTGTTTCTGGTACAGGGAAGAGAGTATTACCTCAATTCAAACCCTTGCCAGGCACCCTACTGGGTGCTTTCTACATTTCCATGGACAGTTAGCTACAGCTTCTATGCTGCAGAATGAAAAAAATCAGTGTTCTATAGAGGGACCAGGAAGGCCAGTCAGAGGAGTGAAGCTGGGATGAGTGTGAAGTATGAGGAGTAAAAAGGGGAAGCTGCAAAAAAAGGTTTCAGGTCCAGGGATAGCCTGTCGTGAGCAAGACAGAAAGGCGAGTACGACTGGAGAACGCAAAGGAAGGACAAGAAAGGATGCAAGAGACATCTAAATAAATGCGTGGAGTAAATATGAATGCACAACCCTCACTTAATTACCATACATTTTTTAGCCAATAAAACTAACCAACCTTCAATGTTTGGCAGAATACCAAATAAAATTTTAAAAAATACTTCTTTCCCATTTGAAAGAAATACCCTCCCTAAGTGTGAGTCTCATTTTCAGAAAAAGGTTAAAATAAGCTCACCTGGCTAGAATGGAAAAGCAAGTAAGGTTGGACCCCAACAAAACTCATGTAACTCCAGGTAACCCCGAAAGTAATGCAATGCTTTTTATTCTTAATTAGAAGTTAGCCACCAGCCTGGGGAAACAGCTTGGGATCATCCTGCATAGGTAATACACACAGAGGCTAGCAAATGGCTAACAACTGTTAAGCACTGACTCAGGGTGTTACATGCATTATCGCTTGATCTTCGCAACACTTCATGTGGCGGGTACCAAAATCATTACCCTTTTACATATAAGGAAACTGAAGCTCAGAGAGGTTAAAAATTGGTCCAAGGTCACAACGGGTGTTGCACAATAGAGCCAGGATCTGAACCAGGTCAGTGGGACTCCAGAGCCTGTACCCTTAACCACCACACTACTCTGCCTCACAAGCTAGCTATAACGTCAGCACTTCTGGAATCCTACTTATTTTTTTACCACCCCCTTGTACATTATATTTAAGCTACTAAACACTGACAATGCAAAAAAAGATAAAATACTCTCTGAAGGAATGCAGTCAAACTTCTGGTGTCAGCTCCCTTCCTGTTTCACGTCTCCCTCAAAACACCCCAACTCTTCATCCAATTTTAATAAAGAGAAGTTTTCCAGTTCATTGCAATACTTAATATCCTGAGAGAACAGGAATTAGAAACTGATGGATCTTCTCAGGCTAGATCTCGGCCAAAGTCAACAGACTCTAAACCCCTCTTGCAGGCAGTCACTGTTTACAGTACCTTGAACCGGAAGGAAAGGGGGGGGGGGGCGTTCAGTTTACTGGAAAGCTTTAGCCATGGTTTTCCCAACTCTTGAAAAAGTTTTGAGTCTTGTCCGATGGACAATATTTTCCTTTCCCCATCAACAAATCCTTCCCCAAACTGTTGTGGATGTAGTCAGAACACAAGGTAAACGATCAAAGCTTACCTACTTGTGGCGAATAAAAGTATCCACCTACTTGAGGCCTGGTCAACCCTCCTGAGGATCAGCAGGGGCGACCTAGCCTGAAGCTGGCTCACCTCAAGTTCTTCCTAAAACTCTCAAAGACCCATCTGAGCAACTCAAGGCTTATGTAAAGAGTATACTTTAGAACTGCCTTCCTGAATCACACTGTTATGGGGTGAACTGTATCCCCCTAAAATTCATAAGTTGGAGCCCCAATCCCCAGTACCTCAGGATATGACTGTATTTGGAGATGTGGCCCTTAAAGAGGTAATTAAGGTAAAATGAGGTCATATGAGTGGGCCCTAATTCAATATAACTAGTGCCCTTATAAAAACGGACTAGGATTCAATGATGGAAGGAAAACCATGTGAAATCCTAGGGAGAGGACAATCATCTAGAAGCCAAGAAAAGAAGTCTCAGAAGAAAGCAACCCTGCAGGTACCTTAATCTCAGACATCTAACCTCAAAAACTAAGAGAAAATAAATTTCTGTCACTTAAGCCACCCAGTCTGTGGTACGTTGTAAGGGCTGCCCTAGCAAACTAAGACACTAATACGCACGCCGTTCAAATAAATGCCCCATCATTCACAGGGTACAGGCCAGCATGGCCACGGGGCACCAAAGTCACTATCAGGCAGGCTACTGAGTCTATGGAGACTTCTGCCACTAGGACAGGGCAAAACCTTATGTTTGTGTGGTTAATTAGAGGTGATGCACTGAATTTTTCCTTTCAGAAATGGACGGAGTTAAAATACAGCCAAACCCCTTTATGGACAAGTGCCAAAGCCCAGCACCAATACCTCTGTTTTACACCAACCATGGTATCGTGGGCTTCTCCCACGTGCAGTAATAAATATTTATGTCAGAGAGTGCAGTACAGAGCCAGGATCTCTGCCCAAACCTTCACACTGCAGGAATAAGGAGGTGGCAATGGGGATAAGCGGGAGGGAGGGAGGGGAGCGGGAGAGAGAGAGAGAGAGAGGATAAAATGTCATCCAGGGCCTGAGAATGTCAATTCATCATGGCAGCCAGGTGATGAGTAAGCTTGTTTCAGAGGGTGACCAGGGGTTTTTAGAGTCCTATGATCAGTGAGGAGGCTCCAAGCCATCCAAGTTTCCTAGAGGTTGTGGGGTTTTAAGAATTACTTAAAGGTAATGAATTGCTCAACACTAAATCAAAAACTAATGATGTACTATATATGTTGGCTAATTGAACATAATTAAAAAAAAAAAAGAATTACTTAAAGGCTAAGCAATAAGGAGGCAAAATTTTGGTTGGGTGATGCTGAAGATAAAGGAGAAGTTGGGCTCAAAGCCTGGTACAACACTGGGCACCTGAACAACATAATTAAGCAGCCAGCAATTATTAAGCAACTGCCAACCCAAGCACTAGGCTAATACTAATAAGCAGACTTCATGTACACCAACTCACTGAAACCTCACAATAACCAGAGGAGGGAGAGCCATTATTACCTACATTAAGCACACGAAAAGAAGGCCAGAAGCTCTGCAAAATAAAGCTTTCCCCCCACCCCACCCCACCCCCGTTTTGTTAACTAGTATATCCCTAGAACATACAACAGTGGCTGGCACATAGAAGGCACACAATGTTTATTTGTTGAATAAGTGAAGAAACGGGTTACTTGTCAATGTCACAGAAGGAGCAGGCTCGTGAACCCTGGCTGTCGGCGCCAGCTTCTGCCTTGCCACACAGGATGGAGCAAACCTGCTAAGGAGTTCAGGAAACATCCCCTGGCGTGTGGACAGCTTGGTCCACTGCACATTTCAGTGTCTGCCCCTTCTGCTCCTTAGCACTGGCGATGTGACTCTGTACCCAGAGTTCAGAGCAAAGTTCATCAAGGGGCCAGTGCCACAGATATGTGGACAAAGGGGCAGGTAAACATGTTCCCTTCCCTCAGAGCTGTGACATTCTCCGTGGCCTCACAAACACCAACTTATGTTATCATCGAGTGACTCACTTTAGTGTAGGAAGGGGAGATGGAAGGCTAGTTACTGGGAGGGGGCAGATTTATTCCTTGGGCTCTCCAGGAACATGCTAGGCAAGCTGGTATAATGTACGAAAGAACCTCCCAAAGTGTGGCAAGCATACAACCTTGTGGTGTACAAAATCATTTTAGGTGGCACATAAAGAAACATCAGAGTTGATATATTGATTTTTATGGTTACCTTCTATTTTGAGCAAATTATACGGGTGCTTTATTTATGGCCAAGTTATGAAATACCCTTTTTAAAACAAAGAGAGTCCTTTCAAAAAAAGTACTCCCATTTAAATAAACATATTAGGTAAGCAATAGAATAGGTGTTACATCAATGTGACAGAAAATCATGATGGAAATACGTGAGTGACTAAAGATTGGGAAATATGGTTTCCTGGAACTTTCTTAGGTTCTCTATGTCAAAGGCCCCCATCCCTGCAACTCACCGATCCACCTAAATACACCATAGTTCAAAACAAAGAGAATTTACAAACACTAAATTCTAAATTTTCCATCAAAATTCCTTAATAAATGAAATGACTACACAATGAGGGAGAGACCTAAAGAGACAGCATAAGAGATTAAGAGGGACCAAGAAAGAGTATGAACAGACACAAGATACAAAAGGCATGTTCATTAATACGTGACAAAGTTAACAACGGGGCTTGACCCAGGGCTGAAGTCCTGCCCTCTGCCTGGAGAGAGCTGTAACACAGAGCTCCCTTTGATACTACCCTAAATTCCACTCTGATTCCTTCAGCTATTATTTTATGGCATGGTAGCTTAGCCCAGCCCTGCCCAAAGAACTCTACCGGTCTCTGGGATCTGTTCCAACAACAACACACAATGAGGCTTTCTCCCTCTGATAAAGCCAGGAACCCCTCCCTCTGTGATCTGCTCCCCTGTTCCTCCCAAACAAAAGTGAAGTCCCATTTTGTGAAGAAGTCAGCCAGCCAACTGCTGCCTTCTCCTCACCTTCCCTGTTGGGGACATTCAAGTTTCAGGTTGGCTGTGAGTCTGAGGGTGAAATGAGCCCCAAAGACATAACCAAGGAGTCTGATCAACTGTAGGGGACAGAAGAAAGCATTCATTCCATAGAAGGAAAAGCTGAAAGGGCAGTAATGATACCACAACTCGTACCGATCCAATGTAAGCTCATGACAGTAGGGACAGATCTTACTCATGCTGTATTCCAGAACCAAATGCAATCAATGTCTGGTGCTCAGTAGGTGCACAGTATCAGATACTGAATGGATAGATGGATAGATGGATAGATGGATAGATAGATAGATAGATAGATAGATAGATAGATAGATGAATAAATTAAAGAATGAGTGAGTGAATGAATAGACAGCTCCAACAGGGCTGGAAGGAGTAAGCCAAGAAGTATGACTCTTTATGTTTCCCCCTTTCTGCTTGAGAATTAGCAACTGTATAAACAGGGGACCCCAAAGGACTAATTTTCCCTTTTCATAGCCACCCATGGTAGGTGGTAGATTAACAGCAGGACATCTGGATCCCGAATCATCTGGGTTCATAAGAGAATGCAGCAAAATGAATGCTACCTCGATTTCCTCCAGCACATGTTCAGACAGCCCAATCTGTCTTGATCTCTACCATTTGGAACAAGGAAGAGAAGAGCGATTCTAGGAATGATAATGACTTGCACCAACTGCCTCAATCTCTCCTGGGAAGTTCAGAGCCCTCTAAATCCTGGCTTCTCTTGAGGGGCTCTTATTTACAGTATATGATTTTTTTTTCCTTTCTTTTCCCCTTTCTCTTTGCTTATCTGAATCTTCTAATCATTCTACAATGAATATAGATAACTTGAGTAATAAAAATGTCTAACATAGACTGTAAAACACACAAATAGGACCATTCAAAAAGGACACTGAGCACACACTTTATCGAGTTCCATTTTAACATGTCTACACCACAAAATTTAACACTGTCATTTCATGCAATTGTATTCAACTAAGTTCTTTGAAAAGTTGTAAATTTCTGATAAAAGTCAAGGCTCATGACTTAAAAACAGAAGACCCAGTCAAACAGGCACTTATCTAAAAAGGGCCAACTAACTGATGGGCAAGGCGCCAGAGAGTTAGACAAGTACAAGGACACAAGCTTAGTAAGTCATGTGCCAAATATGGATAAGACATATGTTCTGAGTTCATTCATGGTAAGAAAAGCAGTTCTGCAACTCTCGTCCAGTGCTAGAAACTTCCAGCAGTGCATAGGAGCCAGGGTGCCCTCCTCATTGATGAAAGAACTTTTCTTTCTTCGTGGGGCTGGCTGGTCCATCTTGGAGGTCAACCCTGGTCCCCCACAAATGGACCATGCTAGATGTAGCTCAACCACCAGCTAAGAGGGGCCTCTGTTTCTGCCCAGTGCTCAGATCTCATTGTCAATGGCCAGTCTGTTCCACAAAGTGGTAAGAATGAAATGAGCTGGGCTAGCAATCAAAAGACCTGATTTCTAGGCCTGATTCTAGCCAAATACTGCACAACTCAACCACTGCATGCCTTGGGACTCCATTTTACCAAAACTTAGTAACGCTAGCCCTATTTCACTGTTTGCTGTGGATAAAACTAAGGTAAATGTTAAATTGGAGAGGTGGGGGATGGAGGTGGAAAGGAAGAATAGAGAAGGGAGAAAGTATTTCAGTACCAATAAGCATAATGTGTTACTAGTTAGATGAATGGGATTTCACCACCTCAAACCATAGCCAAAGTTAAGCACATACAGGAGACGCAACTGTTGTTCAAATCCAAGGTTGTTCTAAAATACATTCTTAAACTTAAGAGCAAAAGGGAAATGAAAAGAACCTTCAAATTTCTCATTTCCGATCCACCTTCTTCACTAGAAAATGGCAAAGCATTCAAAATATGGCCTGTGAGAACTGAGTGAAGATAACATAAAAATAGCCCCCATTTTCCAAGGGCAGGCCAAGAGGGGGAGACACCTGCATGAGACCCCACATGAGACCCCGCAGAACCCTCTGGCCCACAGACGCCAATGAGCAGCAGGACAGGTGCTTACATCCCATCCTCAGCCTCAGGAGCCAGGGGGTGCAACTTGGGTGTGAACTTGGAAGATTCTGGGGATGTATCAACAAAAGGGGTGAAGAGGTCAGCCAGGGCAGAGACTTCCCAAAGCTGAATAATAGAATCGTCTGTACACAGAGGGGCAGCAATTAAAGCATGTTGGACACACCAGAGCTGGGTGGACCGCCTCAGGGAGGCCTTGCTATAAGCACAGCCCACAGAATCCATCCTCGACTTCCTTTTCATACACAAGACCTCCACAGGGAAGGTGAATCCAAAGTGCTGGGCCTCTGGAAATGAAATCTGGGGTAGAAAGTGCTGAACTGAGAGGCTTGTTTTTAAAAACAAAAAAACAACAAAAAAACAGGCTGAGTTTGAATCCCAGCTTGTACCTTACTGGCAGTGAGCTCCGCAACTCATCCAGCGGCAACTTAAGTGAACAAGTTACTAAACATTTTTGACCCTAAATTGCTTTACACAAAAATGGAATAACCGTATCTCTCTAACACAACTGTTGCTAGGGTCAGATTACATCATGCCTGAAAGCACTTGGCCCAGTATTTGGCTCAATGCACTTCACTCCTATTAATGTCATGCATGGCATCATCACTATTGTTACTACTAATTGGGGAAATGGTTATGTGTACTTCACGATCATATTACAGAAAAATTCCACTCCCTAAACCCCAAGGTAGAGAATGGGCACTGAAGCAGGACTGAGGGCTCCCTCCACGCCCAGGACCAGGTGCTGTCCTGCCCCACACCTCTCACCACAGTACTGTGTGCAGAGCCTCAGGCCTCTGTACAGCATCCAAAGGAAACAACCACTTACCTTGAACAGAATCAACTGCTGCTTAGCCCAAACATGCATAAAAGATCCAACCTGAGCTTGGTTCTGGCTTCCTCACACTAGCAAAGCGACTGAAAATGGCATACGTCCAAAGACTGCATATATTTACAGAGTCAGATGTCTAAGCAACACAGTTGTGTGCTCATGAGAGTCTCTCCTCAATTTTTACTAACCTTTTAAGTTGGTCTCATCCAGGCCTCACTGCAGTTGCCTGCCCTCCACAATTATAGAAGAAAACTAGAAAGGAGGCAAAACACGAGGGCCACCATGGATTCCAACAGCCTCCTTCCAAAACTTTCTCTGGAGCAGTGATTCCCAGATTTGGGGATCCAAACAACCAACTTAAACTAAACACAGACAGACACAGGCAGAGACACAGACACACACAAGCATTTGTTTGCCACTATTTTATTCTGACAAACACAACCATTCAAAAAATGACTTCCGTGGGGCACCTGGGTGTCTCGGTCAGTTGAGCGGCCAACTCCTGATTTCTGCTCAGGTCATGATCTCGGGGTCATGGGATTCAAGCCTCTCATGAGGCTCTGTGCCTGGCAGGGGAGTCTGCTTGAGTATTCTCTCTCTCTCTCTCTCTCTCTCTCTCTCTCTCTCCCTCTCCCCCTCCCTGCCACTTGCATACTCTCTTCTCTCAAATAAATGAGTAAATACATTTTTTTAAAATGTATTTCCCTATCACTTAATATAAAGACAACTGTCTTACCTATTCCAAAATAAGAGGAAAGATACACTCTCAGAATGAGACACAGACCTCTGCTTTAGATAAATTTAGCTTTATGAAACACTCATTACTGTCTATATTTTTCTCAGCAGAACTGGGACTCAGCATTTGAGAACTGATGCTCTAGAAGGAGGCATCACTACTTTCCTGTTAAGGACTATCAGTGTTGGAAGATTATGAAACGGTATTCCAGTATCTGGGTCCATGAACAACAATGGAAAGAGAAGCCTTTTGCCCACGCTGCCAAATGTGAAAAGAGAAGCAGCATTAGCCTTCATGGACATTGGGATCTCTGTGGCTAACTCCAGCTGCCCTTCTACACTCTCGCGGTTGAAAATCTGCCTCACTCTCCTTGCTGGGTCCTGGTACTTTAACTCCAGGTCACCACTGCCTAGCTGACTAACCCAAACCTCATTTCTGCTTTTAATTAAGCCTTTGTATAAAGCCAGTTTTCACTCACCTTTCTCAAATATCTGCTCAAATTAAATATAAATTTGCCCCATGATCCCACAATTTCACTCCGAATTCCCTAAGAGAAATGAAAATACACATCCACACAAAAACTTGTATAAAATATTCATAGTATCGATGTACATAACAGCCAAAGAGTAGAAATGACCCAAGTACCTTTTAATTGGTGAACAGAAACACAAAATGTAGTGTATCTATGCAATGGAATACCACTCAGCAACAGAGAGGAACAAACTAGTGACACAGGCTACAACATGGATGAATCTGAAAAATATTAGGCTAAATGAAAGAAGCCAGACACAGAAGCCCAAATGTTGCATGATTCCATTTACATGAAATGCCCAGAAATGGCCAACATACAGAAAACAGATCAGTAGTTGCCTAGGGGTGAGAGGAGGATTCACTTCACTACCAACAGGCAGGAGCAAAATTTTTCATAATAAAAAGGGGGGAAGGGGAGCCTGCTAAATATTATGCTTAATATAATGCTTGGCAGAATTTCATGAGCTTCTATTCAATGAGTGGGCGGGCTATTGAGTGAGTGGGTGAGTAAAGTGAAGAAATGAAACTAATTTCCCCAAAGCCTCTCTGATAAGCCTTAGCTAGGTCCACATATCTCGTTCACCCCAGTGAGCCTCAGTAAGTCATGTGTAATACACAAGTCACATGTAATAATGGTGAATTGAGTTGTGCGTGTGTGTGTGTTTGTATATATGTATACCACATAATTCTTTGGACTAGGTTGAACTCCAAATGCAATTGTCATTTTGTAGGTCAAAAAGAATTGGTAGGGCGCCTGGATGGCTCAGTGGGTTAAAGCCTCTGCCTTCAGCTCAGGTCATGATCTCAGGGTCCTGAGATCGAGCCCCACATCGGGCTCTCTGCTCAGCAGGGAGCCTGCTTCCTTCCCCCTCTGTCACTGCCTGCCTCTCTGTCTGCTTGTGATCTCTCTCTCTCTGTCAAATAAATAAATAAAATCTTAAAAAAAAATTTAAAAAAAAGAATTGGTAAAATAATGGCAATTTCATGTGATTCAACCTATACATGCAATTTTTGATGCAAGAGATAAGACAGAACAGAGGCTTTTAAGTCAGACCAACCTTTGTGTGGCTCCAGGCTTCAATTCATTATTTTAAGCTTCAATTTCCTAATGTGGAAAATGGGGATAATCACAGGCTCTTGCTCATGGAGCTGCTGTGAGGATTACAGTAACAATACATGGAAAGCACCTATCAGTGTTGAGTGCTTCGTCTGTGAAGCACTAAACTATTGCTTCACTAAACTATTGCAATTCACTAAACTATTTGCTAATTAAAAATTAGCTTCACTGAACTATTGCAATTATTGATACACGCTGATCCTCTCTCTCTGTGAAACTACACATGCCTCAGTTATCAAGGAGCAGGAGACTTGCACTCAAGGGGTGCTCATTGCTGGAGTCCTGCACAAGGTTTCTGCAAGGCTATTGAAGCCTGAGAACACAGTTCCCACCTGTGGAGCCCCAAGGTGAAAAGTGAACATGACAGCCAGACATTTCCAATTCCATTCCCAACATCCTCCTCAGCACAACCTCAGCAATACTACGAAGTAGAAGAAGTGCCATCAGAGAGATTTTCTTCTGCTTATTTCTCAACAAAGATTTTTGGCTGCTATGCAACCAGTGTTTTGGTGCATGAAGGGGCTACTCACAAAAGGCCAGGTTTCTCCCAGCAACAACAAAGGATGAAGCTATGGGATAAATGCAAAAAACAAAACAAGAAAACCCCCCCCCCCCAAAAAAAAAAAAACATATCCCTACATCCTATTAGAAATTCCTTGCCTCATTTGTAGTAATCATAAATGATTCCATGGCAAAAGATTTCAAACAGGAAACAATGGGATTATACTAGGGTTGCCAGAATTCACAAATAAAAATATAAGACAACCAGCTGAAGTTAAGGTAACCAACAAATACCTGGGGACGACTTACACTACCAAATTTGTGTTCTTCATCCAAATTTAACTGGGCATCCCGTATTTTATCTGGTAACTCTAGGTTAAATTGGTCCCACAGACCTATTTTATTTCCCCAACATAAGGCAATGAATTTTCAATTCAATTAACTATTCTTTAACCACACACACACACACACACACACACACACACACACCCCACCACCCCCACCCCCCCCCCCCCCCCTCCCCCCACCCCCCTCCCAGGCCAGAAAAGATAAGGTTCCCAAATTCAATGACTCTGTGTCTGAAGTTGGTTTAAGGGTCTACACTGGTGACCGTTTTACTGAAGGTGTGCCAGCTCAGCACTTTACATGCTCTATTAGCTCACTGAATCCTCAAATCAGCCTTACGAAGTAGGCTCATGTGCTATTATCTCTGTTACAGGGAGGGACTGAGGCTTAGAGAAGGAAGAGTCAAACTCAAGTTTAGGTCTCCCAATTTGAACCCACAAGTAAAGTCTAGGAGCCTTTTCACCTGTCTTGGACTCGGTCTACTGTCTCCTCAGGTGTCCCTGAGATAATTTCAAATTTCCAGTGCACTGGCATGTGAATTACAGCTCAACAAAGCTATCAAAATAGGTTTTTCCAATATCTACTTCCCCTTAATAAAACTGAGAAACTTCAATCCACAAAGCATACTAAAGGCCCTTCAGTTAATGATGAAAACTGCTTTTTCCCTCCTCTATCCAGCTCCAAACCTCAGCAATGTCACTTCTGAGGAGACTTTCTACTAAAACAGGACAGAAAAAAACAAAAGGTGACCAAACTTCAAATGTGTTAGATTCTGCTATTTGGCTACAGCTCTATTAAAGGATGCTCTGAAAATGAAACTAGAAGAATCAAATGAAATCTGAAAAATGGCATTTCAACATGTTCGTGCATGTCCTTCATAAGCAGTGGTAATGGGACTGGGGTGCAAACGACAAAACTGTAGTCATTTCTGTAAAGAAAGAAAATTCCCTGGACGTTTGTTGTGAACAAATTCCTCATTCCTATAGAAGATAACACAAAACAGCTTTTCTCAATGTTCTTCACCTCTGGAGCTGCCAGGGATTTAAGAACAAACAGACCCTCTTTGGTGTCCATTTTTTTCAGTCCAGTTTTATCTACTTCCACAAGGTGACTGAGTCTACCCCACATGCACTCGTCCCAGCAGACGGAAGGCAAATGCTTATACGGACACCCTTACCAATGGCTGGCATTACAGATGAATAGGAATGGCATGGATTGAATTCATTTTTAAAGAATGCAATGTTTTCCTGAGAGGTTGGAACAATCCAGCCACGAGAGTTCATGATGAGGCATTTTTATCCCTATTCCCTGTAAGGAAAGCAGTTGGATATGGTGACATTCTTCAAACAAAAGAGTAGTCAAAAGCAGAGGGAAATCTTCATCGTACTTGCCTTTGGGAGGCAATGTATCTCCTTGGTAACAGTTCTAAAAAAGAAAAGGGCAGGGAGGGGTACCCTGTACTGAATCTTACACCTTAGCCAGCAGCCTCAAAAATATGCCTATGATTCAGGCAAGGTACACACTCCTTTTTCTCGAAGGGATGCTTACGTTTTTTGTTTTCTTTGTGTTGGTTTTAACAAAAAGGGGCATCTAAATATCTTTCTAAATGGATCTTATGGGTTTCTTCACCTATAAAATGGAGATGGTGCCAACAGTGATACTATCACTACCTTATAAGGCTCTTTCGAGGATTCAATGAGAGTATATACAGGATTTACAGAAGGTCTGGCACATAGGGTATCATCAGCAGATATTAATTATGACCATCACTATTTCCCAAGGCAGTACTGGAATCACTGATAAAACTTCAAGATGACAAGTGGAACTGGATGATGTGTAAAACACAATTCAAAACGTTTCTACGGAAACTCCACAGCTCAAGACCAAAGAAAAGAATCATAGCAGTGTCCTGAAAACTATCTTTAAAAGAAAGAAAAAATGGGGCCCTGGGTGGCTCAGTGGATTAAAGCCTCTGCCTTCAGCTCAGGTCATGATCCCAGGATCCTGGGATCGAGCCCCGCATCGGTCTCTCTGCTCAGCAGGGAGCCTACTTCCTCCTCTTTCTCTGTCTGCCTCTCTGCCCACTTGTGATCTCTCTCCTTTCTGTCAAATAAATAAATAAAATCTTTTTTAAAAAAAAAAAAAAGAAGAAAGAAAGAAAAAGCAATCAGCCCTGCGCTCCAACCAGCTAAACCACACAGTCACCCATCTTGCAATCAAAGATGCCTCACACAGGAAGCAGCCTCTATAATGTGCTGATGATTGAATCCTACATACAAACACACACTCTCTGCCCAGAGCCCCATCGGAGGCCCATTGTTCCTCCTCAGAGAGGATCGGAGCCATATGAGATGGAGGTCTGGACACTTGCTTAGACTGACACAAGAAATGGACCAGCATCATTTCCATCTCTCTCTGCCATGGCCCCCACTTTCCTCCCACCCTGATGCTAAGACCTCTGAGCTTACAAAGAGACATCACACAACTAGGAAGGTCAAAGCACATGTGAACACAATGCCAGGCTCCTGAGGAGAGTCATGGAAAGCCAGGAAAATACTAAGCTAACACCACAAGCAGGCCTAATAATGAAGCACAAATAATAGGATTAGAAAAGAAAAAGAGCTTGGCCTTCTGATGGCAGTTTAAAGGAAGAGAAGCCCAAAATAAAGAGAAAGGGAGAGAGGGAGGGAGAAACGGAGGGAAGGGACTCCAATGAGTCACAGAGAACAGACGTGAATAAGCCTTGCAGCCTCCCAGCTCTGCACCCCAACCTTTAAGTTAGGATGAATGTATTCAGCCTTCTTCCATTTAGTCTGGATTTTCTAGAATTATTTATTCTGTACCCACCATTCTCTGAATCACTGTAGCAAACAATGGGAAGATAAGCACAGCCTCTCTCAGAGCTCACATTCAGGAATAGTAAGAAGATAACGAGGTACCACCTTTAGATTTGCCCCAGATAACACTGCACATCCCACAGCTCAAGCCAGTGAATTCAAGCAAGGGAATAAGCAGCTGTGAAGTCGATTACAAATGTGCTCCTGTGGCTCATGTCACTCCCCACAGCGCACGGAACATATCCTGCTGAGGATTTCACAGGTACAAACAGCCTTAGCCTCAAAGAATCGCTACCAGGACTGCTGAAAGATGGGGGAAGGTGTGCCTGCCCAATATATTACAAATTAAGACATTTCTCCTTATGACCATGTGTGGAGTGGCTATTATGTGCCAGTCACTACACAGACAACTTAGGGTATAGTCACATGCCTACTGAGATCAGAATCTAAGTGGACCTTACAGTCTAAGTTGTAATAAGTTATAAGAAGCCTCCAAAATGCAGAGGACCAATCTCCAAAGTGGGAACGGGGGGTGGGGGAGACCATTAACTGATGCCTCTAAAAAATCCACAGATGTTACTTGTGAAAGTAGTCACTGCTGAAAGAGTGACACAGCAGGAAAGGTGACCAAAATAGTGAGGTATGTTGGATTTTCTGCCAAACATATTCAGGGCATCTCTTCAACGCATAAAATTTGGGAAGAAAGAGCATGACCTAAACAGGGTAATTCACATACCCAGGAAGCTGTCAAAGGCTGCTGGACTTCGAGAAGCAAATGCACACCAGCAATGGTCTGGTGGGTAAAGAAGCCTGGGTTTTAATCAGACCTGGGTTTCTTTTCTCTTACAGCCCTCAAATAGGCAATTCTTTCCTTTGGGGTTTAGTTTCTGCTTTTATAAAACTGCAAGAACAAGAGAAAAAGGAGAAGCATGGGGGTAGGAAGAGGAACACGTGACCATCCACCAAGGGTGTACACATGAACAGCAGCCTTCACACCCAGCTTTAGATGACAAGAGTCGTTCCTGGCGGAAACTCTTTGCTCATCCCCTTCCTCCTACACACCAACAAGTACACTTTCACCATCACCACCCTTCCAAGCAGAGTAGTTTCTGAAAGGCACCTCTTGTGCAATCTACAACTTCCTAAAATGATGCATAACGTTCCACCTGAGGGAACAATTAGAAAACAATATCCAGCAATGCACCAACCAAACCCCCTATTTCCTTGATGCTGGCCCCAGCCATGTGCCAGAATGGC
>CM053607.1:101824096-101846191 GCA_028646535.1 Procyon lotor | reverse complement strand
ATTTCTTTTATTTCTCCAGAAAGGGCTTTTATTTCTCCTAAAAGAGATTCTCTAATATCCTCTATGTTTTTTTCGAGCCCTGCTATCATCTTGATAACTGTCATTTTGAACTCTATTTCCAACATATTACTAATGTCCGCATTGACTAGGTCTCTCGCCATCGGTACTGTCTCTTCTTTTTTTTGTGGTAAGTTTTTCCACCTCGTCATTTTGTCGAGGTAAGAGTAGATGGGTGAGAGAGAAAGATTCTCTGGAGTTCCGCAGTTTTCACTGATTGATTAACTAGGTCTTGGCTGGATATTCTCGCTGATCTTCTGGGGGAGGGGCCCATAGCCTTGGTTCTCAGATGTCTTTGCCCGAGGCGGAATTGCACCGCCCTTGCCAGGGGATGGGCCAAGCACTTTGCTCAGGTTCGCTCTTGGGAGTCTTTGTTCCCTGAGCACTTTCCCTACTGCCCTGGAGGCCGGGAATGAAAATGGCGGCCTCCCAGTCTCTGGCCCAGAGGAGCCAAGTGCTGGGAGCCGAGATCCTCCACAGGCCCTTGGAGGAAAGCCGTTATCACTCCCATCTCCCTTGTCTGAGGCCGGCACTCTGTGCTCAGCTAGCCTATGGCGGAGCGCTTCTATCTGTGGCGCGCGCGGTCCCATCTGGAGTCCCCAAACCAGCAGATTCCTGCTGCGCGCTCCCGTACCACTCCTCCCGGAGGAGAAGGAGGGGGTGTCTCCGGAGCTGCCTCCCGTGGGGTCCCGGCTTGACATACGGCAGCCCTATATGAACTATATGTCTCAGTTCCTATAGTCCAAGGTAAGCCTATGCGGTGTTGCGCGGCTCCTTCTCTGCTGCCGGCTTCTCCGCCCCAATACCTGGGAGCTCTGCCGCACTCGGGCTACCCTGGTCCCTCGGTGACCCCACAGGTCCTGAAACCACACTGTTCCCAAGAGAGCTGAACCCCCGGTTAGCCTCCGGAGCGATGTCCCTCAGCTGAGTGGACTAGAAGTTCCAGATTTTGCGCTCCCCGGCTCTAGCGGCTATTGGGAGCCGGCCCCTCCCCCCAGGGTCTCTCTTCCCATCGCTTTAAATTCACTTTTTCCACTCCTACCTTTCTGAAAGTGGTCGATTTTCTGCTCCTAGAATTGCTGTTCTTATTCTCTTCTCTCTCCTGTTGTGTTTGCCGGCTTTTAGAGTGGTTTTCTACTTCTTTAGCTGGACTTCTGGGACCTGGTGCTTTCTGTGCGTCCTTTACCTCTGCCATCTTGCCAGATCTCCTAAATTCAGCCCTTTCCTATCTCCACATTTTAGCTTGTGAGATTCCCAGTGAAACTGGAACCCTGTCGCCAATCCCTCCCTAAGTCCCGACCCACTATGTGCTGAGACCTAAAGCATCAGTGGGCAGTGGCCAAAGGGGGATAGGGAAGGCACCAAGGACACCAGGTGGAAGGAACAGAAATAGTCAGTGGACTGAGGCTGGGAAACCCATCATTCATTCAAGAAACGGAAACAAATCAGAAAGACTGAAACACAGTGCTAGATGAAGAGGCAGTGTGAAGCTGCAGGAATCAGGCAGAGCCAGAGTATGCAGGGCTCAGAAACCCCTATTTAGACACGAGGACTTTATCTTTAAAGGGCTGATGGAAAGGGGCTTGAAAGCAACCATACTAGAATACTTGAGAACTGTTTTCGGGAAGGCAGAGGGTGCCTCTGAAACCTTTTTCTGAAATTCTCTTTCAATCCACTTTGCCCAGCAATGAAATTCAAACTTTTTAGGAAATATCTGTGGCAATTTTAATAGCAGTACATCGTTTCTTTTAACCAGAGATTATAATCACAGAACTACAGACCTAGTAGGAACTTTAGCAATCATTTACTCTAACCCCTTATTTTAAAGATAAGAAAACTACAGAGCTCAGAGATTAAATGATTTGCTCAAAGACAGAGGCAATTTGTGGCAGAGTCAATATTCAAACCCAAGTCGCATGACTTCTAGACCAGAAAGAATAGGATATAATAAATATCCCAATATAGGAATTGAAGCATGCATTCATTCATTCATTCATTCAATGAATATTTATGTACCAGATGCCATTCTAAACACTGGGAACACATAAGTGAGCAAAGACAAATACCTTGCCATTGTACAGTTTTCATTCTAGCAAGGAGAGATAGACAAAAAGAAACCATGGTAAACAAATTATACAGTATGTTAGAATGAGAAAAGTACTACAGATATAACTCGAATGAAAAACTGGGATGGGAAAAGGGCTGTCAGGGGAGGCCTCACTGAGAAAGTGAACAAAGAGCAAAGACCTGAAGAAGGTACCTGCTTGCAGGACAAAACACATCTGAGAGATGATAAGATTTCGATCCATTCCATCATAATTCACCTGTACAAACTACAGGCAGCAGGGCAGAGATTCAGGGGAAAAATTTAGTCCTTTTCCAAATCTTTCAATGTATCCAAAATCCACAAACAAAAATCCACAATTCTGACATTTTTTTCTGATAAAGCAGGAAAAAACAATTCTCCTTCTGCCTTTAATAAGAGGTCTTGATAGGCTGATAAACTGGAATGTAGTAAAAAAGTGGACATGAAGGGAATTTCAGGCTGGAAGCAGAACAAATACATATTCTGCATTTTGATAATGAACCAAGCCAATTTATTTCAGTTACTGCCAAATATGGATTAAAATGTGGGTCACTTCCTGAACACACCAGAAATGAAACTGAGATTGGCATCAAGTTCCCAAAACCTGATGAAAAGTTGCCCAAAACAGAGAAAAAGAAGGCATCAAAAGAGGAAGAACAATGGAAATTATGAAGCAGGGGTGGTGCCATCTCACCCTGACATCCACCTGACACCCCATTCCCTGGTCACTAGGCACGTGACTCCCAAACACTATTCTCAGGCCGCCCCCAGTCTGCCCAATCCTGGTGGGCCCCGAGGCTTCAAAACTTTCTATATTTGTCCCTCTCCAAATGTGAATTTCTAGGATAACTTTATTAAAAGATACTCTGAAAGAAAAGAAAGAAAAGAAAAGAAAAAAGAAAAGAAAAGAAAAGACCCTGATAGCTCACATTAACTCATCCAAATGTGGAGAAGAACCATGACTTTTGGGAGGCAGAACCCTTTCTCTTCCCTGGATGACCCTGTTCAATTTGCTCAGGCCAGTGTGGAGGAATTTTGTTGCCTTGGCCGCCTGGCAGCTATCCCCCCTTCTTCTGTATTTATAGCACCCTAATATTCCTCTGGGAAAGCATCCCTCCCAGACTTTCAGAACATTTATTTCATATGCTGTTGACTCCACTCTGGGTTCAGGCCAGGCGAGCTTCAAGGATTATCTCAAGGACGAGCATGTGACTCAACAAGAAGCCAATGAGAACCATGCTTGGGGCTTCAGTTCAAACTCCTGGCTGCAAGGCATCTTGCCAACTCGAGGGAAGAGGCCGTCTGAGAATGGCACCAGCCTAAAGGAAAGCAGAATCAAAAGATGTAGGGGGACCAGGGTCCTGCAGACATGGTGTGAGCCACGGGACTCAGGCCAGTCTGAAGTCAGAACATCCTTGGGCTTTCCAGTTACACATCAAAACAAATCCCCTTTCTGCTTAAGCAGCTAAGATTGGGTCTTCCCTCCTTCATGCCAGAAAGCAGCCTGTTTGGCACAGAGTAGAGGCACCGTGTCTACAAAATACCTTACTGAAACTGACTGAAAGGATGGCATGAGGATAACCTGCATTCATCGTTGGCGGAGTGCCTCACCAAGACTCAGTGTCCATGCTGACACCAAATGGAGTTTACCTCTCTTCCCCCCAAGTGATCAGGGAACATGGGGCTCTCTGACAGATGCCAGGGCCTTCCCCTGTAACATCGCTATCTGATTCAAGCTGCACTGGGAAGGATTTAAACGGGCAAAACTCTCACAATCAATATTTCCAATTAGTAAACTTTTTCTCTTGCCACCCAAAACTAGTAAGCCTCAAGCCCACTAAGTGAAGAGACGACAGAGGGAAAAAAAGGCAAAGGGGATTTAGAGCCAATGGAGGAGTTCTCTTGCTTCTATTATGTCTAGGGTTGCTTGGCAACTGGCCTCAGCCTGGTCATTCCAGTGGAGAAGCAGAGGAACAAAAGTCAGACTTCCAGGTCATGCAGCATGTCCTGTTTATGGCCCGGGGACTCAAGGGCAAGGGTGGGCTCACGCTGTTCTACAAAGCTGGCAGCAAACAGCCAACAGAGCACCTGCTGTCTTCAGGGGCTCTCCCACGGGCTTCTTCTGCCTCTCCCACACTGGTCAAAGTTCCTTTAACTTCTGCCCTCAGTGAACGTAAGCCGTGGATGTTCTCCCAAAACAGATTAAAAATACTTTCAAAAACAGCTTGATAGGAAAACAGAGTAAAGGTCCTGACACAGAAAGAACTTTAATTTTATTATTTAAAGATTTTTTTAAAAAGCTTTTATTTATTTATTTGACAGGGAGAGAGCAGGAGAGCACAAGCAGGGGGAGAGGCAGAGGGAGAGGGAGAAGCAGGCCCCCCACTGCCTGCCGTGGGGCTCGATCCCAAGACCCTGGGATCATGACCCGAGCAGAAGGCAGATGCTTAACCGACTGAGCCACCCAGGTGCCCCAATTTTATTATTTATTTAAAAAGTAGAAACTACCAAGGAGTGAAAAGGATGGTGTCCAGTCCGGAAAACACAGGCCAGCTGGTGTTTGAGGTGGAGAATTTTCTTGAATCCTCCATGACCCTTCTCACTCCACTGCCATCTCCAAGGATTCCGGCACTGAAAGCACAGCCACAGGGCTCTCTGCCTCTAGGTCACGAGCTAATTTCCTACAACTGAGAAGTCTGCAGGGATGGAGACTTCTGCATTTGGCAACACATTTTAGTAGTAGCTGTCGTACCAGATCCCTAAACGGCCTGTACACAGCAGGAGGAGGAAAAGATGTGGGTCAATGAATCTCTAGTGCTTACATGTCGCCAATCGGGTCATCTGCGTGTATAAAGATAGCCGTGATGCTGTTTCTTCTCTCTCTCTGCCCACTCCTAAATTAAACATCTAAGAATGACTGTCTTTCTGGAGAAAACAGAAAGCCTGAGACAGAGACAAAAGACTGACTCTCAGGCTTAAATTCTATTTAGCAAGACTCCAGTCCTAAAAGTTAAGACACTGTATGGGAAGCATTGTCTTTCGGTGGCTGAATTCCTGTTAAGACCCATTTATCCACATGGAACTACTCAAATAAACTGATATTAAATCTTCTAAAAAGTCACTACAGTGTTGCAGAAAAACCTACGGAAATTATACCTTGCGGGTATCCACTGGAAAAACAAGATATGTGGTTCCAGCATGAACATGCTGTCAGCAAACAGTATATAGAGGCCAATAATGTGAACAAAAGTGGAAGAATTGTTTTTAATCTTTTTAGAGGAAAATTAAAAATAAGTCTTTTGTAATTAATTCTGAGGCTTATAATGGGTACCTTCCCACTCATACCACTGTCGCTAAAATAGTTATTGAAACTTATTATCTTCAAATGAGAGAGTATGGGGCATACATACTCTAATAGTCAAAATCTCTCTTAAAGAAAAAAAATAAGCCAATAGCCTTGTTGATTTAAAAGCTATGAATCCCCTTCATCTAGGAGTGAAGATTAGGAAAGGAATCAATTCATAGAGGTTAACTAGTCAATCCAAGGAGATAGGGACCTCCTGCTCAGTGCTACTTACAACAGAGATTAAGAAACATTAGGTTTTTCTTCCCTTTCTTCCATTCGAGAAAGTAAAAAGACAGAGAAAGAGATCCAACAAAAAGAGCACAAGCAGAGGGATGAGAAGCAACAAGGAGGCTGGTGATAGCATCAATCAACTCTTAGTTCGGATGCTTGATTTTTTTTAACCTCATTTCCTGAGCTACCCAAAAGGAAGATTGGGTCACCAACCAATTAGAGCAGTCACACGTGATCTGTCCAAGGTAAAATCTTTAAAACAAAATCTAAAGAGAGCCAAGGGATGCTTGACGCTGTCAACACTCAGAAGCACTTTGAGAACACAAGTCAAGTGATCAAGCTGGACTTTTTGAAGGCACATTTGATATTATTTACTCAACTTGCACCAGGGAATTCAGAGGGTACAAAGTACTTTGACAACTAAAACAGTAAATGGTATAAAGCGGGGAAGGAAGGGATGGTTACTTAAGATATTAGATCAGTCCTTTAGGTGGTCAAAGGACTTCTCTGAGGGGACCTGAAGGATGAGAAGCAGCAAATGACCACACAGATACATAAAGATCTGAAGCAAAGACACTCCAAAGGAACAGTAATGCAAAATCCTATGGCTGGAAAGTACTCAGTGTATAAGAGGAATTTGAGACCAGTGAAGCTTAAGCATAGAGAGGAGACTGACAAGGGAGGCAGAAGCCTGACCAAACATAAGCCATGGTTAATGAGTTAAAATTATATTCTGAATGATGGGGCACCTGGGTGGCTCAGTCAGTTAAGCATCTGCATTTGGATCAGGTCATGATCTCAGGGTCCTGGGATGGAGTCCCATGTCAGGATTCCAGCTCAGTGGGGAGTTTGCTTCTCCCTCTCCCCCTTTCACCTGCTCTTATGTGCGCGCTCTCGCTCTCTCTCTCTCTCTCAAATAAATAAATCTTCTTTAAAAATTATATTCTGAATGACATGGAAAGCCACTAGGAAATTTGGGATAAGAGTGACTTGATAAGGTTTATGTTTTTTAAAACCTCAGTCTGCGTGCCATATGTTTATCTTAGATTCTATATCACCAAGCTCACTAAGGTTCTGGGTGGTCATGACTACAGTGAGTAAAAAAGGTTTTGCCTATGAAAGCAGAACGGAAAAAATATGATCCAGCAAAGAGTCTCTCCATCAGGTGATACCTTACAATTTTCAAAAACCATGGTCACCGAGTATTGGTCCAGAATGTAAGGTCATTCAGCACCTCAGAGAAGCATTCTCAGATGACATAATCTACACTTACTTCCACCCTCCACTATCCATCACTGTCAAACCCATTTTACGTCCATCCTGGAGCTTTTATCTAAAAGTATCCTGTTCGTTTATTTGTGCAGTTTATATTTTAGATGGCAGAAAAATTAAACAAGAGTTAGAACTACATCTGGTTTGGAGCTATGCTTCCAGTACCCATAACAATGCCCTAGTACACAGATGGTGTCCACTAAATATTTGTGGACTAAGCTAATGAAGACAGGATTGTATCTGTTCTGCTACTCAAAAGAAACAAAATATCCTACCAGTCCCCAACCCTGTATTCTTTTCTAGGGCAACTGGCTTCTCCTGAGTTGTTAGGATTAAAATGACTTCAGAAATTCAGCAGACATAAGGAGAGAGTTCCCTCGACCTGGATCCCATGATAATCTAGCCTAGCTATGGCCTCGGGATGCTCATGCTATTGCTTTCCTCAGAACTGGCCAAGCGTCCCAAGTCTGCTGAGAGGCACCAATGATGGAGTGAAGTTGGGGCAACAAACCATTAGAGAAGGCAACAGACCTAAATCAGGGCCAGAGGAGGGAGCTCACCATCCTCCATACCAACCTTTACATAATAGACAACTTTTATATAAACAGTACCACAAGAGATATTTATGTTAGAGCCAATGAAGAACTCACTCTTAGAAGTTAGTTAGGGGCCTGCTCAAGAAACTGATGGTGTGCACCTCTGGATGGTGAGGCTGGGATTGGGATGGGAGGGATCCCTATGGGATGTGTCACTTTCATAATGGCCTTTGACAAGACAGTCTTGAAGAAAGTACGGAACCTTGTGATTGACAAGTTTAAAACCAAGACGTCTGGATTAAGGTCAATATAATACTGGCCAGAGTACAAGACTCAGTTGAATTTCTAGAGATAATTGCTTATATATTTCACCTCCAGTGAGAAAGCCAGAGACTCTCTGAAGAGACATCATAAAGACAATTTTTTAAATTTCCATACAGTCCTTTCTTACAAAAGGTGAAAATAATTAGTCACTAGAGTAGCTGGCTGCTGTGACTTTGTGCCAGATGCTTTTCACACTACCTCATATAACCCTTATGACCTTAGTCTCAACTGAAGACTAATATTCCCATTTTATAAATGAGGAAACAGAGGTTTTAAGGGATGAGGCTCAGGTTCCAGAGTCAGCAGTATAGCACCAGTTAGAGTAAAAGGGCTGGCAACGGACCAATGTTCCAATCCCGACTGCAACAATTTTTAGTTGTCTGAGTTCATTTTACTTTCCATGCTTCAGTGTTCTGGTCTGTAAATGGGGACAGTAGAGTAGTACATATCTCATGAGACTGTTGTGAAGGTTCAATGAAATCATTGAAGGTTCAATGAAATCATTTCACCATTACATGGTGAAACATGTAATAAAAGGGTCTGACACAATATAAACAGTTAAATGGTGGTAGCTCTACCATTACTATTACTGTGGTTCAAATAAGTTTAACATCATGCTTTCAACATATGGGACTCTTCTTCATTCTGTGGCACTCTGAGAAGACGTCTACTCTTTGTCCCCAGGGTTCTGCTCCACCAGCAGGAGAAAGAGGTAAGCAAGCCTAGAGATTAGAGCTGCATCTTAGAGAGATGAGAAGAAACAGAAGAGCTGCCGATGTAAATTTATCTTATGGAGATATTTATGATATGTCTCTAAGGACAACCATTACAGACTAGTCAACAATCACGAAAACAAAAAAAGAGAAACATCTTAAAGTCACCAGTTAAGTAAGTCTTGATAAGCATCCCTGGAACATTGTGTAGCCACTAAAAACAATCTTAGAAAGCAGTTAATGATATGGAAAGATGATCATGACCTACTGAGTAGAACAGGTTATAAAACCAAATGAGCATCTCAAATCAACACTATTGGTGTAATTTGCATTTTCTTCTTTTACTCATCTGTAATTTCTAAATTTTCACTGGGGAGCATGTATTGCACCTATAAAATAAGAAAAAAAGAAGTTTGACTTTGGACTGCTTTTTTCTTTTTTAAATGATTAGCCTATGTCACCAGGAAGATTAGGGAATATATACCTCAGAAAACAGGAGAGGAGCACCCTGATATTTTGCTGTTAATGGCTTTGTGAACTAAGAAGTGGCAGCTCAATGGAGGGAAATGTAATAAAGCCATATTATCCAGGTCTCACTGAAATTTGTTCAAAATATATTATCCTGGAGACTCTAGACGCAATATCTGGCAAAGACCCAGACATCACACTCAGGTCTCTGACCTATCCCAAATAGGTTTCTAGGTTCCTAATTGACATTATAAATACATAATTATATCTGAAGCTGTTCGACTAACCCAAATAACATGTTCTCATTCAGTGTCCCCAAATTTGTCTTCTTGAAATTTAAATCACTGACCTACTTTGTTAAAGACAACTTTAATAGCACCCTCTCCCCTAATGATAAAAAAGGGAACTTGAGGCTTCTATCAGGTGCCATTAGAGAAGCAGAAAATAAGCACCTAAATGCTCCGTGTCAACACAGCTGTCAACCAGTGAGCTGGATGTTCTGTACCTACTCTGGCTCTGGGCTTGTCCTTTTACCTCTGAAGCCTAACACAGGGTATGCAACAGGAAAGAAGACCCCAGAGAGTGTTTTTTTTTTTGTTTTGTTGTTGTTGTTTTTACAAAATGGGACCTCTCCCAGCCCACACTTCTTCCTGGTTCTAGAGATTCTCAATCACCTTAAATCCGGTCATCTCTTCAGCCCTAATCCCAAAACTCCACAAATCATTTTCAGGTCATTCCCATTTACAAAAGGCTTTGTTTTTCCCATTATAAAGAGATGGGAGATCAGTCCCTGTCTTTGGCCCTTTGGCAAGGCCACCCCAGGGGGGCAGGGGTGGGATGGGCAGGGAGAGCAGGCAGTCAAAGAATGAGGGAGAAAGTGAAGGGAAATGAAAAGGAAGGAAGCAAATGAGAGAGCGAGAAAACATAGATGGTCAAGACCAAGTTACCTACATTTGGGCTGCAATTTCTTAGAACAATACAAGGTCTTTGGTAACTAAGAAGGACTTTCATGTTAAAAGCTTCAACACCCCAAACCATCATCATTTCAGCACATAAGAAAATTACTTATCAATAGCTCCAAAAATGACAAAGGGATAAACCCTCCAAATGCAACTATCCAAATCAGAATATTATTGGAATTTTTTCCTCTATAGGTACAAAAGTTCTTCTCTTCTGCTCAAAATAATGCGCCTACCTACGACTGGATGTTGGGTTCTTCCTTCCGGCTCTCACCAGGAAACTGCTCTGTCCAAAGCAAGATCAGAACCAAGAGAGGTATGATAAAAGAAGTCTTAAACCAGAGACCTGCATGCACTCATTAGCCCTGCTGCACTAGCAAGTCTGTCTGAAGGAGAATAGAGAGAAACTGAGTGCCAGATCCAAACATCCTGGCATTGAAATCGCAGCATTCCTGAGATATGCAAACTGTCTGTAACGCCAAAGGAAAAGGATATACGGCTTAACAAGATCAAGAAACAAAGCTGACGGGACAGCCCCACACTTTAAAGTCCTAAGGAAGTGGTTGCTTAGGGCTAGCGGGATGGGAAGAAAGGGGGATAATGGCTAAGGAGTGCACTGTTTCTTTGGGTGGATGATGAAATGTTCTAACACTAATTGTGGAAATGGAAGAGAAATTCTGTGAATATACTAAAGCCATGAACTGTACACTGTAAATAAGTGAATTGTGTGGCATGTGAATTACATCTCAACAAAGCTGTTTAAAGAAACCCTAAGAAAGGACCTCCAAGGTCTCCACCCACCATTGCCTCACCCCATGCTGGCACATTTGGAGAGTTCGGTAATACGACTGCTTGAGGTGTCACATTAAGAGACATGACTCATCCTTCTCCTGCTTAACATTTCACAAGTTTCTCATTTCGATAACCATCAAAAAACATCTCATTCTTCTTTCTTAAAGAGACTCAGTTCTCCAGATTCAAGGGGATGGGGAAGATTAAATCCCAACATTCTGAACCCAGACTTATGAAAACAAGCCAACTTTAAGCTATCTTCAGCTGGTGATCATCTTCATGCTTGAATTCGGTGCTGCTCCAAGCACAAAACCCCAAGCCCTGTTGTTGTCTTTTCATTGCAATATAGTGTGAAGTTATGCTGGCCTGAAGAGCTGGGGGAGATAAAAAAGGAAGCCAAAGTCATATCCCAAAGACAGTAAGGCCAAAAGCTCTCGGTTCCACTCCAATTTTCTATGCAATGGAGCAGAGCTTCCCTGCAGAGCAACTGATTACAAACATGCTGGCTACGTAAAGAGGAAACAGGATTTCTTTCCAGAGAGGGAACCATCTTGTTGCTCTAAGCGGAGCTGGCAACATGGTAGCTCACTGACCTTGCAGGCTGAGCTCAAGGCAGCTTCAGTCAGAGGGCCCGGGAGACCTCAGCAGGGAAGGAAGGCTGTCTGTAGCCCCAAGGCCTGGCCAGTAGGCCAGAGGGAGCTCAGTGCAGCAGGGACGGCGCAAGGTGGCAGGTGTGGAGGCATCCATCCCCAGTGCCTGCCTGGCCTCAATACTGCCCACAGCAGGAGTTATGAGGCTGATGAGCTGCTGGATAAGCCCCTCAAGTGGGCTATATGTCAAACATCTCAATGCACTAGGCAGATACAAATGCAAGAAAGCCCTGCCTCTGGAAAGGCAGCCCAGATGATTTCTTAAGAAGCAAACACAGGGGGAAAGCAGCACTGAGCCCCTCCCAGTGACCCCCAGAGGTCTCACAGCAGCAGCCGTGGGGTGCTCCGTCACCCCCTCAGCCTGTGGAGAACCAACTAAGATCAGAACACAGATAAGGAGGAAGCTGTTGCCAGAAATGAGTTGCCCCAGGGCACCTTCGAGACAGAAGGAGGAGAGATCAGCTCTCTGGGTTTGCACACACCCCTCCCCCCCAGAGCCCTCAACAAGCCCTCCCTCCTAATCTCCCCCAGACACTGAGTCCCCTGGAGCTGTGCAACAACTCAGCCAGCTCATTATGCTTCCTGAATGTTTTTGAAGAAAAAAATGTGCAACATAATTACAGGCTCTGACCCCAAATGACTTTAACCCTGACAAGAGCACCCAAGACTCACTGTGGGAAAAACGTTTGCCCTGTGATTGCTCGTGGAACATAACGTTTCCTTTCAGGAGCTTCCTCTCAGGAGCTTCCCCACCCGCCCCAATGCTACAGAAGAGTCCAGATTCACAGGCCAAGCTCATGGAACAACCAGATCCCAGGCACGGAGCCACATGCTGAGATGTTCTGAAGGCGCTAGAACTTGTACCCTTTCAAACCATTCCTCCACCTATCAAAATGGCTCCTTCCAGAAACCTGAGAGGTTCCAGCATGAGAGTAGCTGGCACAGCTTTGTGCCTTAAAGGGGAACAGAGGATCTGAATCAAATTTATGTAAAATCTCTTCCAGCCAATTCCAAGGACTCCCTCCATGCAAATCGCTTGGGGGTCTTGCAAGGAATGCAGATTTCGAGACCTCGCCCTAGAGCACACATAAAACAATCTCCTTGGGGGAGACCAAGAACCCCCAGTTAAGGGAATTCTTACCACATTCGTGTTTAAGAATCGCCATCTTAGAACAAGGACAATCTATAGAAATGTCCATAATGGCACATTCCAATTACAGGGCACTTACCATGTGCCAGCTTACTCTGCTAAACACAGTATCTACAATTATCCCATTTATTCCTCACAATATTATAAGGTGGGTATTTATCACTCTTGTACTTGGGCTTTCTGCAGTTTCACTTCCAATGTCAAATCCAAAGGACTGTGGGCAAGCCTTGACCCAAAGTAGCCAAAATGAACCACTTTGTCATCAGAGCAAAAGTCTCTCCCGCCCTCTTCTACCCACCTGCTCTGCTAAATGTTGCTCTTCTCCTTGACTTTGGCCTCCACTCTCTTGTCCCACTGCAAGCCAGTAGTTCTCTGCCTTTGCTGCACATGAGAATCACCAGGAAAGCTTTGAAAACTCCCCAGGCTCGGGGCACCTGGGGGGTTCAGTCAGTCAAGCACCCAACTCTTGGTTTCAACTCAGGTCTCCATCTCTGCATCACGAGATTGAGCCCTGAATCAGGCTCAGCAGGGAGCCAGCTTGAAGATCTCTCCCTCTGCTCCTCCCCCCACTCATGCACTCTCTCCTTCTCTCTCTCTCTCTCTAATAAATAAGTCTTAAAAAAAAAAAAATTCCCCATGCTCACATTGCAACACAGACAAATTATATCAGAATCTCCTGGGATGAGTCCTAGCTCCTCAGACAATTTCAACGGGCAGCTAAGGCTGAGAACCAGTGCCTGGGTTTCTAACAGCACCTAGTGGGATGCAAACCTACACCATAACCTGCCATCTCTTTCCAGAACATCAGACCTGTGCTTCCCACTGCCTTGTAGGCGTCTCCACCTATACATTTCATGGCAACAACTCAGCAAGGACAAACCTTACTTAGCCCAGTATCCATTATCACACGTCACATTTCTCCTGTGGCACAGAGTTCAACCATAACCCCGAGACCTAAGATAGAAACTGTAGACACCCTGGCCTCCTCCCTCCTCGGTCTGCTGCTGACTACATGTTCTTTTCGCCCACACCAGCACGTCTCCTCAGAAAAAGGCCATGGAATCTTGCATTCACCGCTATAATCTACCAGTGTTTGTGTGAATATTCAAATAATGATTCCACGGAGTAAACCAGATTTTCAGCAAAGCGTACTCCCTGTCACTTGCTTTGTATACTCCCTGGCACAATGCCACCTCCCCCAACACCTGTACCTGGTCTGAGAAACACATCCTTACCTCCCCTTCCTTCCAGGCACAATGACCAGATGGTATCCATTTTCTCACACATTTCTGCCTTGGGACAGTGTTAAACAGATTAAAGTCCAAATCACTGGTACAATAGAGGAGTATTTTAGGTGATACAATGACAAATAACTTTCAATTTAACAATTATGGTTTAATGGCTATGTGAACATATTTTAGAAAAAAATACTGCCAATTACATCAAACCTGTAATTTCGGAATGCTATAAAGTTCCCTTTTGACATGAATATACTTTTTAATAAGGAGACTTTTTCAAAGTAAATAAACAGTAGTAAAGGTGGGGTAAACCTAAGAGAGGTGGTTTTAAATGACTCACCATTAGGAACACTGCCTCTGTAGACTTGAAAAGCCTTCACCTGCCTTCCCCAAGTTTGTTCCTTCCTCCACAACCCTTTTAAACTTCTAATTGTACTGTGGACCATCTATGCTTCCCCTGCCCAGGATGCTGAGCACCTGGAAGACAGTGACTGGGCCCACCCTGTCCCAGAAACTCTACCACTAGGAACCTTCCATCCCAACACGAGCTGTCACAGGCAGTGAAGTAAAGACCACGTGGGACAGGTGGCACTGTCCTACCCTCCAGTGAGGAAAGTGCTAAGCATGGCGGGAGAGGCAACCGCAAGAGAGACATTGGACAAAACACTCTGCTCCCTCACCACTCCCCAGAAATCACTGCCCAGAAGAGTTTGCTGACAGACAAGGTGTGCCTTCTGGCCCAAAGTCCTTGTGATTGCCAGTCACCAAAGGTAGGACACTGCCCTCCTTTAACACCTGCCAAACTTCCTGAATAATGCACGTGCTGTGCAAAGATAAAAATTCAATGGCAACCTCACTAGTAATGCCAACAAGTTCCCTGGGGCCCTACATTCACGAAATTCCTAGTACAGCTATGTCTCATTTTAGGGAAAGATTCTGTAGTGGCTTTTAATCCCAGAATCAACACTACGTACAGATTGGGGAGTAAGAACTGGAGAAGACTCTAAGCATTATTTAATTACAGAGGCTACTTAGTAAATAATAAACCAGTGACTTTCCTTCCTACACTAAAATCATGATTTATAAAATCTGCTTCACTCAGAACTTCCCAGAAACACTCCTGTGGGATTTTTATCAAAATAAAAACTGTACATACCCTTTGACCTAGCAGCTCCATTTCTAGGATTCATCCTACAGATCTACTCACTCAAGTGCCCATGACAAGTACCAAGATGTTCTGGTAATAGTAAAAGGCTGGAAATCATCTAAACATCTATTATTAGGCGACTGGTTAAATGAACTGTGTCATATCCATTCAATGGAGTAAAATGTAATGCTAAAAATGAGTAGCTCTATATGTACCAATGTACAATAAGATCTAAAATACATTAAAACTGTGCAATATGCAAATTATGCAAAAAACAGTGCATATGGCAGGCTACTGAAAAATATATAAATATGTATTTGCTGGCACATGCATAAATTTTATCTGAAAAATTCACAAGAAATGGTAAAATGTTGCCTCCAGTACAAGAACGTGGGATCAGGAAGCAGGAAGAATTGGAGGGACACTCACATTCCTTTTTGCCCCTTTTGAACTATGTACCATGTAAACATATTACCTCCTTAGATAAACCTTTTTAAAAGAAATATAGGTATGAATTAAAGTAAAAATGCTTCTAATTTTAGTTTATTTGCTCAACTAATAATAATTTTCTACACCTGACCCAATGCAATAACAACATACTCAGTGAAGACTCTTCTAAGGTTTTAGTTCTACGTGCTTGACAGTCTCCATGGCACAGAAACTGCCTCAAGTGAACTCAATCTGTCTGGAAATCTACCTAAAGTCTCACAGAAGGAGCCAATTCATCAATTCAAAGTGTTCAAATTAGCCTAGAGTAAGCGTAAGAGCACATCTGATAGCAACATCATATAAGCTTTGATATCTACCTGTAATGTCCTTACAAACCACGTAAAATGGGGATTTATTTTGGCTTTTCTTTTGTGGTAGCAGCAGGAGTCAAAGTGCAGCTACTGGCTTGGCCCAGAGAAGCCAGCTAGTTAACAAGGATTGGTCCAGAATTCCCAAGCCCCTAAAACCTTTGTCCATCTGGCAAAGAAAACACACACACACACACACACACACACACACAGACCACTCTAACCTCAGGAATCTCCTTTTTCTAAATATAGTAGGCAACTGCCCAGCTTCCAAGCTCACCCTCTGAAGCATTCTGTGCCTTCCAACCAAGGTGAAATGAGCCAGATGTAAACATGCCGTGACAGCTTCTGGCCCTCACTGCCAAGCTGCTTTCCTCAGTATTTCCTCTATTTCTCCACTCTGGGTGTCTACAGAAATGTGTAAATCCCAGTGACTCAAATTTGTAAACATTCCTCTGGCCACTAATGCTGTTTTTCTCACCCTAGCAAATGTGATTTCCTTCTCAGTCCCTGATATCTGAGCTTGGACTAGCCTATTAAATACAGGCAAAGGCCCATCCCATCTCTCATTTTATCCCTAAGAACCTAGAGCTCAGAAAACATACTGGGCAGGTCCAAAGCTAATTAGGACACAGCCAATTAATTGTACTCTCTGTCTCTTCTAATCCCTCTTTCTCTCTCTCTCTCACACACACACACACAGACACACACTTTTTTTTTTTTTTTTTTCCCATGCCCTGGTTCTTTTAGAATCCACGTCAGTGCCTCACAGAAAGGCCTGTTCTGTTTTTGGTGTTTTTTTTTTTTTAAGATTTTATTTATTTATTTGACAGAGAGAGAGAGGGAGAGAGCGCACAAGCAGGGGGAGCAGCAGGCAGAGGGAGAGGGAGAAGCAGACTCCCCGATGAGCCCAACATGGGGCTCGATCCTGGGAATCAGGACCTGAGTTGAAGGCAGACACCTGACTGACTGAGCCACCCAGGTGCCCCATGGGCCGGTTCTGTTAAGGATGCTTTCAATTTAAGCAAAAGGTGAAGCTTCAGAAACATAATCTTACACACCTGAAAGAGCACAAGACAAATATAAACTGGCCACATGAACGGATGTAAAGGACCTGAACAAGAGATGACAAAGAGATTATAAAACTTGGAGGCTGGCAACAATTCCATATCAAGGAAATTTCCAGGAATATTCAAGAACCAGGTTCTCCAACCTGGGAACCTTTACTCCCATGGAAATATTGGAACCTACACACAAAGGTGGGTGTGCAAATGATCACTACAGCACTTTCTCTAATAGTGAAACACTGAGACAATCCAAATATCTTTCAAGAGGAGAGTAGGTAAATAAGCCATAGTATATCCACACAGTAGAACTCTCTGCAGTCATTAAAAAAAATGTACTATGGGGCATCTGGCTGGCTCAGTTGGTAGAGCATGTGAGTCCTGATCTCAGGATCATGAGTTCAAGCCTCATGTTGTGTATGGAGCCTACTTTAATGAAAAGAAGAGAAGAGAAGAGGAGAGAAGAGGAGAGAGGAGAGAGGAGAGAGGAGAGAGAAGAGAAAGAAAGAATGTACCATGTACAGGTACTGACATGGAAGAGCTCTAAATTACAGTATTAGCCAGAAAAGCAAAAGAATAATTCATATAGTATAATCCTATTTATGAAGAAAAAAACAAATATGCACAGAAAAAAGGTAAGAAAAAAATTTGGCAGTTGGTTAAGTCAGGAAAGTGGGTTCTTTACTCATATTTCCATACTGTTTGATGCTCTTAGGAGAATGTATTCATGAACAAACTGTGTATTTTTTTCATCTTTTCACTATAAGCTTAGGTCATTCATTCATTCATTCATTCATATTGTTAATCTCCCCCAAACTTCATCATCCCAAGTTGTTTTCATTTCAAAAAATAGCCCCATCATTCAGATAACTGCTCTAGCCAAAACATTTGAATCATTCTTGACTTCACTCTTTTCTCTCATAGCCTAAATCCTATTAAACAGCAAATCCTGTGGGCTCTACTTCAAAATATCAGCATCTCCAGTGCTGCCACCCTAGCCCAAGCTGTCACTACCTCCTACTTCCCCTGTTCCAACAGCTCCTAACTGGTCTCCTTGCCTCCATTCTTGCCCTCACTCGCAGCCCAAGAATCTCTCAAAAACACAAGCAGGATCACATCACAACCTTCTATGCCTTCCCATCACACTTAGAATGAAACACTAAGTCCTTTCTGGGACTAACACCATGGCCTGCCTCCTGGACCTACTCCCAGTTCATTTACCATCACTATTCTCCAACCAAACTGGCCTCCTTGCTGGTCTTCAACACCCCATGCACTCTCCCACCTTGTAACTTCTGCACTTGTTACTGCCACCCTAAAAACTATTACTCTAGAGTTGGAGGACATAGTAAGAGCAGAGCTGGGCTCCACATTTGTTAAATGAAAGTCTTCCTTTCACAGCAAAAAATATATCATTTGAAACACACTGGGTTATAATTTTAAAAATCAAAACTAAGGTCATTCAGAAATTTAACTTTGTTAACCACTTGTTATTAGCTTCATATTGGAATTAGCTAGCTTTTGAAAATGCAATGGCCTTGACAGGATAACAAAGTCACCTTTATAAGTTCCTTTCCCCAACAGCCCAGTGAAGACTCTGTTAAGGTTTTAGTTCTACGTGCTTGACAGTCTCGTCTCCATGGCACAGAAACTGCCTCAAGTGAACTCAATCTGCCTGGAAATCTACCTAAAGTCTCACAGGAGGAGCCAGTTCATAGATTCATAGCCAGTTCATACAGATTCATAGATTCAAATTAGCCTAGAGTAAACGTAAGAGCATATGTGATAGAGAGAGAGAATAAGAGAACACAAGCGAGGGGCAGAGGGAGAAGTAGAAGCTGAATCCCCACTGAGCAGGGAGCCCTATGCAGGACTCAATTCCATGACCCGTAGATCATGTCCCAAGCTGAAGGCAGATGCTTAAATGCCACCCAGGTGCCCTAGTTTAGCAGTTTCTTACAAAACTGGACATACTCTTACCCTATGATCCAGCAGTTGTGCTCCTAGGTATCTCAACTCAAATGAGTTGAAAACCTATGTCCACACATAAACCTACAGACAAATATGTGTATCAGCTTTACTTATAACAGCCCAAATTTGGAAGCAACCAAAATAGCCTTCAATAAACCAATGGATACATTCATATGGTACATCCAGGCAAAGGAATATTTGTCAGTGACAAAAAGAAATGATCAAGTCACAAAAAGACATGAAGGCATCTTAAATGCATATTGCTAAATGAAAGAAGCCCTTCTGAAAAGGCTAAACACCCTATGATTCCAAACACAATATATAACATTTTGGAAAAGTCAAAACTAGGGAAATAGTAAAAAGAGCAGTGGTTGCCAAGAATAGGGGCACAGGAATAAGTGAACAAAAAGGATTTTTAGGGCAGTGGAACTATTCTGTATGATGTTACAATGGCCAACACACATTATTAAACATTTATCAAAACACAGAGAATACTACGGTAAGTGCTGTGAAATGTGTAAGCCTGATGATTCACAGACATGTACCCTGGGGCAAATAATACATTATATGTTAATAAAAAATAAATATTAAAAATAAAAAATAAACATACAGAATATATAACACAAAGAGTGGATCCTAATGTAAGCTGTGGACTTCAATTAATATCACTATATCACTGCTGTAACAAATGCACCACACTAATGCAAGATGTCAATAATAAGGGAAATAGAGGGGCACCGGGGTGGCTCAGTCAGTTAAGCATCTGCCTTCAGCTCTGGTCATTACCTGGGATGCAGCCCTCCTTTGGGTTCCCTGCTCAGCTGCAAGCCTGCTTCTCCCTCTTCCCTGCTCCTGCTCAAGCTCTCTCTTGTGCTCTCTCTCAAATAAATAAACTCTTTTAAAAAATGGTGAAATAGAGAAGAATACGTAGGTAGGGCTATATGGGAACACACTATACCTTCCACTCAATTGTTCTATAAACCCACAACTGCCATAAAAATATAGTTTCTTAATTATAAGAGGGACCTTAAACCTTTGTAGGTAGGTTGAGAACCATAGATTTGATGCAATTTATTCAACCCAATAGAGATAAGAATGGATTAAAGTGGAAGAACTTTTTTTTACAGTCAATGTTATATAAAAACTACAAAATCATATTTGGATATAATTTACTGTTGTTTATATTTGTATGAGTAATATTCCAAATGTCGATATTACAAATTACCACCATTTACAAATAATTAGGAAATGTCTTCTTTTTTACTTTTATTTGCAAGGTGCTAAAGCAAAGCAAAGGAACTGGGAAAACCTTTTTGCTACTTAACTCCATACCCATTTGTCCTTTTAGGATTTTCTAAGTTTTATAATTACTCCTAAACAGGGCAAGTTGGCAATGAACATCCTCTGGGAGGCCATTCGAGTGAAGGGCTCATCTCACTAATGCAAAAAGCCTATGCCAAATTCTGAAGAAATACAAAAGTGTGACAGAATTTCAAGCATGCAACTCTAACAAAAAAATAATAAAAAAAGAAAAAATAATAAAGCAGGCAACTCTTGATGTTGATTTTTTTTTTTTTTTACTTATTTTAATGAGCAAAGAGATAAACCATTTATCTTACCAAATCAGACCAGGGAATAGGTTTCTAGCCTTCCTGTTTTGATGCTTTATTACGCAGCTAAAAGAGAATCACTTCCGGTTATAAAATAAATAAGTCATGGGATGTAATGTACAGCATACTGACTATAGTTAATAATAATGTAGCATATGTTTGAAAGTTGCTGACAGTGGATCTTTAAAGCTCTCATGTTAAGAAAAAAAATTGTAATTGTAGGGGACAGATGTTAACTAGACCTATTGTGGCGATCATTCACAACATATACAAATACAGAACCATGTTGTACCCCTGAAACTAATACAAAGTTATATGTCAATGATACCTCAATTTAAAAATTTTTAATAAATTAATGCTATAAAACTACATTTTAAAAATTATTTTAAAAAAGAACTACTGATAATCAGTGCATAGCCAAAGGGAAACCCTATTGTTATATAAAACTAAGGGATAGCCCAACACCCTCATTTGCCATTCTAGTCTATCTTTAATCCTATGGATGGAAAGAAACACAATACAAAGCAGAATACAAAATACTAACTATTCTTTGCCTACTCAGGTCTGAATCTGAAAAACCACTGGGACCATATTTTCACTTCACCTAGCACCTACTGCATGCTTCTCCTTTCTAGGGTGTAGATCTATGAAGAATTTGCATCTTCAGTACTAGTATAGTTACTGAAGGCAAAGAAGAGTCATGCTCAAGAGAAGGCCCTAGTCTATCGCCAGTTTCAAAACCTGGTTACATTACTTCCTAGCTATATGACCTTAGGTAAGTTACCCAACTCTAAGATGCAGGAAACTAAGAGTATTCATCTCACAGGATTGTGGTAAGGATGAATGAGACAATGTAGACACTTGGCAAAGGGACAGGTACTTGGTAAGTGCCCAATAAACAAAAGCACATCATCTCCAAAAAGTCTCATAAACACGACAGGCTCAACTACAGAAATATAAACACATTTACTTCATTTTGTATGTCACCCAGCAGGACTAACCCCAAAGTAAGGCTTTAACCCCAAAGTAAGCAGCACATACCCTGCCCAAGTTGACTGAAAGTTCACAGAGGGAAGAGGCTAGATTCTTAGCTTTATCTTGGTCTCCTCTGTATCCATCACAGTACCATGAACCAGAACTAATCCATTCCCTCTTTGGCATCTCACCCCTAGTCAAAACCACTGAAAAAGAGCAGTTTATGGATTCAAAGCTCTCCTGCCTGAAATTCCAATTAAAAATTCTATTCCTAAAGTTGGGCGAAACTAGGGCGAAACTATTAAAATTGTACCTGTAATGTTCAGAATAGGCAAATCTATAAAGACTTAAAATACACTAGTGATTGACAAGGACTGAGGACAGGGGTGGGGGGAGCTGGGAGAAAATGCGGAATGACTGCCAGTGGGAATCAAATTTCTTTTGGGGTGATGGGAATGTTCTGAGACTGTGGGGATTACTGCACAACTCTATGAACGTACAAAAAAACCTCTGAATTGGATTCTGTAAGTGAGTGAACTATATGGTAGGACGAATTATACCTTAAAAGAGTTGATATTTTTCAATTTTGAATTTTTGCCCCAATGCTCCCACCTTAGACTATCAGAATAGGGGTATTAATTCTATCTTCAGAAAGCAGACGCCAAATATACAGCAACAAGTCCATAAGCCAATTCTCAAGATGGAAAGA
>CM053607.1:101753202-101823596 GCA_028646535.1 Procyon lotor | reverse complement strand
GGGAGACAAACCATAAGAGACTCCTAGACTCAAGAAATGAACTAAGGGTGGCCGGGGTGGGGGTGGTGGGGTAGGGATAGGGTGGCTGGGTTGTGGACAATGGGGAGGGTATGTGCTATTAAGTGCTGTGAAATGTGTAAGCCCGAAGATTCACAGACATGTACCCTGGGGCAAATAATACATTATATGTTAATAAAAATTAATAAAAAAAAAACAACAAAAAAAAACCACAAACAAACAAAAAAAACAAAACAAAAAAAGAATTCATTATTAGTCTTTGGTGACTCTATGTGGTTTACCACTCATTCGCTGATTTATGTTAGTGATCTGTATCTGGTGTCAAAAGATATTTTTTGAGCCAAATATGTTGGACCCAGCAAGGCCTGCTTTCTGACCTCCCATGAGAATCTAAGGGGGTAGTTGCCCTGGGGACAGTAGCAGTAGGATATCATATTATTAAAAGCTAGGTTTTGCCTGACTTCATAGTACAGAGCTCTTTGGTCACCCGGGCTGGGCATGTGGCTTGGTCCAAAGATCATCCTTTGAGCTCAGGTAGAGTAGCACATACCTTGGTGCTTCCCATTCTTGCCACAGGCCAGGTGGGAGATGAGCGGGGGTGGGCTGAATTTCCTTTGGCATCATTGTTAGGGCTGCCTCTCAGAAGAGGAGAGTTAGGGGAAAAAACAAAGGGGGATTATGTCTATTTACTAGAGGTATGTTTGTTTTAGGGAGTGGAAAATTAAATAGCAATATAAAGCAGGGCAGCTACATTTTGATATAACATGTGTTAGAGGCAGGATACGGAGGTCAGAGCGGACCACTCAGAATGTGAGCTGCATTGAAAAGTTTGAGTTAGAACAGAGATGGAGTCCCCAAATGCAGTACAACAGAACTTATGACAAGGTAAAGTTCTGGTTCGTCTAAAACCTTGTTGAGGCTTTTATTACAATCCTTTCTCCAAGTTGAGATTTGGAACTGAGGCAAGATGCATAGAACTTGGGAAGGGCTCAGGGAAATTTAGCTTTGTGTTAGGTTCTGGGAGGAAATAAGGTAGGAACATTAGTTGAGCCTGGAGAAGTGAAGACTAGCAGGGCTCAGGGTGGGACCATTCATAGTTTTTGGAGTGTGAAGGTGTGTTGTTAGAATCAGGCTGAAGAGGTGTTTTCACTCTTCACTGAATACAAGAGTACAAAGTGAATCGACTTAGTACCTTTTAGCTTGAGGGGATTTAAAGGACAATTTAGGGGAACTGTCATAACTGAAGTTGTGGGAACATGGGAATATTTTATTGATAGCAACCCTAGTGTTTACCTGTGGATAGTTTCGGGAAAGCCCAGAAACACATTTGAGCTAAAGTGTGAGCTGAGTGATTTTCTTGGATTTGACTTTGCCTGTTACATACTGTGAACTCGGGACATACCATCTTCCTCTCTTCTCCCCTCGCTCTTGGCTCTCAATATAACTACACTTTTCTGCATGGTAACCTGATACTACAGATGTATTCTATGGAGACTGAGTTGAACTTGAAGGAGACTGGTCTTAAGTTTCTGAAGAAGTTACTTTCTTTGAAGGTCCTGAGGCTCAGGGTAAGAGCTTGGAAGTTGGTGCCCAGGAGACCTGGTTGCAAATCCTGGTTGCTGCTTACTTTGTCTTTTGGAGCAAGCTACTTAACCTCTCCGAACTTGCTTTCTCAATATTAAAATGGAGCCAACAGTCTTACTTACCTGCTGGGCTGTTAGGAACATTTAGTGAGAGCAGACATATGTTACGGTGCCTGGCATACAAGTGCACTCAGTAGATGATAGGCATTTTTATTACCATATGCTAGCCTTTGAGATTAAGGGTGGGAACTCAGGTTAAAGCTGCAGAATACCTATTCAGCATGCTAATGTGGACTCTACCCTTCTTTCACTACAGCTACTGGCATTCTTGCAAGGACTCTTCACTTTCTATCACCATGGTTATGAACTGGCCAAGGATTTCAGCGACTTCAAGACTGAGTTGACCATTAGCATACAGAACGTGAGTGGGCAAAGGGATAGGCTTCCTTTCCCTGGTTGAGGAAAGGAAAGAACACAAAGTATGGGTCTGATTGCATAGAGATCACTTATTTGGATTGGAACCCAGATGAGGAGGACGGGTCTTGCTTAGGTTCAAAGGGCAGCTGGGGGCAGGTATTTGTAGCGTGTTTGGTGGCTCCAGGTTAGAGCATCATCCTCTTTTCCATTATTTCTAAGCACTATTTATGTTCTCGGAAGTCCTGCTGATATTTTTGTTTTAAATCTGTAGCACCAGAGTCAGGATTTCCTTTGGCAGTGGAATGTCCAGCCTCCCTTCTGTGCATCTAGCTACTTGGCCACGAGAGACCTTGGAGGGTGTTCATGGGTTGGGGGTGGGGCATACATGCTGGCCTCCACTCAGAGGACAAGATCTTGTTCAACTTTCAGTAAGGCTCACAGGAAATCTAAATCAGAGCCATTTACTCCATCTCCTTCCCCAAATTTTAACCAGTAGGACCTTTTGGTGCTCAGAGTTGTACTAAGGGCCCTTTGGTTAGCAGTTACTGATCTCAAGCCCCTGCTTCACTGTGTGGCTGGCTATATTAGTCTGCATGTTTTCTTTGTCTCTACATGATGCTGTGTGGAAAAGAAACCCCAGTGTGTCCTTGTGAGTTGTATCACACCGGTTTAGAAGCCTGGAGCTTGCCCTGCCATGGTTTTCTGTGTTGTTTCAGAAAACAGGAAGTTGCAGAGGACAAAGTTTCACAAAGCATGGCTTCCCCTTAGGCCAGCTTCCTCAGAAGGTAGACTCGGAATTGGAGGTTTACATGTAGCAGGTTTGAGTATCGTCAGCAAAATCACCTGTGTGAGAGAGGGCAGCAGACCCCTGCAGGAGAAGTTGAGCTGTGAGGCCTTGGTCAGTCCTGGGGTGTCCTGGAGCTGATATGGACCTTCACAGTGGCCCCAGTAGAGCAAGGGTGCCAGACTTTGGACCCCTTTCCCTTTTGCCCCTAGCCTTGACTAGTCATGGTGTGTGTAGGTTGTGCTGGGGGGAGTTACCTTGAGTAAAGCAGCTCCCTTCTGAGGAAGGAACCACCTATGAACCATCAGCAAGTGGTATTCCTGCAGTTGGCCTAGAGTCTGGCTTATAATCAGGGTTCAGCTGATGTTGAAGCAAGTAAGGGGTATAATAAACGTGCGAACACAGATAGTTGTTTTTTTTTAACATTTTATAGACAGTGTAGTTGAAACCTCAGAATGGCTGAAATCCTCAAGGGCAAGAATGTGGAGCCGTAGGAGTACAAATATCCGAAAAGCCGCCACTGAGGCAAGGACGAACTCAGAACTTTGTCCTCATCATTCCTTGAGGTTTTCAGTCAACATGTTCCCAACTCCTTAATTTATGTCCAATTGTCATGTGGTCTCTCCACTGATAATCGGAGCAGAGACTCAAGAGCAGAGCAGACACCTCCACAGGAATTAGTAGGGTAGGAAACCGCCAGAAGCTTGACTAGGTTCCCACAGTAAACACGGAGAAAAACTGTCTCCTGCTTCCAGCAAGGGGGAGAGGAAAGCAACCATTTTGAAAGCCAGCCACATAGTGAAGCAGAGTCTTGGGGACATTCTGTGAACTGTCTAAATCAGGGTCCCTTGGGATGCTTGTTTAAAATGCACATTTCTAGGTCCAGAGGCACTAAATTAATCTTTAGGGGCGAGACCTGGACATTTGTATTTTCTTCACGTTCTCCAGGTGATTTTGATGGTCTTGACAGTTTGAGAGTCATTCTGGTATAGGACTTTAAGGTTGAAAGGTACTTCTTGAAAGTGAATACTTGCCTAATTCCTAGGTGGTTGAATGTTCCTTAAATGGTTTTAGATCTAAGGATTCCATAGGTTGATGTTGTGAATTGTTAGAGATGGGAACAAGGTTTCATTTCTTTGATTTAAATAAAATAAATACCTTTCATCCTAGACAAGAAATCGCTTCGAAGGCACCAGGTCAGAAGTGGAATCACTGATGAAAAAGATGAAGGAGAATCCCCTTGAGCACAAGACCATCAGTCCCTATACCATGGAAGGGTACCTGTATGTTCAGGAGAAACGTGAGTGCTGGTGGCGAACAATAGCTTGGGGTACACTCATGCCTTTTGCCCAGGAGGTGGAGGGTGTATTTAGTAGTTCCTAACTTAGACCACAGCTTCTATAAATAAAGATTTGGGTGAATGAGAGTAGTTGATAGTTGAGTTTTCTAAGGGAAAAGTATCCAAAGGTTGTGTCTACCTCCCCATGATGTGTTCTCTTTTCTTTGTAAATGGAAATTCCCTCGGAACCTGGAATTCACTGAGGCTCTATGGTGGTTTTTTTGTCTGGAGTGTCACACTTGACAGGCCTGCACCCTTAGCATGGTTTTATCTATCACACTCTTGTTATAGAGGCTCTGGAAGGGCCTTGCATGCTTGACCTTGTTATTAACCATCATCATATCCTTGGGTGGACTTACTATGGAGTGAATTTGTTCCATTCAGGACTTGTTTTAGCAAGGACCAAGCAGTCATGACTTAGGCCCTCTCCCTCCTTTATTCAATTGCTGTCATTTCAACGCTTAAATTTTATGAGTAGAAACACAAACTCACCATGAGAGGTAGGAAGAGAAATCCATTGTCCTGCCCATGAGATGTCAAGGAAAGAAACACCAGGTGCTGCTCACCCAGACTTCTCTGTGATGACTCACAGACTGCTGTGCAAGGCCTGGGGGAAGGCTTTTTGATGAGGCCGCTCTTTGAGGGTAGCACTTCCAGATTTAGCTCATGGAGTGCTAGGGATAGAAGAAGGTCAATTTTTTTTTCTTTAATGGATAGTTTCCTTAATGGATAGTTCTCCTAATCTTCCATTTCCTCCTTTTTCAGTTGGATGTGTTGCTCCTCCCAGATTTTTGCTGGTTTTGTACTCTTTACTGTCCTTTTGTTGATTCAGGGCAAGGCAAATGTCTTCACTCCTAGAAGCTTACTAATGAAACCCAACACTTGATTTCAGTGATTATTCTAGTTAGTGATTGCTCAAAAGTTTGCTTCGCCCTAAAATTGTTGCCTAGTGACAATGCGGGCAGGAGTGGGGTTTGAGGTTGGAGGCATTGGTTATCTTGAGGGTTTTTATGCCCTTTATTCTTACAGGGATGAGCTTGTTGAGGTTTATAAGACGTGGAAGGTACTGTAGTACTGTGTTTTCTGTACGCCTCAATATAAAGTGTTACCTTTTTGGCCCAGTGAGAAGATCCACCCCAGAAAGTTTAAGGTTAACTTGAATATAGTTCAGAGTCCACTTACATTACTTAATTTATTATTATTCACTTAATATGAAATCTGCACTCACATTAATAATCCAATTTTATTCAAACACTTCACGTGCTTTTTATTTTTTTTTTTTATTTTTTTTATTTTTTTTAAAGATTTTATTTATTTGACAGAGAGAAACACAGCGAGAGAGGGAACACAGGCAGAGGGAATGGTAGCGGGAGAAGCAGGCTTCCCGCAGAGCAGAGAGCCCGATGCGGGGCTCGATCCCAGGCCCCTGGGATCTGACCTGGGCCGAAGGCAGACGCTTAACGACTGAGCCACCCAGGCGCCCCACTTCACGTGCTTTTTAAAACACGAATGTCTTCATTATCATTAGAACCAGATTTTAACTCTCAAACATGTGAATCTAGAGCATATCAATGGGATATAGCTCTTTTCATTTGAAAGTTTTGGAAACTTATTGCTTAGAAATAATTTGAAACTTGAAGAAAAAATTGCAAGAAGAATAAAATGAACAACCATATGCCCTTTATCTAGAAGCATGAATTTTTACCATTTTCCCCACAATTAAAGAGTTTTTTCCTTTTCTGGGTAGGAATGTACACACATCACAGTCACAGAGACATACACACATTTCCATTTTTCCTGAATCCTTTTGGAACAGATTCCACACCCTTGCTCTTTTACTTTAGTGTGTATTTTCCAAAAATAAGAATAATCTTTTTGTGTAACCACAGTATAGTTACCATATCCGGCACATTTAACATGAATAAGGTATTTAGTGTAAATGACAGTTCATATTTCAATTTTGTCAGTTGTCCCAGTGCCCTTATAAGGCATTTTCTTTTCCTTCTGTCTAGATAGGATTTCGTACTGCGTTTACTTGTCATGCATGATTCACTCTGTAATAAGTCCTCAGCTTTTCTTTGTCCTTCATGACATTGACATTTTTGAAGAGTGTGAGCCAGTTCTTTTCTAGAATTTTCTTCAGTGTGGGTTTGTCTCCTGTTTCCCGATGAATAGATTCAGATTAGGGATCCCTTGTCAAATCCTATATAAGTAATATTTGTGTTCTTCTCTTGGTACCACATCTAGTGGCACAGGATGGCCATCTGCCCCCCACTGGTGATAATAATTTTGGTCACTCAATCAAAGTATTGTTGAGTTTATCCACTGTACAGTCAAGATTCTTCCCTTGTAGCTCATTAACAGTCTCTGGGGAGACCCCTTAAGACCATATCTTTCTCATCAAGCTTTGCCCCTGCCTAGAGTAAGCATCCACTGGCACTTCTTGCCTAACAGATAGTTACTGTGATGGTTGCAAAATGGCAGTTTCTCAGCTCTGTCAATCCTCCATGTTTATTAGTTGCCATTTAGTGTACTGTAAGGAGGCGACCGCACTCTCCCTCCTCCTCCTCTTCTTTTCTTCTTTCCTATCCGTCTGTCCATCCATCCATTCATCTTTTTATTGTCAGGATGGAGTTAAGGATTTCTGTTCTATTCAGTAGGCTAAATCCAAATCCAGTACTGTCCTTATTTGTTTGGATACTCAAATGGTTTAAGATACAGAACTTTAGGAATCTTTGTGTTGTGCTGTCCTTGGATTTTTTTTCTCTGAGCCACAAAAAAAATTAGAATGGTTGGTATTTTTGTCTTTGATGCTTCAGTGTAGACACTTACTGTGTTGCTTTTTACTTTTTTAGTTTCCTAAGTGCTATTCAGCACTTGATTTGGGCACTGATACCCTGAAAATTAACTACAAAATCTTTATTAAATCTCATGTTACTACTTAAAAAAAACCCAAAAAACCCCATTTCTGCTTTGTGATCACTGTGAGCATCTAAGGCAAGTGTTAATTGAGGGCCTTAGTGGCTAATAATGCTGATTATGCCTTCTTCCCCTAGTAATATTTTGTTATTCAAAATAAAGTAATTGCTCGACCACCAGGTAAAATCAGAGACTGTTAGGATTTGACTGAAAGGCCTTCTCCCTCTTTGCTGAGGGATAATACTGAGGGACAGACTCTTTAGATTACATTTGGGTATTTATAGTTACTTCCATTTACATCTCTGTGTCAGAGTTTGCTTGTCTGCTTTTCAGATCATCTTGAGTTCTGCTAAAATACAGATTAGGGGTTTGGCAGTAGGTCAGAACCTCTGTATGTCTTTGCAGAGAGTTGCAGAGCGGCTGTGTGGGAAGCATGAAGTCATCACACCAGATGGGAACAGTGACAGGCACTTTGAGAAGCTTTTCTGTGTTCTTTATTCAGTCATCTTACTCCTGTCAGGGGAGAAAGGAAACTTCAAGTGGAGATTGATGATGGGAAAGTGAATTAATTTCCCCAGGGAATCTCTACTTCCCTTATATTTTAAGACCCATAGGGTATAGCGTTTAGTGGGAAACAGTCTTCCTTGGTCCCTGGGGAAAACTCTAGGTCAATTCCATTTCCAGCTTATGAGATCAGATTTCTGCCTTTCCAGTCTAGCTGGTAGAGACTATATTGCCCCTAGAAACAATTTAAGGGTAGGTGAGCACTGTGGGTTATGGGTTTTGTGTGTTTCCAGCATACATTTGACACAGATGTTTCATGGGAAATACTACCTTGCAGGTCACTTTGGAACTTCTTGGGTGAAGCACTACTGTACATATCAACGGGATTCCAAACAAATCACCATGGTACCGTTTGACCAAAAGTCAGGAGGAAAGGGGGTGAGTTTGTTTTTAAAATTTCATGCTTGATTTGCTTGGCTAACATAGGATGGTTATAATGTATATGTATAGCAGCGCCTTCAGTATATCATTGTCATTTTATTCTCCTGTTTTTTAAGTTGTTTTTTTTTTAATGAAGTAGAATTAGCACACAGTATTAAATTTGGTTTCAGGTATACAGTATAATAATTCAACAATTGTATACATTACTCAGTGCTCATCACAGTAAGTGTGCTCTTAAACTCCTTCATCTATTCCGCTCAGCCCCCACTCACCTTCTTCTGGCAACCACCAGTTTGTTCTCTATATTGAAGAGTCTGTTTTTTGTCCATCTGTTTTTTTTCCCCTTTGTTGGCTCATTTGTTTCTTAAATTGCACATCTAAATGAAATCACATGGTATTTGTCTAACTCTTTCTGACCTATCTCACTTAGCATTATACTCTCTAGGTCCATCCATGTTGTTGCAAGTGGGAATATCATTGTTTTTCATGGCTGAGTAATATTCCTTTATATATATCCTAGTTTCTTTCTTTTGCATGTGGCTGACCAGTTTTCCCAGCACCATTTGTTGAAGAGACTTTGTTTTCCCCATTATATATTCTTGCCTCCTTTGTTATAGATTAATAGATCATATAGTTATGGGTTTATCTGTGGATTCTGTATCCTGTTCCATGGAGCTATATATCTCTTTTTGTGCCACAACCATACTGTTTTGGTCACTGTAGCTTTGTAGTATATCTGGAAATCGGGGATTGTGATATCTGCCACTCTGTTCTTTCTCAAAAATTTTTTGCTCTAATTTTCCTTATCTTTATACAGTAATTCCAGGAGGAATAGTACCCTAGACAGTAGTTATAGCAAGGCAAATATTCTTAGCTTAAAGTTCTATTAAGAACTGCAACTAAGCCTGTTGATTCACAGACATATACTCTGGGGCAAATAATACATTATATGTTAATTAAAAACGAAACAAAACAAAGCAAAGCATTGTAAAAAATAAAAAAAAGAACTGCAACTAAGAAAGATTCTTGTATTTCACATATATACAATATTAAGTATGTCAAATGTGTTTAGATGCTAGAAATCCCTGGATGGCCTTGTCCTGTGAAACTGGTCGATACCACTCTTACTTGATACAAAGAGGGCTGCCAGCTAATGGTTTAGGTGTCCCGATTATCTGTTGCTGTGTAACAGATCACTGAAAAACCTAGCAACTTTTGTTTTCCTAAAGATTTTGTTTATTTATTTATTTGAGAGAGAGAGCATGAGCAGGGGGAGAGACAGGGAAGAGGCAGTGAGAAAGGCAGAAGGAGAGGCAGAGGGAGAGAGAAAAGCAGACTCCCCACTGTGCAGGGAGCCTGGCTCAGGGCTCCATCCCAGGACCCAGAGATCATGACCTGAGCTAAAGTCGGAGGCTTAACCGAGTGAGCCACCCAGGTGCCCAAACTTAGCGATTTTTGAAACAACACAAGTCATTTTAGTATTTCTCACAGTTTCTGTGGGTCAGGAATTGGGCGAGCATTTGGATGGGTGCTTTGGGCTCAGGGTTTCTCAGGGGGTTCCAATCAGATGGTGGCAGGAGCCGGAACAGTGAGGGTTTGAAGCCACTAAAGACTGGTTAGCCATGGCTCTCTTCCTTTCTCCTGATCTCCTTCCTCCCCTTCCCTCTTTCCTGCCTGCTCTGTATTATCTCAGGGCTTATCCATCTGGTTTCTCAATGGGAGATAGTTTGGGTTTCCTCACAGCATGGTGGCCTCAGGACAGCTAAAGATGTTGAGAGTGAACATTCCAGCAATGAAAGTGGAGACTGGATGTAGCTGTAGAAGTCATACAGCCCTCCTTTTGCTCGGTTGGTTGAAGCAGTCCTAAAAGCCCACCTAACCCGTCCAGTTTCATGGGGAGAGCATGCAGACCAGCCTCTTGATGGGAGGAATGTTACAGTCGCATGGCATGAAGAATGTTAGGATAGAAATATTCTTGCAGTCGGCTCTAATCATAGGCCTTGCTGTCACTATGCCTTTCTCTTTTCCTCTGGGCTCCCAAGCTTAGCCTGAGTACATTTCCTCTTCCCTTGATGTGTCTTTTCTCTCTGGCTGCCCTTAATCTTTTTTCTCTTTTGGTTTCTACATTTCATAATGATGGTCCTATGTTGTTTTTTTTTTTTTGTTTTTTTTTTTTTTCATTCTTTTGTGCTTGGGAATCTGGGGCCTTCCTGTATTTGGGGATTAGTGTTGTTCAGTAACTTTGGGAAATTCTTACCATTTATCATTTTGAATTTTGCCTCCTCTCCATGTCTCCTTCTGGACCTAACTCCTTAGGGAGATAGCTAACTATTTTTAACAAAAGTATTTATATTTTCATCTCTCTGTATCTCTGGATTCCATTCTACATAATTTCTTTGATTCTGTGTTTAAATAATTTTTAAGCTGTGTCTAATATGTTGATGAATTAGTCCCCAATAAGCATTCTATCTCTGGTCCTCTCTGTGGTGCATTGTGGTGGGGTCTGTTGGGTTTGTGTGTGTCTCTTTGGGGGGGAGCATTAAGGAGGGGCAGGCATTACAGAGGCTAAGAGCACCAGCTTTGAAATTAGACTGCCCAGTTCAGTCATGTTAGATGCATCTGTCACTACTGTTGGCTACTCTTATCAGACTGCCCCCTTGGTCTGTACCATTTCCAGTTTTTCTTCCTGGCTTTCTTTTACTTAGGCCACAATACAGGAATTTATCAGCATCTCTTTTCCTTCCATGTATTACAGAAGAGTATACCAAAGCTCTTTTAATGTTTCAGGAGTGGAATGATGTCAGGAAAACAACATTGTTCAAATATAGAAACAAAGAAATTACAGAGTCAGAAGAGATATTAAACATTAATCACTAGGTGTTCCCTAGTTTTTATACAAATGGAAATAGAGTTAGACTTGCTCCCCTGGGTTGAGCCATAGTCCTTTTCCAATCCTGTCTTTCTAGAAATGAGCATCCCTAAATTATTCTCTCACACTCTTTATTTTGGGGCCTTTGACCTCGTGCTTTCTTAAAACTTAAAAAAACTTTTTTGTGTTTGGTCTTATCCCACTGGAAAGTGAATGACAGAGATCGATTATGGTGGATGTTTGGGATTCCCACATCTTCAGTGAGTTAATAGTAAACACCTCACTGGGTTGATAAGAAGTTTATATGAATTAGTATATATACTCTTGGATCAGAGCTTGATACACAATGAGTTCTATATTAGGAGCTTGATAGTACAATAATTAATTTCCCCAATAATTCCTTAAATTCACTTTATATTTTTCCAAGTCCATGGAATGTTATCCTATAAATCCAGTTTTCTCCTTCATAGAGGAGAAAATCGAGGTCTCTAGAGAGAGAATGATTTATAAAGCCGTACAACTGATGAGTTATCGAGCCAGTACTCAGACCCTGATTCTGGACTGTGCGGCTCCTGAATCGGAGGTGGCTGCTTCTAATAATAGTAACAACAATAATAGAAAATTATATAACATAATGGCTCTCCCTGACATCACTCTATTTCCTCAGCTTCAGGGTAGATGGAATAGGAAGACTGGCTGTCTAGAGGTGATGTCATCTTAGTAGGTCCTGGAGAATCATGTGACGTCTTTACATATGATATATGAGTTTGTACAAACTGGGAGGTGGAGGTAGACCTAACATAGGTAACAGGGTTACCTAGGTAACAGGGTTTGTTTGTTTTTTTTAATCCTAACATGCTTTTTCACTTTGCTTTCCTTCTCCTTGCTGTCCATTTCATTTGGATTATTTTCCTGTAAAAGTACCTGCTTTTCTCTTAGCTTCAGGCAAGGATATGTGAGCAGATTTGTTCTGTCATCTTGGACACCAGGCTCTGTGTGTGGTGAAAGAGAATTCCCCTGTATCCTAGCCTCTGAGATGAGGCAGCTCTCTGTATGTGAGGTCTGGAGCAGTCCAAAGCTGACCTCATCCATTCTCTTGCTTGAAACCCTTCATTAGTTTTACCATGCTCTCAGGTTGATGGATCACAGTGTATATGATTTGGCTCTTGATTCCCTCAGACTCTTTCATGCAGTTTGCCTTTCACTCTGGGATTGAGCCATACTGGCTGACTTTCAGTTCCTCCCAGGCTCCATGGACTTTGACCACAGGACCTTTCCACCTGCTATTTTCTGCCCCCTGAAAAACATAGTTGATGTAAAGCTTGTGAATATAAACCATCTCTTGTTAGGTCTTCTCTGTTTTGTATGGTATTTTGATACTAGGTCGTGGTTAAGTTTTACCATAGGCAGTCACATTTCCTATTTTAACAAATTAGGCAAGTTTGCTAGTTTCCCCCCTTGTTTAGAGAAAAAGATTGGCAAAGGCAAGAGAAACAGGAACACTAAATTCTTATGTGGGAAAAAAGAGAAGAAATCAGGGACAGAAACCCCTATGTTTTTAGGCGATAGAAGAGTACTATGTGAAGAAAGTGTTGGATCCCCTTCATACAGTGGGATACCACTCAGCAGTCAAAAGAAACAAACTCTAGATTTGCACAGCATATGTGAATTGCAAAAGAATTGTGCCAAGTCAAAGAAGTCAGAAACAAAAGGGCATATATATGTGATTCCATTTATATGAAATGATAGAGTATGCAAACTAGTCTACATGACAAGAAAGCAGAATCACTATTTGCTTAAGGGTGGACTGGGTGGAGGGATGGAATTGAACAGTCAAGGAAACTTCTGGGGGTGATGGAAATGTTCACTAGCTTGATTGTGGTCTTGATTTTATGGAGAGATACAAAAATTAAAGCTCACAAATTGACATATACAGTTTATTATACATTAGTTACACCTTTGTGAAGCTGTTAAGAACCTATTTATTGAGCATCTACTCTGTTCCAGGACCTATATGGGCTCTGGGAATACAGGAATCAGCAAGAATAAACACAGTCCCTGCCCTCAGGGAGCTTAGAGTCTAAGGAGGAGGGAGACATGATTGGAATCATCGCCCTCATCAACAAACAGTTCCAGCTACAATGAGTGCTATGTGGGAGATGAAGTTCATGGTTCTATGTGAATGCATCTTGGGGATATTTGACCTGGTCCGGGAAGGCCTTCCTGAAAAAGCAAAGGCAGTGAAACATAGAAACTCAGTGTCAGAAGAGACCTGCAGGTCATCTGGTTTAACCCTTATCAGCCCTGCAGATTTGGGGCACCTGGATGGCTCAGTCAGCTAAGTGTCCAACTCTTGGTTTTAGCTCAGGTCATGGTCTTAGAGTCGAGAGATCAAGTCCCCCATTTGGGCACTGTGCTCAGTGTGGAGACTGCTTGTTCCCCCCGCCCCCTTGGCTCCCCCTCTGCCCATTACCCTGCTTTTGCACACATGCTATCTCTCAAATAAATAAATTCTTTAAACAACTCAGCAAATTAAACCTGTTGCAAACATTATCAATAGGAGTTTATGTAGCATGGGTGGATGCTTTGTACCATCATGATGCTCTACAACTAAATTAAAACTAGAGATCTTTGGCTCAAAGTAGAACTTGGTTTACAGGTTTTAGCTGCGTGAGGCTTGTGGCTGAGGGAAGGTTTTTTGGTCAACATTCTACCTTCCTGTAGGTCATGAACACTCAGGCTTGAGAAGATGGGTGATCACTCTGGTTGATGTGGCATGTTTGTGGTATGCTGGAGAGGCACATAGCGTAGCCCATGGTCAGGCCTCATTTTGATAGTCTGTGTGCTCCCAACAGGGAGAAGATGAATCTGTCACCCTGAAATCCTGCACCCGGCGGAAAACAGACTCTATTGAGAAGAGGTTTTGCTTTGACGTAGAAGCAGTAGACAGGTGAGTAGCTGTCATACTTTGCTCAGGATCAGATATTACTGGGATTTTTATCTGGATTATTTGGATTTTTTACCTTTTCCATTCAGTCAGAGCTTTTCTGTCCTCTGATCTCCTCCTACCCCTCCTTTTCCAAATACTCAATTTGAAATAGACCTCAGGCCAGTTACTGGTCTGTAAGGATCAGCATAGCTTCTCCTGTCTTGTGGGTTCAGTGCTGAGCCTCTGGTTTGGTTTTCTTTAACATTAGGGCTTTCCTGAGAAGTAATGTTTGTTATCTTAGGAGGTGGAGTAGATGTTTAAAGAAAACTCTTTAGCATGATTATACGAGTTATTTGAGATTTTTTTTACTTTAAAAATATTTAATTTTTTAAATTTAAAAAGTGGTCCAAAAGGCTTCAGGTGAAGTGAACGGTAGAACAAGTTGTACTCAGTTAAAATAAGACAGCTTTTAGTTGTAGCATTTCACCTACCACTGTGTGTATGTGCCCAGGAAAGACAGTGAAGCACTTGTAAAATCACTTTTTGCAGAGGGAGCTGTGTGTTGTAGTCCTCAATATTTATGGAGTCTCATTAAGTTGTACCGTTTCGTGGTGTTAAGCTAGTTTGACAACGTTCCAGTTCTTTGAAACACTTTCCTTGGCAACAGGTTAATTCCTTGAGTGAAAGCCACGTGTTAAGCTTATTTGTGCTATCTGTTCAAGATCAGCAGTGCCAGCATTAAAGATTCTTAAAACTCAGCATGATTCTCCTATAATGCCATTTCTCCCCTTTATTCAAGTGCGCGCGCGCACACACACACACACACACACACACACACACACACACACGAGTTTTGTGAAGCCAAATGTTCCATGTTTTCTGGAACATTTACTTAGGGCCATTTTTCCCTAATTCTAGAAGATGGAGAGACTGAGTGCCTTCTGGGGTGTTGGCAGGTTTGGAATGCCTTCTAAGGCCCTATTGTCTCCCTGCACTGTGGCTGCTGGGGGCTGCTCGAGCTCCCGTGGAGGCACTTTTGCTGTAATCAAGAAGTTCATGGAAACTACCTCATCTCTTCAGCACTTAATCATTATACCTTGGACTCTCAGGTTAGGCAGCCGGGGCCTAAATTTGGACTTTGCTGCTTTGTAGCCATGTGACTTTTAGCTATTACTACTTAATCTCTCAGGGCCTTGATTTCCATATCTGGAAAATGAAGAGAGTAATAGCACCTAGTTCCTAGAATTGTAAGGATTTGAGGAGATAATGCACGTAAAATGCTTGGCAAGGTGGCAAATAATAAATGTTCAGCAAGTGTTAGCTGTTATTTGTTAGTTAGCTTGTCCTGCACGTTCACCAGACTTGATTATTTTATAAGGTTAGATTCTGAATGATGAGAAATAAACTAATTTATAAAGAAAAGAAAGTACTCCAGTTCTTCACCATGTTGGGGGATGTGGGACAGTAGTAGGGAAAGGGTGCGCGAGGACGTAGGTTGAACTACGGTAGCATAGGGGAATTGCATAATGTCTCCCTCACACCAAAATTGGTTATTCTTGATTTTAAACAAATCCTAACTCAGGATGCTTTAAGCATCTGTATGCGTCTCTGTTCTCAGTATGGAATCTAAGGGAATTCACATTGTGGGCATCCATGAAAGAGAGCAGGTGGAGAAGACACGTATGTTTAAAAGCAGGGTTAGTTGTTTGATGGTTGTCAACTGTTGCTAGAGACTACTGTCTCTGTATGGTTATTTGGAAGAAAGTGTGTCTCCTGTTGCAGCTGTCCCTTATTTGAAAACCAGCTCAGAGATGATTTCTGAAACTGAATTGTTTCCTGTTTTCTTCCTTAGAAGTTTTCCCAGAAGTTTTAGAGAGTTGCTTTTTAGGCAATTAAAACTCAACGTGGTGCCTCCGTCTCATTTCCACCTTGGGAGTACTTCCTACCATCTTTCCCCTTGATTATACCCTTAAAAGCTTTGTATGTCCCAATTATAAGCTGAAAGCAAATGTGTCACATAGAACATACTGAGTGGGCTTGGGAAGTGGATTTCTCCTAAGTTGCTGTCTCTGGTTCCCTGGGGATGACAGGGAGGGATTTCAGTCCGGGTTCAGAAAGAGGCTGCTAAGTTTCTTTTTAGTAAGCAGGAGGTGAGTAGCTAGTTCTGTTGTATTGCTCATATATATATATGCATATATATATATATATATATGTGTATATATATATATATACACATATATATATTTTAATCTTTATTTTTTCACTGTTCCAAGATTCATTGTTTTTTTGTTTTTTTGTTTCCAAGATTCATTGTTTATGCACAACACCCAGTGCTCTATGTAATACATGCCGTCCTCAATACCCCCCACCAGGCTCACCTCTCCCCCAACCCCCTCCCCTCTAAAACCCTCAGTTTGTTTCTCAGAGTCCACAGTCTCATGGTTTGTCTCCCCCTCCGATTTCCTCCTTATATTTTAAATTTTCTGTATATTATGGTGTTGGGGCACTTTAAAAAACTTTCTGGCTGGGGAGAGATTATCCCTTCCAGAGACAGCTAATCTTAGAGATAGCAAAGGGCACAGCCTGAAGCGTGCCATTGACATGCAAATTAACCGACTCAGAGCCAGGCCGCCTCCACCAGGCCCTTAATCCCCAAAAGGCAATATTCCTTTGCTTTAATCGTGTGAGGTCCAGGTACCAGGCAAGGAGTGCCCCTCCTATAATTTAGAGCCTCCCTGAAATTATTCAAACTAGCCAATCAACTGTTGACCCTGTGGTGCTTTGCCTTTCTCTTGGAAACTCCAAAAAGAACCACCATCTAGGCTGTCCAATCATTACTCTGACAAGTAGCCCTGTGGCTGTTGGCTCTTTCCCATATGACCCTGTTAGCTATGCCATGCTTGCATCCTGTTTCTAGGACCTGGGGGTTTAAGAAACTTTGTTTTCTGAGCTTGAGCATCTTTTCTGTCTCCTGACTGTTACCCAAAATAACATAGAACATGTATGAAAAACTTCTGTTTTTTATATAGATCATTATCTTTGATCTCGAAGATTAGGTTAGAGTTGGGCAGCATTTTTCCTTACCTGTCTCCTGTTTTGACTTAGTCTCTTTCTGCATATTTCTTACCCATCCAGAAAGGGACTAAAGAGAGAAGAAAAAGCATTTCCATGGGCTCATTGGCAACATTCCTGGGAACTCGGCCCAGAGTTCTCTCCTCTGGAAGATTCCTAAACCTTGGTTTTACCCCAGTGTGCTGTAGCAAGGAGTTGATCCCCACTGCCTTTCCAGCCTGTGCCTTCCCTCGATATCTCAGCTATACCTGAATGGCTAGAGAAGTAGAGGGACAAAATGCAAGTTTAACACCTAGGAAATGTGGAAGTAAAAGGGAAATGGTTCTATTTATAAATTTATGTAGTGGCTGTTAGTGTTTTACTTTGTTAAGGTTCACATGCATTCTAAAGTAATATTTTTGACTTAGAATATATGACATGGTGGGTTTTTAGGATTATTCTGAATACTTGTATCTTTTAGATTTAGTGCTGATATTTTGTTATTTTTTAACAGAGGCTATGGCCTTTAGGAAGTGATATTTGAGTCAATATTTTTCAGTTGATTACATCAGCATGTCTGACTATGTGGTGAGAAGCACCTGCACTCAGCATCCACAGGGTGCTTTTTCGAACTACAGCTTCTTGGCCCCTGCCCCAGATCTATACAGTCAGTCTGACTCTACTGGAGAGAGACTCTGAAATCCACTTTTGGAACAAGCTCTTCATTTGTCCTTTATTCTCACTAATAATGGATGCTTTAAATACCATGCCTATCACAATACAGATTTTTCAGAGTACAAAAATGTTTCCTTATTAAAAACGTTGCTGGAGAGCCTGGGTGGCTCAGTGGGTTAAAGCTTCTGCCTTTGGCTCGTGTCATGATCTCAGGGTCCTGGGATCGAGACCCGCATCGGGCTCTCTGCTCAGCGGAGAGCCTGCTTCCTCCTCTCTCTCTGGCTGCCTCTCTGCCTACTTGTGCTCTCTCTCTGTCAAATAAATAAATAAAACTTTAAAAAAAAATATTAACTAGGAACAACAGTAAAACAAAACAGAAACTCAAAAAACTGGGACTTCTTTACGAAGGAGCTTAATTCTTACCCATATGGAAGAGAAGAATATAGCTAGCAGAAGAGGTGATTTTCAGCCTCTCATAACAGATGACCAGGAAAAAAGCAACAGCAGCAACCATGGTAAAACTCACTTTTTAAGTTAAGGGTGGAGGAGGGGTGAGGGAACCAGCAGTAAGAGAACACTCTGTAGCAGCTGAACACTGTTCATGCATTCTCGTGTTATCCTCACTACAGTCCAGGAGGACTATGCTCCAGTTAATCCATGTTCCTGGTGAGGAATCTGTAGTTCAGAGGTGTGAGCCCTCCCCTGGGCTCAGGAGGGATTTGAACCGGGGGCATGGGCGCTCACCGCAAGGCACCTTGCTGCCGCGAACCGAGGATGTGTTAGAAACGTTTCCAGCGTTAAGGCCCAGGGCTGTCAGTACTTGGGTTTCAGAGATACCACTGAGTGCTCAACTTGCTACATGTGAAATCTGAGAAGTGCTTTCTCACTATAATCACTTGCACGTGGCATCATAAACAAATGGATGAACTAAAGCTGCAAACTAGCTTCTGTTCTAATATTTACTGCCTTGTGACCTCCAGAAAATCTTCACACGGCTAGCTAACAGTTTAAAGATGCAGTGCAGATAGAGCAAAGGCACCGGGCACATACATTGCACACAGGTGTCCCATGAATGCTATGGTTTTTTTTGGGTACACCTCTTCTCCCTTTTATTTTTAAGGTGACACTCATTTCTGTTTCTCTAGAGAGACTAGCATGAGTCAGAAAGCAACAGTGCCATTTATCAGTTGATTTCATTGTATGACAGTGCATTGCTGTTAATTCGTTCCTCCTGAAATACTGATGAAAAGGGGTTAAGCTCTGACATTTATGCCCTAAAGGAAGAAGTGTTGTGACTCTGACCCATGAACAAGCTGGGAATCAAATTAACTGTTAATTCAGAGGTTTGAAGTTTAGATCCATGGTTCTTGAACTTTGTGTCCAAAGTTCTCTGTAAACTTAACATATTTCAGAGATCTACTTTTAATTCTTATATCTAATTGCTTTTCTTTTGGTATCTCAACTAGGCCTGTCGTCTCTTCTCAGTATGTCACACCCTCCTATAGTAACTTCATAGAATTACCTAATTCCACGTAATCACATTTTATCTGTCCCATTTTCTCCAGTGCCTTTTTTGATTCCTTTTCTCAGAACTAGTTTTAGGGGAGGTTCAGACCCGAGAATTTGTTGAAGACCCCTGGACTATTCTGAGTAAATATGTCACAGGCTGATGATTTCGTGTCTTTCCTTCAAAACGGTTTTATTGTTACCAACATTGAAAAGTTAATGTTAGTAGAAACTCTTGTGTCTTTCTTCAGTTCCACAGTGAAAAGTTGTTTAGGTCAAGATATCATGTCCATTAAATCGATGTGATACTGCTTTGAATTTACCTTCTGTTTTTGTTTTAAAATTCCATTTCAGGACTCTAGCATTAAGACCATTACAAGGCTTTAATGAGTGTGTACGACTTGGAGTAGTTGTAGGATGTTGCCACAATATGGTACAAAGAGGAGTTTTTTCTTATTTTTTTAGAAATTGTTTATTAAGAGTTGAATTGTATATCCCTCAATTCATATGTTGAAGTTCTATTCTAATCCCCAGTGTCTAAAAATCAAAATTATTTGGAAACAGGCTCTTTCTAGAGGTCATCAAGTTAAAGTTAGGTCATGAGGGTAGGCCCTAATCCAGTGTAACCAATGTCCTTATAAGAGGGGGGAGTTTGGATACCAGAGACAGGTATATACACAGAGAGACCATCATGTGAATGTGAAGGCAGAGATAGGGGCGATGTGTCTTCAAGCCAAAGAATACCAAAGATGGCTAGTAAACCCCCAGAATCTAGGACAGAGGCATGGAAAGGATTCCCCTTCACATACCTCTGCTAACTGCTTGCTCTTGAACTTCACAGCCTCTAGACTTGTGAGATGCTAAATTTCTGTCATTGCTATCAAGCAAGTTTGTGGTACTCTGTTAAATCTGTCCTAGCAGAGGAACCCAGTATTGAATAGGGAGGACCTCTCTCAATCAAGTAGCAGCGCTATCCCTGACAGCCTTTTAGATGGATGGGCCAGCACGCACTTGTTGAAGAAGCTCCACTTCACAAAAAGCATATTGACATAAATTATCTTCCTTACCCTGTATCCTCTTGATGGTAGCCTCTTGTAGCCTAAGCTTTCTTTAGCTTAAAAAAAAAAAAGTCATTCTTTCTTATGTCTTAATACAGAAGCATTCTTTGGTGTTTTTTGTATTATTTTACCATAGCACCGAGCGTTTGGAGGCCTATATTTTATATTGGTTATTGAATAAGGACTAGATTTATCATTTTTTTCCTTAAAGTATGCCACTTCTATTTGAAGGAGTTCAATGTAAAATTCATGGGTAGAAATAGGATTCCATCTAAAAGTAGCTGTTAGTGGTAGTGGTATGTGAGTTACTAATACTTGCCAGTTGGGGCCTCTCTTCAGTCCCTCTAAATAATTAACTCCACCATGCAGCATCCTATGGAAATTAATGAGCAAAAGTAAGGAAAATATTTGTTCAAGCTAACGGATCATGGTGGAGTCTTCCTCCCAGCATCTCTGGATTTATTTAAAGAAATTTCTCACAGATGTGACACATGGATACTTTCTCCCATATGTTTTCCAGGAGGAGCCACTAAACCATATGGAACATAATAGAAACAAAAAGCTTCATTTTGATGCACTGAATCAATGTAGTCTCTTGAGGGGTAGTGTTTATACTTGGGGAAAGGAAGCAATTAGAATGCATTATTTTTTCCAGGACTAGCTGACTCCCAACAGAAGTCCATACATTTGAAGACATGATGTGGAGTGCTACATGCCCCATTCCTGGCATTGGCATGGGGGCCAAGATAAGCATAGTCCTTACTTCACGGAGTTTGCTTTTGATTGTAGAATGAGCAGACACAAATGCATACATGTACACATTCATGCAACTAAAGGGTTGTTGAGTGTTTAAGCAAACTTGGAGGACCAGAAAGCGTAGGACAAATGTAGCAAATGTGGGGACTCAATCCTTCTGTTCCTACAGAGATTGATGGCATGACTGGAATATTCTGAATCCGTCCCTCCTCTCCTTTCCTCCTTCCCTCATTGATGAAGCATAACTGCATGCCACAGATTTTACCAACAGTGGAGGTAGAAAGTTTAATGAAACATTATGAATCTGCTGGGCTTTCCTTCTTGAGAGCTGTCACCAGATTTTGCTTTCACACTAAACCCGAAGTCCTCCCAGACTTCGAGCTTCCCACAAACAGATAAAGAAAAACCACTATTCCTTCGACCAGCACCAACCTGATGTGCCACACCCACTATCAACTCTCCCGTCCTCCCACTGTATGTACTGTGCACTTGCACAGTGTATGAGCTCTTCTTGGTAGTGGTTGGATGGTTGTTGAATTAGGTATGTCCTATATACTTCTGTTCAACTCTAAATTTGTGTGTCGAGTAATTTGCTTCCAGAGGCATGATAACATCATTTTCTACAGTTTGTAATTTTATTTTAATGTGTGCATGTGGTTGTTTATTTTGTTTCTTATGGAAGTGTAATTTTTGAGTTAGACTATGTTGTTCTTATTTTTGGGACTTGGTCACCTTTTTTGTAAGATACTATTTTGTAAGATACCACAGGAGCTTAATCATGTTAGTTGCTATTTAAATTAAAACTTGAGCAAGGACTCACATAATCTGCTTTCCAGTATAAGGTAGGGTGAGGAAAATTCCAGGAAAATGAAAGGTTGGCTAAAGTAAGAAAAGTGGAGGCTTAGAAGATTTATGGAAGATCTGAGAAAATCTACCCCAAGCCCTCCAATCAGCCACCACCCTCATTTCAAGGATCTTTTTATGGCAGACTTCAGAATGCAGGGAAAAGATGCAAACAGCCTTGAATTTCGGTTTGGGACCTGCCCCTTCCTAACTGTGACTCTGGGCCAGGGCTGATCATACCACCCTTGCAGCACTGTTTTGAAGATGGAATATGATAATTCTGCTTCCTGATGCAGTCCTGTGTTGGGAGAAAGTTGCACTTTTGAATTTTGTTTTCTCTACCCCAGTACCTCGGAATTCATTGTTCTTATGTTGAACCTTTGCTTTGGTGGATGTTTCTTTGAGCCTGTTCTTTCCATTTTGATATTGTTCCTTTTCCTATAGTGTAATGATTTTTCAAGTCCACTGTAGACTAAGAGTGAATGCAGGTGCATTAAATGTATATGTGCAAAGGGGCTGGTAGGGGAAGATTCCGGTTTCAAATTATGTATGTGGTAACCCATTATTTGTATATATATCCTATATAAGATTAAAAGTTTTATGCCTTTCTTTGTGACTTATTATCTCAAAAGGGAGCTGTACTAAGTTAAGATAATACTGTTGCTTCTAATTTGGTATGTGTCGTGTGTGTAAGCACTTGTTTGTATGTCTTGGTGAGGTTGTGTGAGTGTAGGATGGTATGTGTTTTCCAAAAAGGATCACATTATGTAACAGACTCGCTGCAGTGCTCAACCTCTAGATGGCAGTTTTGTATATTTATTAGTAACTACTATGAAGGTCTAGTTGAAAATCAGCTGTCCTTTATACATCAACAATTAGGAGTCAGTGGGGGGGGGTGTTTGTGTGCTAGAGAAGAAACGATGTGAATTACTCCTTAAAGAAAGGGTATTCTAAGTGATTCATTGTTTGTCTAGAAATTCCTTCCTCTCACCCTTTTCTGATGGATCATTTCATACCTGCTTCCCTGCAAAAGCAAGCATGCTCAGTTAATCAAGCCTCTGTTTAAACATTACATTTTACCTTGGTTTCTAAATGAAAAGTGTCAGGCTCTTTGCTTTAGGGACAGCTCATTTCAGGATGGCGAAGAAAACAGATGTGTGATATTGGCTGTCTGATGTGTGCTGAGCATCAGGCCAACCTGCCTTTCCCTCTTGGTGCAGGGCGCCTTTATCTTTTGCAACAGATGAATCTATTTTTCCTGGTTTCAGACTTCCCCTCCCTGCCCCTCCCCTTCTCACCCCTGGTTTGAAATAATATTTGATTTTGCCTTCCTGGTGGTTGGATTAGAGTGCTGGTCTCAGTACCCCTGACATTTTAGACAGGAAATGGCTTTTCCTTCCTCAGAGGGTGTTCTGCTGTAACTTCCATACTTGGGTGGGGGTAAACTGGGGGGAAGTATTGTGCTTTCTGGATTGCTTCTTGGCTGTTCTGTAAAATAAGCGAGTTGAGTTCTTAGAATCTTAAATATTCATGCAGTTTGAAATTGTTATCGAGTGGTCTTCCTCTTTTTCTTTTTTGTAAATTAACTGAGAGAGTGTTTACTCTTCGACTCGGATTTAAGTAAGAATGGGACATGGCGGTTCTTGGATTTTACGAAGGGAGACTGGGGCGACCTTTTTTGTACTCTTTGGTCTGCATACTGATTCTTGTTTTGCTAATGGAGAATGCCAGTTAATTAGCCAACTTCTAAGTATAAAAGGAGGTGGTTGTTTTTTAATCTAAACCCAAATGTTTCTGTTAAATAAATCTGAAAAGGGGAAACAAGTCAGTCAGTAAATTTCACTTACTTATATATCTCTGTGCTATGAGCTGGAGTAAAAATGAAGGGTAAAAATGAAAAATTGGTAAAGGAACTAATAAATTTCTTGAATCAGACAATTTTTTCAACTTGTTATCAATGGTAGTAACAAGTATTTTTGTTCTCCCTGAGTTTTACTCATTGTGGTAATTAATAATGCTGCTGCTGCTGTTGTGTTAAAATTTGCTTACTCCTGTGTTCCCAGTACATGGCATCACGGCTGGCCCATAATAGGTAATCAGTATATGTTTCTTTTAGGATAATGCAGTTTCATGTGCCAAAGATTTCTTTATTTGGGCTTCCTGATGTTTTATGACTGTACTTTCCTTTAAAATAAGAATGTAGGAAATTATTTGATATGATTGGCAATAATTACTCTTGAGAGTATCACTACTGCTATGGTGCTCATTGTTTTAGGACTTTTCCTCTCAAGGGGTTAATGCTGTAGGCTGTGGTATATTATAATTTATTCATTATTAGGATCAGATCCTTTCTAAATTGATGAGAAGCCTGCTTCTGAAAACTTCTTACGGGGTGTGTGTGTGTGTGTGTGTGTGTGTGTGTGTGTGTGATAGAGAGAGAGAGAGAGCTCAAGCGAGCACTTACCCACAAGCTATGCTTCCCCTCTTTCATTCCCTCCCCTTAAGGCTTAAGGAGCTGGTCACCATGGATCCCAGGGCCCATACACTCTATGCACGTGGGAGCAGTACAGTATTGTGCTTATGTTTGGGCTTTGCTTCAGAGTCAGTGGACTGGATTCAAGTTGAGGCTTTGCCACTTATTAGTGGTATGACATTTTGCAAGTTTTTAAAATAGGTATAATGATAATGCCTACTTCATAAATTTACTTGAAGAATAAAGTATGTTGCAAATAAAGTCCTTAGCACAGTGCTGGGAACCTAGTAAATAGTAAATATTAGTCACAGTTAATGGGCCACTAGTTTGCAACTCCTGGTTTCTCTCTCAGTTACTCTTTTACCTATAGCCTACTCATATCCTTTTTATGCGAAAGGATCTGTAATGCACAAGGACCTTCAGTGGGTCATTATCTCAGTGCATGTGTAGTTGTACAACTATATTCATAACTTTTTATATCCACATAGATTAATATTGCCCTCCAGCGTTAACACTGGGTCCTGAGTATTAGGGAAAAAAAGGGGAACTAGCCCATGTACCTCCTTTTATGAAGAGCTGGAGGTGGTCTGCTGAATTTGTGAGGTGAATCAAGAATACAAACATGCATCGTTGTTGGTTCTAGTACATCAGATGAGTTTAAAATATGCCATGATAACTTGGGGTGGAGCTCAGAGGAAGACAGACACAGACCCTAGAAGTTGCAAACTGATGGTCCACTGACATGTTTGATTTGGCTTGAGTATTGTTTGAGCCAACATGTTGAAGTTGGAAAAATCTGTAAATGTTGCTCCACCTCCCCATGTGCCTGCTATTTATAGAGCTGAGGGGTGAATGCCTCCTTCAGGTGGGGCATGTACTCTCCACTTTGCCACAGTTCCCACCGTGCCCTGTTGTTTCACTGTGATGACAGGTGACAGCTGCTGCTTTGCCTTGTACTTGCACTATTATTTTTCCAATAGATGGAAAATACTTTTTTTGTTCGTATGGCTATCAAAAAGTAAATGTGCAAAAGAAAAAGTAAAGGGCTACATGTTATATGGAAAATGAGACTGAGCCTGTTTTCCTTGGGGCAATAAATAATCTTTTTATTCAATTTCACTCATTTTGCTTACTTCTTATTCTCTGTGGATGTTTGAATCTATAATCTCATAGATAAGAAAGCAGTGTCATTCTCTAAGATTATTTGGTATGACTTTGGCCGTATCTTTGTGTAAATGAAGATGTCCTGAACTTTGAGCCCTAATAATATTGGGAATCTATTTTCCCAGTAGCATTTTAGAAGCAAAAGACAACTTTCTGTCTTTTGTAGCTCAATTGTGCAGCTCTTTTCCACTGTGGATGGCAGCCCATTTTCTAAGCCTTCACCATTCCATGTCTTCCTGTATAAGCATAACTTGACTCTTAAACGTGCTATATCGTGGTTGGAAGCTGGGGGATGAACTCTTGCCAACAGAAGACTTAGAGTCTTATGAATGAGTAACCCCTACATCTTTGGATCTCTGGAGGTTGATTTAGAAAGAAGAGATTCTGAGTGTTTGTCTCAGTGGGGTGGAGTCAGTAACAGCATTTCCTTGTCCAGTAGGAAGTGGTGGAGTTGCCAAGCCCCTGAGATCACTGTTGTTGACTCAGATTCAGGAATAAGATTAGAGCAGGAAAACTGTGGCGTGGCCCTGGAGTCAGGGCTGGTTGTGATTCTGCTTGCTTTCTGCTGTTGAGGAGGCTGTGAGGTGACATCAGTGGTCCCGGCTCCTGGATGTGGCAGTAAAGGGTGCACTGTGTTCCACGGGCTCTTTCTGGAGGCCGGAGTGGAAGGGGATATGGTGGTGGGGCACGGTTTGCCCTGTGACGGATGAGTGATTTTCTGTATCTCCTCCCTTCTTGTGTGAGAGGTGGAGTGCCATCTTAGAGAAAATTGCAGATACTTGTTCACCATTCTGAAGCTGATAAAGATACAGCACCAACCAGGGATTTATTCAGAGACAAAATGAGGGGCTATATCTTACATTGTATCTTAGAATTGAGCTGTAGAAAGGATTGCAGGCCCAGGGAGTTACTTCTCCCCACTTGTGTGCAGAGGGGGCTCCTTGGCAGATTTTCTAGAATTGTTAAAGGTTCCTTTTTGTCCTTATCAATTATCCGACATTAATTCCAAAAGGGGGACGTAGGCCACTTCGATGTTTTACTCAGGAGGAAAAAGGAAATGGCCATGATGTCAGTGCCCATGTGTCAGTGCAGCCCCTGGCCTGGCTCCCTTTGTGGTAGAGGTGTGATTTTCAGTGCTGTGTGTGAGTGTGTTGGGGGTGGGGTCATGTGTATCAGCAGCACCTGTGGCTGGTTTCTTTTCCTTTTTAAACTATGTACACCTGCCCTTCTTCCTCCATAATTTTGACCCTACTGCACACTTGCCATCTTTTTCCCTCCACCTGCCACGTCCATTCGCCCCAGTGATAACAGCTAATTTTTAGAGCATTTACGGCGTTTCTAACACTTTGAAACACTTTATGAGTATCTCATTTAACTTTCACAATGACTCCTTGAAGTAAGTACTGTTTAAATCTGCAATGTAAAGAACAATATGGAGTAGTTCAGTTAGGTGTCCTCTAGGCACTTACGTAACTATGAAGCACCGGATTCAGGATAGCTAGTGTGCCTAAGTTACTGATGACAAAGCCTATCTTTTCAGTATTTAAAAGACTTTTTTTTTTTTTTTGAAGTGCAGTCACAGTAAGATGCACAAATCTTAAGTCTCTATCTTTATGACTACCCCCCACAGCTGCTATACCTTTGTAACCAACCAGATCAGATGATAGAATGTTAATGTTACATGAGGAGAAGGTTTCCTTCCAGTCATCATTATACCTCTTCCCCAAAATGAAATCACTGTTCTGAGTTCTATCCCCATAGGTGACTTTGACTCGTGTTTGAACATCATATCAATGGAATCATACTGTTAGTAGTTTGTGTCTGGATTCTTTCTTTCATTATTGTAAGATTGATTCATTTTGTTCATTGTACCTAGTAGTTGGTTCTTTTTTATTTTTGTGTGGTGCTCCCTTGTTTAAATATAAACAATTTATTCTTTTTTTTTTTTTTTTAAACAATTTATTCTTATAGATGGATATTTGAGTTTTTTGTTGTTGTAAAGTTTGGCCATTAAGAATAAAACAGCATTCTTATAAGAGACTCTTAATCTCAGGAAGGAAACTGAGGGCTGCTGCAGGGGAGGGGGTGGGAGGGATGGGGTGGCTGGGTGATGGATCCTGGGAAGTGTATGTGCTATGGTGAGCGCCGTGAATTGTGTAAGACTGATGAATCACAGACCTGTACCCCTGAAACAGACAATACATTATATGTTAATTAAAATAAAACAGCATTCTTGAATGTGTCTAATGTGTCTTTTGATGGACATATGCATTCATTGCTCTTGGATGTATGCATGGAGGTAGAATTGCTAGTTCCTACAGCAGATGAGGTGGATGTTTAGTTTTAGTAGATAATACTAAAATGGTTTTATCAATTCTCTTTCTAGCAATTTATGAGAGTTCCAGTGGCTCTGCATTCTTGCCAGTACTTGGTATTAGTGGTCTTCGGAATGCTCTCCCTTCAGGAGGGTATTTGTTATATTTCATTGTGATTTCATTTGCATTTCCTCAAAGAAACATCACGTTGGGCCCTGTTTCTTAGGTTTGTTGGCCATTTGCATGTCCTTCTTGAAGAACCTATTCATGTCTTTTATCCATTTTATTAATTGGGTTCATTTTTTTCCTTATTTGTTGGCATTCTTTACATATTCTGGTTAAGAGTCTCACTGGAGATACAAACTACAGCATCTTCTCTTTCTCTCTAGTTTGCCTTTTCACTCTTTTAATGGTACCTTTTTATGAGTGAAAATTACTCATTTTGGTGAAGTCTTTTTTCCTTCTATTTTTTCTTTAGTACTTTCTTTTAAAGTTTTATTTTTTTAAAGAATTTATTTATTTGTCTGAGAGAGAGCATGGGTTGGGAGAGAGGGGCAGATGGAGAGAGAGAAGCAGAGCCCCCACGGAGCAGGGAGCTCGATGTGGGGCTCCATCCCAGGACCCTGGGATCATGACCTGAGCTGAAGGCAGGGCACTTAAACTGACTGAGCCACACAGGCGCCCCCATGATTAGTGCCTTTGTGTTCTTTTAAAAAACTCATCACCCACTGATGATATATATGCAACTAATGAATCATTGAACACTACATCAAAAACTAACAATGTACTGTATGGTGGCTAACTTAGCATAATAATAAAAAAAACTTCATCACCTTTCCATCTCTTGAGTATTTTGAAGCAGAAAAAATGTGGAGAACCTCTGCTGGAGAAAGTCAGCCATACTCACATCGGACATTGTCCATTCTTCTTTTGGATTGACTGAGTGGTGGTCTGGTGGTGATCATATCTATGAAACACTACAGGCTTTACAGAACCCTTTATTGTGTCATCTTACTTGATATTATGCATGAACTCCCTGTGGTGCTTGGAGGAGGACTAAGCGGAGACGAAGGACTTGAATGTTCAGTATCTGCTCTCTGTGGGCTAGGGCACCTCCATGTTTGCTGTGGTCTTATGTGCAAGGGTGAAGCAATAGACTGCTGGGTTGAGATCCTGGCTCTGTGACTGTGGACAAGGTAATTAACCCATTCAAGCCTTGGTTTTTTTCATCTGCCCAATGGGATAATGAGAGTATACCTACCTCATTATGTAGTTGTCAAGATTAAATGAATTTAAAAAAAAAAGATTAAATTAATTAATTTATATATAGTGCTTAGCATATATATATAGTGCTTAGCATCTGACATACTCTCCTAGGTTATTTTTATTGTAGTTTTTATTCCATTATGGTGTTTGATAGTAACATGTTTCTTTGTAGAGCTAGAAAGAACTCATTTATTTCAGTTCTCTTTCATTGTTTTATATTTTCCCTTGCTCACTTCACACTCTCCTCTGGATTTCTTTCTCTTTCTCCCTATTTTTGTTATGAAAAACCAGGTTCATTTAAAACATGAACTACTGACATGGAAAGTACAGGGTCATAGAGAGTTTTGCTCATTTTATTTTGTTTTGAGGAATGGTGGCAAGTAGGGACATAGGGAGGGGGACTATGGAAAGAAACTTATTGCTTGATTCCAAAATAAAGTTGACCCTTTCACCTTGGTTCTTGGAAATTTACACATAAGAGATTTATGTAATTATGGTTTAAATTGTTACGAAGGAAAAGAAACTTGGAGCCTAAGCAGTGTTTTCTAGATGTCCCAGAAAGGATAGTACTGTGATCCAGATGTACGTACGTGAGACCAGAGTAAAAATTACCTGAACTTGGGATGGTTGATAGGATTAGAACTAAGTATGTTAAATACACTTTATTCCATATTCCCCATCCCACAAAAAAAGGGGAACAAAACCACAGATGGAAAAGAACTTATATTTTGATATTTCTTCTTGAAATGAAAACAAGTCCTGTTGACTTTCCTGATTACGAGGGCCAAGTGGCCTCTGAGTTTGTCTAAACTTCCTCCTTGTGGTTCTGGGTGGAAATCTCACACTGTGTGCCATGAAGTTGATGTGACATCTTCAGGGTCCCTGAAATCTTGGTATGCTAGGCACCTATTGTGGTCTCACTGTTTGCTGGTGAGCACTTAGCAGGAAATGGACTGGAGACTTGTTGGCTGCTTGACCCGAGTGTATCCCGGGGGGTGTCTTTGCTCTTTAGTGTGGGGAGACAGGAAGGAAAGGGTGGGGGCCAGGGTCTCTGACCTAACTGTGCATCAGGATCACCTGGGGAGTTGGTTAAGATCCAAGTTCCCAGGCCCAGCCCAGAAATTGAGATTCAGTAAGGTGGTTTTAGGCTAAAAAATCTCCATTTTAAGGTAATTCTTGATTCTGAAGCTGGTGGTCCAGGCACAACTCTTGAGCGTTCAGGTCCAGGGACTTGAGAGTTCTAAAGTGGACTGCAGCTTCATAGATTTTTTTTCCTCTAAACCATTAAAGCATTGTGCTTGAGGTGGAAGAGTAGAATCAGTCCACCATGCCTGCAAGCCAAGGGTCAGCTCTCTGGAGCCATGACCACCAGTGGTCTGCAGACAGTGTATGGTGCACTGAATGGACTCATAGTAGGAAATGGGGATTTGGGTCTGAGAAGGAGAATTTCTGGGAAGAGGAGGGAGGGCCCTGGCAGGGGCTATGGGGAAATGCTTACTACATTTTCTAAATCCTCTTTGTGTTAGGGTGCCATTGCTCAGGACGGCCTTCACAGGAAGGACTGCCTCTGGGGAATTAATGTTCTCATGTTCAGCACCTTCACTCATCCACCCACATACCCGGCTAACCACTGTTATTGTCCACCTCCATCCACACACACACAATATGTGCACACACACTCATACCACACCCCAGTGCCCCTCGAGTCCCCAGCCCCCCTGTACTTAGATGCTTACATCTTTGGAAATGTTTTTTCCTTAGGGGATGTTGAGGGATACTCAATGGAAAGAAACAGGTGTAATAATTAAAATATGTTCAACATGAATAGATCTAGCATATTCAATGGGACTGTGGAAATAAGTCCGTACCAGTGATTATGTGGGTCAGAATGAATAGACTTGTGCTGATCAGGGTATGACCAGGTCCATATGCATTTCATTACCATACAATTCTGGGATCATGATGGTACCACAGACTCAGACGGTAATAAGACTTAATTCTTGCTTAGTGGACCTCTTACTTCCTTTTAGGCTTTCTCAAACTTTAAAAATGAGGATTTAAATCAGTTTTTTTTTTTTTTTTAAGATTTTATTTATTTATTTGAGACAGAGACACAGTGAGAGAGGGAACACAAGCAGGGGGAGTGGGAGAAGGAGAAGCAGGCTTCCTGCTGAGCAGGGAACAGAAATGCAGGGCTTGATCCCAGGGTCCTGGGATCATGACCTGACCCGAAGGCAGACGCTTAATGACTGAGCCACCCAGGCACCCCTAAATCAGTAGTTCTTAACTTTTTGAGGGTCATAGTCTTTTTTGATAATGGGCGAGATTGAACTGTTAATACAGAGAAATATATGGACATTTGAAGATGAAAGAGTGGTTTATAGACTCTCTTGGACCCATCTGTGGACCCTAACAACTCCTGCTTTAATGAGCACAGAGCACTTTTAGCTTCACCTCCCAAGGACGTTTTCATGGCTTAAGTCTCTGCTTGTGGAGTGCCATCTGTAAGGGGAACTCAACAAACACCATTTGATATTGTGTGCAGGCTTTCTGGAGGGTTTGTATTCATTTTTAAAGAGCAAGCAGATTTCATTGAGAGCGTGAAAAGAGGTAATGCATGTAAAGAACTTAATACCTGACATGACAAGTATTCCCTTAAAAAAGTGATATACAGTTAATGTAATTACAAATCCACTCACCATTATAAAACATCTCCATGTCAAAAGGATTTTAGAAACCTTGGATTAGAGGTTAGGAGACCAGGGTCACTCCAGCTTGATTGTTTCCTCTCTTTTTAATCTCGAGTCCAGTAATTCTGTTCACTTTAATACATATGAATCTCAATCCTACTGTGAGCAAAGCTCTCTGTTAGGCATTTTGGAGAAGAGAAATGAATAAGACCTCAAGGAAAAAACAGGGTCTAAAGAAATCACTTTAATCATTTGTGTCTCTTACCTGTAAGTAAGGTAATGTCTGCTCTGTTTTTTCCTACCTGCCTGAGGGAGACAGGTTTATTGAGGGGCATTTGGGAGATGATTTTGCTTTCTGAGACTGAAAGGTGACTCTGAAAAGCTGCCTGTGTGCCTGTCCTCATGTGTTAATCCCAGCAGTCCCTCACTCTGTTGTTTGGGTGTTTCTTGGAAGTTTCATCTTCATCAAGATCTCTCTACCTGTGACACTGGGTTCATGTCTGTGTCCTCCTTTCTCCACAGGCCAGGGGTTATCACCATGCAGGCGTTGTCGGAAGAAGACCGGAGGCTCTGGATGGAAGCCATGGATGGCCGGGAACCCGTAAGTAACAATTCAGGGAAGTAGAATAGAAATAAAGACCCTGAGTTAGTTGTTTGTTACTTCCCAAGTGCAGTGATTTTTGCTCTTGATCTAAAGCCTTGGTTTCCAATGTACCAGAGGTTGTCTTTTAACTCTTGAACTAACTTCCATCGATAGTGAAACTGCTTCTGTGTGGTTGTAGTCCCTGAGCTTTGGCCTCTCAGTCCTTCAGGCCTTTCAGGCTATGTGATACTCCTCTTGGCCAAAGCAATTGTAGTGTCCTTAGGTCTCTTAAGAGGGGGAAGAGTCTGGCTTACTGAATACTAATGTCTCTATGAAGTAGGATGCAAAGCATTATCTGAAATCTATCTGAATGGGATAAATGATTATAAAAGTGTGTATAGATTATGTAGTATCTTTTCTTAGCGCCTTCTCATTCAACCTTCCCTTGCCATGGTAGCCCACATCCCGTCGCACACAGTGGGATTATCAGAGTAGCTGGAAGGATTTAAGCCTTGGTAATATGGTCTGTGTTCCCATTTTCAAGATGCTGGCCTTTGCTAGTTTTGTAATCTGGTGGTTTTCCTGTATTGTGTGACATGTAAAACTTCCGTCAGGGCCCTGGGGGAGTCCCTACGGTCAAAAATAGTGGCCTTATCTTGGTGCCAAAGATCTCAGCTGCAGTATTCAGCAGATATCAGGGTTATAGAAGTCCTAAGAGTACATCCTAGGAGTACGAAAGATAAAAAAGAATCCACAGTGTCATAGAGCCAGTAGTTATAACTTGCAGAGGCACTCTGAGAGGGGGGAATGTGTGCAAGGCCATGAGGCCATAGCCTTCATTGAGTACAGAACTCTTTGCATCAAGATGGGTATCCAGTATAGATGATTCCAGTTCATTTATATGTTCCTTAGCATACCCAGGTTAGGTGATCTATATTGATGAATGTGTCTTTCTACTTAGTTATCTTTTATATAAATGTGAAACTCCAATCAACTGAGCAGAAACAAGTAACTAGTATTTGGATAGCATTTAATAACATGTAGCAAGATTTAAAGAACCATTTAAAGAGTTTGGAACAGCTAAATTGAAATTGAACATTATTTAATCTTAATTCTTCTTCAGTACCTGTAAGTTACGCCTTGTTTTTTCTGAATACATTGTTAATGATGGAAATTCTCAAAGCAGACAGACTGTTTTCTATTCTTTCTTTCTTTCTTTTTAAAACCAGGACGTTTATTGTGTGACTGTTGAAATCCTTAAGACGAACTAGATGCTGCCACAGCTCCCCTGTTGGGCTGAGTGTTGTTCCTTCACAGAGTCCAGGCCTGAATCTGTGGTAGACAACTTTTAGGTGTCTCTTTGACCAGTCCCAGCGGTATCTCATATTTTAGCCTTGGCAATCCAGTTATACTTCCTCTTCCACTTGGCAGGATAGCCACATTTGCCACAAGTCAACTTCTGAAGGTTATAGACCGTAGAGTAGCGGGGACACAATGTGTGTGTCTTAACGTGGTGCTTTTCAAATGATGACGTCCCCTTCATCATCTGGTTTCTGCAGCTGAGACCAAAGAAACTGGAAGAGAAGGCACTTCTGCTATGTATATATAGTAGAGAGACATTTCTACCATTAGGGTTTTGTGGGCACAATAGCTGCTTGTTGTCAGAGGCATTTGAAAGCCACTTCCTAAGTTGTCCATTATCTTTGCTACCATCTCCTACCTTTAATTGAGCACCTTTGTGTGTGTGAGTCATAGATTTGGCATATTACATGTCTTAACCCATTTATTCTTCTTAGCACCTTATCAAATAAGTATAATATTAGGACATCACAATATACTACCATTTTACAGTTGAGGAAAGTGAGGCCTAGGTTCAATAACTTGGCTCAGTAGCACAGACAGTAAGTGACTATAGTGGTAGGGTGCAGGTTAGGTTGCCGTAACAAGGAGACTCCAAAGTGTCGTAGCTTAAGTAACATAGAAGTTGATTTCTCTCTTCAGGCCTGGAAATGAGCAGTCCATGCTTTGCAGGCTCATTCTGCCATACTCAACTCATGACTGTCCAGGTTGCTCTACTAATCATTGCTGTTTTTCAGCCAGATAATGGAGATGAAAGTATCCACGACCTAGAGGGTGCACACATCACTTCCACTGGCCCTAACATACTTAAATTGGCTACGTCTGTCTGCCGGGGAGGATGGGAAGTCTAGGTCGAACATAGGCAGCCTTGGGCTGCCAGTACCCTTGGTACTTTCTTCCAGAAAGAAGAAGAGAAAGAAGACTGTAGGGTGGTTGACAGTTTCCATCAAAGTGTCAGAGGTAGAATTTGAACCCATGTGTAGTCCTAGATGTGTTTGGTTTTTATCATTAATAGAGATGAGATTATTTGATTTTTATCATTAATAGAGATTCATAGACATCTTGAAGATGCCTTCAAGAATTCTCACTCATTTAATTTTTATATACTTTATCTGAGTTTCTTGAGATTCTTAAGTTCTAGTGGAGGAAGTACTCAGGAAGAAAATATCTTGTCAGGGCATACTATTCTTGATATGGATAAAAACCCCACTGTTTTGAGGTCTCCACACCCCCCGTAAGCTGCAGTTCTACAACAACTTCACCACCTCCATTTTAAATCTCCCCTTCCTCTCTATCCCTACCATTTGCTATTTGTTCTCTGTATGTAATTGGTCTGACTAACCACTTGAGTTTTCCCGTAGATTAACATCTGGCTTCTGCAGATGGAAAGCATGCTGTTGAAAGAAAACATCTCCTTGCTCCAGAGTGTACACATTAAAGCAAGTTTAAACACAAAATAATTTTGTTTCTAAACATAATATAAAATTATTTCCTCACAGGAACATATAGCTTACATTGAGAATGACATCTCTGTGTACTTTTCAGTTTCCCAAAGAAAGAGAAACAGACAAGTGATAAGTACTAAGTGGCAGGAATCTTAGGCTTAATTTTGTCTCCTATTGCTGAGAGCCTTTAGGGGACATTCTTGGAGATACATACCCAGTAGACAATTAGCAGCTCCAGTTTGAATCACAATCCCCCTAATTAGTTAAATATATCCCCTAGAAGTTTTGGCTTTGGTAAGGGAAGCAGAAACCTGTTTCCTTAGCTAATTTTGGAGTGTTAGCCTTATATCAAGGAGATTATAATGGCAGCACCTAACTTTTGTTTTTGTACTTAGAGCTCAATGGTTCTGTGAATGATTCTTCAGTGTTGAATCTTTTTATTTATTTATTTATTTATTTTTTGGAAGAAAGTAACTTTGGTTTGCATTCTTTTTGTTCTTTTATAGTTTAATAATACCTTAGGATGGTTGGTTGGAAAAAGTCTAAATGAGCCCTGAATTAGTTGATTTTACAGTTTTAGTTAATTGTTATATAAATTACAGTTTTTAGTGCTCAGTGACTTTCTAGTTGAAAAGAAATTTTGAATGTCTTCATGGTATTCATGGATATATAATGGAGGAAGAAATTAGAATTGTGGTTCTGCAGTGAACATTATAGATTATAGTTTTTATCTACATTGTGAATTTGAATTCAAATGGAGGAAGCCTCATTTACACTTGGCCTAAGAAAAAGCTGGATTTATTGGCTTATGGAACTTTTAAAAAGTTGGGATATAATAGGTCTGGCCCATCTGAATCCAGAAACTTCCATAATATTTAAATGGAGTTGGTTTCTTCTTTTTGTGTTGGCATTTCTAGTAGGTTCTTTCCAGCTATGGTGATAGGCTTCCAAACTGTTCCAGGCTTACATTATATTATCAAGGACAGGATCCAGGAAACTTAATCTGTTAATAGGCCCGGTAGTAATTATTTTAGGCTTTGAGAGCCCTGTGGTCACTATTGTAGCTACTCAGCTTTGCTGTTGTAGCTCAAAAGCAGCCATAGACAATGGATATGGCTACATTTCAATAAAACTTTATTTACAAAAACAGGTAGAAGCCAGATTTCGGTCATGGTCATACTTCGTTGATCCCTAAACTACAAGTCTAGTGGAAAGAGAGCTTTAGGTAATAATTCTAAAGAAGTCCATATTTGAATTTTCTGGGACTAAATACTCGGACCATAGGGTGGGTTAGATGAATTGACCAGACCTGACTCACCTGCCCACTGTGCTAGAACTGCGGTGGTGGAGGAATTTTGGCTTCCCCTAAGGGAAAAATTAAAGCATTGTTATATGAGGAAGGGGGGAGATATGAGATAGGCAAAAGTGACAGAGTTTCTCCCCACTCCAATATCTACATTCCATTAAAATTTCTATTCAAAGAGTTATTCTTTGATACTTGGCCAAGAGTGAAAACCACAAGTTTACTACCAACCTCACACTTAACTGTGAAAGACTAAATGCTTTCTCCATAAGAATGGGAACAAGACAAAGAAGTTCATTTCTAACAGTTTTATTCAACATAGTACTAGACTAGTAGCCAGAGCAATAGGGCAAGAAAAGAAAAGAAAAGAAAAGGTCTACAGATGTGAGTATATAACTACTTTTTTTTTTAAAACTGACCAAGCTAGTGAGTAAGATACAGTTTTGAAATGATTCCGCTGGATTTTCCTGACTTTCTGTTAAATCTGGGTTGACAAGCTATAGACTCACCATTGTAACCACATAAGCTTTTGTTTTAATCTTCTATTACCTGGTCCTTACCTGCCTCCCACCTAGACTGTGGGCACCCTGGGCCAAATGCCTACAGCTGGAGCATCCATCATTGTTTGTCCATTACCAACACAGCATCTGATACAGACACACACACACTACCTGAAGTATTTATTATTCTCTCTACACTATGGAAAGATGACCCAGCGACTCAGTGGGACTAATAGGATAACCTGGACCCTCAGAGCCTGGATCAGCCTCTCTAAACTGTGTTCCCATATATTTCCCTTAGCTATGATTAGCGGTGTCTGTCTGGAACTGCTGTTATTACCTCCTTATTTTAGAAGTATTAGTCCTCTTTCGTATTCCAAGGATTCTTTAGTGAAATTAGGTATTCATCTAATGAACCACTCCTCAAATCTCTTTTGATGCCAGAATTATGTAGACTTAGATTAGGAAGATAAGAAACAGGTGGTATAGCATGAAAGACTGTGTGTAAATCCATGTATTAGTTGAAACTATGAAACCGATACCTTTGTAGGTCAGAAATGGCCAGATACTGGCTTTTTCATATAGCTGAACCTCCTGGTTATGGAGCAGTGTCACACTCTTATTTATGTAAGAGGGACCAGTGCCTGAAAAAAGGGACCAGTCAGTCAGTGGTTGATTTTGGGTAGATAATCCAGGTCTCCTAGCTCCCATCTCTATGCTGTTTTTACTACAACACACAATTATTAGGAAGCTGTAGTTGAATTGTATCTACCCTCCCTTTTAGGTGGAGCTACTTTATTGTGGCTCCTGCCGTGGTTGAAGAGAAAAGAGCAAGACACAAAAGAAAAACCACTCCTCTCGTGAGAGGACAAGACAGACAGTGTGGCTTCCTTCTGCTCGCCTCCATTTTGAAGAAATCTTCTATTTTAGTCCTGTGGACTTGGAGACTGAACGAAGTGTGCTCTTCTCGCACCTTTTTCTGCTGTGCCCAAACTTTGGCCCCTAAGTGCTTCAAGAACTCCCAGAATAAATGAATAGTTGCCTCACATTTTATGCTCTGCACCTAATACCTGAGAGAGCTGTTTAGAGTATTTAAAGGAAAAAGTAAGATTGATTACTGTTAGGATCAGATTCTAGGATCAGAAGCAGACTGTTACGGTGGTTAAGAATGTAGTATAGGTTCGAGGCACTTGGCTGGCTCAGTTGGTTGAATATTTAACTCTTGACCTTGGCTCTGGTCTTGATCTCACAGTCATGAGGTAGAGCCTCACATTGGGCTCTGAGCTCTGTGTGGAGCCTACTTAAAAAAAAGAATGTAGGTTCTGCCAGCCCGAGTTTAAATCCTTACTCACCACTAATACAATACTTGTACAGTGACTTAGTCCCTGCAAACGTGTTTCTTTGCTAGTGAAATGGGGATAATAATAATACCTTCTGATAAAATTGTTTTGTAAGGATCAATATATACGTAAAGTGATGAGCACAAGTCCTGAATGTGGTCAGGCGCTCATTAAAATAAGTTTCTTATTGTTGTCTTTTCGGAGAGGGGGGCAGATAGGATAACTGGATTCTCTTTCTCGCTTCCATTTCTAAATTACTTGGCTCATTTGAGCACGAAATTTATTTAAAGTCACCTTGCCGGCGTTCACCAGAGAGCGGGCAAGGACTGCTTTCACTTGTATGGAAAAAGTGATTTCACTGAGCAGTCAGGCTGAATTTGAGGTCTACAAGTGGAGGATTGTGAAGTAATCTCTAGCCTCCATTGCTATAATGCATCCCAGGCCTGGCAGTTCATCAGCCCAGTCGTATGCTAAGCTTACCTCACCATTTCACTGCAAATGCTTAGATTTTCCTTTCCATTGTAAAATAAATGAGCAAAGGAGTCCGAATGGTTAAGAAGGTGAGGGGTAAAATCATTAAGCTTTTGTGTGATGATGCAGTTCTCACTCCTTTATGAGTGGTACAGTGGTTTGGAAGGATAGTTCTGCCCAGTTTGTGAGAGCTTTCTTCATAATAGCCCATAGTGTGAGGTGAAGAGTCTGAGGGTGAAGTCTCTAGTTTGCTTTCCTTTTTTCCCACTTGTCCCCAAGCTGCTGGGAAATTGGATTAGACCTCTGTAATAGACCTATATTATTTTCCTTGTGTTTCTTTTTCTCTTACTGGAGCAAGAAGCTGGCTGCAAGCTTCGTCTTTGAGGCCTTTGAATGTTTTTATATAGGTAGAATTCATAATAGTACTTAATATTATCACACCAATGTGTGCAAGTCTTTTTTTTTTTTTTTTTTTTAAAGATTTTATTTATTTGACAGAGAGAAACACAGCGAGAGAGGGAACACAAGTAGAGGGAATGGTAGCGGGAGAAGCAGGCTCCCCGCCAAGCAGGGAGCCCCATACGGGGCTCGATCCCAGGACCCTGAGATCATGACCTGAGCTGAAGGCATACGCTTAACGACTGAGCCACCCAGGTGCCCCCAATGTGTGCAAGTCTTAAAAGGAATTGAATACTGTTCCCTTGGCGTTTGTTCCCCTTGGTTAGATGTTTTTGCAAAGAGCAATTTCTCATAAAAGTCAGACTGTTTAATTGAGCAATGTGAGATACAAAGCGGGAGGAAAGTGAAAGTCAGATGAAATTGGGTTTTATGCTGGGAAGTTGATGAAACTCTCCCAAGAAGTAGAATGACAGCCAGAAGATTTTTGCTTGAATGTTAGGACTTCATAATAAGATGGCGGCACTTTTTCCAGTTATAGCCATTCTTCTTTTAGCATTTAGCAAACATTTATAGATTGTCCACCAATTACTTTGATGGACAATGAGGATCTAAGATGAGGGAGGACAGGTCACCTTAATAGAATTGGTTTGCTGCTGTTTCCCCATTGCCTTGTACAGTGGCTGGCACGAAGTAAGTACTCAGCAAGTATTTGTTGAACAACTAGAGTTAAAATTAAAGAGTTGAGGATAACTGAGTTAATTATTTTATTAGTTTTGGTGGGAAATTGGGTTGCTTTCATTATGTGAGCCCATGTGTGTAGAGTAATTGAATTTCTTGATTTTGTAGTCCATTTAGATACATACCTATCTACTTGTACCAGAATTTAGGTGAGTGAGTGTTAATCTTTTTGATGCCATGGATTCGTTTGACAATCAGGAAAAGCTTTTAGACCGTTTCTCAGAATAATGCATAAGATAAAGTAAAATTCCTTTAAAAAGGAAAAAATTACATAGAAATAGTTACCAAAATATTAAAACCACTTGGAATATAAGTATATGCTTCTTTAATTACCACATTATATAATAAAAGAAAGGGCAGGTCTTATAAATCCTATAAATGATAATTCAGATTATCTGCAACAGTTGTAATGTTATATGGAAACACTTGTGATTTTTATTGGTGGCAAAGTAACAACCACTGGTTTGTTTCCCATGTTCATATTGAAGGAAATGCTAAAGTTCAGTTAGATGTCAGTGCAAAAGAGGTTTAGTTTTTTGCTCCACCATCCAAGTTGATGGACCCCTCTGGTCTCCCCATTTGGAGACACTTGATTCCCGACTTTCAAGCCCTTGTCTCACCTTATAATAGTGAATTGATTGGCTTGGTTATTTGATTTATATCTGTCCCCTTGCTGGATTATCCTATTCAACAGGGCAGGAGTATTGTCAGGGCTTTTTTTTTTTTTTTTCTTTTTTTGTATCTTTTGTGCATACTGTTTGGCTCAGAGAAGGTATTCAGTATATACCTGTCAAATAATCAGATGAATGAGCCTAAGGAAAATTAAAGTATGGTTGGTTTTGGGTTTTGTGTGACTTGTTCTTAACCAAGGCTGGTTATTGGAAATTCCCCACCTACCTTTTATGGATCACCACACATCTGCTGTTTAATATTTTTACTTCTTTGTTCACTTTCTTGGTCTAGGCGTAAACATAAAATCCCTTTTGATTGCCTTCATCGTTTTCTGCAAGCCTCAGATCTCAGCCTGTTGACCTCACCTGCACACTACCACCTTTCTAGGCTTGAGGCGTTTGTCATGGGCATTAGTTATACTTGTATCCTCTATTTGGTTGTATGAGGATACATACTTGGGCTCTCCATCCCTAGCCGAAATGGAAGGCAGAAGTCCCCCTCTCGAGTCACACGTGTAGTATGTATCCTTCCAGAATTTTCTGTGTATTTATCCCTGTACATGTACATGTAGGTACAAATTCTTCTGTTTTGTAGAACTTTTGACATAGTATAGATTTCCTGTAGATTATTAAACCTTCCGTTTTTGACAGGTAGGCTCTACTCAGCTTTTCATCAGAATGATAGAATGGAAATCCTTGTACATACTTCACTGTTTACCTATTTCAGCATTTGTCCAGGATACATACCACGTGGAATTGCATGTTGAATGGTAGGCACATTTAATATTTTAATGAATATTAATAGATTTAAAAAGTACTTAATTATACTGCCTCCTGTCAGTTACGAAGGTGCCCATTTTCTCCAAACCTTTGCCAATACTCTATATTTTAAGTGTGTGTGTTTATGTATCAGTCTGATGGTGGGAAAGTGTACATTGCTTTCATTCGCCTTCTTAAATTACTAATGAGATTGTTGAAAAATTTTTTTCATGTTTCATCTTTTTTAATGCAGCGATATATATAAGGTACATAAGACAGTATATGGCATGTGATTCATGCTATATATAGTATTAGCATTATTCCTTTTTCAAATTTCCGGCCTTGGGATTAGACCCATCATTTTTCTCAGTTCTGCTTTCTAAAGCCCAATGTAGAAACCTGACTTTTTCTAGTGTTCTTTGTGACTTTTTCACTTCGTCCTCGATGGCACCTCTTATTTTCTAGCAACCCACACCTGCTGCTGAGTTTTGGAGTGGTGAATAACAAAGGCCCTTCTTGTGTCTCACCTGAGCTGCTCTTCTCCCAGTTCACCAGGCTACATGAACTGAATGGGAACCTGAAGATTCTCTTTACCTGTGTACTCTGTCAGCAGTCAGCAACCTGTTGGACTTAACCAGCTCTTACCAAGGTCCTCCTAACTCCTGAGGAGAAAATGTCCCATCCCTTCTCAAGGAGCCTGTAGCTGATGGGAGTTGCTCCTTTCAGCCCTCCGACCTCTGGATCCGTCGTCTCTGAGAAGAGAGACAGGATGCCTGCCACTCTCTATACCTCTCCAGGGGTTAGTCACTATTCTGCCTCCTCTCAGTTTTGTTAATTACACATAATTTTTTATTTTGGGGGAATATATTTTTATATTTTTGTGGCCTAGGTTAGCTACTGCCCAATCTCTGAAGAGGCTGGCATAAGTAAGTCTATAACTCTGAAGGTTTCTGTCACCACTTAGTTGGTCATTTGAGTCAGAATTAAGGCCAAAGTAAGAGTTACCTGTTTTGTTTTTTCCCTCTGGAAGGTGACGTTTTTGTAAGTCAAGAATTTATCAGAGGCGTTTGTGTGCGTGCATGTATGTGTGTGTTAGTGTGTGTATGTATATGTGTATCAGCTCATTTTTATTTATTTTTTTAAAAGATTTTATTTATTTATTTGACAGAGAGATCACAAATAGGCAGAGAGGCAGGCAGAGAGAAGGGAAAGCAGGCTTCCTGCTGAGCAGAGAGCCCCATGCGGGGCTCAATCCCAGGACCCTGAGATCATGACCTGAGCTGAAGGCAGAGGCTTTAACCCACTGAGCCACCCAGGCGCCCCTCATTTTTATTTTTTAACTTCTCATTTTAAAATCACTTCACACTAAAAAAGTGTTAGAAAAAGATAAAAATAGTACAAAGAATTCTACAATACTCTCTACCCAGATATCCAAAATACTAACATCTTAACATAAGCACAGTATAATGATCAAACCAGGAAATTAACTTCGATAAAATATTATATCTGTTTTACAGATCTCAAATTTCCCCAGTTGTCTAATAATTATATATATAAAATCTTTGGGGGTGGGCGGGATCTTGAATCTTTTTCAGATCACATATTGTGTTTACTTTTTACATCGCCTTGGTTTCATTTAACTTGTATCAATTTAGTGGCTTGGCTTTTTAAAGGCACATTACTGTCGGTAGATGTCAAGGTAGTTGAAATCCTCCATCAGGACAGCATCCTATCTCTGTTCCCATCTTGGGGTGGATTTGGGGACTGTTATCAGTATCCTCCCTCCATCTAGGTAATAATTAATATCTTTCCACAACCCAAACACTTAAGCTTCTCTCTGCTTCCAAAAGCTCTCTGATATGCATTCAACCTGTGTTTGTAAGTTTTCTCGCAATACACCTATCTCTTTTGAACCTTTTGTCTTCTGTCCTAACTACTCACATCATATATTCTTCCTACTGCAATTTACTATGTTTATTATCTGTGTTGCAGTTGTTGGTTTAAAGGCAATTGAGGCTATAATATCTTAATAGACATTCTGTCGCGTGACCTCCTGCCACCAATTACTGTTGGCCCTCTCTCAGATGTTATGGCAGTGATTCATGGGAGTGGAGATTATGGTTGGATTAGCTTCAGTTTTTTTTTTTTCCCTCTGTGGGAAAGGCAGTCAATAAGAGAAAGATCTTTTTAGAGACTTTGTTCAATTTGAAGAATGATTGAACTGGCTCTTAGGTCCATTTTTACAGCTTTCTCTTACATCCTAAAAGCCTGAAAGAGGACATATTTGTTAGTGATCAAATCAAGGATGGCATTTAAAAAAAATATCGACAGATATGCAGGCATTTTGAATATTAGGAAGTCTGTGAATTAGGTTGTTTGCTTTGTGGTGAGGTGCGGAACAAGATAAGCATTAAAAAAAATTATCCCTGGGTTTGCTGAATCGGGCTCCACTGTGGTCGAGTCAAGAGGACTGATGATGATGCCAATGTGACTATGTTCTTTTTAGTTGTGTTTCAAAAAATTCTGCCCTGTGACCCTGCAAGAAAAAAACCAGAACAAGTATAAACACATCCTAAAAGCAAAGCCATTTTCTAGTATGGTTTTAAAAATCTCCCTTCTGGTCATCTGAAAAATAGTGCAGACGTGTGGTCTAGTGGTTACCGCCAAAGGCTAAGCAGAAGCCTGGCCCTGGCCAGCCCGCAGCCAGCTGCCTGCCATTGCTCTCTCAAGCTGTGTGGTCTTGAGCCAATGCCCAGAAATGTGAGGTTCTCCCCCCCCCCTTCCCACCATCTTCAATTCTCTCTCTCTCTTTAAAGCAAAAAAGAGCACCCGGTGAGGGAAATCAGAAAATGAATTAAGATTCCTCAGGTTAGAAATACATGCCCTTTTATAATTAATCACTGCTAATTAGTTTTTATTGATTTAAAAAGTGATTTATTTCAGCCAGACTAAGGAAATCATCAATATTCTTGGGGTTAATGGATATGGATTTTTTGTTTTTGCTTTATTTTTAGGGAAGGGGGTTCCTAGTGTTGAAATAAATTGGAGCATCTTTTACTTTCCCTTTTCTTTGCAACTCCTTGACAGAAATGAGTGCTGTCTTTCTCTTGATAGAGTGTTGGATGGGTAATAATGCCTTTATTTGACACTTTCCCCTAGTTCATATCTCTGTGTATTGTCGTTCTAGGGTGATTCAACTTAATGAGGGCAGGCCTTGATAATATCCTTTCTGCCTTGATGCTTAGCAGAGTGCTGTGAAACCTAATAAGCACCCGTTACTCATTGCATTAACTTGGAGGCAGTGTGTTACGGAGAGTATAGTCAGATGTCTTTTGCATGTCTTAGGTTCTGGTCATTTTTGGCTACTCTAAATAGAAATCTCTGAAGACAAGGATCTTGACTTTGTTGTTCTTCACTACATCCCCAGCACCTTGAACAACCCCAGGCCGAAATCACTGTGCATAAGGATTGAGAATCCATGTTCGGTAAATATCTTTTAAATGAATAAATGGAAAAAGAGTACCCAGGGGTGTGTGTCTTTTTTTTACCAACATGCTTCGAACTTACTACATTTACATCCTTGCTGCTCAGGATTCCTCTCTGCTTCTTAGTAATTGTTATATGGCAGAAACCAGTGTGCTGCAACAAAGAAAGTCTCAGATTAGAAGGGTGTTTAGAGACCAAAGATTTGGAATTGATGGAAGTTAATAATCTGTAAACGGTTGTCTCCTGTCTGTAGTACTAACAATAAGGTTAGGATGTATATGTATGTAATTATATATATAATACATGATGTGTACCTGTACTTGTGTGTATATATTATTATATACTTACATATTTTTAATTTGCCATCTGCTGGCTTTCCTGGAATTTATGAAAAACACATAAATATATTCAGAGCTCTAGTTCCTGTGGGTCAGGCCACCATGCTATAAAAGAAACCGGCTACCAGCACCTTGTGGCCTTGCTAAAGAGGCCCACAGTTGATAGCTAAGAACTGATCTTAGTTGGTCTTCCATTTTTTGAAATCATTCCTTACTTTAGGCCTTTATTTTGAACTCAGAAACATACACTTTAAGACAAAGTATGTGTTTATACATGTACATACACACATTTGTGCAATGATGAGGTATAATAAAGGACTTGGCAGTAGCCATTCATTATAATTTCCCAAATGGATTTCACTCTGCGTGTAGTGGATTCCTTTTGTCTTAGTTTACTTCAGTGGCTGTGGTGAAATAACCCTTTCATTGGCTTTGGAGTCAGCCAATGTGAGTTTGAATCTTGATCTGCTGTGGAACCTTTACCTCACTTCACTGGGCCTCAGTTTACCCACCTGTAAAATGGAGAGAGTGATAGTCCTTATGAGACTCCACAAGATACCACATTGCTAGGTATCAGTTCTATAAAGATTAGCTGTGCAATGGACAGTCTATTATAGAGAGTTACAGGTTTTATACATGCCTATGTATGCATTACATCATTGTCTAGGGATTTGAAAGATCCATTCTGACTCTCCATTAACTGCCTTTTGGGCTAGGTACAGCCAGTGGAACTATAATGATCCAGAAAAACCCAAGTACGATATATTTCATTATTTTTTAGCAGCAGAGCTTAGGAGAGGATAGAAAACAAGAAGGCAAAAATATCAATACCTAAAATCAACTTAGGACTAAAATTTGGAGGAAAATAAAATATACTTCTGAAATTGTCAGGCCAGTTCTGCTAACTCTGGGTCAGTATGGTAACAATACTTAGTAACAATATGTTAAGCAAGCCTAGAAATGACCTACTGAGGTTTATAGTTTAATTTTCAGAGATAGTTGAAGTGTTTTCGTAGATGGGATTGTGGAAGCTAATTAGTGTGTCCTATTATCCTGTTTTTGTTGCAAAGACTTCTGTGAACAGATACAGGAGCAGAGCTGGATCCCTCTCACTGGTTCCAGTAAGCCTTCATTTTTTTTTGCCACTGTCGTCTCTTTAGCACTACAACCTAATAATGATTGGGCTTCTCCCGTTCTGCAGTTAGCCTAGTATTATCTAGTCAGGATTTGTTTCTGGAGGTTAAGATCCATTGTACATGGGATGTGGGCTATTTCTTGGATTGGTGTGTCAATCAGTATTCTTACCGGGTTCAGGACTGTTCTGTGGATTGTTCTACGCTCCAACCACCATGTAGTTGATTGGGTCTACAAAGTTATCACAATCAAAGGAGGATTGATACCAGCAGAGGAACTAGAGACACAGAGAGCAAGTTTGAGGGTTGAGGAGGGAGAGAAGTTGCTAGAACTTGAATAAGTTAATTTGAATCAAGTGATATAGTTAATAAGGACTTCTCACTTTGGGATCCAAGGATAGATTTGGGGAGGAGTGTGGTGGTAATGTCTGTGAACATTTGATGTGTCAGGCAAGATGTTTGGATATGGATATGCTAAGGAGAAAAGCCTGTAGCATTTCTTTGTTTGTCAGAAGGCATTGTGATATTCTGCCACCTGGCTGCTTCATGTAGACCTGGTTGTTTAATGAGAATAAATATTTGTGGGAGGGATCTCTGTTCTTAATATCTAGTGAAGTAATGACATTGTTTCTTCTGAGCTCACTTGTGAGTTAAAGAGGACCTGGAAGGCTTCCCTGTCAAGTGCATTTGTCTGCCATCTGCCTGCATTTTGAGCTTGCTCAGAGATAATAAATAGTTTCGTTTCTTTCACAGATGAGTTATACAGCGGACAAGCTTTCAAGAGTGAGTGAGTGTGTATGTGTGTGTGAGGGAGAAGTGGGGTGAAGGAGTAGAGAGTGACAGGCACAGGGAGAGAGAGGGTACACGTGCATTTGGAAGTTGTTTTCAGTCTCACCATTGAGTTTCCATGTTGGATTGATACTGATAATGTTTGCCCCATTTTGATTACTGCTTATTACCTTTCCTTGTTTTGACTCTCACAATTAACAATTGAACTGAGACTAGTGGTGGGATTTCCTTTTTCCACACTGTTTTATGGATAGCTTTAAAAGTTTTCCTTGCAAGAAAAGTAGAATCAGCATTGCTTTTTCTTTTTCCTGGACAGCTCTATTCCTTTCAGTTTTTATTCCCAGTTCAAACAAGAAATTCTTAAGGTAATCCTTTTTTCCCCTGTACATTCTTTCTTGTTTGGTTCTGTTTTTGTTACCAAAATGCTCTGTTTCTGGCTTTGATGATCAGTCCAAGTCATTGACCAAGAAGTCAACTTCATGGTTCTAAGAAAGTCTGTGAATCTCTGCTTGTTCTCATTGAACTTATCCCTGGCCACATTACTATAGAGACCTGTTTAGATTAGAGGAGAACCAGAGATAGCTGTGGGAGTTACATGAAGAAAAGAAACACTGATTCGGGAATATGGATGGGTCCTCTGTAAGGATAATTTCTGCTGGGAGAGTCTTTCTTGCTAGTTCTGTGGTATTTTTCCTGTGAGATAGTTTTTAGGGTGGTAGGTGTGTAGGCAGTGAAAACATGACTTTCTTTCAAAATGATCATTGTCTTTGGAGGACCTTTGATGAAGGCTAGAAATAAAGAATAAGACAGGAGGCACTGTGTCTTCACATTTATTGCTCTTTTGGGCCCTAGCCCTTCTGTGCATCCTTGCAGTAGCAGGAGGAGCACCAAATTAGGATTTGGGCTGGGATCTAATCGAGTCAGCTAGTCATGGACCTTGAGCAAGGTAGCTGACTTTTAGGACTTGATTGCCTCATCTGAAACAATATATGAGCTTGTCAAGGTGGTAGGTGTGTCAGTCGTTAGGATCTTAACAGTTTCAAGGTGATGTGAATCCACATCTTCTGACTAAACAACCAGTCAGGATCTGAACAACTAGAGTAGCTGAGGGTCCTCCCTCAGGGACCACCCACCCCCCGTACTGCTCTGGCTGCTAGTTGAACACACTATAAGAAGAATACCCGAGTTGGTGTGGCAGATGGGTTGGTTTCCTAGGGCTGTTGAAAACAAATTACCACAGACTTGGTGGCTTACAGTAATATACATTTATTATCTCACAGTTCTGAAGGCCAGAAGTCCTAAATCAAGATGTCAACTGGCCAGCAGTCCCTCCAAATTCTCCAAGGGAGGAATCTTCTTTGCCCCTTGCAGCCTCTGGTGGCTCTGGGAATTTCTTGGCTTGTGGCTGCCTCATTCTCATTTCTGTCTCTATTTTCATGTGGTCTCTCATGTCTTCCTTTCTGCCCCTTATAGAGGCACTTGGCATTGGATTGAGGGCCAACCAGATCACCCAAGATGATCTTTCTTAATTACATCTGCAAAGGACATTTTTTTTCCCCCTAACTAAAGTTATATTTACAAGGTTAGGGCATAGGCATATGTTTACATGGGCCTCCGCTCAATTCACCAGAGTAGGTTGATTTCCTTTCTTGGTCTCTGCATTTTAGAGAGGGCATATGCCATCTTTGATGCCAATAGTTGGCTGTGAGACTGGTATCTAATTGGGGAGTTTTCTGTTATGGGCATGTTTCTGCTTTGTGTCTTGTTCTGCTGTCTTAGTCAGATGTACTCAAACCTGTTTTAGTGTTTGCCTGTAGATTGCTTTCTTACTGCCCTTCGGTATTCCTGATGACATTACAGCATGAGCTGTAAGCAGAGCAAAGCCTTGGCTCATTAGTGGACTTGAGGGCTTGGGGGTAGGGACAATTCTTGGTGGAAAAAAAGTATAAAGTGACAATGTAGCAGTTGGTGGGGACTTTGTTCCCTGGACCACTCTGTTATTCAGAGGTAGAAACAGATATGTGCTCTGAGAGAACTCCATTACTACTGGACCCCCATTCCCATTGGCAGTTTGCTTTTACTGTATTTGCTTGTTTTTATTAAGGTGGTAGTAGCCACAATGGCATGGAGAGGATATAGCTTATAATACTTTGTTCCAGCCAGTGTCCTTAAGTCATGCTGGAGGCTAGCTTGACAAAATGAGCACCCACACCTCCCAAGATGTCCCTCACTGGAATCCTACTGGCCTTTTCCTTTGTTAACACGTGAGAGGAAAGTAAGCTGCTCTTCAAAATTTTTAACCTCTGGAATTCAATTCCAGTGAATATTTATTTAGTATAAACTGTGTCCTACCGACTGCGTGGTGGTGAGAGAGTTAACAGGTACACAGATTAGGCATCTACCCATGGGACATGGTTCCTTTTTCCCTTCTCTGGTGGTACCTTATTCCAGTTCCACTGCAGTAGTTAGTTCTTTTAAACTGAACAACTGGTTTTGTTTTTAACACCTCAATACAAGAAAGTCTACAGAGGCATTCTGTATATAAACGTATACAGCAAATGTGTACGGATGTGGTATTTTGTAGCTTCAGAGCCTGGCTCCTCATAGGTTTATGAGTATCTGTTTCAAGCACCTGCTTGTTTCACCACCTTTTCTAATTGGCTGGCTCTTCAACTCCTGACCCTGGCAGACACTTTCTGTGTCATGCTAGTTCAGTATTTCAGGACTTGACAAAATTAAGGCAGCCTGTCCTGTATGGCCAAGATTGTCCTTTTATTTATTATTTTTATTTTTTTTGGTGAGGTGGAATTTACGGAGTCCCAAATGAGAAGAGACAAACCAGAAAACTTCGACTCTCCCTTTTATCTTAAGAGATACAGTAGTTACATACTATCTCTGCCTGAAGGTGGGCTTCAACCATCCATGTGGAATGGAGCCACATCGTGGTATCATTTTGGTATAAGAGGTGACTTCCTACAGACCCTTGGTGGGCACAGTTCATTTGGGGTAAGGTATACCAACACTAGAATTCCTTTTTGCAAACCTGGTCTCTCATGGTATCTAATCAAACCTTTTGCCTCCTTTGGGCCACTGAGAGGCATGTTTCTCCTATTCGATTATAGATGGTACAAAGCAAGCAAGTATGAGATCTAAACAAAAGTGTTTTTGTTTTTTGTTTTTGTTTTTCTTAACAAGGGATTTGCAAATATTACATGTTTTAATCTTTTAGCCCATCTCTGGGAAAGGACACCCAGACTTTGGCGGATATTACTCAAGTAGTCAAGATCTGTTAACCCCATTCTTCGTATAGATAGAATAAAATAGAAGAATGTTAGTTCCCATAAAATGGGGTTTTTTTCCCCTCAGGACTTACTACAATACTCACCTAATTTAGAGCCCAAACCAGGCTATGCTTTCTTTCCCTGCACCTATGGTCAGAGTCTTAGCTGAACCTGTATCTATCCCCTGGCTTCTGGTAGAGTCCCTTTGTTATTATAATTGAAAATTTGCAATGTTACTTCTCCTCTGTGTTATAAACATATTTTCATTTGGATTGATGAATTAAGCTCCCCGCTCATCCAGCCCTTTTGGAGTCATTCATTTGGTCCTGTTCTTTCTCTAGCTCTCTGTTTTCTTTCTCTCTAAAAACATTCCACTTCCTTGTTAGTCCAGATTTCCCACTTCCTGTTGGGATCTCTGCATGCTCCCTCTTAGGAATTTGCCAGGTCTTCTGCCTAGATCAGTAACTTTCCAATAGCACAGTATTTGGCACATAGTCCACTCTGGACACATAGAGTAAGTACATAAAACTTGACTCGTGTCCATTGGTGATAGAGCATCAGCTTAAATGTGTTTCTGGTGTTCTGGTGCCCACTATCTGTCCCCATGGGACACTGAAGCTTCTTTCTTAGTTTTTTTCATTTGTTTTTCAGGGACACGCAGTTTGCCTGTTTACTAATATATTTGATGTAGGCCTAATTCTGGTATTGCTTAAATGTCATCAATTCAGAGACCTGTCAATTTAATAATCACTTCTGGGGAGGAAGAAGGAAATATTTTATTAAATATAAACAAGGACTGTAAGATGCATTTCATTTTTAGGAAGAAGGTGTTTTAGAATCAAGGTAAGATGGAGGCGCCTGGATGGCTCAATCACTTGAGCGCCCAGTTCTTGGTTTTGGCTCAGGTCATGATCTTTTGGTTGTGGGATCAAGCCCCACATTGGGCTCTGTGCTCAGTGCAGAGTCTGCTTCAGATTCTCTCTCTCTCTCTCAAGCAAACAAATAAATAAAATCTTTTTTTAAAAAAAGCACAGAAGTAAGATGTTATGTATAAACCCTTAGTGATGTACTGTGATTAGCCTGGAAAAAAATTATGTAGACAGAGGTTTCTTGAGTGGAGGGAGGTTAGAGACTCCTTTAAAAATCCAGTGAATATTATGGACTATCTAAAAACAAAATATAAAAGAAGAATGTACCCAGGAAAGAAATTTTGGCATAACATTTATGGGGGTTTATAGGTCCTTTGAGTCCACCCAATTGCAAATCTCTGGCACCAAAAATTGTAAAACAGCATGTCCTTGTTTGACACTGTTGGGAAAACTTTCCCAGGAATGACTGAAGAAGACATCTTGCAATGTTTTATATCAAGAACCTTGTTTAGGTTATTAACACTAAAAGACTGTAGGCCTTTAATAAGAAAATGGAAAATATAGGGAAAATGGAAGTAAATAATGACCAGTTCCAGATGTTAGCCTCCTTGTAGCCATTCTTGAGGTCCAGGACACATCTCATGCTGTCTCTATGCAACATGTAGCACACTCGGAGTGATTCCTTGTAAAGCTTGCCACTTACTTGCCTTTGCTTGCTCTAAATGCCAGAATCTTGGCTGCAACAGTGAGTGGAGTCCAGCCAGCCCAGTTATTTCTTTAGAACAATCTCCGGAGGGCTTCTTCTATTTAGGACTTCTGAAGACAACAGAGGATTAATTGAGAATGCATAAACCCACACTTTGTAATGAAGCTGCACACAAGGTTTTAAGCATAATTATGAGGTTAGGGGCTCTTGTTTATCTGTTTTCATTATCTTAGTCCCTAAAGTTAGGAGTTTACTTGGGGAAGCAGAAGTTATGATTAATTGAAAACATTAACTGATGACAGACCACTAATAAAATTAGTCATAGCTCAACCAGTTGTCCTCCTTGCTTAACACTTTCATTTATTTTAGGATATCTTCTCTGGGTCCTGGTTCCTCTCCAAATGGCAGATAAACATCAAAAGCAGGAGAAAAAGAAATTGTAAATCTTATCAAAGCTGTGGGATTTCAGGAAGTCCACCAAAGTGGACTGAACATCTTTTTGATAATGCTGTTAAAGTCGAACAGCATTATCATAAAATTATCTTACAGCATTATCATAAAATCTTAAAGGATAAATTGTATTTCCCGTTATTTTTCTATTAAGATTTTGTGCACAGATGAAATAAGAACTTATATCTTAAGCAAAGGAATTTAATTTGATTATTTCATCTTTCTAGATAAAGTTCTACTAAGTCACCCTGCCACCACCTACGGACCACCATTTGACTGTAAAGTGTTGGTCTTCATGTTATGGATATTCACCTTATGGCTTTTTCTTTGTACCAATTATCCTATGGTAACAAGGCCCCCTCTCTGGTATGTGCGTACAGTAATGCATGATAGCCATTGGGTTTGGCTACAGGTTTCTAGATTCCCTTACCCAGGACAGTCTTTTCTGGTTTGATCTAGATTTTTGCACTGCACTGTTCTTATTCCTCTTGTGTGTATTGGGAAATATCTTCTTGCACTGTAGTGTGCCCTACTTTGAAAAGAACGTGCGCTAGCACTCTTGTGTGACAGCTCAGAGCTCAGCTCTATGTACAGAGAATTTAGCAAGTGAATTACTAAAGAAACTTGTGCCTATCAAACACTGTAAACTCCCCTGACCCCCAGATCCTTCCACTTTCACACATTACTTTGTGGACATGCTCCGGTTTCCAGTCTACAAAGATAAATGAAGTGCAGCATAGACTCCCCATAACTTTTTGAGAGAGATTTTTATTTCCTAATGTTTTAGTTCAGAGTAACTTGCAACTTTAATATAACATGAGCTATGTTTGAAATAACAGAGGGGAACGCATATAAGGGCCATTCTCTGTGTTTGTTTTAAAATAAAAATAAGTAATGAAAAATTCAAAGGAGAGATAGGAAAATTTGAACAGAAGTCTCAATCTTTGATGACCATTTTTAATTCGAGGAACATTCTTTAGACTTTAAGTCATGTGTTTAGATATATATCCCTCTCCCTCCACCCTGATTTGGTACCCAGATTATGTTTAAAATAAGTTTTAGGATTGTGTTGACTCAGTTTTTATGCAAAGATAAGCTCTCTAAAATAAAATGCCTAAATATTTAGTTAACTGCAAGATTGAAAAGCCTCTGAGATGCTGGTATAATCAAAGCTAAAAATAAACGTAGCAATCATATATTGAATATATTAAAAAATAAGCAATATTAGCAGATTTTTGTTCTGTAGCCTTCTTTAGATATTTGTGACCTTGAGATTGAGATGTGCTAATATGCAGGAGAAGATGAGGAGCATTTGAAAAATAGAGAAAAATGTGCATATTTGTTTTTAGTTCAGTTTTCTGATGTAATAAGGGATGGTTAATCTCACAGACTGTTGGAGCTGAAAGAGACTTTAACTTTCAATTTAAGCATTTCCTTCATTTATAGAAAAAGAAAAGTCCAGAGAAGGAAAGTGAATTCTTCACCAAACCTCTCAAGCACTAGGTGGCAAAGCCAGGACTAGAACCCAGGGCTTCTGGCTTCTAAGATGATGCACTTTTCATTATGCTATGCTATTATGTGGACATTGTTTTGTTTTGTTTTTTTAAGGTTTTATTTATTTGAGAGAGAGAGAGCACAAATGGGGGTTGGGGGGAGGAGGTGGGGGAGAAGCAGACTTCCCTCTGAGCAGGGAGCTCGATGCAGGGCTCAGTCCCAGGACCCTGGGATCATGACCCAAGCTGAAGGCAGATCCTCAGTCAGCTGAGCCACCCGGGTGCCCCTTATGTGGACATTTGTAAGAATGATGTAGTAAGAGCTCATTTATTCATTCATTTTATCATTAACTTGGCAAACTTTTGGGACACCCACTTCACCCAATGTATTAATTTTCTATGGCTGTGTAACAAATCACTACAAACTGAGTGGCTTAAAACAACCCCTCACAGTTGTGATGCTTACAAATCCAGCATTATATGTCTGGGTTCTCTGCCCACCCTGAAATCAAGGTGTTGGCTGATTGTGTTGACATCTGGATTCAGAGTCCTCTTCTAAACACTGTACTCTTTTGACTGACAGAATTCAGTTTGTCATGTTTATAGGACTTGAGTCCATAATTCCTTGCTTCCTGTCATCTTGGGCCCACTGTATCATCTAGTGGCAGTCCTGCATTCCTAGTCATGGGGTCTCTTCCATTTTCAAGCCAACAGTAGTATGTGGACCCTTCCTATCCTTGTAATCCCTCTGATATCCTTTCTTTTGCTACCTACCTGAGGAAACTATGCTTTTAAATAAGGACTTGCGTGAGTAAATTAGATCCATCTAGGTGGCATCTGTATTTTAAGGTTAGCTGAGTTGGGACTGTAATTATATCCTCAAACTCCTTTAACCTAGTACTTAAATTAGTGTTTGATTGAACAACTATAGGGCAGAAATCTTAGAGGAGTCATCTTAAGAATTCGGCCTACTATACTTAATTTAAAATTAAAATTAAAATTTCCTAATTTACTTCATCGCCAAATAAGACAAACTTTGGACAGACCTTCCCATTTGTGGCAGTTCTATGAATCCTGAAATAAAGACCACTATATGAGATTAGTCTTTTTTTGTATTACAAGGGCCTAGTGATGGAGATGGCCTCTGGGTAGCAGTAACTCACAAAATCCAGGCACTTGATGGCATAGAAAAGACAGTGTCATGTATAGCCTGATGGTCACAGCTGAAGCTGAGACATCTTGATGAAACAGGAAGTAATTTTTGGTAGAAGAATGAGAAAGGAATTGTATTATAAAAACGTGGTTCAGACACCTTTGCCCTCCTCATGGATACTGCAGTCAGGTAGTAGTAGAGCCAAAGTCAACAAGAAAAAGTTGTATTTCACATACTCAGTTGAAGAATAGAAAATCAGTGATAGGATTTGAGAGAAATTCCTACCAAAAAATAGCTTAATGTTTGGCCACATAAAAAGGCTAAACTGAATGAGAAAAATAGTTAACTTAAGCAGTTCCCCAATGGCTTCTTACTCATTTTCAGTGAAACCCAAATCCCTGGTGTGACTAGAAAGAGCAGCATCATTGGCCATCTTTCTCTTCCCTAGCACACCCAGCTCTTTCCCACCTCAGGACCTTTGCACACACTCTTCTGCCTCTGCAATGTTCTTTTAGCTTCTAATGTGCCTTTTTACTTAGCTTACTCTTTCTTCCTCAAATCTTAGGCTAGATTTCACATTCTCAAAAAGGTGTTTTCTCATTGCCCTGTTTATAACATTACCGTATTTTTTTTCCAGCCTCTGGGACCTTCTGTAACATCACCCTGCAAATCTCCTGTACAGCCTACACCGTTTGCTTTTTATGATTTGTCTCCTGCCTTTAGAATGCCCCTCCTTGAATTAGGTTTTATCTAACTCACCTTGTCTCCCCAGTATTTAGGTCAGAGGTTGAGCATGTAGTAGACAGTCACTATTTGTTAAAGGAGCCTAGAAAGATGAAAAGTTCCATTGTCACAAAGTGAAATCATGGCATAGCAGGGAGTAGCACTATCCCTGAAAGTCTGAGGAAATCTCAGCCTGTCACTTGACCTATTGGTATTCCTGATTACCAGTTTGATAATTGGGGTATGAATGACTTTATGACTAGCCCAAGGCCATACAGTTAATCCTAGTAGGAGCTAAGATTAGCTTCCAGAATATTTGATATTTTAGTTGATTCTCCCACAAGGAGGAACTGGCCTGTGTTAAAAATATTCAACTTTTAAAGTCCTTGCCTTTGAAACAAAATTAAATAAATGATAGCCATTTCGTATCCCATTTCAGTTTATTCTTCATAGTCTCTTTATATTTTTTCTGCTTATACTTTCTCTTCCAAATTTGTTGTTTTCATTTTCAGTGTCTGTTAAACAAAAATGATTACAGATTCATCTCCCAGTGGAAATTACACATCTTTTGAACTCTGGCCAATGTTCCTCACCCTCACTCCTGGTTTTGTTAAAAATATCATTTACCCTTTGAGATACTTGTGTGATCAGTACTAAGACCGAATTAATGAGAAACTTCAAAGGTTCAAGCAAAGCAGGAGAGATGTGAATGGCAGAAAAGTGCATGGAAATTATCTCCAAAATAAAACTTTTTCTGTGTGTATCTTCTGCAGATTATACCAAATATTTCATTCTCTACTAGAATTTAACTGAAATGCTTTGTGTTTGGTAAACTCCATGTGAATTTTACCTTGGCAAGTGTGAAACTATGCCCTCAGGTTTTTGTTGTTTTGCCCTTTTGCATCCTTCAACCCCTTTTCAGCTCTCTGCAGTTTTCTTGAGTAAACAGGAATTCACTATGTACTGTATGGGTGGGGTTGCTTTTGGCTTTTAACTATACAAAAGAATTAGGGGGATAAAAGAAAAGAAAAGCCAAGACCCTTTATGCCAAGTTTCCAGATCATCTGCATTGTTGGGCAGTGGTAAGAAGACTGATACTAAGTATCTTTATAGTCTTATTCTTTTTCCAGCTTATGGGCTGCCTGCCCAAAGATTGTCACGAGTTTTCCTTGTTTGATTAATATGACTGAATGGTGACAGTTGGGTTTTTTTGTTTTTGTTTTTGTTTTGAGGAGCTGGGGAGGCCTCCCATTGATGAAGCTATTTTTGTGCAAAGCATGCTTCTATTGGAGTGATGGGAAAAGTAACCTGAACCCCCCAGACAGGCAAATCAGATGAACTGGGGGTAGAATGACGGTGGGCACAGCCTTTTACATTAGTATGGAGAATGCTTAACTCTTAGTAGCTATGAGTATCTTACTTGCAAACAGATAAATGAGGAGTGAAATAACTTTACGGTCAGAAGGATTCCCCATATCCGCACCTTATAAAGGCTCACTTTACCTGTTTTATTAGAATATCTGCAGTATTCTTTACAGATGGGCAAATACTTAACAAAGGGGAAAACAGAGCTGAAGTGTTCCAAGTCATTAATGATCACAAAGCATTCAGAAACCGAGACGGCAAAGTTAAAATATAGTGATTTTTAAAATGGACATAAGGATCAATGAAAAATCAAGATAAAGCAAACCTGAAATTATAATATTTTTGATGGTCTTAGTGTGTCTAAATTTAATTGATTGAAATCTGAAGTAAGACGTGTTATTAAAATACAACCTTTTACCCTTATGGATGTCCCTGTCAAGTTGAAGAGATCAGGACATTAAAAAGATGACCGTGGAGTATAAATATGCTTAATGCAGTTTCCTAAAGTTTAGTTGTCACCTCCAAGCCTCTTGATTTTGGTCATACTTCCTTAACAGTTGTTCTGCTTATTATTGCTATTACTATTACTTTGATTCATTTCACTTTCTTTACTTGCCAGGTTACCTTTAAAAAGGTAAATATATTTCTTACTACACAAACTAGTGTCACTTACTGGACTAAGGGAACCCTAAAAATAAGTGAAATAGGAACAAAGCTATATAGGTCATTTCTAATAGATACCTGTGTTTGCTAAAACTTCTGAGTCTATAGTTGGCTTTTTTCTCTGTTAAAAAAAAAAGAGGAATGCTAGCAACTGTTAATTGAAGACATGCTAATACCAAGTGCACTTCTTTTAGATGCTGCCACAAAGCTTTAAAGATTTTATTTATTTATTTGACAGAGAGATTTCAAGCAGGCAGAGAGGCAGGCAGAGAGAGAAGGGGAACCAGGCTCCCTCCTGAGCAGAGAGCCCAATGCGGGGCTCGATCCCAGGACCCTGAGATCATGACCTGAGCCGAAGGCAGAGGCTTTAACCCACTGAGCCACCCAGGTGCCCTGAGATGCTACCACAAAGCTTTAAAGAGAATGAGATTATAGCCAACAAAACTATTATAGTTAAACTTGCTAAGAGAGTAAATTTTTTTAAGAGAATAAATTTTAATTGTTCTTAACATTAGAAGAAATGGTAAGTTTTGGACTAGATAGAGGTGTTGTGCTGCTGTGGTGATCATAGGGCAGTATTAAATGTATCAAATCAGCATGTCTGTAACTTAAACATACACAATGTTGTATATTAACTATAACTCAATTTTGAAAAGAATATCTTATGTTGTGACACCATGTTTTTGAAGGATATGTCTCTGGGTCAACTGAAATGTCTTATATAGCAGCATAGATTTCACACTTGGGGAATGCAGGCCACGTAGGAGGCTGCTGAGATCAGCCATGGTGATTTTGTTGGTCTTATGTGTGCTGGGAGAAAAGGCAAGCTTTTGAAAGCTAGTCAGTGTAAGTAGGTGGAGTGCGGTGATTTAAAGGGTTTATAAATATTTGTAGTTTAGTTTAATCTTTAGTAGACAGTTCTAATATAAGACTTTCATTTTCTCTCTCCCAGTCCATTCCTCCTTGCGCTTTGGACACTTGGGTTTCTGTTTTTCATAATTAGTTTTGCAGCATGCAGAATGGCGATTATTTTGTACATCCGGAATGGTGGAGAAAAGCATCTAGGTGGGAGTTCCTGACACATACTTCCCTTTGTCCGTTTGAGGACTGAGGTCTGAGTGGAATCACAGCATACTGTAGAAGAGGATGTGAATACCTACCCCAGTATCCCTGTGTGGGATAATGACTTTTGGCTGAGTTGAAATTACATGACTGATGTTCCTGTGCTCCCCAGCAGGGTTCAAACTGTATTAGTCTTTTAATATTTCGGAATACTTTTACATACTTGATCTCATTTTTTTCTGCATGCTCTCTGTTGGCATGTGAAGCATAAGTAAGAAGGCAAATAATGTGTAAAAGTATGTGTAAATATTTGGCCTCCCAATTGGAAACAGAAATAACTCGTTAGGCTCAACACTACCTTCTTCCATTAGTGTGGATAATAAAATGTTGGTTTTATACATGTTTAATTGTTAACTCTCTTTAGAAAAGCTGTATCACTATTCAAAGCTATAAGTTTTTTCCGTGGCATTTGCTCTGATAATCCCATTGCTGGAGAAATGTATTTCAAGTCCATAATTACTAATAAGAAAAAGGATCCATATGGGTGGATCATTCATTAATGAATTACCTTTTAAAATGGAAACAATCTGCATTTTCATCAATAGGGCAATGAGAGTAAGCCATGGTATGAACACTCTTCGAGTGTTTATACTGCTATTGACACCATAAATATTGAGTCCAGAAAAGTGCTTAGTAAGTAAAGAGTTAATAAGAGAGTATATGTGTGTTACGATTACAACAGTGCAAATTCACACAAACACATGCAAAAACACAAAAGACATAAGAAAAGAAAGCAGCTGTTATTAGGGTGATTGGTTTTTTTTTTTTTTAAAGATTTTTTTTTTTTATTTATTTGACAGCGAGAAACACAGTGAGAGAGGGAACACAAGCAGAGGGAATGGTAGCGGGAGAAGCAGGCTCCCTGCCGCGCAGAGAGCCCGATGCGGGGCTCGATCCCAGGACCCCGGGATCTGACCTGGGCCGAAGGCAGACGCTTAACGACTGAGCCACCCAGGCACCCCAAGGGTGATTGGTTTTTTTTTTAATAAAAAATATTCTTAATGTTCTTTTAGTGCTATTAATATTTTTGTCAGGAATAGTACAGAAGAAGAACAAAAGGAAACCAGGTTGATCACATATCTGTAAAAACAAGGGACAGTGAGACAAAGTCCACCTCAGCTGTGTAGGGCAGTTGAGCAAGAGTGAATCTTATTAGAACCACTGAACTTCATAATAACTTAGCTTTTGATTATGTAATGCTACTTAGTCTCAGATACCCACCTTGGCTTGTTAATGTCATTTGTGAAGGGATAGATGGTAGATGGATGGGTGGGTAGGTGGATGATTTTTAAGAGCATAAACCCACACCAGAGTTTAATATTGAAGTGGTTGGGAATAAGAACACCCTCAAACATAAGTGTATTTCGAAGGCTAATCTAGGTACCGAGATAAATAGAGTAGGATGGGCTAGGATAGGAAACACTAGAACCTAGAGGATCTCCTTGGATAAGGCTTAATGAGCACCATTAAAGAGAAGGGTGGAACCCAGTTTGTTAGAGAACACAGGACATTCAAGGCTGAAGAAGTCCCATTCCTGTGGATAGGGAGGTAGGAGAGGGTGGTGCATGGATGCAGATCATCCTGGCTGGGAAATGAGGTCAGTGATGAGCAAGAATTTGCTAGAAGCTCTTGATACCCCTGGAGAGGTAGACCTTGCTACTCTGAAAGGAATGTATCCATTGAAGGCCCAGATAGTTTAAATTAGCCTTATACCCAGAGTGGTTTCAAACAGGCCTCCTTGTTCACGAGTAGCATATCTGGAGCAGCTTTTCTTCTTTTCCTTCCCCCATCATCATCACCACCACCAGTACCACTACGGCCACCATCATCATCATCTCCTCCCACTTTGCTCTTCCCTCCTCTAATCCTCGTAATGCCACTGAGGTGGGTTGACACAGATTAAGTAATTTGTTTAGAGTCATACAGCTAATAAGTTAGCAATGGTAAAATTTGAGCCCAGGTCCTCTGGTATGAGAGCCAGTTCCCTTATGCATTGTTAAACTGCACAGTAGTTTCTGGATGAACTATTGTAATTCAGGTATTAATGATAAAGACCTACAACAACTTTTCAGCCGATCCTCTCTCAAAAACCATGTTAGGATCTGCAGATTTTTTTTGTGTGATAAATCTCAAAACATTTTTAACATGCAAATATTATATATGCTCTTAAAAATCCAAATGGATACCTGTTTTGGTACCAACACATTGTTGGAAGAAGTGTGAGGAAGGTGAAAAATGATTACCCAAATTTCCACCTTGCACAGATGATTACAAGTAATGTTTTAATGACCATTATTTTCGTCCTCTTCGACTACTGAAAAATTTACATTAATGGGATTGGACTTCATTGTATATTTATATTTATAAACATGTATTTTATGTGTGTGTATATTAATTTGCTTTGCAGACTCTTGGGGTTTTATGCTCTTTATATGGTTGTCACAGTGATCTTATATCATGTTAATGAGTATAAGTGTAGTTCTCTTTGACTTGGAATTGTGTTTCTTTTCCCAGCAGTGTGCTGGCACATAATAGATGCTCAATAAATATTGTTTAAGGAATCATTTTGCTTCTGTTGTTTTAAGCCATAATACTTAAGCAGTCTTTTTAATGAACATTTAGTTTGTTTCCTGCTTTTCAATGTTAATAAATAACACCCCTCCCCCGTTTCAGGTCAGCTTGCCATTTTGTGAAGTACCTTTGTAGGGGAGCAGGCTATTGGCAAGGTGAGGACGAAACATTTTTTCCTCCATCCAGCTGGGCATTTCCTGGCTGTCATTGACCATTCCCATTAGAGACAATTAGACTTGAAATTATTTCCTCCTCCAGCAGAGGCCAGATTTAAACAAACAAACAAAACTTGATTTTATGTTGGCCTTTTCTTTGGAGACTCTTTATCTTTTGTGGGTAAAGGCACCAGTTGATTTATTTCATGCCTTTTGTTCAGTTACGGTCATTTTCTCCTAACTGAATTAGGGGAAGAGAAATTAAATGCCGGGAATACTTACTGTACCCTTGAGAGTAGTGGTTCTCACCTTTCTGGAATCTGAGATTCCTGTGAGATTATAACGAAGCTGCGGACTCACTCGTTAGAGAAACAGACGTGTGTTCAGAACGTCGTGGCCCCTGGAGGTAAGGGGCCCAGGGTTAGAAACCCCATACCTTAGGAGCTGTTCTCTCCCTGCCTTCAAGCCTCCATCCCTCTGCTCTTTTCATGGGCTGGTGTTTCAGGGACACTGCTTTGGAAACTTGGCTCACTTTTAAAAAATTGTTCTTGCTGTGTTTGAGGATTGGGCTGTATATAGAGAGTTAATGATTGCTTTTTGGTAGGCAAAAAGGAAGACTCCATCATTTTATTTTCCATCAATGTGTGTAAGTAGCCCCTCATCAGATGCCTTTTGAGGATACTATTAGTAATGTTAAGCTAAGAACAGGTGCTTCATAAGCATTTCTTACTGGTTGCAGTGAAACTCCCCCGAAGCACAGTGCTGCCACACATGGTAAGCCCTCTTAAACCCGTCCTGCTGCTGCCTATGGTTATAAAAAGACAGTAAAACCTGGTTTCCGCCCTTCAAGGGCTTGCGATCTAGTATAGGGAGATGAGCATGTGAAGCAGTAAATGGAGCGGACTTTGATTTGTGAGCATGGTTTGCTAACAAATACCAGAAAGTGGCTTGAGGCATAAAAGATAATTTTTTTGACTGATGTATCTGAAAATTCCAGGGACAGACTTTGTCTTTGAGTGTTTTCCTCGCTGCATATGTGACCCAGTAGCCGTCCACTCCTAGTGGCTCCAGGCTTATGTGGCATAACCCTCAACAGTCAGCAGGCCAGGGAGAAGACTGATTTTTTTTCCTGTAGTTCCATTAAAAGTCTTAGAGTTGGGTCCAGTGCCCAACCTGAGCTAGTCACTGTGGTCAGGAAGGGGAGGATAGACAATGCTGATTGACCAGATTTGGTCGTGTGGCTAGGAAGAGGGGCGAGCCACCTGGACTGACATTTGAGGAGGAGTGGTTCCCTAAAGGAAACTCGAGGTGCTCTTCCCAGAAGGGGGAATGGCTGTGGAGCAATTCAAAACAAGGATCAGCACGATAATAATCTGCTGATAGAAGTCACTGTATGTGGAGGGTGGTTGATGGAGAGAATGTGCCAGTCACTCTAAAGGAAGGAAAGAAGAGGGAAATGAGTGAATGAAGCAAAGACTAAATTAGCCTTCTGTTAGGACGTGGAATTCTTTCTACAAAACTTGTAAAAAATGTGATTCTGTTAATATAACTTCAGATTTCAGACCTATTTTGGTGAAATTCAAGATTCTATAAGTTCTTTCTTTAGGTGGTGTTTTCAGTTTAAAGACTGAAGTATAGATCTAAAAATAATTTTTGTCAGAGATGGATATTATAATGATTCTTGGTGTGATGGGTCTGTTATTTGATGGATTTTCTAAACAGGAGGAAAATAGCCTAAGTTCTAATTTTTTCTTTAGCACATGGCATTTCTAAGGGACAGTGTTAGGTAATATATTGTAAACTCTTGAATAGTTGATGGGAGAGAAAAATGATAATTAAGAAATAAAATAGCATGCTTGTGAAGAAAAGACCTTAGAGAGGAAGGAAAGTGTTGTTTTTTTTAAGATTTTACTTATTTATTTGACAGAGAGGGAGAGAGAGAGATCACAAGTAGGCAGAAAGAAAGGGGGAAGCAGGCTCTCTGCTGAGCAGAGAGCCCGATGCGGGGCTCGATCCCAGGACCCTGAGATCATGACCTGAGCTGAAGGCAGAGGCTTAACCCACTGAGCCACCCAGGCGCCCGAAAGGAAAGTGTTTATATTTGAGAAAGTTCCACTTGTCTGGAACGTGACAGTAGCCAATAGGTGCCACTTACTATTTTCTGTGCCATGGAGACCCCCCCCTCACCCCCTTTCTAGTCTGATGTGTCCTTGCCTTACTGCAGGCCTGGATTAGCTGCTATCTCCTGGGCTGAGGAGGCCCCAGGGTATACATAATTCGCTGTACTGCGGGAAGCTTGAACAGGTTTAATCATATTTCTAAGCGAAAATCTCTTTCTTCTGGGAGTCAGAGCTAGAGCACTCTTTTCTGTGCTTGCCCATTTTTTTGTGTTTTTTTTTTTTTTTTTTTTTTTAATGATACTGATGATGTACGTTGCTGACACCTTTTGAGTACTTATTGTGTACCATGCTTTGTGCTAACAATACCACATGTATTGTTTCGTGGTCCTGTGAGGGTAGGTATAGTTGTTTATGCCTATTTGCATTTGAGCAATCTGCAGCACAGAGAGGCCATATCCTGAAATCGTTGACTTCACCAGGCTCATCTGGGGGGAACTGGATGACCTCTCTAATGAGTGACATTTGAGGTAGACAAGTGTGTGTCTCACGTCTGGGACAGAGTCGTGTGAGGGAGCTGGCATTAGGGAGGACATTAATTTCATTTCCCTTTTATGTGATACCTGAGGTTTAAGATACTAAGCAGGGATGCAGAGTCGTGATGCCATTTGGTAGAGAAAGTCAGAAGTAGTGAGGGGCTGACCCTCAGTCGTTGGAAGTCCTGCTCCTTCTCAACCTCTCTTGCCAGACCATTTGAAGAGAGTGGTTACTCAGATACAAGTTCCAGCCCATAGATTTCCTTCTAATGTTTGAGGAAAAGAAAAATTAACTGTTCATAAGAATATTATGAATCTCCGCTCTCCATAAGAACATAAAAATTTATGTTCATAAATTATCTGAAGAGGGGACTGCTTTAAAAGACTCATATCATTTGGGACTTACTTCTCTTTATTTTCAAATGAAAATCCTTTGTATTACATTGTTTTTACTTTTTTTAGATGACGTTTTAAAAAAGGTAAATATTTCTGTATATTGGACGTAAGATTATCCAAGTAAATTTTTATTCCATTTATCACCATATTTTAGTGTAAGCTTCCACTGTTATTAAGGATGGATTTGTGTTGTTTGAGAGTTGTACTAGCCCACCCCTTTTAGTGCAGTCACCTTGGAGTACCCTTAGAAGGAAAACAGACCCTTACCGTGAAGCATGTGTAAGAACAGGTGCTGGGCTTGCCCATGAGGATGTTCATCGCAGCTTTGTTGAAAAAGCTAATAGATACAGATTGGGTGGGTAGTTACGAAGGAATTGCTCACATTGCCTTCCTACTCTGGGCCCTTCCTGAGGAGTGTCCATCCAGTGGTTTGCCACGCAGTGCTTTCTTACGGAGCGCAGCCTGACGTGCCCGGGGTGGGGGGTGGGGGGGTGTGTGCTGTGGCAGTAGCAGCATCCAAAACTTTGCGGGCAGTATGGTGTCAGTCAAATCAATGAAGGGACATTTGTGAGGTACGCACTCACACTCTTCCGAGTGTATAAATAATTTCTTTTCTACAAGTGATAGTCAAGAATTGAATAGTCGAAACTTTGGGGGAGAGGTTGCAGGGCTTGAGCTTTGCCTTTTTTATTTTTCTGTAGGGGTTGATTTTACCCCCATACACCAGCGTTACTGTTACTTAAAAAATACCAGCACTGAAAATAACAACTATTGGTTATGAATAAATAAAAGTGAGATTTAAGTAATAAAATAAGCCCCTTTGTACTCCATAATGAAAACCACCAACATGTTTCAGAGGAGCTAGGTCTGTCACTACCATAAGACCCAGGGCGCTAAATTTCCCTCCCTGCCCTGGGCTTTATGAAACTATACTTAATTATTCTGTGGATGTTCAAAAGTAGGTCAGTGACACAACCCAAAAAGACTCTTTTGGTTTTTTAGGGTGGCGATGGGGAGAGTGCCAGCAGAGGATGTGAAGTTTGCTTCTTTGATCTTCCTTTGCTTTTTGTGTTGGTGACTGGTTCCTAGTCCTTGCCTTCCCCTTCTCCCTGTCCTTTTTGAAGAGATTATTTTAGACAAGGCAGTGCCCTAACATTTTAAGCTTTTGCCTTCTGGATTTTTATAGCATGTTTTGTTGTTATTGTTGTTGTTGTTGTTGTTTTTTATAGCATGTTTTTTGAGTTCATTTATTTTCTATTTGATTAGTTACATTAAATTTAATATCTAGTGTTTTATTTTGATGCTTATTGCTCTGTTATTGTTTAGTGTGCAGGTCTGATTTTGTCATTGCCTTGCTATCCTGTTCCATTCATCTCTTATCTCAGTCCTTTAGTGCTTCTTTCTGAATATCTGGATAATTCAGTATCTCTGACCCAAATAGACAGGGAGGTTTTTCTTTTCTTTTTGTTTCTTATTTTATTTTTTATTAACATATAATGTATTATTTGCCCCAGGGTACATGTCTGTGAATCGTCAGGCTTACACATTTCACAGCACTTACCATAGCACATACCCTCCCCAATGTCCATAACCCAACCACCCTATCCCTACCCCTCCACCTCCCAGCCACCCTCAGTTTGTTTCGTGAGTTTAGGAGTCTCTTAGGGTTTGTCTCCTTCCCCATCCCATCTTGTTTCATTTCCCTCCCCCCCCCCCCCCCACAACCCCCCGTCCTGCCTCTCAAATTCTTCGTATCAGAGAGATTGTATGATAATTGATAGACAGGGAGGGTTTTCTTGGCATCCCTGATTACCCTGATTACAAATCTGAAATGGTATAATCAAGAACTGTCATTCAAGGAAGGAGTCTGATTCTTCATGCTGTCTTGTTTTCCTGACACCTCAATCTTGACTGCATGATGCCTACAAACTCCTTGTTAATGTTCAAGACTTGGAGGCAAGTCCTTTTTGCATTGGTTTTTCATGCAAGTGGATTATTTCATGCACAAGGATGACTCAATGTTTTCTTTTTAAAAGGCAGTGACCTTATATACTGACTTAACATTTACCAAATATTTTTTTCTGAACGTGGGCTCATTTAATATGTTTGGAGCTGCTATTACTTGTCCTTTGTGGAGGAGGTAGCTGAGCCTCCTCTGGAATTCAGGCTTCAATGCAGGGCCCTAGGCCTCTGCTTTTTCATAGCCACATGCTGGCCCTGTGTTACTACTGCTCGAGGAATTTGGCTCATCTTCAGCAAGTGGTACACAGTTTTGGCAATAGCTCTTTCTCAGCTCTTTAGCATCCCTATATTGTTTTCCACCTTTTGTTCCTTTCTCCCTCTTTCCCTGGCTAGGTTGGGCCCAGTCCTTAATTGAGACTTTCTATTCAATTTTGCTGTACCCTCCCCCCACCCAAATCTCCAGTCTCAGGCTTCTCATTTCACGTGAGGAGCTTTCTCCATTAATCCAGTACTGACTTGTCTTGCTTGTAAGATCTAGCAGCAAATTCCCCTCTTCCTGGAAGTCTGGCCTTACCTGATAAAGCCAACTTCAGTCATTCCCAATCTCTTTTAGCCCTTTGCACACAGTTTTCAAGGATCGCCATCTTAGATACTGGGTGGGAAGTGGAAGGAAACTGGTTTTGTAATGAAAATGGTGGCGAAGTGAGTGGGAAATTTGGTGTTTGGTCCACTGGTACAAGTGAATTGCATGGCCATGGAAAAGTTACTCACCTTCTCTGGGTGAGTAGTGATTCTCACTACTGTGATTCTCCTGCTATGAGATGGAGAAAGGGGAGACTAGAGATGGGCCTCTAGGACAGCAGTTTTCAAATCCTGGGAGGAACCTCTGGGAGTCTGTATTTGTTCACCTGAAGGGAAGACTTTCTCCCAGCTTCTCCCAGAGCTGTCTACTTTCCTCTTTGCAGTGTACTGAGGTTTCACATTCAACTGACTGATGGTTTGTTACTAATTTTTATGAAGGTTTATCTAGTAACAGCTTGAAGATCAGCAGATTAGATGATCCTAGCGTGATCACTGTGCCTTACACACAGCGAGTTACTCAAAAAATAGTCTTCATTTGATGTGGCTTTGTTCTTTAGATGTTTCCTATGTATGTAGTGTCCCTAAAGGATTCTGTAGGATAAGGGGAAGTCTGGTCTCTTTGTCATGGGTCACCTGGATAGTATTAAGAAAGCATGACCCAATTAGTCCAGGCCCATGCATTTATCTTAACTGAATTCAGCTATCGAGCGTTCTGTGAAGAGCACAAATACGGTGTGGCCTCTGAATGCAAGCAACTGTGTTGACTTGGTGCTCAGTTAAGGGAACTAGCATGTGTGGGAAACCCCCTCTGTGGAACTTAATGGTGTAAAGAGGTTTTTTTTAAGAGTTTAAATAGGACAAAGTACATTTGCTGCGTGAGCCGCTTAAGGGATTTTCAAGAGAAATTTTCACTTGATCTGGGTTTTGCCTTAAATTTTACCTGTATAACCTTACACCCAGTTTAGATTCCACTTCACTTCATGGGAAGTTTTTCTCTCTGGATTCTGCAGGCTTTTATTACGTGGTAATCATTCCAGAATGCTGCTTTACTCTTTAAAAGCATTTAAAAAATTCTTTTGAAAGAAGAATATTTCAAAAGCACTTGAAAACACCTCCATTAAGGAAATTGTAATTTCGTAAAGTAAATATGTGCACTGATGTCAGAAAGCAGTCTGTGCAGAGCAAGCTCCTGTTTCTGAGGGGCAGAAAAGGATGGATTATCGTGGTCTAGCCTTTTGCTGACATTGAAATTAACCCAAGGATAAGGCCTGTGTAATGCCAGGACATTTGCCCCAGTCTTATTACTATATTTTTTAATTGTCTCCATGAAGTCATTAACATCTATCCATAATAAATATACCCATTCAACATAAATTCAACCAAGGAAGAAGAACACACCCCATAAGACTGTGCATTGAAAAATGCAGAGCTCATAAGATATACTGCCAGGAAAAGATATTTTTTACATGCCAAAAATATAAATTGAGACCTTACTAAGCTGGATTGGAAAGACAGTTCTGCAGAGACATCTGGGTCCCTGTAGGTGGAATTTCAACTCTTAAAAACAAGCAGACCAACTTACATAGTGTGTCAGCTACAGAAAATTTAGTTTCCGAACCTGTGGGCTCATGCTTTTCTGTGTTTGGCATCATTTGCAGGTAGGTGCTTCTCACTGTGTCATGGATAGGCCTCTATAAACGCAGTTCCTAGTTTACATGCCACTCGTGGAGCACCCTGAGTGTGGAAGAGTACGTCTCTTTCCTGAGAGTTCCAGCAAAAGTCCTGTGGCTGGCATTTTCAGTAGCTAGCATCAGGTTCCAGGTCTGTCCCTGAAGTGGTTGCTGTGGCTGTTAGGCCACATCTGAGTCAGGTGCTAGCCCATGGGGTTGGCTCCACCTGGCCACATAGACAGAGGTAAGGGAAGAAGTAGTTCCCCAAAGGAAGGTTGAGTGTTAGCAGTAGAAAGGGGACTAGCTCTTAGGCAAGCAGAAGCAACACATATTCTTACAATGAGCAGATGAAAGGGGTCTTAAAGACCAGCTTCAGAGGGGGCTGTTGGTGGTGACGGGTAAAGAAATTTATATAGAAGTAATGCTTCAACCCTGTGTTCTTCCTTCAGATGACGGTTTTGCTTGATTTAGGATCTGTACCTTTTATTGTATGGCATTGCCAGGCCAATAAAGAGAACTTCACACATACTCATTTGGCTATTAATACACAGAGAGTCAGTAAAAATCAGAAAAAAATCAGTTACCCTGATTTTACAACGAAAGTAGACAGAGGAATAAACCTGTTTTTATTTCATTATTTGTTTCAAAAGCATGTGGAAGGTTGGCAAATTTTTGTTGGATTGACTTGACTGGAGGTCATGGGGCTGCCGCAGGTCAACCCAGGTAGATTTTGTTCCCTGTGAAATGATGATCTTTGGATATTTATTTGCCTCAAGTCTTTGTGCTGAACCCTGTAGTTTCCTGGGTGCCAGTCAGCCTTTGTGTGCTTGGCTTAATCCACTTGGCAGAGCCTGATGTAGCTGCCTTCAGAAGTCTCCTAGCCTTCTCCTGGTTAGGAAAGAAAATAGAAGGTGGTAGGGAAAGGCAGCAGAAACATTTCTCACTTTGCCTCCCCAGAGACAGATCTGTTACCCTCCCTTGACCACAAAAATTCACTGAGGAAGTCGATGAGTCAGAGATACTCTAGGGTGGACATCATTAGCACAGTTTAGTGAGCCTCTGGTATCATGTGTGTGTGTGTGTGTGTAATGGGTACTCTTTTCCTTCTAGAGTAAATTCACCAGTATGAAGAACATGAGCAGTACCTTGGAAAGTTTCCTCAGCCCCATGTTTGGGGTGGTTGATAGATTACCCACACAGGCATGGGAACGTGACCTGATTCCTCTAGACCACTCCAATTTTATTTTCAGTCACTCTGACATCTTCACAATATTTTCCATTTTATTCCTGGGCTCTTACAGACCTTCCCATAATGAGCGCATTCCGTCTTAAAATTTTCCTTTCCGCATTAATTGGGGCAGGGTTAGATTTTGTCTCTTTAGGTCTTAGCTGTATTGAGAGGGTTTATACGACATGCCTGGTGCTTTAGGGTCATCGGTGGGACATCCTAGTCAATGCATGCCTCTTCCTTCATCAGCAGTGCCACTCCAAATTTGTTTTCCCATTTCTTTACCTCTTTTTCTCTCCAGCAATGAGGAGGTATGAGATAATGTCTGAGAAATCCTTGATTCCCTTTGGAGAAAGGCACACTGTCCATTTATTTGTATACCCATCTACTGGCTAGAGCTAGCCAGTGGCCACTCCCAATATTGATTTAAGCTCTTCA
>CM053607.1:101717041-101752702 GCA_028646535.1 Procyon lotor | reverse complement strand
TCTCTCTCTCTGTCAAGTAAATAAATAAAATCTTTAAAAACAAAAGGGCGCCTGGGTGGCTCATTCCTTAAGCGTCTGCCTTCGGTTCAGGTCATGATCCCAGAGTCCTGGGATCGAGCCCCGCATGGGGCTCCCTGCTCTGCGGGAAGCCTGCTTCTCCCAGCTACCATTCCCTCTGCTTGTGTTCCCTCTCTCGCTGTGTTTTTCTCTGTCAAATAAATTAAAAAAAAAATCTTTAAAAAAAAAAAAAGGAATTTGAGTGTGGTACTCTACTAAGAAATCTGTCTGCCACACAATCCTTGGCAGTGCTGGCCAGTTCTCTGCGTATGTGCTCCGAGTTTCAGGAAAGGATGTTTTTTGGGCATCCTGAAGTGTCTCAAGCTGGTTGTGGTTTTCAATTACTGCTACGCTTGTATTAATTGGAAGTTTGTGGAATTACTGTTGTGTTTAAATTGGGTGGAAATTTTGTTCTTACATAATGGTTGCATTGTTGCCACTTTAATTACTGCTTAGCTTCTTTTGAGTCCTTTGTTAATTGCCAAGGTTTTTGGGTTTTTTTGTTGTTGTTTTCCGCTAGGAAGTGGGACTGAGTGGGGAAGTTGCGTGAAGTTGCGGTTGAGCACAGCTAGGCTAGAGCACTCTGCCACTTACTAGCTTTGTAATTTTTGTGGAGTTATTGAACCTACATAGTGCCGTTAAGTGGAGGCAGTGCTCCTACCCTATAGGCCTCAGGAAGAAATAAAATAATTCATCTCAGTGCTTAGTATGGTACATGGCACATAATTGGTGAAAAAGTGGTTGAACGAGTGGTTGGTGGTCTCTGGTTACTTTTGTTTTTGACTGCTTTTTTTTTTAAAATTTGAGAGCCCATTGCTCTGTAAGTTGGCTTTGGATGTCTTTCTTTTCCTTGCCCTTAGTCCCGTACTTGGTTTCAGTTGGTTAAATTAAAATGCTAATGGGCCCAGTGTTACTGGATCCCTCAAACTACATTCGCATCCTTAGCCTTTTATTGCAGAGGGCATGTGTGTGAAGAGAATTAATGAGGAAGATAAATATGATGGTGGCGAAATATCTTTATGGAACTCTTAAGTGGGACATGGAATCGGTATTCTCTGCTTTGCATTGTTTTATATCTATTATCTCATTTAATTTTCACAACACCCCTAGGAGATCGGGAATGTTAATGTCCACATTTTACAGGTGGCGTGATTAAGCTTTAGAGATGGTAAGTGATGGGAGAAAGCGTATTAACTGAATCAGTCTTCATAGGAACCATAATTCAGGGACTGTTTAGTGACCCGTGTCCCCTTGAATTAATACAGGAGAGTTATGTTCTATCCTTTCAAGATAAAGGCTCTTGAGAAGCTTCCTTGAAAGCTTGTAAACCTGAGATAATTCTGCTAATCAATCATAAGACAGAAGCCATGGCCACAGAGACCTTTTATTTTAGGAAGTTGGCGTATCACTCTAGTGGGCCACCATGAGATCTGTAGAAGATGATTTCCCCTAGAGTTAATATGTATGTTAGTTATACTTGAATAATAATAATGAAAAGATATCCCCAGAACAGACTGACCATTTTTCAAGGGTGAATTGCATGCTCGTGGCTTCTGCCAACATGGGAGCTCTTTATGACCTAATAGTTTACTGGATTTGCTTGGTAGTAATGCACATTTGCTACTGCTTGGAAAAGTAAAAGAGTATCATAACCTCCCTGTAGAGGCAAGATAGAATAGGAAGCCTCTCACCGGCTCTCTGTCCTTGGATAGACTGTGTAACCACCCTGGGGTACAGGTTTCACATCTGCAAAATGGGAACAGTGCTACTACTTATGCCATAAAGTGGTTAGAAGGATTCAATGATGTGTGTGGTACTTGGTAAGTTAAACAAAGCCATTTTCACTTACTGCTATTACCGTGCTGCCATCTGGCCTGCATGGTGGTGAGGCCCTTCCCCCACCGTGGGCCTTCCTTACTGGGCCATGTAGTCACACAGTTCTGGCGGGCATGGTTAGTTAGCTTTATTTCAGAACTCATTCTCTTTGGCTCATTTACCAAACTAGCAGAGATGAATGGTCTGGCCTCAGAGGATTAGGCAGCACATGTTTCTGGCACCTTTGGCTCATTGATCATGCCTCTCCAATTTAGGGAATGCTTGGGTGTTGCAGGCAAGGGCTTCCTGAGACCCAGGAACCCTTGAAGGAAAGTACTGTGGTGCAAATTCTCCTCCTATTAAAGGAGAGCTAAAAGTCTTGCATTTTGTTCTTCTTTTTGGATTTTGCCATTTATAAACAGGAGCAAGTTTCTCTCAGAATGTTTAAATTTAATGGACAGAATGAATTGGTCAGGGATGCTGGGAAATAAAAATACTTGACAAAGTAGGGTCTCTTCCCTTGCACTTGGCTTATCTGGCTTTCCAAGGTTAGTGAACACCATTTACCGCGGATTGCTGGTCCTAGCTTTTATGAGGCTACCTGTTTCACTCACAGGTCACAACATCCTGCAGGTTCTCGTTGCTCACCCACTGCCCCTCTTTATCTCCCTCCCCTCTCTACTATGCACTGATTGCTAATTGCACTGGTCTTCCCTCCAAAAGGCTGTGTGCCAGGATCATAGTCTTTTGACCCCTCATCTCTATGACTTTTAAGCATAAAAACTGATGCCTTTGCCTCAAGTACAGAAACCCTTTTCTTTAATCTTCATCCTCCTGACTTTCATATAGTGGCTCTGCCTCTTTAGTCTTCTTTAGGAGATCAGTAATAATAAAACAGAGTAATTTGTCTTACTTAGAGTTTGATCATTCAAAACCTTCTTAGCCAAACTCCCTTAATTTACAGATGAGGCAGCAGAGACCCAGACAGTGTGAGAACCTTTTCAATGACAGAAGGCAACTGAAGGGCCAGGTTGGAAAGCTCTTGACCAGCTATTCCCACACATACTTGCTAGCAGGTAGAAATCTCTTTTAGGGTTTAATGACTCTTTTTAGAGATGCTTGGCTCACTGCCTCTAGAGGTTAAATATAAGTGGTTCTTGGCCAGGATCAACCATCAGAATCACTTGGAATAGTAGGTAGGTAGGTAGATACATATGTACATACATACTTATTATGGTCAGCTTTACCCTATGCCTTTTTTTTTTTTAAATAATTTATCGATTTGACGGAGAGAAATCACAAGTAGGCAGAGACACAGGCAGAAAGAAAGGAGGAAGCAGGCTCCCCGCTGAGCAGAAAGCCTGATGGAGGGCTCGATCCCAGGACCCCGAGATCATGACCTGAGCCAAAGGCAGAGGCTTTAACCCATTGAGCCACCCAGGCGCCCCTGCCCTATGTCTTTTCATATATAAAGAATTATAATTACCAAGGAGAGATTTGGAAAGCTATGTTTTTTCCCCCATTAAAACAGAGGGTTTATCTTACTTACTAACGTCACCACATCAGGGATTGGCAAACTGCCCTACAGACCAAATCCGGCACATCACCTGCTTTTTGTTTAACCCATGAGCATGGCATTTATAGATGAACAGTTGCAATTGATTTGATAGGAAATACTAACTTTGAACCCTAATTAAGCCAAATGTTATCTTCCTTATGTAAAACCAACACACAAATAAAACCCCATTCTTTTGATTGGTGAATCTGCATTTCAAAAATTATACTCCTTGGAGGAGAAAATTCCACAGCATTCTAATGGCTGCTCTTGGTTGAGAACCACTTACTTAACCTCTAGAGGAACCGAGCCAAGCATCTCTGGAGAGAGACCCTTGTAACTCTAAAAGGGATTTTTACCTGTGAGGAATATTATTATACCTGGATTTCAAAAAATTGCTATGTTTTAAATATTGTCAACCAAAAGTTTGTGGAAATTCATTTTCTCTCTTCTTAAACAAGCGTCTGCCTAATATTGACTTTGTTCCTCGGCCCACAAAGCCTAAAATATTTACTATCTGGCTCTTCACAGGAGAAGCTTGCCAACTCTTGCAGTATGTCATTGTGTGTTTTACATTGGGGTATTTTCTCTTTTACTCTATTGGAGCACTTTCCCTTTTATGATTTCTGTAAATAATTTAAGGGATTTACATTGTAAACGTAACATATTTTCCTTACAACTTTCAAATTTCAAAACCATATAAAGCAGAATGTGAATGGTTCCATTCCCTGGTGTTAACACTTAACAGTTTATAATATATTTTTGTCCTAACTTTGCCATTTACTAGCTAGGAGACCTTAGTTTACCTCAGTCTCAAATTCTCCATCTGTAATACAGTGATGAGTTCCTACTCAACGGAATAATTATTTAGATAATTTGAGATCATTCATGTGAATTGCTCAACATGTTGCTTGGTGCACAGTAAATGCTTAATGATTATAACTAAAACTTTTCTTCTTTTTAATTTAAATACAGACATAAGTTGTTGTTGTTGTTGTTTTTTAAGAATATCTGTTTTTAAGTTAAGTTGCACAGGTGATTCTGATGTATATACACTTGATAATGCCTGAAGTAAATTCTGGGAAGTCGATAATTTTAGAGAGGATTCATGTTTGAGGGCCAGAAATTGCCTTCCATTTTTTAGCATGAATCAGGGAAAGGGGGCAGGTAATGATTTTATTCTTTGAACCTGTATGGTGGTATAAAAGTCACACAAATAAACATTTATTTCTATTTTCCAGGTCTACAATTCGAACAAAGACAGTCAGAGTGAAGGGAGTAAGTATGTTCTTTGGATAATTTTTTACGGCTAGGGTTGGGATTGAGCTTTAAAAGTTGCTACGCTAGGGAAGATCCACCAGGGAGTGCTGTGGGCATGTTGGGTCTGCCCTATTTCCCCAGTCAGTTGCTTCCATCATGACTTACCATCTCAGAGACTGCAGGACATTTCAGTGAGCCTGACTGGCAAGGCTCTAGTGACATTCTTGCATTTTATAACCAACCTTTCACACTTGACAAGACATTTTCATGTATGTTATCTCAGTTAACACTAAGTCTTAAGAATGTAGCTCCAATAACCACTTAAAAGCCACTGGCTCAAGTATTACACAGCTTCCCGAGAACCTTGTCCTAGGGGAAAGCCAGAATTGCCTCCTACCTAGCTTGTTCAAAGGACTGGATAGGCAACAACTATCTTAGTGATTGCTTAGTAACTGTGTGTTCTTTGTTACCTTTTTGGAGAGGAAAGAGTGTAGTTGGTGAAGTCTGTAATAATATTCCTCTTTGATGGGAATGACCCTGGGCAGCCTTTGTAGAATATGCAGCACATTTCCCCTACTGCTGGCTCTGAGCACTTTGGTTAATCATAATTTCCAAGGGCACCTGTAACCTTGTGAAGATGACGGGATTAAAATGAAAAGCCACTGCTAGTGTTGGGGCTGATGATGTCCTTGGTGCCTAGGAGTATGAACCAATTCCTTCCAGTTTGCTAACAAGAGTGCCAAGGAAATCCTGTCCCCTTGCCTTGGATTTGCTTTGTAAAAATCCACTTGGAGAAACATTCAAAGAGCCCTCCTATGAATTCCAGTGATGTAAAAAAAAATCAGTAAAGCAGTGTTTCTCCATGTGGACAAAAGGATGAGGTATTTTTGTGTGTGTTAAATCCATTAAAGGACAGAGATTTTTCCTTTCATTCTTTCCAAAATACAGATTTTGACCAGGAGTTTTATATAAAATATTAAGTAATTTGGAATGATTGGTATTGGTAGGTTAAGAGGCCTTTAGAAAAGGGGAAGAAGTTTTTTCTTTTTGTCCTTCAAGAATTGAATAAGGAAAATTTTTTCAGTGAAACAAGTGCTTCCTCCCCTCCCCCCCACCTCTGTATCCCCAGGTGGGATTGTTTGAGTATATCTGAAATCAATTCTGGCTAATGTATTCTAAAATAACAATAGCAAAGACCACGGTAATAAAAAAGAAGGAATATGGAAGGCTGTTGAGTAACTCGGAGTAAGATAGGAAGAGCTGAAGAGCCAGGCTTGAAAGCACACCAGCTCTGGGGCCCAGGAACCAGTAAGTAAAGGTCTTCTGAATAATATCTGCAGGATGATAAAGTTCTAAACTGTTTTTAAGTACCTGCCTCACTCTTCTGAAGATTCAGATTCCCAGAAAGATAACAACAGGTTGGTCTAGCTTAGGCTGACGCAGGGGAAAACAACACACAGTTACTCACAGTTTTAAGAGTATTGCATAAAATGGGAGCAAGGTAGATTTCCAGTGGGAAGTCGGGGAAACCACCAGAACAAGAGAGGATAGATGGCCAACCAGACTTAAATAACATGCACATGTCATGCCCCAACCTGGGACACACTTTTCTATAATGAATGACCTGAGAACTCTAGGGAATGAGATACGTATGAGTGACTACCAGTCACAAGTTTGCTTGTGACTTGTGAAAAACCTTCTCCTCTCTGCTTGAGATAAGTGCCAATAGATTTGAAAAATGACCCTGATTCTCTCGGTGGGCATGCTATCTGGTTATACCATTCTTTTGGGGAATATGTATTGGAAGCCAGTATCCTTTGAACCAGTGCTTTGTCCTAAAGAAATAGACCAGAATACAAAAATGTTTGTGCAACAAAGAAGTGCACTGGAGCATTGGTAACAATAACAAAGAGAGACATTTAGATGTGCAATAGGAAGTTGATTACAAATATCAAGATATGGGGCGCCTAGTGGCTCAGTTGAGTACCTGACTCTTGGTTTTGGCTCTGGTCGTGATCTCAGGATCCTGGGATCGAGCCCCCTGTTGGTCTCTGTGCTCATTGCAAACAGTTTGAGATTCTCCTTCTCCTTCTGCTCCTCCACATTCGCATTCTTTCTCCCTCTCCCTCTCTCTCAAATAAATAAATAAAATCTTTAAAAAACATCAAGATACTGTGTAGTCTTTAAAAAGAACAAGAGCAATCTAGGTGTATTTGTGGAAATGGTGTCCTCAGTATGTTGTTTGTTGTTGTTGTTGTTTTGGTTTTTTGTTGTTTTTGTTTTGTTTTGTCTAAAGTTGACAGCACATAAGCAGAGGGAGAAGCAGGGGCCTGACGTGGGCTCAATCCCAGGACGCTGGAATCATGACCTAAGCCGAAGGCACTTAACTGACTGAGTCACCCAGGCACTCCACACAGTATATTGTTAATTGAGGTTTAAAAAATCAGGTTACAGAGCAATGTTCTTAATAAAATATTTGACTTCTCTAGATATATTGATAGAAAAAAGTCTGGAAAGGCCCAGATCGTGAAATTGTAATGTGGATAGAGTGTAGATTATTGGGAAGGGCTGACCTTCTGTTTTAAAAACTTGACGCTTTGCATTGTCTGCAGTGAGTATGTATTTTAAAATCATAGCTGTTTATCCACTGCTTACTATGTTTACGGATGTTTTATGAGCTTAGTTAATACTTGAAACACTGTGAGATAGGTATATTAGGATATACCTATCCTAATATACCTAATATAACCTATATACCTATATATACCTAATATAACTTCGTATATTAGGAAATTGAGGTTAGTAAATTCAGGCAGCGCATTGTAGTCTGAATTCTAACACTAGAGGTTCTACTGTTAACCACAAGGATATCCTACCTCCCAAAGAAAAGAGCAACACAAGAAGTTCCATTTTGGAGAACACAGATCCTTGCAACAGTTTGCTTTTGTCATACCATTACTCACGGAGCGCAGAAAGCTGGCTGCCTGGAGTGTCTAATGGCTTTTCAATTGCTTAGCCTTTCATTTAGCAAGCCGGAGAGCAGAATGGTGGATTCAAACACATTGGCCATTTTTCCAGGAGTGGTTTGGATAGAAACAACTTTTTAAAGTATTATTCCAAAAGATGTTCTGTTTCCAAGCTGGCAAAACCGGAGTAGGGTTCTGGATTGATACTTTCGCACCTCCTCCGGTATTGGGACCCCATTTTCACATCATATAATGCCTTAGCTCCCTCTCTTCTGACATGGTTGAATTTTCCGTGTCTGTGGATCAAGATAATTTTTAGTTTCCCTCCACACCCGCCCATGGGCTCAGCTGCCACCACAGGTGGCACTGTTGTCCAGAGTCTGATTGTTCTGCAACCCTCTGTTTATCCTACCCTCAAAACTGTTTTTGAGGGAAGTCAGTCTGACAGGAATTTCAGAGTGTGGCATTGCTCTTTTTGCCTTGAATATCCAAATTCTAAATGTCTAGCCATTTCCTTTCTAGAAAATGTTTTCACGGGCATTTGAATGCCACTATTTTATCCCGGAGCCAGAGTGTTTTGAAGGGGCAGGTAGGAAAAGGAAATTCCTTTGGGGAAACTTCTGAATTTGTTGCTTTGATCTTGAAGTTCCCCTCAGGGCATACAGTGCCTGTGGGGTATCACACAGGTCCGTAAATAATGCCTGTCAGCTGCTGGTATTTTCCGAATGGCCCAGTTGTCAGGGAGAGGATGGCAGCCAATAAACAAACACAAATTTCTTTGTAGAGCCTTTTTCCTGTCTTCTTCTCTACTCTCTGTTTGAATTTCACGTGTAGAGGGATTGCATGAGTCATACTACTCAATTTGTGGCAGGGGATCATCACAGGCCCCTTACTTCATATTTATTGATTCATTCATTTCTTTAGTTCTTCACTTTTAATTCTTTTCACAGCTCCTATTTCCTTCCTTCTGTATAGACCACCACTCTAATGTGTACATTAAGTGTATTTTTGAGCAATATTGTATCTTTTATCTACCATGATGGTATGTCATGTTCTCTTTCTTTGCTCCCTCAGCCAACCCCATTCCTCTTTCTGCTTCTAGACTGTGACTTATGTCTGCTGCACAGTCCATGGCATATCACACTGAGTATCTGTTTTTACAGAGCTACACACTCCATCTCCTTGGGCGTCCAGCTCCTCATGAGCACTAACAGCACCACAATGAACATCTTTGTACAGCTTGTACATCTCCCTGTGTGAGAATTTCTCTGGGGTATACCCATGAGGAGAATTGTTGACTGATCAAAGGGTGTGAGTATACTTAGTTTGAGGGAGTGGTTCTCTGGAGTGGTCTAGCCACAATCCCATCAGCCCTACGTGAGGATTTCTTCATTTCTGCCAACTTTTCCATTATTCAGCTTTCTAGTTTTTTGTCAGTCATATAAATATGATAGCTCATTATTGCTTTGATTTGCATCTGTTTGATAATTAGTATGTTTGATAATTAGTATGTTAGTTCTATATGCCTTTTGACTGGGTTCCCCCTTCTTTTGATTACCTGCTCATGTCCTTTGCTCATAGTTCTCTTTCATTTGCCACTTTTTATTAATGATTTGTAAAGTTTCTTCTGTTTTAGATAGCCATCCCTTGTTAGCTGTAGACATTTTAAATACATTTTCCTATCTTGTCATCTATTAATATTATGTGTGATATTCTTTTTTTTTTTTTTAAAGATTTTCTTTATTTATTTGATAGAGAGAGACCACAAGTAGGCAGAGAGGCAGGCAGAGAGAGAGGGGGAAGCAAGCTCCCCAATGAGCAGAGAGCCCGATGCGGGGCTTGATCCCAGGACCCTGAGATCATGACCTGAGCTGAAGGCAGAGGCTTTAACCCACTGAGCCACCCAGGTGCCCTGGTTTATGATTTTCAAGTTGTGTTTTAAAGAAGGACTTTCTGACTCATGTCACAAAGATGTGCACCTACATTTTGTTTCATTGGCTTCATGGTTCTGTCTTCCATGTTGAGGATTTTAATCCAACTGATACCTACCATCATATTGGGCATTTCATTAAAATCCAGTTTTACTATTATCCACGTGAAGAGTCAGCTTTCCTACAAGTGTCATTCTTTCTGCTTTTGACTTATGGTACCAACTTTATTGTATATTAGGTTTATGTATCTGAGCTCTTTCTCTGAGTTCTTTAAGTTCCTGGTCTGTTTGTTCTGGTGGTAATACCTCTCTGCTTTCCATATGATGTCTTTGTGAAAAGTCTTCCATGTCTGGTACTCTACTTTTTAAGGTTTGACTTAGCTGCTTGTGGCCCTCTATCCTTGTGTGTAAATTCAAACATAAGTTTTATAAGTTCCTCAAAAACTTAAATCTTTCCTTTAGATTTGCATTGAATTGTATAGATTAATTCAGAGAAAATGGATACTCTTATAACATTAAGTGATCTCCAAAAGTTTGGAATGTCTTTCCTTTTATTCAGATTGCCTGTGTCCTTTATCAGAGTTTTAGTTTTCTACCTAGAGGTCTTGGGTATTCTTAATTAAGTTAATCCTTATATACTAAATTCAAAAACCAATCTGCTATTTTTGCCAATTCTATGGGCCTCTTACCGGGGATCCTACTGCCATCAGGGGACTTGCCCTGGGTTTGTTCATGGAATGTCAGTAATATACATTAGTGATACTGAGTTTTTTCTAGTTGTCCAAATTCTTGCCTGCTAGAGAAAGGGAGAGAAAAGATGTGAGTAAGAATACTAGAGAGGAAGAAAGTATGGTTTGTTGTTCTCTAAGCTGCTCTGCTGATCACACCCCAGTGCTAATAACCTAGACCTGATAGCTGTCATGGGTTTGCCCCCTTTCTCATTGTGAAGAACAGCACTCAGCCCTGGGCAAGAATCCCTGCTCCCAGCCTGCTCTCTCTGTACCTCCCTGGGCTGCCTTAGTGCATAGTTCCTCATACTTCGGTTAGTATCTCCTCAGTGTCCGGGTCCTCTTGCTTGTCCTGCCCTTGATTGCAGCTGTGAGATTTCCTCCCCAGAGGCTCTGTGAGAATGGGTTTATTCTCCTTTGAAATGAGCTCCAGGAGGAATCAGGAAATGAAGCCAAGAAGTGGCCTCTTCTCCGCCAAGGCTGCTGTTGTCCTGTAGTCCCACCTGAGGGATGGTTAGAGAGGCGAGAACTTGTCAGAGAGGAAACTCTGGTCCAGTGTAAGAGAGTGAGGGAAGGGCAGGTTTTCTAGTTGGAGTTGATCTCTTCCAAGTTAGAAGTTTTTAAATAATAAATGTCACTGCCTACTTAACTCTAAAAAGATTAGCTTGTTTACAGAGATGCTGCCTCCCACTGCTTCTCCAGCTGTTTGAAGGCCGAAGGCTGACAGACTGAGCCAGACCCTGAGCTCGGTCTCTTAATCTCAGCTCCACAGCTAGCCACTTTACTTACGTGAATATTCACTCAAATTCCATAGGATAATTGGATTATTTCTAAGGTGTATGGCCAGATTGCCCCAGACATGCCTTCTCGTGCACTTCACACTCAGGTCAATACTGACCATCTGGCTTTTCAAGAGGACCTTGCAGTTTATGAAGATGCTTCCCGCTCTTATTCGATGTGTTCCTGTGTGTGTCTGAACCCTTCGCTGGTTTGCCAGCAGGAGTCCAGCCTTAATGTAGCTCTGCATTCAAATAATACCTCTCAAAGTTCTTAAGTGCCAGTGGCCTGGGGCAGTGTGAGTGCTGAGGGGGAAAGACGCCTACAAGTAGAACACGTGCCTCTGCCTTTAAGGAGTATATGGTCTCCTGTTGAGGTGCAGACCACAGCCAAGATGATGGCCAGATGGCCCATCGCGTATGTGGGTGCGTATCATCGTCATGCTGTCTGCACATGTACCTGCTTTGCATACAAAATGCCCAGAGGCAGTTGGTTGGAGAGTGATCTCAGAATGGGCTTCCATCTTGGCTAGCAAGACTTAGAAAAAATGGGAACTTCCTTCCCTCCTCCCTCAGAAGAAGGAAATCCAGCACTTCCTCTGCTTCCAGATGTCAATCCCTTTTTTCCTTCCAGTTTGTTTTTAATCTGGTACTTTCACAGGAATCCTCTGTGTTTGTATAATGCTCAAGAGCTCACTCAGGTTGTCATTTACAGTGGGACGTGGTGGGGAACCCTGAATCTCCTAAGCAGCTTGAAAAATAGGCATTTTTGCTTATTATAAAAATATATTAATACATTATAGAACATGAAGAAAATATAGCAGTAGTTTTCAGAAATTCAGAAATATAAATCACCTCTAATGCCACCCCAGAGATAATTCTTTCTTGTCTTTTTTTTCATGGTATCTTATATGGATTTTGTCAATGTCAACATGTATTTTGATTCCTTTGGCATTATACTGAATATACTTTCTGTATCCTGCTTTAAATAATTTGCAAGCAGTTTTCCGTGTCATGAAAATTGTTTATAAATGCCATTTGCAATGGTTGTTTAATACTCTATCATAGGATTATACCCAACTTTGTTGAACTGTTTCCCGTCATTGGACTTGGATGTCCTCTCCAGATTTTTGCTGTTATGAGTAGCATCAGCCTGAGCATGCTTCTACCTCAGTATTTGCACAGATCTCAGATAATTTCCTGTGGGTAGTTCCCACCACATGGATCGGAGAGAGCTGTTCCAGTGGAGGGTACCGTGTGAGTGGTGGGGGGTTTGCGTGCTGGCACACTGGCTGTGGAACAGGTCCGTGCTGGGCCTCTCTAAGCTTGCATTGCCTTTTCTGTAAAATGGGGGGTAAATAACCACACCTGTCTCATGAAGTTGCTAGGATGATTGAAGTTTAGCAAAGTGTCTGGCATATTATTTAACAAATGCCTCATTACTCTTGGCTCTTATCCTTTTCATTATCTGGTTATGCCAATTAGTCTGTCATATAAGAAGGGGGAAGCTCTCTGGATCGGCAGAAGTGTTCCTGAGGGGAGCAGGGAGAAGAATGAAGGGTGGCAGTGAACACCCTTGCTGTCTTCAGGCTTGATGCCTAATGAGTGTGAGTTCACTAAATCTTTATGACTGTATTTCTCAAAGTGGGGTACGCACACTACTCGTGGTATCTCAGACCATTTTAGATAGTGCCAGACACACATTTTAAATTACCATTTAGATTTCTATATTTATTTTCATGTGTATTAGGGGAAAAAACACATGAACATGTAAACCCCCTGGTTTTCTAAATGTTATTGCTTAGCACAGGTAAAAAGTAGTAAAAAGCCAGTAAGATGCAAGATAGTAAATATATTCAGTTTTGCAGTATTATTTAATGCTTGATATTGTATAGTGAAAGCAGCTGTAGACAATATAAAAACAAATCCCTGTTTGCTCATAAAACTTTATTTACAAACCAGGCAATGGCAAATCTGGCCCACAGACTCTAGGGGTTTGTCAGTTCTTACTTAGAACTGCTTTTTTTTTTTTTTTTTAAGATTATATTTATTTACTTGAGAGAAAGAGACTGAGAGCACAAGTTGGTGTAAGGGCAGAGAGAGAAGGAGAAAATCTCAAGCAGACTCCACGCTGAGCACAGAGACCAAAGTGGGGCTTGATCCCATGGCTCTGAGGTCATGACCTGAGGCAAAATTAAGAGTTGGACGCTTAACTGACTGAACCACCCAGGCGTCCCCTCAGACTACTTTTTAAAAACTTACCCTTGTATCAAGCTATTTAAGATGGGATAGAGTTATGACAGCCAACATGAAAGTGGCATGTCCGTGATTGCCTTTAGTGGAAATGCTGTTCACAACAACCAAGTTTACACATGAGCATTAGTCTGTAAGAGGACCAGATCTCATAGTTAAGAACTAGGTGAGCCGATGTTCAAACCAGAGTCTGCTTGACTGCTAAGGTCACTGCCCACTTCCTTCCTCCACTTTTTGATACGTGTAAAATCTTTCCTCTGTTTTACTATCCTGTCATTATGTGGCCAACCCATTGGAGCAGGAAGACGTTTCATCATCATCATCCTCAAACACCTAACCTCCTCGGCTCTTTGCTTTTGAGGGGCCATCCCACATTGCTTCTCAGTGAGCCTCCTCAGGAGAACTGTCAGTGGCTCCTCACATGCTCTGCATGACACAGAGAGATGGTTACTGTGTGTCATTGATTCCGCAGCTTCCCGGGCACAGAACTGGAACATGGCCCATTGCCCTTCTGTAGCCACCGGACAACACAACCTAAGCTGCTTGGTTCCTGTTACACACAGCCACCCTGCTTAGGTCATCATTCAGTCACATTCCCTGATCGTGCTGTATCCAGGCTTTTCTCATTCCATGAGGACAGGATTGAGGACCAGGAGGAGAGCTGAGAAGGCACCATTACCTTGCTTGCTGTTTGGCTTCTGATTTATACATTCCCTTCATCTCTGGGCCTCAGCTTCCCTTGATCTGTAAAACAGAAAAAGAGATTTTGTCTTAAAGATAGTAGGGAAAGGTTTCGTGGGATCATATGGGTCACTGTTTTGGAAAGGTTTTAAAGCCTTCAGACATTACTAAAAGTCCAACATTCTCATGAAAGCAGCAGAGGACAGAAAAGAGGATTTTCTTTTTCTTTTGCTCCCAGTCAACCTTCGGCCTTTTGCTATTAGAACACCCACATTTGAGAGGAAAGAGAAGGCAGCCACTGGTAACCAGGATCCCTGTGGGATCAGAGCCATCCAGTGACTGCCAGGTCTCCAATGGTCGGTGGCTTATAAATAGAACATTTCCCTTTTTAAACCTGAGAAGGATGGGCAGCATTAATGGGCATGGCGGCCTGACCTCCTGAGTGCTGGCCCACGAGGCAGTCAGCTGAGTACACCTTCTCCTCCAGCTTTCCATCCACACCTTCCAGGCCAGGCCTGATAGGAGACAGGCACTGGCTCTCTCCCTTGCCTGAATTCCCTTCCAGCCCTCCACCCCCACTCCTCTGGGCCCTTTTGCTTTCTCCTTTCCCCTCTCTCCCCTGTTATGGCAGGTTTCTCTGGCTACCACTTTTATCTTCTGAGCCATTGACAGGCAAGATGGTATAATTCTAGTTCACCCGGGTGCTGATTTTCTGCACCTCACTTTGCCTTATGACTTGTGTGTGCAACATAGTGGATGTGGCCTGCATGGAACTCAAATTAATTTCGGTTGTGCTAGAATGCCCTAGCTTGAGAATAACCCTGGCTGAGGGATTGGGGGCTAGCAAGAGAGAAAGGGGAAGAGACAGCTTCTTTTCTCAGAGATTTTATTATATGGGATCTCAGCCATTTTGTTTGGTGAGACCCCAATCCCTCAAGGACATGACCGGCAAAGGTACTCCTCTGGCTAGCCTGGACATTCAAAAGCCTTTCTCTTTGTCCTAAATGACACTTAACAAACCATCCTCTCTCCCAGCCAACTTTAGAATGACAGGTGTAGCCATGGGGTGACTTTGCTATGGCCTAATATTCCTCTTTCTCTTAGAAATGTAGGCTCTGTACCAATAGCAAGCCATGGCCTAGGCAGGTGTGAACCACCCCTTGGCATTCTGGTTTGGGCTTCAGCCAAGCAACAGTGAACAGATCCCTGGCTGCATCTTTGAGTTCTAAGGTCCAGTGCAAGGGGTTGTTGAAACAGACTGAAAGGTTTTCCTCAAGGTTCTTGATTGTTGATTGAACACATACTCATTATGGGGCAGTGTGCTGAGGGTTTGATATATGTTATGTTGTTTGATCCTTATAAAAACCCTATGAGGTAGATGGTATTATAGACCCCATTTACAGATGAGGAAACTGAATCCTCCTCCTCAGTACATACTTGTAGTCTCTCAAGGTCATTCCTTCCCATCCTGAGGAGAGTGTTCAGAGTATGCAAGATTCAGCAGAAGCTATCAAGTTCTGTTGCCCACAATGGGGGTAGGTGTGGAGTAATGCTTGGGAGAGTGGGCCCTGCGGTATGATTACGGGCATGGGTTGGAATCCCAACAACTTACTGGGTGTGTGACCATGGAAATTTAATTTCCCTAGGCCTCAGGGGTTTGTTTGTTTTTGTTTGTTTGTTTGTTTGTTTGTTTTTATGAAATCATAGAGCTTTAGTACCTATATCTTTGGGTTGTTGGATGGATTAAATGGGGTTTGGATGGAAATCCTTAGCTCAGCTGTGCCTGGTATTCTAAGCAGTCATTAAATGTTACTATCTGCTGTTGTTATTATCAATAATATCATTCCCCCAAACCAGAGGCTACTCATATAAAGAAGCATGACAGTAGACAGTCTGTGTACAATTCCCCAGAGGGCCTTCACAGACATTGCCTTGCTGATTTTCACAGCACCTGATCTGTGCAGATGAGAAGGGTCAGAAGCGATGCCCATCTTCCACTACCAGTTAGTGGGGACTGCAGCCACAAATGTCAGTGTTAGACCTCTGATTATGAACGTCTTTCCCTTCCTTGTCCTTTCTTTCCTCTGTTTGTTGTGACCAAAAAATACCCGAACCATTCCTAAGGCAGATCAAAATGAGAAGACAGGTAAGTAAAGGCAGGAAAAGGATCTAGGTGGGCAGAAGAAGTTGGTTCTCTGCTTGAAACATTTCCTCTTTCCAAAATCTGGATGATCTCTTTCGGGTGAGAAATCAGTGCACAGCCACCCATGCCTCAAGACAGAAAGGAATTGAGACCTGTGGACTGTAATTCCTTCTCTGGATGTCCAGATCCCTGTGTAGGAGACAAGTGGTCCTGACAAAGCTGGTTGGCGTTACCCCAGGGTGCATTATACATTGCTCCTTCACTGCTGTCCTGATTGGGGATTTTAAGGTAGACTGAGAGACTACAGTTGTCAAAACCCACAAGGAGACACTTCACTGCAAGCCAATCTGCCGCCCTCAGCCTATACTGTATCAGTCCAGCACTGTCACTTTGGCTGCGGTGTCTTGCTGAGAACTGGAACGCTCTTTACAGGTATCTTAGAGCCTCTCTTAACTCAGGTGAGAGCTGGTAGGTTTATTCCAGGTCAGGCAGGGATTTCATCTCTTTCCTGCTATCTGGTTTACTTTGCTTACTTAACTGTGTCCTTCTTGCTTCATTTTTTCTGCGTGTCCTCAGAAACCATGAAAGAGAAGATAGATGCTTTTATATCTGGTAGGCTAGGGGGGAAAAAAGTTCTGATGGACAGTATTAATGCTTACAGGTTACAGGATGAATGAGATCCCGGTCAGTGCTATTGATCTTGTGCTTCCCACCACAGCACTCCTGAACTCTAGAAGGTACCAGTGTCTTCAGCCAGCTGCTAGCATTTGAGGCTCCTGGAGTGTGGGGACTTCTTTACCTATTGGTTTCTGGTGTTTTAACGGGTGAAAATGTGGATTGGATTTGTTGCTTCATATGGAAAAATTTATTGATGCTACAATAATGAACAGGGCAGATAAAGCCCCTGTTCTCATGGAGTTAAACTAGTGAGAGAAACCGACAGAAAGCAAGTAAACAAAAGTATACTTTCATGTGGAGAGAGGGACTAGGAAGAAATAAGAGCAAAGGGACAGGGAATAACAAGTCAAGGGGGAGCCATTCTAGAAACCTGAAGCAGGGAGGCCTCTCTGAAGAGGTTACATTTGAGCAGAAACCCAAACAAATGGAGGACGTGAGGCGTGTCAGGAGCTGGCAGAGGAACCCTTGAAGTGGAGGAAATAAACCAGTTGTATTCAAGGAATATCAGGAAGGACTGTGGGGACTGGGTTGGAGGAGGCCAGCGCGAGAGTGGTCAGGTCGGCTGGGACTAGACCATGTGAGACCATGGTCAGGAGGTAAGCTTGTGTTCTGAGTGTCATGAGCAGTCCCTGGAGAGTTGTCATTAGGCAAGTGACACATGAGCCAATGTGTATTTTTAAAAATTGGCTCTGGCTCCTGGTGAAGAATAAACTGTATGAGGCAAAAGGAGAAGCAGTCAGGACCCTATTGATGAGAGCAATCCAGGTGAAAGATGATGGTGACTTGGATCAAGGTATTAACAGTGGGAATGGTGAGAAGCATATGGGTTCTGGATGTGTTTTTAACTGGTGCCTGATGGAGCTGGTTGATGGATTGGAGGGGGAGAGAAGGCAAGGAATCCAGGATGACTGTACTGAAGTAGGAAATCTTTCCGGTCAAATATGGCACCTTCCCATCTTGTCCTTCCAGCCAGGTTCAGTGTAGTGCCTGGCTGGGGACAAGTTAAGACACTAGTTCCCAAATGTGTGATTTTTTCTATCAGTGACTTCTTGTTTTGTTTCTTTTCTTCTTTCTTTGTTACATATACATATACCACCTGTATTACTATTGACCAACTGTTTTTCTTAAATCAGTTCACTCTTTTTTTTTTTTTTTAGGATTTATTTATTTGAGAGAGAGAGAGAATGAGCATGAGTAGGGCTAGGGGCATAGGGAGAGGGAAAAGCAGGCTCCTCCCTAAGTGCAGAGCCTAGTGTGGGGCTCCCTCCCAAGATCCTAAGATCATGACTTGAGCCAAAATCAGGAGCCAGCTGCTTAACCAACCGAACCACTCAGTCACCCCTCAGTTCACTCTTTTTAACTTAAGTAAATGCAGCTTGTCATGTGTGATTAAAAAAAAAGGCAAATTTCTGATATTCACTAAAATAAATACACAGCTATTGAAAATATTTGTGAATCCTTTTGAATCATTTCATATACAACCAGAGGCACAAGCAACATTATATATTGAGATACATAGCGCTAGTGAATGGCTATCATCAGGTGGGGACTATGGTACGGATGTTGATAGCTAATTAACAGTGAACAATAATTTCTGTTAGTCTCTAGTAACACTAGTTTTAATTGGTTGGCATACAGTACATTGTTATCCCAAGCATGCTTCTCAAACCTCCTGGGCTATAACCTGTGGGAGGGTACCCACAATCTCCTTGTCAATGAGCATTCTCCTCCTTCTCTTGTCCACTAGAGTTGAGAGCTCCTCCTGGAGTAGAAAGGGAAGACTCCAGAAAACATGATCCCTAGCACCCCCGCCACACACACCCCCATCCCTGTCTGACTGGTCATGTGAACTTGAGCTGAAGAGTAGGAATGGATGAGGAATGAGCTCTGGAGTCCTACTGAGTTACAGTCCTGGTTCCACCACTCATTAAGGCCGAAGTCTTGCCAGAATTTCCTCTACTTCATCTGAGTTGAGAGTTCTTGTCTACATAATAGGGGTAATAATGGATGAGGACATGGTACATTTAAGTGCTTACCCCAGAGCAGTGCAGTTTGTTCCGTAAGCATTAGCTCTTGCTGTCGTTATTACCACTTAACATTGTGAGCCTGGCTTTTCTCATCATAAAGGCTTATCAAATACATTGGGAAAATCAGTTAAGCTATAATATTTTAATATATTCTATGAACAGTAAGGTATTATTGAGTTCATTAGTGTAGAAACACAGCAAGAAGGTATTAGTAAGAACAGTAACAGTATTTACCCCATGGGATTACTATGGGGATAACATGAACTTGGGTATGAAAAATGTTTTATCAACTGGAAAGTTTGATCACATGTTGGTAAGACTACTAATGACCATTTATTGAAATACCAAATAAGTCATTATACCCTTGACCCTTGCAACACCTAGGTGAATTCTCCCCACTCTATAGAAGAGGAAGGTAAAGTATCAAGGGTGAAGCACTTCTTCAATGATCATACCAGTCAGAGGTGGCAGAGACCAGAATTTAATCCAGGTCTGTCTGGCTTGAAAGTTTGTCATTCTCTTTCCAGTACATACCACTTACGTCTGCGTGACTTAAGTTAATATTAAAGTTAGTTCACACTCCCTAAATGTATATAGCTGGGGAGCAGAGTATAAGACAGAGTAGAAAAGGGTACAGGGTTCTGAACTGGGATTAAAAACTGACCATTGGTAATCCCCAGAGTGGGGAATTTACACCTGGATAATTAAGAAGCAGTTGGCCAACTTCCCAGCACCACTGGAGGTTTCCAAGAACTGCCACCATGAAGACTGTTTCCCAGGGGCCATAGCCACGAAGCCCTGGCAACTCTGGGTCTCCACATGATTAGGAGAAAGGACCTGAGCCCCTCTCAGTGTGTGAGACAATTGGAAATCTATTCTCTAGATGGATTTGGTATTTAATTCAATGGGGGTGTTTCTCTTCATGGCTTTTCATGGTGTTGAAATTGATTAAATTCAGAATGAGCAAGGTAGGCCAGACTTTAAAGAGCAAAGCACTTGGGAAATTCAGTAAATTTCTCAAGTGAGAACATGCCCCTGGAGCTGTCCCAAATGGTCGCCTGCTCATAGTAATTCCTTTATCCACTTTCCTATATCCATCCACATTAAAAATGGTGCAGTAACTTCCTTTACCTCTCAGTTCTCTTATTTTTATGCAAACTTCCAGCATTTGTCCTGTAAAAAACTTGAAAGATTTTTTTTTTTTTTTTTTAAATCAAAGAAGAGTTGAGTAAGATTCCTGGGGAAAGGGTTTTAGGCTAGGAAAAACCTATTGAATACCACCTTTAAGGAAATGGGTAATGTGTTCTAATGTGTGTTGAGACTAATTCAGGAGATTAGTTCCTCCTCTTTTGGAAAAGGATTTGTCTTCTGAGTTCTGTTAGAATTCCCAGGAAGCATGTATTGAGTAATTTCTGGGTGTGTCCCAGAGAGTTGTTTTCACACACTGTATGTTCATCAGTATGGAAAGGTCCCTTCCATTTAGAATTAGTGATTTGGCTACTTATTGCCAAATTTCTCGATGTTTTGAATACTAAGGACTGGCATAGGGCAAGAGCAGGTCAGTGATTTTGAGTAAAGGGGCTCCTGGACATGAGAATGAGGTTTCTTGGGTAGCACACAGTTCTAGAGGAGAATGCTCTTGTTTTCTAGGGCTTTCCTTGACCTGTCTGATTATGTAGATGGCCTACATAGTATGATGTCTCGAGAGAACCCCCACACCTTCTGTTTCACCAGCCACAGCTACATGCCATATGTATGTCTTAATGATGATAATGTCTTAATGGACAAGCAAAGGATTTCTACAAGTGTCCAGGAAAACCAGAACTTGATTTTGTCTCTTCTCTATTTCACATTTTGGCTGGCACACCTTTCGTTTTTCCTTTCTTTTTAACTCATTCTTGGGGCTGTGCTGTTAGGTGGTGATACCTCTTTGTACTGATACAGGAAGAAAGTAGTTAGGTCAGGCCATTCATACCTTTATTTAATATTTACGTCTTTCCAGAAAATGAAAAATCTAGACACCAGAGCTTAAATAACTCATCTACTTTCATAAGGTTTATAACAGTTGGAATTTGAAAGGTAATTTTTACTCACCGCATGTCCCCTTAGTGAACCTCCCCATCATATTTAATAGCCAACATAGTAGACAGTGAAAGGCAGAGATAAGAGTATTGAATGAAACAAGTGTGTAAAGATATACATGCACCATTGCTTTCATGAATGTAAATCTGTTTTAGTAGGCAACATTACAGAAATAAGCATAAACTTAAAATTATGTTACATACTCTGAAGGAGAAGTTGAGAATGCCATATCCAAGTTGCAGTGAGGACACGAACCAGAGATCAGGAGGGCCTTTTTGAGGAATTGACACTTGAGGGGAGACCTGAGGATATGCAGTTGCTTTGGCCAGTGGGCTTCCAAGTGAAATGCACAGATGTTCAAAGGCTGGAGAGAAAGTGTGGTCAGTTGGATGCTTTGGAAGCTGCTATGGTAGGATGCTTAGGTCTGGAGGGGGTAGTGTGAGAGAGGCAGACTGGGCTAGACCATGCAGGGTTTTGTGAAACCTGTAAAGGATTTGGTTTATCCTCTCAAGAGCAGTGGAGTGCCATTGAAAGATTTTAAACAGGGAGGGCACGTGATCTGATTTCGTCCAGATTGGAGAGCTGCAATATAGAGGATAGACTGGAAGGAGCCATGGGACGTATGAAGACGCCAGTTAGGTGGTTATCACAGCAGTCCTGGTAACATGATGGAGGCCCAAACTGGGATGGTGGTGGTGAAGATGGAGAGAACTAGGTGAAATTGAGAGACCTGGTGATAATTTTGATATGAGGGTATGAAAGAGGGGGAGTGCAAAGGGTTTTTTTTGTTTTTTTGTTTTTTTTGTTTTTTTTTTTTTACCACCTTCACACCTCATTTTCTTTTAAGTTGAAAAGAGCCAGGGAAAATATCTCAGTTGAGGTAGCATTTGGTCACCTGGCCACCAGCCTCCTCTTTTTCGGCAAGAACATTATTAGATTGAACCTTATATAGTATGTTGTTGTTTCAAGCCCTTTGCAGGTAAACCGTTCATTCCTGGATTTAACTTGCCTCCCTGTTCTTGGAGTTCGTACCATAGGCATAATAATGCAAACTCCAGTGGTCTGCCAAGCATCCTCTTCCCTCTTCTGCCCTAAGCCCCTCCAAGCTGACTGAGCATCAGCCCAACTCTCAGGGTTCTTGTGTTCTCCGTAGAACTTGGAAACAATAGGTTTGTGTGACCTTCTGAAAGGAGACAAACAAGGCTTCACAATTGGAATGAAAATTAAGACTGATAGATTTCTAACTTGGTAGGTTAACCTGGGTATTGGGTGTGAGCTCTGTTGACAGTCATCACATGAAAGCTGTTTGGGCTGTCTGGTGCAAAATCCTGGGCAGAGCTGAAGTTGAGGCGGAGGGAAGAAGAGAAGCCAGTTCGGGCCTTAGCTATAAGACGGTGGATAGCAGGCCTAGGAGCTGCTGGTCCTGCAACAACTCATTGCAAGTCAAATTAAGGGAATATGCAAGCCTAGTAGATATTTAATGAGAGATTATTCCTGGAGATTATAAGGATACAGAAATTGCAAATAAATCCCTGACCTTTCCTGAGCCTTGGCCCAATAAAAGAGCTGAATCACCTGCTTCAGGGGATTAAGGACCGCCGCTTCCATCTGGCAGGCTGCTCAGACTTTTTCTGTCATTAGCAAACTGTTCGGTGGTGATCATGTTCTAAACCTTTTAGTGGGAACTTGCTTTTTCAGCAGAGGCGATCTCAGTTACCTTAGATTATGTACCTGCTGGGCAGAGATCAGAACTAATGAGCTCTAGTTATGTATGCACTATAATCACTATTACATTAGTAATAGTACTCTGTACATGTTAAATAATAAAGCAGTTGTTAATCATTAGTAACCTAATCGTGACATCAGCAGGGAGTTCAAGTTGATAATAGATGTCAAACTTCTTTGTATATGTGTGTATGAGCGTGTGTGCTTGTGGGTGACATAGGCTTAGAGACACAGGGAGAAACAAGGGTGTCTCAGGGCAGCAGGCAATGTAATAATTGTACCAGTTCATTTAGAGACTTAGAGCTCTAAGTCTAATTGTTTAGATTGTTAAACTCTGTGTCATGTCATGAGTTCCTTGTTGGGAACTGTTGTTTGATATGAATTCCATTTCTTAATACAGTGTTATCTGCCTCTAAAACTGTAATAATTATCAGAATGCAACTTGAACAACTAGAGGCTGACAGAGTTACCTCAAACTCTCTTTGACTTGGTAATATGTAAGTGTGTTATACTTTTGAACTCAGACAACTAATATATACTAATACTGTGTTATATGTGTAATGTGTAAGGCCCTTCTGTGTAAATCTGTGTAAGATTTATTTCAAGAAAAAGTCGGGAGCCTGGGTGGCTCAGTGGGTTAAAGCCTCTGCCTTCGGCTCAGGTCATGATCTCAGGGTCCTGGGACTGAGCCCCGCATCGGGCTCTCTGCTCAGCAGGGAGCCTGCTTCCCCCTCTCTCTCTGCCTGCCTCTCTGTCTACTTGTGATCTCTCTCTCTCTCTCTCTCTCTCTCTCTCAAATAAATAAATAAAATCTTAAAAAAAAGAGATAGAGAAAAGGAGTTAGCAGGTTTAAAATAAATGAAAGATCTTAGTAATGTTGGGAAAACCAAAGGAGAATTGCTAGAAGATTCCGGGGGGGGGCAGTTTGCTTTGTTAATTTCTAAAAGAAGTAATGGTAATTAATGTAGGTTAGTGGAATTCAGTTTCTTCTGGATATACTTGGAAGGTTCCATTGCATACTTTTCCACTAGCTATTACTTACCTAGGAAAAGACCTTGCTTCTTAACAGTCAAACCCAAAAAGTTTCAAGGACTCATTTGGACTTGCAGGTCTATCTCTGGCTCTGCCCTTCTTTCTTCTGCTAGCTATGCTGATGGCTTTATGAGCAGGTATCTTTTGTCCACTGAGGTTGTCACTGTCAGCTGCTAGATTATTTGAACTTTCCAAAACTTTTACCACTGTTTATGGGGTAAAGGAAGCAAAATAATTTTTGTCCAAAATAGACATTGATCAGTAACAAGATCATGCTGCAAACATACCCTTAGAGCATCCAAGGTTGAAATCCGTCTCAGTAGCACCCCAGAAGACAGTGTAAAATGGTGTTTATTTTTCTTCTGAACTTTTTCGATGTCATCCCTGTACATAAATTCTGTTGATCACCGCTCAAAAAAGAACTAAAAGGTTTAACTGACTATTGAATCACAGTTATGAACGTTTTGGAAACCTCCTTAAGTACAAAAAATAATTTCCCTCTGACAAATAGTTTCCAGGAGGCTCTATTCTGATTACTGTATAAAGGAATGAATATCCTCCCCTGCGCATGAAAAGATGTCCAACATCATTAGTCACTAGGGAAATGCAAATCAAAACCACAATGAGATACCACTTCACACCCACTAAAAAAGCTACAATAAAAAAAAGACAATAACAAATATCGGGGAGAATGTGGAGAAGTTGGAACCCTTATACATTGCACAGTGGTGCAGCTCTTTAGGAAGCAGTTTGGCGGTTCCTCAAAAAGTTCAGCATAGAGTTACCATGTAAATCCAGCTATTCCATTTGTAGGTATATACAGAAGTGAAAATATATGTGCACACAAAGACTTGTACACAGATGTTCCTAGCAGCATTTCATAACCAGAAAGTAGAAACAATAATCAATGAATGGATAAATGACATGTGGCATATCCAGATAATAGAATATTACTCAGTCACAAAAGGGAATGATGTATTGATGCTGTAACATACATGACTCCAGGAAACATTATACCAAGTGAAAGAAGCTAGATAGAGAAGACTGTTATACATGATTCTTTTTAAATGAATTACCTGGAATGGGCAAATCTATAGAGACAGAAAACAGATGACTTATTTTTAGGAAATGATGGAAGGCAGGATATAGGGTGTGACTGCTAATGTGTATGAAGTTTTATGTGGAAGAGAAGGAAAATGTTATGGAATCAAATAATGGTGCCTGATTCATAACTTTGTAAGTATACTAGAAACCAATGAATTTCAAGCTTTAAATGGGTGTATGTTATGGTATGTGAATTATATCTCAATAAAACTCTTATTTTAGATAATCTTTGTCTAGATTTTAACAGCTGTTTGGCCTGTGTATCATAGTTTGTTATTAATTTGGGAAATGCCTATGGCATGAGTTGATTGAGTTTCATTTGGAAGACTGATATCAATCTGACTTGCAGCTTGAAGTCAGAAAGCTCTGTATTACATGATTTACAGAGTAAATACTTGGTTTATACTAGAAAAAGCATGAGATTAAGTTAGTAGACTTACAGCTTTAAGAGAATGAGAGCAATGGTTTATATAGCAGGTAGTCTCCAGCAAGAAAAATACCGTTTTCTTCCTTTTCTGGTACTTTACTGACTAACCTAGAGGTCAGATGTGTCTATGTTAAATATCAGTAAGTGATAAGTATGTATATAAGAGTAAGAGTTATTTTTCTTCCTTTGAGAAGAGAATTTTTAATAAATCAGAATTCCTTTCTAGTTTGAGGAATTCAGTGATCTTCTTTTTTTTTTTTTTTAAAGATTTTATTTATTTGACAGCAAGAAACACAGCGAGAGAGGGAACACAAGCAGAGGGAATGGTAGTGGGAGAAGCAGGCTTCCTGCCGAGCAGGGAGCCCGATGCGGGGCTCGATCCCAGGACCCTGGGATCATGACCTGGGCCGAAGGCAGACGCTTAATGACTGAGCCACCCAGGCACCCCTCAGTGATCTTCTTAAGGATTTTTTATCTTCATTGGATGTAAGTTCACTCCTATGCATAAAGAATTAGAGCAAGGTGCACCTCTATGTTTACTGAACCATTATTTATGGTAGCCAAATTATGGAAGCAAGCCCGAGTGTCCATTGATAGAGTAATAGATAAAGAAGATATGGCATATATATGTGTATATACATACATACGCAATGGGATATTATTTGGCCATAAAAAGGAATGAAATCTTGACATTTGCAGCAACATGGATGGAACTAGAGAGTATAATGTTATAAGGCATGTAAGTCAGAGAAAAACAAATACCATATGATTTTACTCATGTGGAATTTAAGAAACAAAGCAAAAGAGCAAAGGATTAAAAAACAAAGGAAAGACAAACCGAAAAAAGAGACTCTCGACTATAGAGAACACACTGATGGTTACCAGAGGGGAGGTGGGAGGGGTATGGGGATGGGTGAGGTAGGTGACAGCGGTTAGGGAGTGCTCTTATGGTGCTGAGCACTGGCTAATGTGTGGAAGTATTGAATCACTCCATTGTACACCCAAAACTAATGTCACACTCTATGTTAACTACACTGGAATTAAAATTAAAAACTCAAAAATTTTTTTGAGGAAGGTTCTGTGTGGATTAGGTCAAAGAATGAGTGCAGGTTCTTTGCAGTTCTCCTATTCTACAAGTTTATTTCTTGCCCAGGATGATGGCAAAGTATTTAAAAATAATTCCCTTCCTACTTGATACCATTCTCTTCTCCACTGTGACCCATGAGTTTGTAGAAATGTCTTGCCCTAATGTCCCAAAGTGCTCAAAAGGTGAGCCCCTTCGTAACGATTACCATCCACAGCCTCTCACTGGATAATCAAAGCCTGGAGATGAATCTTAGTGGGTTCCCAGTCTCACTGCCAGGTTGGAAATTGGTTTTGTGCTGTGGAAAAGGTTGCTACTCTTTGATCACTAATTTTCTGGGTCACATTAGTGAGGTTTGTAGCCGGTGGAAAACTCTTACTCTTTGCTGATAACCCACAGGATATCTCTATTGCCTTATGCTTATTCATCAAGTAACTTCTGTGTTCTAGGCTGCTTTAATTTTCCTCTAGGTCACTTTTTCTTTTACCATTTTTTCCTTCTTTTCTAATCACATGAGCAGGATTGACTTCTCTCTTTAATTCAGGGTCATATTTAGGGCAGTTAGGTCTTCACAGGCTCTGGAGTGAGTCTCCCCCCTATTAGCTCTGCAGCTTTCATCAAGACAGCTTTGCCAAATCTCAGTTGTTTCATCTGTACTATGGAGCTAATCATAGTATCAGCTTAGAGAATTTGTGAGGATTAACCGAGATAATCTACATAAAGCACTCACAGAACATTTATTGTGCCACTTAATTTATGCTTTTTGAAGGAGACCAGGAAGCAATTAGTCCTGCAGTTCCTGACAATAACAGAACAAGTGATTTAAAGGATGCCTACCGATTCTTCTGGTAAAGTTCGCATTGCTCTATGCTATAGTGTCTTCAGCTGTAAATAGAAGGTAACCTAGCAGAGTAACCATGAGAAATAAATGATATAAACAAAGCAGTTAGAACTCTACCTGGCATATGGTAATCTCTCAGTGAATGCTAGCTGATTTTTTAAAAATCATTTTTTCTGTGGCCAGACCGTGGGACTGATTGATCCTGGGTCCGTCAGGCCTTGTCTGAGGTTGGTATGCATGGCCAGCAGCTTGACTGCCCTTCTCTTCTTCTTTCAGCTGCGCAGTTGGACAGCATTGGTTTCAGCATAATCAGGAAATGCATCCACGCTGTGGAAACCAGAGGTAAAGTCATTCAACAGATGGCATTGTTCTCAGTGAAGGTCACGCATCTGGTGAGGCGTCAGACCTACTACCTGTTTCCCGATTTTAAGTGACTCATTAACTCCCCAAGTGCCTTTGTTGGTGTGTTTCCATCAGTTGTATTGCTCCAAAGCAGGCGCTCTCAACCAATTTGGTATCATCAACTTCTTTGGCTGATTGGTAGAATGTTTTAAAGGCATACGTGCCAAATACATAGGATAATAAGGAGTCTAGTTTCTGGAATTCAGTCGTGATGTAATAGTACATGTGTTTCTTTGTTACCATTTTAAATAATAAGTAATAGACATGGGTCTGATAACTGGCATAATTTAGAAATGCACTTGATCCTTGAATATGGGGTGCTGACCCCCTACCCTCCTGTGCAGTTGAAAATCTGCATATAATTTTTGACTCCCCTGTAAACAACTAACAGCTTTCTGTTAACCAGAAACCTTACCAATAACATAAGCAATCAATTAATACATATTTTGGTATGTTACATGTATTATTTACTGTAATACTACAATAAAGTAAGCTAGAGAAAAGAAAATGTTAAAAGATCATAAAGCACATTTATAGTACTGTGCTGTATTTATTGAAAAAAACCCATGTGTAAGTAGACCTGTGTATTTCAAACCTGTGTTTATCAAGGATCAGCTGTCATGATATTTCAAGATGTGTATAAAAGTCGCTATGTGTTATGAAAATAACTGATTTCTGAGCAAGTCACAGGTATTGATAACACTGTGATTTTACTGTTTATATCATAACGGAAGGAAATGTTTAATTTCAGTGACAGGGTCATAAAAGTACAGGGGTAATTGTTTTCCTGCCTAAGTTCATTGACACTCTGAATTCTTTGTTGGACTCCTGGGGTCTGTGGATGCCAGGGTAAGAACCATGCTTTGAAAAGCCAGTCCCTGGTGACTATCCAGGTGGGTAGAAGGGGTCAGGCCCCTGGTTTCCTGTAGCAGTGCTGTAGCCAGGCCTTGCCTGTTACACACTGACCATTCCTGGGTCTGTAGGAGCAGGACGTTGAAAATCAGGGAAGCTGATTCATCCCAGTTGTCCCCATTTCCTCCTCAGATGTTGCCACAAGGGAGATTTCTTAGTTATGGCAGTTGAAAGCTTTGAGTGCTCTCGTCTTTGGGACCCCTGAGAAAAGCCGTTAACGTTCTTTGTTGTGGATTTGGTTTGAACCATTGTTAAAGATCGTAAAGATCTTTAAGATCTTAAACCATTATTAAAGTCTTAGTATTCCACAGCCTCTCAACCCATTAGTCTTTTTCACTTGACTGAAAGAAGTTTTGTCTTTTAAAGTAGGATCCATAACTCTACTAGTTAAGAAACATAAATATGTTTATGTATAGGCCTTATAAGGCCTATAATATAGGCCATACATATAAACTAGTATGTATAGGCCTTTATAAGGCCTATAAAGCATTGAGTAGAGGGGAACGAAAAAAAATCTTAACTGTATGAGCCACTCTTCCTACCCAGTCAGAAAATGTTCTTTCCAAAGTAGTTATTTTAATGTGTGCTAAGATTTTTTAAATGTTTGCTTATTTCTCCTATACCTTCCTTCAGTAAAGGGTTAAGGCAGCTTTCAAAGAGAGGTGAAATACAGCCAGAGAATAGAAAGTAGAAATAGGTGATATTTCTGGGAATTGATTTGGAGGAAATAAGGACACAGGCAGGCTGAGCCACAAAGCTTTTTACACAGTGGTGTTAAAGTGAAAAGCAGAAACTGGTCAAATGTTTCAAAAATTGGTTGAATCACCAGTGGTACATCCATGTAGTAAACAGCTGTGAATCACTAAAACTGCAGGAAAATACATTTATTGACATGCAGAGTTTTCATTATTGCATATTAAGTGAAAGATAAAAGTTATGAAACAGCCTGCACAGTACGAACCCGTTCTGGGAGACCCACATACGCACAGGTATCGTCGTGTTGCCAGTGAGGCTCTCAGCTTTTCTGTCTTTCTTTGATTTATCTACTTGCCTTAACTGCAGATTCTGAATTTTTAAACTGTTACTAAGGCAGTTTTTCAACAGGTGTTTTAATTTTCTATCCATTCTAAAAGTAAAGAACGAGGAATAAGAGGTACAGGGTTAACAAAAGTAGGGGCATAATAAAAATGCAGCCAAAAGTAACTTGAAAACAAAAATCCTCTCCGGTCCACTGTGAAATTCATCCACTTGCCTGAGGTGGGCCACCTGTTTGTCTTTGTTCTCAGCGGCCAGACCAATGGGGAAATGTAATCATTTAAAACCCTTCACAGAGTCTATGATAAATGCAGACCAGTGGCTCAGGAGGTCAGCTCTTTATGATACAAAGCCAGAAAATATACATAGTAAGTAGTAGAGAAAGAACAAGGTCACCAGCAGTTTGGTGTCCTAGCCTCTGCCTCTTTGTCTCCTCCTGCTCTAGAAGGAAAATGAAAACTATGTGTTTTAACTTGTAAGAAAGTTTTCATTTAAAAAAAAAAAGAAAGTTTTTATTTGACACAAAAAGGAAAAGAGGACAATGTGAATTAAATGCCATTTTAGCATAAATACTTAAAGGAAGTGGTTATTTTCCTACTGGAACACATGTATGTATATCCATTATTTGTAGGGACCAGAGGTGAATAGACCTCCCGTATTTTCCAGGGTTTGTTAATCATAGTCCAGCAGGAGACAGGGTTGTATCCAGTTCCAGGAAAGGTCAAGGACAGAAGAAGTAGAGATACTTCCCTTAGTTTTAGACCACGGTTTCCTAGTCCCCGAGCCACGCAGGCTGATGTACATGCTTTTACAGATCCTTTTTAGCGATAAAATCCTATCATTCTAGACCACTTCTTTTTTTTTTTTCCTAATTGAAATTTATATTGTACAGTGCTGCTCCAGAACTTGTTCACATTCCATTTTAGAAACAGAATCTTTGAGAAATCTGTATTTTATTTTATTTTATTTTTTTTACTTTTTTTAAAATTATTTTTTATTAACATATAATGTATTATTTGCCCCAGGGTACATGTCTGTGAATCGTCAGGCTTACACATTTCACAGCACTTACCATGGCACATACCCTCCCCAATGTCCACAACCCAGCCACCCTAATCCTACCACCCCACCTCCCAGCCACCCTTAGTTCGTTTCATGAGTCTAGGAGTCTCTCATGGTTTGTCACCTTCCCCATCCCTTCCTGTTTCATTTCTCTCCCCCACCCCACCCCCCACAATCCCCCACCCTGCCTCTCAAATTCTTCATATCAGAGAGATCATGTGATAATTTAGACCACTTCTTTTTATTCCTTAATTCTACATAGGCCTGGTTGGAGACATTGTAGGATCAGCCTTTTCCCAAATTTCTTCTAGGAAATTTTGTTTTGGTCCCAAAGTAGTGGCCCTGGAGTATAACTCAGTGTTTTATGCATTATGTCAGGTACTGTATGCTGATCTAGGTACAGGGGCTGTAATGGTAAAGACGGCACAATCACTGTACATAGAGGTTATACTGTAGTTGCAGGGAGAACAACAAACGAGAAACTAAATGAACTAAGGGTGGCTGGGAGGCGGCGGGGTAGGGATAGGGTGGCTGGGTTGTGGACATGGGGGAGGGTATGTGCTATGGTAAGTGCTGTGAAATATGTAAACCTGATGATTCACAGACATGTACCTTGGGGCAAATAATACATTATATGTTAATAAAAAAATGTCTTTAGATGGAATAAAAAGAATAATAATAATAAAAAAATGAGAAACTAAAAAAAAAAGATAATTTCACATATTGTTACTTGCTACAGAGAAAAGAGGGTAGGAGACCCGCCAGTAGTGTTGGTCATGGGATGCCCTAGGTTGAAGAGGTTGCATTTCAGTTGAGACCTGACTGATAAAAATATCTGGGAGAAGCACGTTCCAGGGGAGGAAACAGCTGTGCAGAGGCTGTGATTTGGGTGTACAAGCTTGGTGTGTTGGAGAAACAGGAAGGCCAGTGTAGCTAGAGCAGAGTGAAAGTGGTTGATGATGTAGACGTGGTCTTGTGGGCCACAATGAATTTTGATTGCGGTCTAAATGCAGTGGGAAGCCATTGGAAGGTTCTGTGTAAAGAGAGGATTTGAACTGATAGATAATTAAAGAATTTCATTTTGGTTGCTGGTTGGAAAATGTTCATCAGGGGAATAAGATGGGAAACAGGAGACCACTTAGTTGAGAGGTGTCAGGTATGATGGGCCTAGGCCTGAACGGAAAAAATCATTTCCAATCACTTGGTCTAAGTGGTCCCTTTTTGTAAATGGTGTAGCGGTGATCTAATCCTTGCTTAACTTAAATGAACAACGTGCTGAGGTGGCTTACTTATTGGTTCTTTGGGTGTTTGGAGGTAATCCCCTTTCAGTTCAACTGCACATTTACTTGGGTTGGATGAAGGTAATTTTCCTTTTTCTTTGTAAAGGATGTTTACATGACAAATGGATTTCCTAATTTCTCAGTCTTGATGAACAATGTCCAAAATTAAAGATGCTCTCACACCTCTGTATTTTTATTCTGTATTTGAAAATAGATTGTAAAGCATTTATTCTTTTCTACAGTATGAAATATCTATCATGTCAGTTTTGGCTTTTTAAATTAAAAAATTGGTTTAATATAACATATTTAAACGTATATGTTTGGCATCTTTCAAAACTCTTCAGATGCTGCATTTGGCAAGAGAAGAGGAAGGTTTCTTTCCCCTCCGTTGACTGAACTGACCTAACACAAGGGCTGAAGTGTGCAGCACACCCGTGAAATCCTAAACGGCTGCACCAAATCCCACTCCTATGCTAAGAGCAGAGCTGAGTGACAGGGGACTTTAATTAGAGTGGGTTTTAGAAGGACCGAGAAAATGAAAAAAGTACATCTGGCTGGGTTGGCTTGCTTGTGTTGTGACAGGCCCCTAATTAAGTCATCACTGTTTCTCTTCTCAGGGATCAATGAGCAAGGGCTCTACCGAATCGTGGGGGTCAACTCCAGAGTGCAGAAGCTGCTCAGTGTCCTGATGGGTGAGTGCGGCAGTGGCCGGGCCAGGCAGGTCCCAATGGGGTCTAGGGGGTCCCTCTGAAAAGTTACTAGCTCTGTGAGTATGAACAGCCTCTTGGGAAGGAATTGAGTGTCCGAGAGGGAACACCCAGAAATGAGCTGCCCCACTCACCAGTTGTTATGGCCGTAGGCATTACTGGAAGAGATACTTAGTGGGACTGGACAGAACAACAGCAAGAAAAAATGGCAGGGCAGAGGCACCACACCCTCTGTTTGTAGACTCATCCGCTGCCAGCCCAAGTGGCGCTCAGTCACTCATGTGACCACCACACCCTACTCTGTCGTTAATAGCTTATGACTCCACGGTCCTCTTTGGAGACAGGCATTTCGTGAGGCACACCCGATGCCCAAGGAAGGGCATCCTTCTAGCCTGCAGAGCACCTCAGATGGCATGTTCCCTGTTACCAAAAAGCCGTCACGTGACTGCCTGATTACGTGTATATAAGCAGATAATTCTTGTGATGCTCTTTACATCTAGATTTCTACCTAGACTCTGTTGTTTGAGGAGCAGAACCTCCCTTACCGCTAGCTGACATAAATGTAAAAGCACTGTCTCCAAATATGTAGTGTTTGAATCAAAACCCCATGAGTCAATGAGCCAATTTGCTTAGGCTGCAGATTTCCTGTATTTTTAGATGTGAATGCAGCCAGCTTCAGTGAGTCACATGGATTTAAATGGCAAACGGATCAGATTTCACATATCAGTGGCTGTTACTCATCCCCATGGAAGCCCAGCCATGCACTTGTAGAGACGGACTATCACTTAGGGTCCTTGCTCATTGTCAGGGCAGGGATACTTCTTTTGTTAATATTTGCCATTGTTTTGTTTTGTTTTTTTTTTTGCCATCCAGTTTCTGAAAATAGTTTTCGTAGGTAAAGAAATCTCTTCTCTCATATTGTCCAGAATGACTCTTCTCTCTTTTTCTAGAGAGCCCCTTACTTCTTGTTTGCAAAACCCTATTCTGTTGCTAGTTGCAGTGAGATATTTTGTTTGAAAGTACGATTATTTGTGAAGTACTCTTACACTGAGAATCTGTGTCTTGATTCAGATTTGCAGTGCGGTTAGATTTTTAATAAATTAAACTTTTTGTTTTGAGATAATTTTACATTTATATGCGGTTGTAAGAAATAAAATGGAGTTATATGTGCCTTTAGCCACTGTCCTCTGATAGTAACATCTTGCTACACTGTGCACTGTGACCTCTTGATCACAGCCAGGATATTAATACAGTCAAGATTCAGGATAGTCTCATCACCACAAAGATCCATCTGCTTAACCTCTCATTTCCTTCCCTTGCCCCTGCCGACTCCTGATCTCTTGTATATTTCTCTAATTTTGCTACTTCAGGATTATCTCAGTGGAATCATGTCATATGTAATCTTTTTGGATTGGCTTTTTTTTCATTCAGTATAATTTTCTTGAGATATTTTCAAGTTGTTGTATCAATACTCTCTTCTTTTTTATTGCTGAGTAGTATTCCATTTTATAGATGTACACAGTTTATTTAACCATTCACCTGTTGAGGGACATATGGGTTGTTTACAATGTGGGTAAATTAGGAATAAAGCTGCTGTAAATAGTTCTGTACAGGTTTTAAATGTGAACGTAGATTTGTTTTTCTAGGATAACTGTCCATAAGTTCGATCTCTGGGTTGTACAGTGACACGGTGAATTTTTGAGAAATTGTAATCTAAAGAATTAAAGAGTCTAACAGGTATCAACCCTCAGTCTTTCATTTCTGATCAGAGTTGCAAATGTGTGGAGTATGTGCTTGCCATAGCAGATTGTCAGGTGCTAGAGCTGAAACTTTAGAAGGAGTTCAGTTCTGATCTGCAAAGAGTCTGGCAGGGGGAGATACACATGCATGAGAATCGTGATGTAAAGTATGACACTGGCACCTAGTATGAGCTGTATCAGGAAGATTGAGTAGTGAAGAAGAGAATAGGAGAATAATTCGGATTCACGAAATGAGCAGTAGCACGAGGGGCAGAAGTTAGGGTCAGTGGTGGCTATAGTGGAGGGTACTAATTTATTATTAATAGTATTTTCATATTTGAAAGTGCTTGAGGCTGGATCAGGAGAGTTAAAACCGAAATGCTGAAATGGTCCCTTTTGTCAAAGAACTTGAATATTGTTGAGAGTTTTACTTCCTACAGAAAAAAAAAAAGACACTATTAAAGGTTTCTAGTGGGGCACCTGGGTGGCTCAGTTGGTTAAGCTTCTGACTCTTGATTTCAGCTAAGACCATGCCCTGTGCCATGCCCAGCATGGAACCTACTTAAGATTCTCTCTGTCCTTCTCCCTCTGCCCCTCCCCCCCAAACATCTTTATAAGTAGTGATGCTGTGTGTGTGAGGGCTCTTTTGCACACACGGTGTTAAGAAGACAATTCAGAACAATCTGAAGGAAAAATAAAAGGCATTCATTTCCTCACACAACTGCCCTGTCCAGGATGGCAGAAGCATAGCAGGATCTGGTGGTTCCAATGACAGAGGTACCTTTGTTGGAGCCATTCCCACTCCTTTCTCCTGGCTTCTCATTATCCGTGATCTCCGCTTGTCTTGATATCAGCTCTTTCCTTTGTGAGACCGTCCCACATTGTTCAGCTGCAGCAGTTTCTGAATCTTACATCACTGAGTAGAGAGTATCTTTCTTGACAGTTCATGGAGGACTTTGATTGGTCAGCATGGGGCCGTTCACATGATTCATTTCTCGATCTCAGGGCAGCCACATGACCTACAGCAGATGGATCTGGATGGCCTGGATCCCAGACTTATCTCCAGTGACGTTGGGGGAATGTGGCGAAGTGAAATAGGGAGAGGGTTAGTCCATAGAAGCCTGTGGACTGAACAGGATTATTAGAAGAATGTTTGAGGAGAGCTTTCTTGAAATATATAATGGCTGCTGGGTAGATTAAAAGAAAAAAAAAATGTATGTCCAACACAGGTTTAACAAGATCAGACTAGTCTTAGGAGAATAGCACTGGCAGCAGTGGGGAACATGTATTTGACATGGAGAGACAAGAAGGAAGAAGACAGTTGCAACAGTTAAGCGCAATGCATAGCCTCACAAGGGCT
>CM053607.1:101693032-101716541 GCA_028646535.1 Procyon lotor | reverse complement strand
TTTTACCCCCATCCGTGACATTTATTTAAATTTCTTTTGGTTTTAATTTTTTTTCCTATTGTTTATAATGCAACTTTTAATTTTGTAATTAAGTTTTCTGTGTCTTTGCTAACATTTCTTATTTAGCTGTTTTCATTATACTTCTCAGCCATGACCTTTGTTATTTCAGTCTGTGTCGTCTTTGATGCCTTATTTCAGTGTCTATTAGTTTTCTGAATTTCATTTATAGTACAGAATAGGCACTTTCTGAAATTTTATTAGAGTGCTTTGGTCTTCGTATTTTATGCCAAGTGTTGCATCAGCTTTTTAATCTTTTTAATCAAACCTGAATACAGAGAAGTTTATAAATCTTTGCCATTAAATTCACTGTGGATAGGTTCTCCTTGTTCTACTACTGTTTTCCTGGAAACTGTTAGAATCATTCTGTCACATGAATTGGAGGGCTGGTATATGTGACTCTGTCCAACTTTATAGAATTTTAAAATCTTTTAGTCTGTACCTGTAGGCCTAAAAAGATTTCTCCTGATTCTGCTATGTGGTCATGGTTCTGGTAGAAGTGGAGTTTATCCCTGGTTCATCAGAAGTGTGCTGTGGTTCTTGGCTGTCACTTGCATCTTTCTTCTAGGACTTTCTCCCTTCTGAATTAATTTCCCTTCATATAAAGTGATATCCCTACACTCTTGTCCCCAGTCTAATTTCACTGCCTGAATTTTGATCTCAGGACAATTCTGGCTACTCCTGAAAACACCCTCCTCTCTGTGTGCTGGGGTGTGGTAGGGGAGGTGCAATGATGCTCCCTGGGGTGTCCTGGACTGTGGTTTAGGGTGAGTGGAGCGCCATCACCTATCACATGGTTCCTGCAAGTGGGTTTTCCTCAGGACCTCACTGAGTTCTGCTTGGTGGATATTCCTCTGGTGACAGGCAAAATGTTGACCAAGAACCTTACTGTGCTTTGAAACTTCATTTCCCTTTTTTTTGTGCACCTTTATTAGTATTTCACCATGGTGGTGAAAAAGTACAAATTCCATGTTGCTGTTTTTTGTTATCCTGTAACTTTTTCCTTTTTAACTCATGTTTAAAGCGAGGGTAGTGCTACAGAGTATACCTGGAAGGCATTAGACTGCGAGGCTTTAAAGTGCCAAATTACAGTAGCATGCCTCACCCACTGATCTCTGATCCCACCATGAGGTATCCTTCCCTCCTCCTCTGGAACCTTGAATATTTGTCTTTTCTCTGTGCCCTTCTTTTCTCACATCCTTGTACAGTGTAGCATAAATAAAGCAAGTAGAGATTCTTCCCGCAGAAATCTTAAAGTAATAGAATTCTTTATATTGTTCTTTGTAACAACTTCTTAGACCTGAAGGCTTGTTTACTAATGAGTAGAATCAGCCCCAGACTTTGAAGACTGTATAGCCTCATGGAAGCAGCAGTGCCATGTAGTTCATTAACTTCCAATTTTACCCACCAAAAAGGGGAACAGACACATGGCGCAGAACTGGGACATGATAGACTGTTGGGATGAAGGATTAATTGATCCTTCTGGGAGCTAGTAAGCTCGCTATTGACCACAATCCTGAGTTCCTAGGGAATGGACAACCCAGATGGACGCTCACTTTCCTCTCTGTGTATCCCACCATCACTTTTGCTTACTGGAATACTACAAACAGGTTCTCATAAGACAGAGATTTGATACAGTAAGAGCTTTCAGATCTCTGTACAGAAGTAGCTGTGGATACTCTGGATTCTTAAGCACTAGATAGGGGAAGTGATGCAGGGTATTAAGATGTATGACTTTTATATTCAGAAAATCCAAATTTGCTTATGAAATTGCTAAGTATGAAATCTAGTCTTAAAAGAAGTACCTGGGTGGCTCAAGGTGTCTGCCTTCGGCTTGAGTCATGATCCCACGGTCCTGGGATCGAGTTTCACATTGGGCTCCTTGCTCATTGGAGAGCCTACTTCTCCCTTTGGCTGCTGTTAGCCCTGTTTGTGTGCATGCTTTCTCTCTCTCTCTAACAAATGAATAAAATCTGAAAGAGAGGGAGGGAGGGAGGGAGGGAGGGGCGGGCAGAAGAAAATAGGCTAATAAAAAGTCTGATTTACGTAGTGGCTAGTATATGTTCATAAACTTCTTCCTCAAAGATGTTATGGAGGTAGAGAATGTGAAAGACTCAGGAAGATTTTGAAGACAATAAAAATGGGACACCTAGGTGGCTCAGTCAGTTAAGTGTTCAGCTTCAGTTCAGGTCATGATCCCGGGGTCCTGGGATTGACCCCCTGTAGGGCTCCTAGCTCCACAGGGAACCTGCTTCTCCCTCTCTCTCTGTTCCTCCCCTCTGCTTGTGCGCTCGCTCGCTCTCTCTCTCTCTCTCTTTCAAATTAATAAAGGAAATCTTAAAAAAAAGGGTAAAAAAAATGCAACTAATGTTTACAGAAGGAAAACAAGGTCACATGGTATTTCCTAAGGAATGACATACAGATGATTGGAACAGACAAGAGCATCTAGAAATAGGACCCACACATATCTGGTCAGTTGATCTTTGATAAAGGTATCAAGGTAGTTCACTGATTGAAAGGACAGTAATTTTAATGAATGTACAATTGGACATCCATATGGGAAAAATTCCACCTTTATCTTAAGCTGTATCTAAAAATTAACTTAAAATGGATCATATTCCTAAACCTAAGAGCTAAAACTATAAAACTTATAGAAGAAAATTTAGAAAATTTTGATGACCTTGGTTTAGAAAAGATTTTTTTTTTTTAAAGATTTTATTTATTTATATGACAGAGAGATCAGAAGTAGGCAGAGAGGCAGGCAGAGAGAGACGGGGAAGCAGGCTCCCTGCTGAGCAGAGAGCCTGATGCAGGGCTTGATCCCAGGACCCTGAAATCATGACCTGAGCCAAAGACAGAGGCTTTAACCCGCTGAGTTACCCAGGTGCACCTAGAAAAGATTTCTTAAATAGAATACAAAAAGTAGGAAACATAAAAGAAAAATATAATAAAATAAACTTTATCTAAATAAAAAATTTCTGCTTTTTAAAAGTTACTAAGAAAAATGGGAGCTACAGATGAGAAACCTTTCAAAGATATGTACCTGGTAAATGAATTGTATCCAGAATTTATTAAAAATAACTCAAGTAATTCAATAATAAGGATTCAGTCATAAGAACACAACCAATTCAGTTGTAAAAATGAGTAAAAGATTTGAATAGTTTACCAGGGAAGATACACAGATGGACAAAAAGTGCATGAAAAGAGAATCATTAGTCATTAAAAGCAAATTTAAAAATTAAGTTATTCCTTCATGTCTACTGGAACAGCTAAAATTTCAAAATTAGACACCTGCCTATATTATATGTTGATGAAGAGGTGAAGCACCTAGAGCTCTCAGGTTGCTGTGGGAAAGCAGAATGACCCAACTATTTTAGGAAATAATCTAGCAATTTCTGATAAAGTTAAACATACTTACTACGTGGCCTCTCCTACATATTTTTACCCAGTTCTACTCCTACGTAGTGACCCAAGAGGTGAAACTCCAGTCCCCATAAAAACCTGTGTGTAAATATTTATACCAGCTTTATTCATAACAAGAAAAAATTGGAAACAACCCAAATGTCCATCACCTGATGAATGGATGGACAAATTGTGGAATATCCATAGAATTGTTTACTGGTCAGTAATAAAAGGATCAAACTACTGGTACATGCAACAACACAGATGAATTTCAAAAGTATTATGCTTTGTGACAGCAGTTGCCAGGGGCTGGAGGTAGAAGGAGAGGATTGATTGTACAGGGCCCAGGGGGATTTTCGTGGTGCTGGAAAAAGACTTTTATCTTGATTGTGGGTGTCACTTGAGTGTTTACATTTGTCCAAAATCATTTAAGCACTGTGTGCTTAAAAAGAGTGAGTATACTCCATAAACTTGACACACGGGAAAGGATTCTCAACCTTCCTCCTCATAAAAAAAATTCGATTTAAAAAGAGAACTTTTTCACCTCTCAGACTGGCCAAGATCAAAGTTTTGCATATTGTTCTAGGATTTGGGGAATGAGTCATTCTCAAATGATACAGCCTCTGAGGGATGGTTGAGGAATGTCTTTCAAAATTAAAAATGCACGTACTTTTTGAACTGGGAATTTTACTTTGAGGGATTTTTTTTCTGTAGGTAAGACATGTACATGGAAACAGTAGTTTATATCATTGTTTATCATAACAAAACTTAGGGAATAACCTAATTTCCATTAACGGGGACATTATGGTACAGTGAAGTACTACAATGAAGTAGATAAATTTGTGTGCTGATGGGGAACACTTTCTCAAGATACTGTGACATGAAAATAACAGTGCACAAAATGACATGTACAGTGTACTTGTGTTTGTTTTAAAAAAATATGTATTTATATGCTTGTATTTGCATATGCCATTAGAGAGAGCATACACATACACAGAACTGTTACTAATAGTTGCCTCTAGCACAGGAAAGGTTTACCTTTTAATGTTTATCTACTTGTTTTGCTTGAATATTTTTTTTTACCAATGCACAAAAAAACTAATTTGCATACGATTATAATGTATTCTTAGGAAATTTAGGAGTAGGTTGATAGCTGGTCCTGAGCATTTCCTGCAGAATGTCTGTCGTGTTTTCATCAGCAGCACAGTACTGGACTAGATGGACCTTTCTGATCCCTCTGATCATCGAGATGTTTCTGAGACTATTGCCCCTGTAACCACTGCTTCCAGTCTGTCTTCCATTTTTCCAGATCTCTGTGGGAGTAGATTCATGACAATTTACATTCATTTCAGTTTACCCACAGGCTGCCTTCCTGTATGCTGGCCTGATCCTCTAGCTTAGGTCCGTTTCACAGTGCGATGCAATGGTCAAGTGACTTGGTGGGGAGAAATGTACTGAGTTCAGAGGAAAATTGTAATTAGGCTTTTGCGTCATGTTTGGATGCCACCAGGAAGCCTCTCTGAGTGAGAGTGAGCATCGGTAAGGGAGGTGTGGAAATTGGCAGCACTTTCTGAAAATGAGGTGGTTTGGGAGGCTGTATTCAATTTAGTTTGGATATTAAATGAATTAAAATGGACGTGCTCAAGTTCTGAGCCTTGCCTCATTGGTGCTATAAAAAGCCCTTCAGCCGGGCTGTAATCTGACTCTCTTCTCTGTAATGTTACACAATATTCCTATGGTTACGGAGCCCGAATAAATGGAAGCTAATCATTAGTTTGCTAAATGTGGTCCGTGGAACAGTTCACAACTCCCAGACCTGCCAACTGCTGCTTGTTTAGTGTTGTGCTCACTCTTTTTGGGTAGAAGTTGGTTTGTTCCTCAAAAAAATGTACAGTAACAGTTGTCTCGCATCCAGGAACCATGCACTACGGCAGCTCTCCATGTGTCTCGGGTTGGGTAGGGGAAAAAGGTCATACTAAACAAAGTTTTTTGGTACATACTCTTCTGCAGAACAAACCATTAAGGGAGTGAGAGATGACAAAGCGAGAAAAGAATTAAAGTGGCAGAGGTTTTGGTCATTTGGAGAATCACTCTTGGGTTGGCTTTTCAGGAATTTGCTGTGATAGAGCTGTATGGAGTTTGCTATTCTGTGACCCTAGAAATAAAATCACATTCTTTAGGTTGTTTATTGTTTGTTTCATCTGATAAGACAGATTTCATTAATGCCTAGGGTCACCTGCAAGCACATAGATGAGCTGCCTTTAGGAACTAAATATTTTGTGAGCTGAGGCCTTTTCTGTTTCATCTAATGTATATCAGGGAGAGGGGCGTCTGGGGGGCGCAGTTAGTTAAGCGTCCAGCTCTTCGTTTCAGCTCAGGTTGTGATCTCAGGGTTGTGAGATCAAGCCCCTCGTAGGCCATGCTCAGGGCAGGGTCTACTTAAGTTTCTTTCTCCTTCTGCCCCTCCCCTAAAATCAATTAATAAATCTTTTTAAAAAAAGTAAACGTATTGGGACACCTGGGTGGCTCAGTGGGTTAAAGCCTCTGCCTTCAGCTCAGGTCATGATCTCAGGGTTCTAGGATCGAGCCCCGCATCGGACTCTCTGCTCAGCGGGAAGCCTGCTTCCCCCTCTCTCTCTGCCTGCCTCTCTGCCTACTTGTCATCTCTCTCTCTCTCTCGAATAAATAAAATCTTTTAAAAAAAAAAAATTAAACGTATTGGAGAACATACAGCAGTAGGTATTAGCTCGATGTGTGCCCTTACCTGGGGATTAGAGCCTAACTCCTTAATCCACTCATGATTATTTGGACTCTTCCTACTAAAATGAAAGTGGATTGTTTCCCAATAAGCAGAAAATATATTGTGCCCACTTGTGACTCATTCTCCCCTTCCAGCTGAAAAGCTGTTGTTTCTGCAGGAAGAACCTCTTTTTTCTGTTAGACTGTTGAGAAAGAGTCCAATGGCTGTCTGTTTTCACCTGCTCTATCATTTAGCTCTCTTCAGATTATAAAAAAACAGAAAACCTGACCTCACCTGGCTTAAAGAAGAAAGGAATTTATTGGCTCATATGATTAAAAAGGAATGGTACGAGGGCTCAACCCATGTCTTCAAAACCAGCTTTCTCTGCTTTTCTCATTTCTGGCTTTGTCTGTCAGACTTCACTCTTGGGCGCTAGTTGGTGGCATCTAGAGCAGATTGGAGAACGTTGCAGGTACAAACCCAAAAGGAAATAGCAGAGGGTCTTTCCTCTGTCTCCTAGAAGGGTCCTGATGTTCCCTCCGATCCAGCTGGCTTAGGTCTTGGGTTCTCCCTGAACCAGCCATGGGGCCAGAGAGATGCTGTGCTTTGATTGGTCTGTCTGACTCTCATTTCCACCCCTGGAAGCATGGAGCCTTCCCCCAAGCACATGCAGTAGGAATGGGAGAAGGGGGGCAGCCTGACCGAACAGGAGGTGCTGTAACAGAAAGAAATGGGAGTGAGAGCTGGGAGGCGAATCACCAGTCCTGTGTGTGAGAAGGCTGGATTCTGTCTTCACTGTGCTGAAAGCCTTCACTTCTGACCACCTCATCAGCAGTGAGATGGAGCTGTGTGCTGCCCAGGAAGACCAGCTCTAAGACTGATCTCTTCCTTTACAGTACATGTGCGTTTGAAATACACACATTTGTTGACCAGTCCACGCAAGAGGAGACAAAAGAAGAAATGATAAGGAACCAGTGTAATTATCGTGGTCCCCATTGCACTTCTTGGCTTAAGGCAATTTAAAAAACATACATATAAAAGTAATGGAATCAAGTCATAGTTTAGAAAATAAAAAAAACAGTTCTCCCCCTCTAACACAACTACTATTTTAATTTTAGAGTATTTCCTTTCAGCCCTTGTTCATACAAGTTTCTCGCAAACTTTCAAATCTTGGTTTGTTTGGGTGTTTTTGCTTGACCTTGCATGATAATCCAGACATTTTCCCTATTGTTGCATAGTCAGCATTTTCATGTAAATGCAGTATTGTTTTCCATCAGGGAGCCATGCCAAAATTAATCATTCTTCCATCATTGGACATTTAGGTTATCTCCTTTTAAAACATTTTCTGCTGTTACAGAGAATTAGCATGTATTGAATGTTCCTGGGGTATGTACCTTTGGTCTTGCTTTATCTTATTTTCTGAGGCTAGATTGTGAGAAGTGGGATTACTTCTTCAAAGGGCACAACCATTTTTATGTCTCTTGATACATATTGCCAAATCACTTTTCATAACGGCTGTATCTTATCTCTTCTGCTCCAGCAGTATATGAGGGGATCAGTTTCACTGCATTTTTGCCAGCCGTAGAAATTTGGATTTTTTAACTGTATTCTTAACTGAACCAGCAAAAAAATAGGTGTTGTTTTGGTTTTAATTTGAATTTCCCTGGTTAATAGGGAGGCTGAATACTTCCATGTACCATGCTTATTTTTTAGCTGTATTTTCTGCTCCTGTTAACACATTGCCTTTTCTTCTTTTTAGACCCTAAAACAGCTTCTGAAACAGAGACCGATATCTGTGCTGAATGGGAGATAAAGACAATCACTAGTGCTTTGAAGACCTACCTAAGGTAGGGACTTTCCATTTGCAGGGCAGGGTGCCAGCTTGTTATCATGCGATCAGGAAGAAAGCAGTTTTATTTCCAGCCTCCAGAGAGCTGTTGGGTGGGTGTTTGGATATGGAAACAGCTATGTGTGGGTGCAGTTAGCTCAGCTGGTCAAACCAATTGTAAGTCATCTGTCCTTGATGGGTTGCCATTTGCAGGGATGCCACGGAGTGGTTCCCGAAGCTTTGCTCTTTATGAGAAATTACTGTGATAATTAGCCTTTAATAGAACCTAAAATAGGGTGTTTCCTGAAATCCCCAGATACTCTAGTAAAAAACAAGGAACCGCATATCTCAGTCTGTTGAAAATGTATGATTACATACATATCCTATGTGTTTTGATGGTTTTGTGCATTGCAATATAATCTCTCTATAGATACATAGACTTCTTAATAGACTGTCCTGTTTAATGGAAGTCCTTTTTAACTCCTTCTGCTCATATAGGAAAATATTTTATTGGAGAAGGGACTGCTTATCTCATAACAATGTGCATGATATGACTCCTCTGTTTTCTGCCCCTCCCTTGGTTATTAAGGGAATGAGTGATTCTAGCTGCCCCCGTATCGGTTTTATGAAGTGACTGAAATTTATCCTGAACTTGAAGGGTAGGTGAGGGTCCAGTCTCAACTAAGAGGAGAACTGTGCTCATGAACTACATAAACATTTGTTCAGGTTTTGTGAAGATTCCCTTGGCTCAAAAACAAAGGAGGAAAAAAGCCCCAGAAAAGATATTGGTGATGCAGGTTTTATTGGCTATTGGGGAGTTGATGGAAGGATCTTGAAGTCAAGAGTAAGATGTAATGCAAGTGACGATCAAGAATTAAATTGAAGGTTCTGAAGAGAATAAAATAAAACCTGAGCCAAGAATAATTTATAGTCTGTCGAGAAAAAAAGCTGAGGTTTACAGTCAAACACACTCATTAAACATATTGATTAAACATTCATAGCACATATACTATTACTGTAGTTTACACAAAACCAAATCACAGAGGTTTGTATTTAGCATTTTGTGCATGTTGATATTGATGATTAGCTAAAAAACATTAAGTATAAAACATATTTTTTAAAAAAACAAGATAAAATTTGATTATATGATGCTTAATGTTAGGGGTTCTAGCCCTTTGGCATTCTGTCACAAAAATACAGAAGTCTCTCACAGTGTTTTCAGATGAACTGATTTTAATAACAAGCTGCTGGGAAGACAAGAGTTTAAGGGCAGGTAATTACAAATATTTAGTTCGTTTCCTTTTTCTCAGATACATCTTAAAATGCTCTTGTCAATGGGTGAGTCACTGACTGAAAAGGAAATCTCTTGGTTTGTGCTAGACTTTCACATTAGCACTTTCCCAGTTGTAACTAGGAAACATAGTTGTATCTATTCCCTTAAAGAAGAAAGAGCATGGAAATGTCACGGGAAATCTGAGGACCCTTTCAAAAGGGAAACTCAGTTGGACTAAGTTGAATTGCTATTGTGTCCCTTGATCTTAATCTGTATACAGTTGGGCAGTGTCTACGCTGCTATTTAGGGAGTCTGTTTGTTTTTATTAAACTGACTGCTGTATGTCCTTTTATCCCAGAATGCTTCCAGGACCACTCATGATGTACCAGTTTCAAAGAAGTTTCATCAAAGCAGCAAGTAAGTTTTCTTTTTGCCAGTTTTAAGGGGGAAAGGAATACATTTTTCTATACCAAATAACAGTATCCCAAAATAAATACTTTCTACCCTTTGTATTTTCTATGTAAATACCTACACACGTGCTCATGAGACAGACACAAAATAGAAAGGCAACCAAATTGGGAGTGTCAAGGGCCCTGCTACCACATTGGATTTATAGTAGAGGAGAGAAACTTCAGAATGTGTTTTGGGGTGGGGGGAGGAGAGGAAAGCAAGTTTGGCTTTCTAATTTTGATTATTGGAGTTCTAGCTCCTTGGGTTTTTTCCCAGCCCTTGAGTAGCATTTTGCAGAATGAATCAGACTTCACACATTACCTAAATTGAGCATTGGAATTGTTTCCTTGAATATGACACCATTTATATAACTTCCCAGTCCTCTTTCCATCATGGCTTCCATTTACGGCTTATGATCATTCTTCAGCTATATCATCCAGGTCCCTTGCGTCATATTACTGGTATTAAAATACATAGGGATTAGGCACAAGCTGCCCTAAGTATACTGGAATCTGTCTACGTGGGGCAGACCTCCTGTAAGGGGTAGTAAGATTCTCTATCAGATTTAAATCTGGCATGAATCTCCACAGTGCTATTATGTCAATAGTCACTGTGCCTCTCCCTGCTTCCTTTGAGCTGTCAAAGTTTGTTTGTCCTGGTAGGTACTACCGGCCCAATTTAGTAGTACCTAATGTTCTGGTGCCCTTATCTTCTCAGAGTTGTCTCCTTAAAAGAGGAAGGAGAAAGACTTGAGAGAAAGCTGAGAGTAAAGATCGTGTTTATGTGACTTCTTTCTCAGAGAAATTCCAAACCCATAGCAACCATTCTCTAATTAAACCTCACATCAGTCCTATTAATAGGTATGGTGAGGACTGTCAGTCTATCTCCCAGAGAAATGAAGCCACTTACCCAAATTCAACCAAGCTATGGCAGGGTTTGATTGAGGTGACAGGTTGGCAGGAAGATTTACATGTTTTACCAGCCATTTCTTTCTTCCACCGGGCTGCTAGGCTGTCACACATGACTTGAGAGTGACTGGACATTGCCTCTGATTTGTTGGATGCTGCCTTGAGACAGTGTTTTGATATTTGAGATCCTTGTAATGTTGTCATGTACAATTTGTTTATCATTTGACAAGTGCATAAAGTTCTTTCCTTCCTTGAAATGAAGCCGTCATTCTAGGAAGCCAGCTGCTCCCAGGTTTCTGTCTGCTCTGAGTGCGCAGTTGACTGGTTCCATTTCTTCCCGTCATCATTTTGGCTTGAATTCTTGACAGTCATTTTTTTTCAATGAACTGTTACAGAAAGCACCATTAAAAACACTTGTAGATCTAGCCATGAGTCCACAGAACAGTCTCTTAAACCTTTGAGAAACCCTCAATCTGTTAGTGCCCAACCTCTGGTTTCCTTTGATTTTGTTTTGTAATCTGATTTGGCTGTGTCACTGATCAAGTATTACCTCCTTCCTTCCTTTGCAGAGCTGGAAAACCAGGAGTCCAGGGTCTCTGAAATCCACAGCCTTGTTCATCGGCTCCCAGAGAAGAATAGGCAGATGTTACAGCTGCTCATAAACCACTTGGCAAAGTAGGTTTAAGATTGAATGCTGCCCTCTTCTCACCCTTAGAAAGTTTACGTCTTAGCCCTAAAGCTGGTCTCGGTTCTGCTCATGTTTCCCTCTCCCACTATTGCATCAGGAATGCTGAAGGCTTAGGAAAGAAATGTGTGAAATGTTAACTGCAGTGGGAACAGCAGTAAATGCCACATGGTCCTTATGGAGGAGGCTGGGGAAGCACCCAGGATACCAGGCCACCAGGCAGAGAGGTCAGGGGGCTTTTGCTCTTGTGATGTCCTAGGGTAAACAGGAATATGTCATCCATGATAACCAGGTCACAAAGCAGAGTTTTCAGGATTCTTGTGATGATCAGAGACAAATAAGAACATGTTGTGGGCTTACAGACCTGGGATTTGGAGTAAAGAGGGCTGGGTTCTAGAGTTGACTGTGTTCTTAAGCCACTTAATGAGCCTTGGACTAGCCATGGACCCCTCAATTCCTTAGTTCCTTCATCAGTCAGGTAACGGATTTATCTTTATTTATCTACAGTGTTAGTGCTTTTAAAAATTACATGTGTTAAAGCCTAGGGAATGAATCAGCTGTCTTTGACAAATGCCTACTTGCCCTCTCAGATAAAGCGAGGCATTCAGCATGGGGCCTGATTGTCCTGCTAAGAATACTCTTGGGATGGTTTTGAGTTTTTGTTTATTAACTATTGATGGGCTCTTTTGGGAATGGCCTTCTTGACTTCCCTTGATGTATCAGTGACTGCATGTGTGTATGTTCTAACCTTCCGTTGACTTGGATGAGTATTCTTGGTTGGAGACTGGAGTATAAAAAAAGAAAGAACGTAACAGCTAACTTAAACTGTTAAGCCGTACACTGTACGGAACTGATTGGTATGTTATGCATTTGGTCCTTACCCACACTTTTCTCATGCCATTAAGTCATTTCTTTGGAATAAGTTGATAGTCAGCTGAGAAAGGTTATGATGGCTTGTTTTCCTATTTCTACCAAGCATGTTGATACTGCCTTGTGGAGAGAGAGTGTACGTGTTACCATAAATATTTTCACAGATCTTAACTATGGAGAAGCAAGCGTGTTTAGCATGTTGGTCAAAAGCAGTTAGGCAGAGTCAAGGATTTCTCTGTTATTGGTCAAATGTTTTTCTTGCCATGCGGTATCGGGACTGCCTGTTCAGAAACAATTAAGCATAGCAGAGAACATGCAAGTTTACAAGGAGAATGCCCAAAAAATGTCAAAGGATCCTGATGATGTGCGTTTAAAATAATGAGAACTGGGTTTAAAAAGTAACTCCAGATGCTCTCAGATGACAGTTTGGTGCCTATTCCACACAACCTAGTCAGGCATTATTTGTTCAGTAGAAAAGCTGGGTTAGATCTTAGTTACAAAACTTTGCACACTTGAAGGGCCTTTACTGAAACAGAGGAAGTTCTGGGTACATATTCTGGCCAAGTATGTGTGGAGATGCTAATGGCTGCTCTATTAGGGCCACTAGGCTTTGAACCTCTAGGGAGCAGCTGGAGGAGAAGCTTCAGAACCAGCTCAGAGCAGTGAGCTTTTCAAGCTGTGGAGTTGTGCTGAGAGTTTAAATGGACTGAGCATGACGGAAAGTAAATGGTGATCCAACAGACTCACTACTGCATCTGCCCATTTGTAAAGTGCCCTGAGGATTGTTAGGAATCTTAAAGGGGGGAAGAAAAATATTTTAAAAAACATCGAAAACTGTTAATGTAGATCTTAGATACCCTAACCTACTTTTCTCTTAGGGTTCACTTTCTCCCTCTTGTCCATATCTGTGTTCCAAACTCCATTAAATTCAGGCCATCTTTGTCCCTGACCTAGCAAGAAGTACAACTGGAATATGCAAGTGACAGCTGTGACCTTGACTTTTGCCTTCTAACAAATTTAAACCAACTTTGTTGCTGGGGTTACTTAGAGTATAGCATTTATGGAGCATTGTGTCTTGCCTTTGATTCACAATCACAATGATTTTCTTTGGTTCTGTGAGGTTATGTGGCATTTCTGTGTTCATTTAATCCTTAAGGAATGTACATAGAGGCTATAGTGTGCGGTGTTCAGAGCCAATGTTATAACACAGACTTAAGCTCTCAGTAGGCTCTGTTCTTGGTCTCAGAAGATTGCGATTAAAAGTGTCTTAGTGGAGATGGGTATAAATGTACGTTGCTTAATTCAGTAAGGAGTATTTATTTAGTTCTGAAAAAAATGCTTTGGCACCCAGAGGAGTTCTAAGATTTCATTTAAATGCTATATTCTCATTTACAGCACTGTCCTATTTTAAAATTGACCAGGAAGTGATAGTTAACTTAGGATAAGGGGTTTGTCTGTCTGATTCCAGTTTTCTCAGTTTCAGACTTAGCCTCTGATAAGCCTAATCTATTGTTCCTCTGGTCCACTTACTTAATGGTCAACTTCCTTCCCAAGTTTTGGTTTCAGGGCTAGATCTGCTAGAAAACCTGTGTTCACCGCTCTCATTACCTACCCGGTGTATACCCTGTGCATCTCTCAATTGTTTGGTTCAAAGGAAAGATACTTTGTATTGTGCAATTTTTAAAGTGTTCTTTTGAAACACTTTCTGAAACTGATTTCTTTTAGCTGTGGAGAGAGAGTTAAGACATTTTATATTTAATCCCAAGTAGAAATGCATTCAGAGGGAAAAAAGTCTTAAGGGAAAGGATAAAATCTCAAAGCCTCCAAGCAAATGATTACCAGGGTGCATCCAAATCACAAAGCTCTTGGGTTTGTTTCAGACCTCAGAGGGAACATAAAAATTATAGGCAACTATGCACATATTTTTGTTGTTCCAGCTCAAAACTACTGATAATTAGATGTTTTCTCTTTGGATCCTGGAATCTAGTGTATAATCTGGAGTCATGTCCCTCAAAGCACAGTTCAACTCACCTGGCATGTTTGTTTACAATTGACATTGGGGGACCCCACCCCTGCTCTATTAAATTGGACTCTCCTTGGGAATCTGTACGTCTGGTTTATTTCCCAGGAAATTAGGAAGCAAACAGTGTTTTAAGATTCACTGGCCAAGGGAATGGGCCATATGCGGGGATTTTCTAGGAGAGAGAAGTAGTATTGAGCGGAAAGGATTGGGATTTAGAAAGGTAAAAGAAATAGGACAAAGAAGCTCAAAGCAATGAATTCAAAAATTGAATGAAATCAAAAATTTGATAATTTCATAATCAAATTACTAAAAAATCCAGTTTTGATTTCCCATACCCTTACAGTTTGACATTACATTAAATTGAGTGTTCAGCAAATGGTTTTGTTTAAAATCATGCATAACGCATTTTTAATAGTAGAGGAAATGGTCCCCGGATAGCTGTGGGATCTTGTGGAAATTGGTCAACCTCTCTGAATCTCAGTTTTCTGAGTTCCCTTCTAATCATGTGATTCTGTGTTTAATCAGGTACAAGAAGTGGAGAAGAGACAAAATTCCCAATATTATAATTGTAGAGAGAAATAGGAGAAGATGAAAAATAAAGACAAATTTCATGGTAGTTTCCTAATATTTACATATTATGATGACTCCAAGTATGTTGCATATCCCCACACATACCATTCATAGTGGCTCATCGTCATTTTATTAGAGTGTTTATGCTGCACTCGAAGAATTTCAAAGGACTCTCCATACATCAGGATTAGCTATTAAAAATACCTTTTCACAGCTGGTTTTCCCAAAATGCTTATTGAGAAATCAGTCATAGTCTCTTCTTTTTTTTGAAGCAAGTATTCCTTTGTTTGCCAGGATGTTGTCAACGGGGTAGAGCCCTTTTCTTGCTTCTACGAAGAAGTATTATATCATTTAGGATGTTCTGGGCTATAAGGAACAGAAAATCCAATTCAAAATGGCGTAAACAATAAAGGAATCTGTTTCTCATTAGACAGAATCAGCCCTAAGGGTTGCTTAGTTTCTTGGCTCACGAAGTACTCAGGTTATCTCTATGGTGTTGCTCACAGCCAGCATCACTGTGCTGGCTAGGTCAGGGTCATAAGATGTGTTGCATCTTCACACATTTGTGGTTGTCCAGAGGCAGAAAAAGCATTGTTTTTTTCTTCGCTTCTCTTTTTAAGAGCTATGACGGTATTTTTCCCAGAAGTTCTCCCGACTTCCCATCACGTATTACTGGTTTGAAACAGTCTCCAACAAGGGGAATGGGGCCACCTTGATTTTTTACACCAATCAGGACTTCCTTGGGCCACTGGCAGGAAGCCTGAGTACCAGTATGAAAGCAGAGCCCTGAGTAGGCAGTGCCTAGTGCTTACTGCAGATAGGCTTGATAAAATATGATTAAACAGAGAACATTAAATCTGTTGAATGATATTCACGTGGTGTGCTAACACAATTAAGACAAATGGGACAGATAGACTAATTTGGGAGAGAAAAATAGATCTGCAGTATGGGCACACAGACAGTAAAATTCTAAGATTTGGGGGGTGGAAGATGAGAGAGAGTAATGAGGAGGGCGAAATCAACTTTAGTCTCATTGCCACTTGCTGATTCCTATTCTTTTCATTACTCAATCATCTGATGTTTATTTGGATGATCGGTTACTTGTGACTTTGCAAAAATGACAAAATTCTGTATATTGCAGAAATCATAAAATTATTTGGGGCAAATGCTTGGCATACCAGTGTGATCTTATCAAACTATGTAGACTCCATTGTCACAAGTTATCAAGAGTTGAACATCTAGTGGCTTGGCTGTTTTCACCTTACTGTGCCTGGAATATGAATACTTCTAGGCACTCCTGCCAATCAAGAAGGATGTATTCATATTTCCTTAATGATCCAGAAGGAGAGTGAATTGGGTTCATGTACAAAGGCTTGTGGTTATAAAGAAGGTCATTGCTAGGCCTTAGCACCAATGAGGATGGACCACGATGGTTAACTAGCATTCTTGGAGGTTCTTAAGAGAGGGTCAAAATAAAAGGAAGTGGGCATGGATACTTGGCATTAACGTATATCTTATAAGTATTCTAATATTCCTTCTTCATCCATCCCAAAACTAAAGGCTAAGTTTTGGTTTAGTGATGAACTATTGAACATGAGAAGAGCTAGTTATTTCCTTGCCCTCAAGACTAGTCCAAACAAAATAGCTGTGGAATTTTACAAAGCACATTTAAAAGAAAATAATGCTTTTGAGATGATGGCTTTCTAAAATGGAAAGCTTCAGTGAGCTTCTCTGGCAATCTTCCCTCCCTCAGCTATACACCCTGGCTCCTAAACCTACCTTCTCTCTAGGAACCACTGGACACCCGCTGCTGCTAGTCCAGCATTGCTTGGCTCCTGGGCCACTAGTGGTGAGCCCTGATACCCCCGTGGAGCCATGCTGACCACATTCTCCAGTCCCATTTGGCTTCTACCTCATCGAATCCTACCGTGAACTGATAGTTCTGGTGATTTTAACTCCTTTCTACCTCCTGAAGCTACCCCCCCCCACCCCCCCAGTCCAAGCTGGCATCATCTCTTTCCCAGACTGCTTGCAAAGGCCGCTTCCCAGCTCGCTCTGGCACTCTTCCAGTCCACGGAATGCATGCTCTGCAGCTGGGGAACTTGGAACATTGCAGATCTCAACATGTGATTCCCTTGCTTAAAAAAAATTCAAAGGAAACTTTCCCATTGCTCTGAAGATAAAACTCAGGGTACCACCTCCCACACCTTTTCTGGACTAGGCCCTTTCATACTTAGCCTCATCTTGTGTCCCCTCATGATCACCTCTGTGTCCCTACTGTGCACACACAGACACACATATTTGTCAGGTAGAAGCATGAAGAGTCTCTTGACCATTTCTCAAACGTTCTCTTTCTAACTCCCTCTTTTTACCTTGTGCAGTTCATTTTCCTCTCTCTAGATTGGTCCCTCCCCAATGTCTGCCTGCCAAAGTCTACCTCATACTTGAGCCCCCGCTCAGATATCACTAACTACAAGAATCCTTTCTGCCTCAAGGGCCCTCTTGCTTTCCTCAGCTCCCATAGCCTTTGCTTATTTCTCCCTTTTAATGGGTATCACATTCCACCTTATGGGACAGTTGACCTAGCGACTATCTTCTTAATCCTACTAGGTCATTAAACTCCCAGGGGACAGGCAGTCTGTCTTCCTTTATCTTTTGTTTCTTACTTAGAGTTTGCAAACAACGGTGTCCGGCTAGAGTAGTACATACATGCATTCTGTTTGGTATTGTTGTTCCACATGTTGCCATTTTACAAATTTGGACAGGTTTCTAACATTTTTAACTGGGGTGATTTTACTTGAAAAAATTTAGATGTCTTTGCTCACAGTTGGCTGCAACTGGGTAGAGGCCACACCCTAATCCCCTGGGCATGCCTTCTTTAGCACACCACATCCTGGCTGTCTCTGTTATCCCTTGTGTCTGGTTAAACTCTTTTGTGCCCCCCACCTGCCTGACCATTGGGTAGGCTTTTGGATTTTCAGCACCTCTGCCCATCTATCTGCTAGTCCTGAAAGAGGGACTCCAGATTATGTGATCACATAATTAATGAACAAGCAAAAATGGGCTGGGAGAATCATTTCTTTGACCAGCTATATTTTTCTCCTAAAATATTTATTTCCGATAAATTAGAGGTCCCTGGAAGAAGTAGGAAGAAGTGCTTCCAGGCCTGTTTATGTGCATGGGCTAGAGAGGAGAATGTATTTTTTTAAGACGAAGAATGGGATTCTCAAAGGACCTTTTCTAGCTATTTTTGGCACACTCAAAGGAAAATCTATTTAAAGGAATACTGCAAAGAGGAGAACCACATATTTTAAGGCAAACAGGCAACTTAGCACTTTAAATTAATGGAAATGTAGACAAAATCAAATCTCAGTCCTTATTTAGCCTAGCTGCCAGACCTTCACTTACTTTCAACTCAAAAATTTCACTGTTGTGAGACCTTTCAGTCTTGAGAGTTAGGAGAAGGAAAGATACAAGTTCAGTTTAAATTTTTGCTCTTAAAAAAAAAAGTCAACAAAATTTCTGAATTCAAAGAACTAAATCCTTCACATCCTAAGAAACACCCATTCTGCAAGGGGAAATGCTTGGCTTCAAGCTGTTAATGCTCAGCAGACTTGGAGCGCGCCTTTGATTTGGGTCTCCTGTTTGCACTGAGTTGTTCCACTTCTGTTGGGTTAATGTTTTCAGTGACTTTCCTGTTCTCTGATGTACCTCTTCCTCTTCTGAACCCAGAGTGAGCCACGGAGTTTCCCTCTCAAATTCCAGGAGGACCAAAGAGAAGGACGCCATCTTTTCCTTTCTCAGCAGCTGCCCCCATTTATTGTGAGGTATTATAAAAGCGAGGGTATTAACTAACACGAGCATGACTTTGTTTCTTCTTTGCCAGCTCTTAGCAGAGCCAGATTTCTTTCTTTCTCTCTCTTTTCTTTTTCTTTTCTTTCCTCTCTTTTTAAGGTCTCTTTCATTTCCGAATCTGAGTCATCTTTCTTTTTCTTCTTGGTCAATCTAGCTAAAGTTTCATCTATTTTGTTATCTTTTCAAAAAAGATCTTGTCTGTTGCCTTTTTAGTCCCCATTTCATTTATTTCTGCTCTAATGAGCCTTATTTCTTAGGCATTGGTCCCAGGATTGGTTTTGTTGAATTCTCTCTTCAGTGGCACAGCAGTGATTGATTCGCTCCCATTGTGTGGGGCGCTGACGCCCTCTCTTGTTGTGTCCTCTTTGCATTGAATGGTGAGCATTATCTGCAGTACTTATTTTCTTACACTGACCAGTTTCCTAATCAGTTCTTCCCAACTATTGTGGCTCAGACCTGGCAGCTGCAGTTGAGGCAGCTGGCAGACTTCTAGGTAGTCGGAGCTCGTCACTGAGAGAACACCGTGTTTGAGAGACCATTTCTGGAGCCAGACTGCCTGGTCTTACTCTTGTCCCTTCGGCAACCTTATGTGACTTATTTCTCTATGCCTGAGTTTCCTCATGTGAAAATGGATCTCAAATAACACTATCAGAAACTATTAAATTAGCACATGAGATTCTCTTGGCTTGTACTGTGTATTTCAGCCAGCACTGCGGGAACCGGTTATGTAGCCTGCACCTCGCTCCATGCAGGTGCAGCCTGGTAGCTTGTCGCCTCGTGCCCATACCAGGTGCCTCTTGCCTCTTCCCTCCCACCGCAGGGAGGCGTGACACAGAGCGGCATCTAAACATCCACAACCTGGAAGCAGAGGGATATTTTTAAAAATTCTGAGGGGAAACTTTTGACTAATGGGGGTTAGGAGCTGGGCTTTCCAAACAGCAGTCCTTAGACACTTGCAAGATGGTCCCAGGAGATTGAGCGAGTGCTGGTGCTTAAACCAGATGGTAGCTAGCTTCTCTGCCTCATTTCCCCTGCAAACCCCCTAGTAAAGCATAGAGAAGTAAAGTATAAAAGCCTTCACCTATATTACTCTTCTTTCCGGGAAACTTGAAGACAGCAATAGCACCTGCCCTCTCAGGATTGTGAGGATTAAATGAACTAATCCACATAGAGCTCTTAGAATAATGTCTGACATATAGGACACCCTCCATAACTCTCAACTTTCATAATCTGTTGGAGGAGGTGGGGAATGGGGGAGAGAGGATCATGAAGCCATGTCTTGTAAAGTGGGGGAAGATAGGAGAATTGTTCAAGCGATTAAGCCAAAACAAGTCATTCTTACTCAGGGGATGGGACTTTCTTCATAGTTCCATTATTAGTGGGCAAAAATCTTAGGGCTTGATGCTGAAAATATAACACACACAGCTCTTGTGTGTGCATGTGTTTATTTTTGCTCTGGTTTTGTTTTCTTTGCAGTTTGTGTGCATTTGGCCCAAAGGGCTGATGACCATGGCTCACGCTCTTCCAAGCAAGGGATGTGCCAGAGCACGGTCATCTGGGAGAAAGGGCCCATTAATACCTGCTTTCAGGTCATACCTTACACCAAGCTTCACACTTCCCTGTGAGTATTCAGGGCTTTTCATGAGTCAAATGCCCCATAGAGCAGTGCACCTGTTTGAAAGAAGCTACGTGGGGCTGACTTCTATGGAAGATTAGCAACTACTCACCTTCATCCTCCTGCTTCTTAGTGTTGCAAGACTGATTTCATCTCAGAAGCAGCTGTCTGTGCTGCAGTGTAATAACTATTAATTTCCTGGAGGGGGATGACACGTTATATCAAGAAGACTCATCTTAGTCTGCATGGTCTGGAAATTTCCACTCATCTTTGTGATCTTCAAAATGTTTCTCTCTGTGGGGGAGTCTTTCCTTCATTCTTACTCAGTTTGCCTGCCCTCTCAGATGCCATTCCCAGATTAAACATTGCCATCCACTGTAAGAACGGTTCTTTGTGCCTCCAAGTTACCTCATAGTGCACTCTTGACATGGATTTCCCTCCCTGAGTTAGTAAAGTCTGTTTTGAAGTATTAATCTACACCCTGAGGAAAGTTTTATGTGTATTCATCTTCATTCTGTCTTGGTAGACACTTGCAGCTTCACTCAAAAGAAAGTTTGAAGAAATTGTCAAGGGGTTTGAATTTTGCTCTCTGTCTTTTCTGCTTTCTCACATGAGTTGACATGTTTTTCTTTAAGTAGTTTAGCATACCGCTTTAGTGTTTCCAATTTGGTATTGTAAATGGAAATCATTTCTTGGTTCTGGGAGAGGAACTCAAATTGTTGGGCTCATTGGTAGATTGGAAGCTGGTCTTCCTTTGCATTTAGGGGTGTACAGGATTTGATAAAATAGGATCACTATTTTATAAAAGTCAGACTTTTTTTTTTTAAGATTTTATTAGAGTGTGTGTGAGTGGGGTCAGGGCTAGGGGCAGAGAGGGAAGGAGGGAGAAAGAGAATCTCAAGCAGATTCCCCACTGAGCGTGGAACCTGATACAAGACTTGATCTAAGATCATGACCTGAACTGAAATCAAGAGTCAGACGCTGAACCGACTAAGCTACCCATGTGCCTCTTAAAGTCAGACTTTCAATAAGAACATGGGTAATCCTAGGCCTCAAGAAAGAGTTAGTATATTGGGTCATTGGTCATAAACAATAGAAGTCACCTGTGGCTAATACAAAAAGAATGGAATTTATTGGAAGTCTTCTGGGTCAATCACATAACTGAAGGTAGAGTTGAACCATCAGACACTGGAACACAATTTCAAGGACTCTTAGATGCCTAGTATCCTGCTGCATGTTCCTACGCCAATCACTCTTAACCTTGTAAATTGTCTCAGATCTTGCTTTTTATTTCACTCAGGAAATAAAGGCAATCAAGAGAACTTCCAGAAGCTACCACCCGCATGCCTATGTTTCTACCTTTCCTCCATGTGTGGTATCAGAACAGTCCCGTGCTTGTAACTAAAGGCATTCCCTGCCCTGGGGCACTAGAGGTGAATCCTGATTGCATCCAGGAGGACTTCACCAGTTTTCCCCCTGTCTCGTACATGATCAACTTTTCAGTCTCTCCTGAGACTTTTCCATCAGCACAAGTTGTGATTTCTGTGATCCTTTACAAATGAAAAATAAAAACAATAAAAACCTTTCTTGAGGGCTCCCTGGGTGGCTCAGTCGGTTAAGGGTCTGCCTTCAGCTCAGGTCATGATCCTGGGATCCCGGGACTGAGCTCTACATAGGACATAGCCCTACATAGCCCTGCTCTGCAGGTGGATCTGCTTCTCCCTTTGCCCTTCCTCCCACTCATTCTCTCAGTCTCTCTCTTTCCCTCAAATAAATAAAATCTTAAAACAAAAACAAAAAAAACAACTTTCTCAATCTCGCCTCTCCTTCTAGATACTCCCCCATTTCTTTGTGCTCTTCTCAGCAGAATCTTTCAGATAGTTATCTGTGTTGCTGTTCCCAAATCCTCTCTTGAACCTACTCCACTTGGGCTTTTACACCCACTCCTCCCCTGAGAAGTGTCATGTTGGTTTTGCTAAATCAGCTTCAGACTTCCCTTCTCTGATCATTCTGAAGGATTTCACAGTTTCTCACTCCCTCTTTCCTTGAAATTCTTTCTGCTTTTGGCTTCCAGGATACCACATCCTCCTGGTTTTCCTCCTGCCTCCTGGCTGCTCCTTTTTAGTCCTGTTTGCTATGCCCTTCAGTCCTTAGCACTGATCTGCCCTACCTTCCTTCCCCTCCTCAGTGAGGTCTTGCTCGAAAATTGTAACCGCCAGCCCTTGTGCTCCCTACCCAGTAGCATTGCTTAATTTTTTTCCATAGCATGTATCACTGTTTCATATACTCAGTATTTGATTTGTTTGTTACTGTTTTCTCCTCCCTGAAATATAGACTTCTGAAGTTGGATATTTCTGTTTCTGTGTTGTTGAATCCTTAGCATCTAGAACAGAGCTTTGTATGTAGTAGGAGGCACTCATAAATATTTGTTGAATAATAGATAAAATAAGAGGTGGAAAATAACAAGGGACCTCATGTGTAGCCCCTTTGGAGTACTACCTTTGGAGTATCTCAGCTCTGACCACCTTTATCCTCTTGGGATTCCACTGCAGATCAACATTCCTAGTTAAAGAGAGCTGTAATAGTCTCTCCTCCGTAATGCGCCAACTTCTCTGGTGAGACAGTAGTGGGGTTCTCAGCTGACATTCTTGATAGGACCACACGTAACGGGAGAAGGACAATCCAAGGAAAACTGGATGCCATTATTCAAAGGATGCCAGGCAGATAAAAATACCAGGTGTTTGTTGTGTTTCCTGAAACACAATTTCTTGCTTTAGATATTCCCTATTATATATTGAAAGCTTCAGGCCTTGGCACAAATATTAATTCTCTGGTGGATCTTATAAGTTCCCGGAGACCCTGTTATGCATCGTTATATTGAAGACAGGACCAGCATACAGAGCAAACAGAGCATTCAGATATTTCTTTAATACCTGGTTACACAGCTCAGTTCCCCAGAATGCATAGTTTGCTTTCCGCATGAGCTAACACTTCATAAAAGCCTTGGGCCTCCTTTCAGAGAAGGTCTTTAGATATGCCGTAGACTCAGGGTCATCCCAGTGGAGTTTGATGGAGTGAAGGTGCTAGCTCAGTGCATCAGCCTCCAGAACTGAACCATTTAGGCACATTCCCTTAAGTTACCAGGCAAATGGCAGTTTTCCATTTCAAGCATGCCTCTCAGTCTAGCTGGCTAATCAGGTTTTCTTGTTCTTTTCAGAGAAAACCTTGACGTT